>CM074720.1:392427143-393027143 GCA_037306005.1 Rhinophrynus dorsalis | reverse complement strand
ATGTTGTTACCCCAGGCATTTGAGCGCAAGCGAAAATACCCAGCCACCCACCCACAGGCCATAGCACTAACCTCACACCTTTCCAAATTACTGGCCATCGAAATGCTGCCATTTAGGCTTGTGGACACTGAGTCCTTCCGCAGCCTGATGGCAGCAGCTGTCCCTCGGTACGCGGTCCCCAGCCGCCACTACTTTTCCCGGTGTGCCATCCCCGCATTACACCACCATGTGTCCCGTAACATCACCCGTGCCCTGACCAACGCAGTTACTGGGAAGGTCCACTTAACGACTGACACATGGACAAGTGCTTGTGGCCAGGGACGCTACATTTCCCTGACGGCACACTGGGTGAATGTCGTGGAGGCTGGGAGCGACTCGGACCCTGGGATGGCACGGGTGCTACCCACGCCGAGGATTGCGGGCCCTACCTCCATCAGGGTTTCCACCAGCACCTACGTTATTGGCTCCTCCTCCTCCGTTTCCACCTCCGAATTCTCTACACGCAGCGCCACTCCCCCATCAGCCAGTAGCTGGAAGCAGTGTAGCACTGCAGTGGGGAAGCGTCAACAGGCCGTGCTGAAGCTGATCTGCCTTGGGGACAAACAGCACACGGCCTCAGAGCTGTTGCAGGGGATTAGTCACCAGACCGAGCAGTGGCTCTCGCCACTCAACCTGCAACCAGGCATGGTTGTGTGTGATAATGGGCGTAACTTGGTGGCGGCTTTGGAGCTCGGCAAGCTCACACACGTACCATGTCTAGCGCATGTATTTAATTTAGTGGTGCAGCGATTTCTAAAAACCTACCCCAATGTGCATGATCTCTTGACCAAGGTGCGCCGCGTGTGTGCACATTTCCGTAAGTCATCAACAGCTTCAGCCGGCCTGTTGAAGCTGCAGCAGCGCTTACAATTGCCAGCTCACCGGCTGCTGTGTGACGTGAGCACGCGCTGGAACTCCACCTTCCACATGTTGGCCCGGCTTTGTGAGCAGCAGAGGGCAGTAGTGGAGTACCAGCTGTTACACGGTCGTCGCCTCTCCGTTCAACTTCCTGTAATCAGAAGTGAGGAGTGGGAATGGATGTCAGACCTCTGCGAGGTTTTACGCAATTTTGAGGAATCGACACAGATGGTGAGCGGCGATAACGCTATTATCAGTGTAACCATCCCACTTCTGTGTCTACTGAAACGCTCGCTGCTCACAATTAAAACCTACGCTTTGCATGTGGAAGAGGTGGAAATGGGGGAGGAAGAGCTTACACAAGGTGATAGCCAGAGCACCCTCACTTCGTCTTCTCAGCGACAATTGGAGGAGGCGGAGGAGGAGGAGGAGGAGGAGGAGGAAGACACGGTTGCCTCCGCTACAGAGGGTAGCCATGGAACTTTAGTTCCATCTCTTCAGCGTGGGTGGGCAGAAGAGGAGGAAGAGGATGAGGATATTGAGAGACATCCTCCTGGTGAGGACAGCGAAATCTTGACTGTTGGTACTCTGGCACACATGGCTGACTTTGTGTTAGGCTGCCTTTCCCGTGACCCACGCGTTATACGCATTTTAAACAACACGGATTACTGGGTGTTCACCCTTCTGGACCCCCGCTACAAAGAGAATTTCTCATCTCTCATTCCTCCGGTGGAGAGGACAAGCAAAATGGTGCAATACCAGAAGGTTCTTGTTGAAAAATTGCTCCAAAATTTTCCATCTGACAACGCTGGCGGCAGAGTACGTGCTACCTTGGCCAACCGAGAAGGGGAGAAAAGGGGAGCACACAGCAGTTCCGAGAAAGGCAGGGCAACACTCTCCAAGGCGTGGGACACCTTCATGACACCCCGCCAGCACCCTCACCCTGATGCGCAGCCTAGTGTCACAAGGAGGGAAAAGTTTTGGAAGATGGTGAAGGAGTACGTAGCAGACCGTGTCAGCGTCCTCAATGATCCCTCTGTGCCTTACAACTACTGGGTGTCCAAGCTGGACACGTGGTATGAACTGGCACTCTACGCCTTGGAGGTGCTGGCCTGCCCTGCCGCCAGCGTTCTGTCTGAGCGGGTATTTAGTGCTGCTGGTGGCATCATAACAGATAAGCGTATCCGCCTTTCCACCGACAATGCTGATAGGTTGACACTTATAAAAATGAACAAGGCCTGGATTTCCCCTGACTTCTCCACTCCACTGGAGGAAAGCCCCGGGGGAACATAAACTCACTTTATATATGTTATTTACAATGATGGGAATACTCTGTATTCCCATTCACCCCTTCCACCCAAAAAACGGGTATATGGTTGACTCTTAATCTTCTCATCCTCCTCCTCCTCTTCCATATGCCCTGTGCTATAATTTTTATATAGGGCCAGCTCACCAGCGGGCCCTGTGATATAATTTTTATATAGGGCCAGCTCACCAGCGGGCCCTGTGATATAATTTTTATATAGGGTCAGCTCACCAGCGGGCCCTGTTTGCCAATTTTTATATAGGTCAGCTCACCAGCGGGCCTTCTCATATAATGTTTTATTGGGTCAGCTCTCTAGCGGGCCCTCTCATATAATGTTTTATAGCGTCAGCTCACTAGCGGGCCTTCGCATATAATGTTTAGGATGGTCAGCTCCGCAGCAGACCCTCACCCATAATGTTTTAGATGGTCGGCTCAGCGCACGTTTCCATCTTAATCATGGCCTCAGTTCTGAAAATCAAGGAAATTTTTGGGAGAATTTGCCTCTGCGCACGTTTCCCTCTTAATCATGGCCTCAGTTCTGAAAATCAAGGACATTTTTGGGAGAATTTGCCTCTGCGCACGTTTCCCTCTTAATCATGGCCTCACTTCCGAAAATCAAGGAAATTTTTGGGAGAATTTGCAGATGATATACAAGTAAATATACAGCAAATATTGTTTGGTAACAATTTTTCGCCTAAAGTCGTTTTTATTTTCCTTTTTGTGTGTTTTACGGTCAGTCTGTAAAAATGGCGTACTACGGGCGAACGATCGTTCCCAGCAGCGATGTTGGAGTCCAAGATGCATCCAGACATCCTCCCTATGCTGTCCCTGAACCATTTCTGTAGTGTTTCCATCTTTTTCTGCCCTTTTCCTATGGACCAGGCACCCTCCCCTCATCAGAGCAGGGGGTGCCTGGTGTAATGCTCGAGTCCTCCCATTGACTTCAATGGGGCTCGGGTGCTCGGCCGAGCACTCGAGCCTCAGGGGGTGCTCGGTCAGAGCACCCGAACACCCGAGCATTGGGGTGCTCGCTCATCACTAGTTCTGAAATATCACAAAGACAACTATAAGAATAACCCCTGAAATCCCATGAAAGCCCCCTTGAAATATGTATCCTGTCCCCACAAGTCTTAGAGAACGTACATCAGCCCATGAACTCCCTGAGTACAAAAGGGTTGTACAAATCATTGTGAATCAATATGTTTCATGCTCCTCCTGGGCCACCAGCGGTTAACAGAAACCAATATGTTATGTCCAACCAAGCTAATATACGCACTGTGTAATCTTCAGAGACACATTTATAAAATACAAAATTAACCCCAGATCTGTATCGATACAATTGAGACACTCACTCTTCAATTTAAAATTGCAGGATATTTATAGGTCGTTTCCAATTGTACACAGCTGCATAATTAGTTGACACTATATGAATAAAGAATAATAATAATAATAGTATATAATAGTGTAATCGTCAAGTATGCGTTTGTATATTAATGCCACATAAGACCGTATGAAGGTACCTAGTGGACATGCAGTGGTTTGGTGAGAATATTCTTATTTTTCCTATATGAACTGTTTTCTTTTGTGCCATTAATATGCAAGTGTATACCTGAGGATTACAGTATTACTTACTCAACCTATATATATCCTGCAATTTTAAACTGAGAGGTGAGCATCTTAGCCAAGCTAATATGCACAACTGTCAATTGCAATGCAATACTCAATATTAACTTAATATTGGAACAACTCCAGAAGTAGAACCTACTAGTTCACCAACTTCTAATCCACAAATAAATCAGGCTGCAACCACTGACAAACTGACTAAAGGTAAGAAGTGTAAACTACTTTTAGAGGAAGCAACCATTATTGGGTGATTCTATATTAAGAGGTGTGAATCAGGAGGATAGTCATGGTGGTGGCAAAGAAGTCAGATGTCTTCCTGGTACTACAGCTCACAGAGATAGAAGACACATTTTAAAGCTTGTCAAGGAAGCAAGATAGAATGGAGAGTTGGATGTCATAGTCCATTTAGGGGCAAATGATTTGACTTGCAATGATGTGAGTGTGGTAAAAAGATGTTTTTAAGAAGCTATGTAAAGATCTGCAGCAAGTTGCTTCCACTGTATCTGTTTCTGAGGTTCTGTCAGTGTATAAGGAAGATGATGGTAGGATGCAGTGAATTAGATACTTTAATTAATTGCTAGGGAAATGGGGCCAAAAACATGGATTTGGCTTTGTTTCTCACACCAATCCTATTTGATGTAACAAGGAACTGTGCAAAAAGGATGTCTTGCAACTTTCTCAAAAGGGATCAGAGGCTCTCAGCAAGAGATTCAGAAGTTTTGTTAACAGATATTTAAACTAATAGAGGGGGGAAATGAAATGATACAGGATAAATCACTGCCCCCAGCAATGCACAGACAAATCTGAACAAGGTATGCCTGTGACGCATAGGTCAAAAACCAGTAGACTTTGAGCCATGTGTACAAATGCCCGCAGTTTGGGAAATAAGATCCCTGAACTCACTGGAATAATAACTAGTGAAGATATGCACTTAGTGGGGATTACTGAGACCGGGTACAATTAAAAAAGAAAATTACTGGGATGTAGAAATACCAAGGTACCCTCTATTTAGAAAAGACAAGAAAGATAGAAAATGAGGAGGGGTTGCCATTTAAGTCAAATATAGCTTATACAGGGTATGGAGGAGAACACAGATACTGTTTGGTTAACTTTAGAATATGGGAATAATATGCTTACTCATATAGGTGTGATCTGTAGACCCCCAGGACAAGCAGATGAGTTGGATCAACTGCTGGTCAAGGAAGTAACTAAGATGTGTTGGACCAATTTTGTTGAAGGTATCCAAGGGGTTAAAACAAGAGAACCAATCAGATTGGCTATATTCACATAAATAGGTAAATGACAATATTAAATAATTTGAGAACTTTACACTATATTAGGTATTGAAATGCTTCTTCGCCGTAAAGAATTGATTAAAATAATCAATCCTGCATATTTGTGCAAAAATATGTATAATTTATTTAAGTAAAATATACTATATATAAAGTGTAAACAACAATGATATTAATGAGTGACCAGCGATTACAATAGATATATAGTAACTCAAACCACAGCTATCACCATTCGGATTACCAGCAATAAAAGGGTTAACCACACATAGGTATATTCAGAGGTATTAGATAACAATAATTGAACTCAGCAGCATAGAAAAGGATAATTGATCCTTATCATTAATTAAAATACAGTTGGCAGCAGCATATATGAATACCTCTGACCCAGAAACTGTATAAACTATGCTAATTGAGGTTTAAGGTATATTGTCAGGTGAGTAAGCTTAATATTAAGCCAGGTCCTCTGACAATTCCCTAATACCATATATAATAATCAAATTTAGAGACTAACTGGAGTAAAATCCCAGATATAGATCACTATAATTTAATTATGTACTGATGATTGCATACCTTCTGAATAAAACATATAAACTGCAATTAATATAGTCAATAATGGATTATACCAAAAATATACTTAGAATCAATCCAATAATAAATGGACACATAAGGGTCTTTCCAGTTCTTGCTTTTAATATTTTTAAACCTGCTTATAGAGATAGCAGTCACTACGAGCCTCTCCTGCCTCAATTTTTCCTCAAGATCACAGCACAATAGCACAGCACGTCTAGCTCAACTCTGTAGCTGCTTCTATTGTGTTTGATTTCTGCAAATATGTCACGTTTTTATAGCGAAAAGGCGAAAACTATGTAAATCAGTGGGTGGAAACTTTTTAGCCATTGAAAAAATGGTGAAAAATTTTGGTCAATGGGCAAAAAATGCAAAAGTTTTTAATCACTTGTTTTAAAGATGACAGCAACAAGGTTTTTGCGGAATTTCTCGGGAGAACACAGAAAAAGATTTCAATCACCTCTAGTGATGAGCGAGCACCCCAATGCTCGGATGTTCGGGTGCTCTGACCGAGCACCCCCTGAGGCTCGAGTGCTCGGCCGAGCATCCGAGCCCCATTGAAGTCAATGGGAGGACTCGAGCATTACACCAGGCACCCCCTGCTCTGATGAGGGGAGGGTGCCTGGTCCATAGGAAAAGGGCAGAAAAAGATGGAAACACTACAGAAATGGTTCAGGGACAGCATAGGGAGGATGTCTGGATGCACCTTGGACTCCAACATCGCTGCTGGGAACGATCTTTCGCCCGTAGTACGCCATTTTTACAGACTGACCATAAAACACACAAAAAGGAAAATAAAAACGACTTTAGGCGAAAAATTGTTACCAAACAATATTTGCTGTATATTTACTTGTATATCATCTGCAAATTATCCCAAAAATTTCCTTGATTTTCGGAAGTGAGGCCATGATTAAGAGGGAAACGTGCGCAGAGGCAAATTCTCCCAAAAATTTCCTTGATTTTCAGAACTGAGGCCATGATTAAGAGGGAAACGTGCGCAGAGGCAAATTCTCCCAAAAATTTCCTTGATTTTCAGAACTGAGGCCATGATTAAGATGGAAACGTGCGCTGAGCTGACCATCTAAAACATTATGGGTGAGGGTCTGCTGCAGAGCTGACCATCCTAAACATTATATGCGAAGGCCCGCTAGTGAGCTGACGCTATAAAACATTATATGAGAGGGCCCGCTAGAGAGCTGACCCAATAAAACATTATATGAGAAGGCCCGCTGGTGAGCTGACCTATATAAAAATTGTCAAACAGGGCCCGCTGGTGAGCTGGCCCTATATAAAAATTATATCACAGGGCCCGCTGGTGAGCTGGCCCTATATAAAAATTATATCCCAGGGCACGCTGGTGAGCTGGCCCTATATAAAAATTATATCCCAGGGCATATGGAAGAGGAGGAGGAGGATGAGAAGATTAAGAGTCAACCATATACCCGTTTTTTGGGTCGAAGGGGTGAATGGGAATACAGAGTATTCCCATCATTGTAAATAACATATATAAAGTGAGTTTATGTTCCCCCGGGGCTTTCCTCCAGTGGAGTGGAGAAGTCAGGGGAAATCCAGGCCTTGTTCATTTTTATAAGTGTCAACCTATCAGCATTGTCGGTGGAAAGGCGGATACGCTTATCTGTTATGATGCCACCAGCAGCACTAAATACCCGCTCAGACAGAACGCTGGCGGCAGGGCAGGCCAGCACCTCCAAGGCGTAGAGTGCCAGTTCATACCACGTGTCCAGCTTGGACACCCAGTAGTTGTAAGGCACAGAGGGATCATTGAGGACGCTGACACGGTCTGCTACGTACTCCTTCACCATCTTCCAAAACTTTTCCCTCCTTGTGACTCTAGGCTGCGCATCAGGGTGAGGGTGCTGGCGGGGTGTCATGAAGGTGTCCCACGCCTTGGAGAGTGTTGCCCTGCCTTTCTCGGAACTGCTGTGTGCTCCCCTTTTCTCCCCTTCTCGGTTGGCCAAGGTAGCACGTACTCTGCCGCCAGCGTTGTCAGATGGAAAATTTTGGAGCAATTTTTCGACAAGAACCTTCTGGTATTGCAACATTTTGCTTGTCCTCTCCACCGGAGGAATGAGAGATGAGAAATTCTCTTTGTAGCGGGGGTCCAGAAGGGTGAACACCCAGTAATCCGTGTTGTCTAAAATGCGTACAACGCGTGGGTCACGGGAAAGGCAGCCTAACATAAAGTCAGCCATGTGTGCCAGAGTACCAACAGTCAAGATTTCGCTGTCCTCACCAGGAGGATGACTCTCAATCTCCTCATCCTCTTCCTCCTCTTCTGCCCACCCACGCTGAAGAGATGGAACTAAAGTTCCATGGCTACCCTCTGTAGCGGAGGCAACCGTGTCTTCCTCCTCCTCCTCCTCCTCCTCCTCCGCCTCCTCCAATTGTCGCTGAGAAGACGAAGTGAGGGTGCTCTGGCTATCACCTTGTGTAAGCTCTTCCTCCCCCATTTCCACCTCTTCCACATGCAAAGCGTCGGTTTTAATTGTGAGCAGCGAGCGTTTCAGTAGACACAGAAGTGGGATGGTTACACTGATAATAGCGTTATCGCCGCTCACCATCTGTGTCGATTCCTCAAAATTGCGTAAAACCTCACAGAGGTCTGACATCCATTCCCACTCCTCACTTCTGATTACAGGAAGTTGAACGGAGAGGCGACGACCGTGTAACAGCTGGTACTCCACTACTGCCCTCTGCTGCTCACAAAGCCGGGCCAACATGTGGAAGGTGGAGTTCCAGCGCGTGCTCACGTCACACAGCAGCCGGTGAGCTGGCAATTGTAAGCGCTGCTGCAGCTTCAACAGGCCGGCTGAAGCTGTTGATGACTTACGGAAATGTGCACACACGCGGCGCACCTTGGTCAAGAGATCATGCACATTGGGGTAGGTTTTTAGAAATCGCTGCACCACTAAATTAAATACATGCGCTAGGCATGGTACGTGTGTGAGCTTGCCGAGCTCCAAAGCCGCCACCAAGTTACGCCCATTATCACACACAACCATGCCTGCTTGCAGGTTGAGTGGCGAGAGCCACTGCTCGGTCTGGTGACTAATCCCCTGCAACAGCTCTGAGGCCGTGTGCTGTTTGTCCCCAAGGCAGATCAGCTTCAGCACGGCCTGTTGACGCTTCCCCACTGCAGTGCTACACTGCTTCCAGCTACTGGCTGATGGGGGAGTGGCGGTGTGTGTAGAGAATTCGGAGGTGGAAACGGAGGAGGAGGAGCCAATAACGTAGGTGCTGGTGGAAACCCTGATGGAGGTAGGGCCCGCAATCCTCGGCGTGGGTAGCACCCGTGCCATCCCAGGGTCCGAGTCGCTCCCAGCCTCCACGACATTCACCCAGTGTGCCGTCAGGGAAATGTAGCGTCCCTGGCCACAAGCACTTGTCCATGTGTCAGTCGTTAAGTGGACCTTCCCAGTAACTGCGTTGGTCAGGGCACGGGTGATGTTACGGGACACATGGTGGTGTAATGCGGGGATGGCACACCGGGAAAAGTAGTGGCGGCTGGGGACCGCGTACCGAGGGACAGCTGCTGCCATCAGGCTGCGGAAGGACTCAGTGTCCACAAGCCTAAATGGCAGCATTTCGATGGCCAGTAATTTGGAAAGGTGTGAGGTTAGTGCTATGGCCTGTGGGTGGGTGGCTGGGTATTTTCGCTTGCGCTCAAATGCCTGGGGTAACGACATTTGGACGCTGCGCTGGGACAGGGAAGTGGATGTGGTCGCTGATGGTGCTTCAGATGGTACAGGTGCAGGGCGGGAGGTATGCGGGCCTGCGCCTTCGACAGGCGATTGGCCGGCACCGAAAACAGGGGAAGAGGAGGCAGTGGTGTGGCCTGCAGACACAGATGGGCGATCCAGGCGTTCCTCCCACTTACTACGGTGCTTGGATGCCATGTGTCGGATCATGCTGGTGGTGGTGAGGTTTCTAGTGTTCATGCCTCGGCTCATTCTGGTGTGGCACAGGTTGCAAACTACAATTCTTTTGTCGTCCGCACTTTCCTTAAAAAAACGCCATACCGCGGAACACCTACCCTTTGGCAAGGTAGATTTACGCAAGGGGGTGCTCCGTGGAACATTTGCGGGCCGGTTTGGTGCGGTCCGCCTTCTTTCTGTAGCCACACCACTGCCTCTTCCAGCCTGTTGCGGTGCTGCAGATGGCTCACCCTCAGGACTGCTGTCATCGCTCGGCTCTACACCTTCCCAGGTGGGGTCAGTCACCTCATCGTCCACCAAGTCCTCCTCCACTTCCTCACTCTGATCATCCTCCTCAAGTCTTGATCCCACCACATACTCAGTCATTGACAACTGTATAACATTCTCCTCAACAAGGTCTTGAGACGGAAATAGTGGTTGATTTAATGGCAACTGTGTCTCATCATCATCATCATCATCCACTACTTCCTTTGACCTTAAATGCCGTTCACATCTGTCATCTTCTTGAGATTGGGTAGCCTCTAGAGGTTGTGAATCAGGGCACAAGATGTCATGTTCCTCTGCAAGCGTGCTTGGAGAGAGGGTCAAATGAAGGATTGGTGATGAGACGAGCTCCTCACTATATCCCAGTGTGGGATCACTTCTTTGACCAGACCGTGTATGGTGGGAGGAAGGATGATCAGAGTGAGGATTATGTTGACCAGACTCTTGGCTACTGAGAGTGGACTTGGTGGAAGACAGGGTGGTGCTTAACCGACTGGAAGCAGTATCAGCTGTCATCCAACCGACCACCTGTTCGCAGTGGTCGGACCTCGAGAGTGATGTCCTGCGACGCCCTGTAAAATTACACATGAAGCTAGGTATGGTGGATGTCTTTCTTTCTTGTGCTCTGGCACCAGGCACAGTTTCTCCGCGTCCTGACCCGCGCCCTGAACTTTCAGGATCACGTCCACTTCCCCGTCCCTTTTTACCCGCCTTCTTCATCTTACACAGAATATGTGACTTTAATATTTGAGTTTGAAAACTTAACAGTATTTCTTATTATTCTGCAACTGTACAGAGTACACAGAATAGGCTGTTAAACGGCGGTGAAACACACTGAATGGAATATGTGACTTTAATATTTGAGTTTGAAAACTTAACAGTATTTCTTATTATTCTGCAACTGTACAGAGTACACAGAATAGGCTGTTAAACGGCGGTGAAACACACTGAATGGAATATGTGACTTTAATATTTGAGTTTGAAAACTTAACAGTATTTCTTATTATTCTGCAACTGTACAGAGTACACAGAATAGGCTGTTAAACGGCGGTGAAACACACTGAATGGAATATGTGACTTTAATATTTGAGTTTGAAAACTTAACAGTATTTCTTATTATTCTGCAACTCTGCAGAGTACACAGAAAAGGCTGCTAAACTGCGGTGAAACACACTGAATGGAATATGTGACTTTGATATTTTAGTTTGAAGACTTAACAGTATTTCTTCCTATTCTGCAACTGTACAGAGTACACAGAATAGGCTGTTAAACGGCGGTGAAACACACTGAATGGAATATGTGACTTTAATATTTGAGTTTGAAAACTTAACAGTATTTCTTATTATTCTGCAACTGTACAGAGTACACAGAATAGGCTGTTAAACGGCGGTGAAACACACTGAATGGAATATGTGACTTTAATATTTGAGTTTGAAAACTTAACAGTATTTCTTATTATTCTGCAACTGTACAGAGTACACAGAATAGGCTGTTAAACGGCGGTGAAACACACTGAATGGAATATGTGACTTTAATATTTGAGTTTGAAAACTTAACAGTATTTCTTATTATTCTGCAACTGTACAGAGTACACAGAATAGGCTGTTAAACGGCGGTGAAACACACTGAATGGAATATGTGACTTTAATATTTGAGTTTGAAAACTTAACAGTATTTCTTATTATTCTGCAACTCTGCAGAGTACACAGAAAAGGCTGCTAAACTGCGGTGAAACACACTGAATGGAATATGTGACTTTGATATTTTAGTTTGAAGACTTAACAGTATTTCTTCCTATTCTGCAACTCTGCACAGTACACAGAATAGGCTGCTAAACTGCGTCGAAGCACACTGAATGGAATATGTGACTTTGATATTTTAGTTTGAAGACTTAACAGTATTTCTTCCTATTCTGCAACTCTGCACAGTACACAGAATAGGCTGCTAAACTGCGGCGAAGCACACTGAATGGAATATGTGACTTTGATATTTTAGTTTGAAGACTTAACAGTATTTCTTCCTTTTCTGCAACTCTGCACAGTACACAGAATGTGCTGCTAAACTGCGGCGAAGCACACTGAATGGAATATGTGACTTTGATATTTTAGTTTGAAGACTTAACAGTATTTCTTCCTATTCTGCAACTCTGCACAGTACTCAGAATGTGCTGCTAAACTGCGGCGACGCACACTGAATGGAATACGTGACTTTGATATTTTAGTTTGAAGACTTAACAGAATGTGCTCTAATCTGCAACTTTGCACACTAAACAGAATGTGCTCTAATCTGCAACTTTGCACACTAAACAGAATGTGCTCTAATCTGCAACTGTGCACACTAAACAGAATGTGCTCTAATCTGCAACTTTTCACACTAAACAGAATATATTTTTTTTTTTTTTTTTTTGTTTTTTTCCCCCCACACAAAATAACCTGCTGCCCCCACACACAGTAGTCCTAAAAAGGACTTTTGGTTCTTTTTTGTCACAATTTTTTTTTTTCCTCCCTACACTGCCTTTCCCTTCCTATCCTCAGCTCTCCCTGGCTCAGACTGAGCCGAACTCGATGGTCAGGTGCTATACAGCACCTGACCACGGGTTCTGGCCAGCCAATCAGTGTAATGCCAGCAGCCAACATGGCTGCTGGCATTACACCGATGTCAGAGCCTCCCTGCACGTTTATTGGCTGCGCAGCAGCCGCAAAACGTGCAGGGAGGAGACCCGAACATGGCGGGCGAGCACATGCGGTACTCGTACGAGTACCGCCATGTGCCGAGCAGAGCGATGCTCGAGCCGATCCGAGCATCGGCCGAGCATGCTCGCTCAACACTAATCACCTCTACCATCCATTAGTATGTAAACTAATGAAAGTCATAAAAATCTCTACACCACCATCTACCAGATATTCTAATCTTTGGGATGTCAATACGGTCCTTCTTAGAATCCTGGCCCCCTAATGATGAACTCTCTCGTAAACAACTATCAGCTAAACTTTCCATGTTGCTTTGCCTCTTTTTATTTCTGAGGGTTTCAGATGTCCACTCCTTAGATATCTCTAACAGAGTTTATAAACCTGATGGGGTATGTTTTCTGGTTTCTAGACAAATTAAATCTTCATCTAGGGAGATCTTCTATCCAAGTTTCCCACAAAACCCTCAACTTTGTGTTGTCCTTTGCTTGAAAACATATGAAAAATGTACTTCTAAATTTAGATCCATTGACTCTCATCAGTTGTTAATCTTTTTTGTCAAACCTTACCTTCCTGTGTCCATGGCTACTTTAGCCAGCTAGATTAATTGGATCATCCAGTCTGCCAGTATTGATACTAACCTGTGTGATGCCTACTACTCTCGGGGAGCGATGGCTTCCAAATCTTTATTAACTGGTCACAGACTTGAGGACATCCTCAAAGCGGCAGACTGGTCCAGGGAATCCACCTTCAAAACATTGTATTTCAAACCTACTATACATGTAACTTCTAATGTTATACAACATCTTTAAAGAGATAGTAATGTTTCACAAAAACAGCATCTCCAATTAATCTTCATAGTATATGAGCCATACAGAGAGTTGTCTCAATACTGTCAGAGTTGTAATTCAAGAGTAATTGAATGATAAAGTATCCCCCTTCTTTCCCTTTTACCTAGTGTAACATTGCTCTCGTCAGATGTGGAATCTGCTTGCTTGACCAGACAGATAACAGCAAGGGACAATCTTCTTACTGTGAGAACAATGAAAGCCCTGCCCCCCTTGACAGGTTTTTCAGCTTTTTCCCTTATCTTAGTTGAAGATTGTCCCTCTCTGCAATCTACCTGGGCACTTTCCTGCTGCTCTGAGCTGCGCAGTTACATCAGAAAAAGGGGCGGGAGGGGGAGACTTTATCATTCAATTACTCTAGAACTACAACTCTGACAGAATTGAAATGACACTCTCCAAGGCCCAAATACTATGATGATTAATTAGAGCTGCTTTTATTATGAAACATTACTTTCCCTTTAAACTTGCATATTAGGAGCCTTCATGTCTTGCCTTAAAATTAATAAATTTTCTAACTACGTGATGGAAAGTCAGGATTTTATTAAAGACACAGAGGTGAGTATTATCCCTCCCTATACTAACCCTCCCTTTTTCAGTCTGAGGTGAATATTTATGCCCATCCTTATTTAAAACCTCTCTTTTCAACAAAAGGAAAGGACAGAATGTCAACTGCCAACATTTTGGCACTTTTACTGTTCCATGGGTGTCATTTTGGATTACTTTTATCCAGGTTTTAATATATTTTTAAGTTATCAGTACGTGTGGGATGGCAGTACATAATGAAAGAACTGTATAACTTTATTGTTTTAACAACATGTTTGTGGCAATGGAGGGGGTAATTGTTGTAGCTGCAGGTGTGGGTGTTCTAAGACTCTTGCAATCTCTTCCAACAAATGAAATCTTGGCACACTCTCTGGCAGATCTACAGCACTACTATTATGGGTTTACTATTGAAGTGTTGCATGTAAAGTTTTGCATCATAAAATGACGCATGTGTTTTGCCACGTCATTTGAAGTGTCACATTTAAAGTTTTGCATCATAAAGTGACGCAGATTCTACATTTTGCATCACTCTGAATGCCACATTCACTATTTTGTGCGTTAACGTGTTGCAATATGGGTGCATTAAGGACGCAATATGGTTGCAATATGGGTGCATTAAGTACGCAATATGGGTGCAATATTGACGCATTATGGGTGCAAAAGGGGTGCATTAAGGATGCAGTATGGGTGCAATATGGGTGCATTAAGGACGCAATATGGGTGAAACCCGAATCCAACCCAAAACCCACCAAAGCCAACCCAAATCCAACCAAACACCCACCAAATCAAACCCAAAACCCAACCAAAAACCAACCCAAATCCAAACAAAAACCCACCAAATCAAACCCAAAACCTACCAAAACCAACCCAAATCCAACCCAAAACCCACTAAATCCAACCCAAACCCCAACAAAAAAAACCCCAAATCCAATCAAAAACCCATCAAAACCAACCCAAAACCCAACCAAATCCAACCCAAATCCAACCCAAATCCAAACCAAAACCCACCAAAACCAACCCAAAACCCAACCCAAATCCAACCCAAAACCCATCCAAAAACCAACCCAAAACCCATCCAAAAACCAACCCAAATCCAACCCAAAACCCAACCAAAAACCAACCCAAATCCATCCAAAAACCCACCAAATCAAACTCAAAATCCAACCAAAAACCCAAAACCCACCAAATCCAACCAAAAACCCACCAAATCCAACCCAAAACTCACCAAAACCAACTCAAAACCCAACCAAAAACCAACCCAAATCCAACCAAAAACACATCAAATCAAAACCAAAACTGACCAAAACCAACCCCAAAACCAACCCAAATCCAACCAAAAACCCACCAAATCCAACCCAAAACTACCAAAACCAACCCAAATCCAACCAAAAGCCTATCAAATCTAACCCAAAGCCCACCAAAGCCAACCCAACCAAAAACCAACCCAAATAAAACCAAAAACCCACCAAATTCAACCCAAAACCCACCAAAACCCAACCAAAAACCATACTGCACCCATATTGCACCAATATTGCACCCAATTTGGGTCATTATTGCACCCATATTGCGTCAACATTGCACCCAATTTGCGTTATTATTGCACCCATATTGCACCCATATTACACCCAATTTGCACTAATTTGCATCCATATTGCACCCATATTACATCCATATTGCACCAATATTGCATCAACATTGCACCCAGTTTGTGTCATTATTGCACCCATATTGCACCAATATTGAACCCATATTGCACCCAGTTTATGTTAATATTGCACCCATATTGCACCAATATTGCACCCAATTTGCGTCATTATTGCATCCATAGTGCACCAATATTGAACCCAATTTGCATCATTATTGCACCCATATTGCATCCATATTGCACCAATATTGAAACCATATTGCACTTAGATTGCACCAATATTGCAACCATATTGCACCAATATTGCACCCAATTTGTACCAATATTGCACCCAATTTGCTCATTATTGCACCCATATCGCACCAATATTGAACCCATATTGCACCAATATTGCACCATTATTGCACCCATTTGCTTCAATATTGCACCCATATTGCACCCATATTACACCAATATTGGACCCATAATAAACCCATATTTCACCCATATTGCATCAATATTGCACCCAATTTGCATAATTATTGCACCTATATTGCACCAATATTGAGCCCATATTGCACCCATATTGTACCAATATTGCACCCAATTATCACCCATATTGCATCCATACTGCACCCATATTGCTTCCTTAATACACCCCTATTGCACCCATATTGCGTCATTATTGCACCCATATTGCAACACGTTAACGCACAAAATGGTGAATGCGCCTTTTGGAGCTATGCAAAATGTAGAATGTGCGTCACTTTATGACGCAAACTTTAAATGAGATTCTTCAAATGACGCGGCAAAACACATGCGTCATTTCATGACGCAAAAGTTTACATGAAAAACTTCAAATGGATACCACTATTATGTGACCCAGAGCCTCTGTAACTTTTCTGTGTGCTTCTACTTCTGCTAGTCATGGCACCTCTGGCATGTTGGTGGTGTGTCTCCAAGTCCCAATCAGACCTGCAGTTATGCTTTAGTTGGGATCTTAATGAGGATGTAACTAGGTATAGGCATTAAGAACAATGTAATAGCTGCTACTGTCCCTGTAAGTGTGAGACCAACCTACAAAAATATACAGGAAAAGAAAAAACTTGGGAGAGAGCTAATCATATAAAAAATAAATACAATTTAACCAGCTAACTACCATTTGTAATATGAATAGTAGTATTAGTTGACCAATAAAAAACCTACAAACCTAGATATAGTAGTAAAATACTGGTGTGGAAGTATCAGGACTAAAAAGAATACTAAACATCCATATCGTAAAACCAAACAAATGTCTGTAATTTTTTACATATAATATATACCTTCATAAAATCATGTAATGTGTACACTTAGCTGAAAACATATACAATAAAACCCTGTATAAATTGTGGATCAGCACTATCCCATATATCCAAAAGGTGTCCAATAAAAGCTGTACTGTTTGAAAGCTTCAATGTATCAGAATACTGCTACTTGAAATACAGCAACAAAGTATCTATCCTGTTCAGGAGACAGTTTTAAGTCCACCGATATTCTAATCCTTTGCTCCACTGATATGCGTTACACAATCGGTAGTAGGGAACCTCTGCTACCGTCACACTCTGGGGCTATAGATCAGAATGTTCATGTATCATGTCCTTCCCATACACTTGGTTAGGGTCTGTAACAAACTGCTCGCCCTCTATGTGTATCCCAGTTCTTACCCACTCCGGTGGAACAACCGTCTGTTTAGCTGTTAAGCTTCTTCTTTCATCCAGTGGGATCTCAATATCGTGGTGCAAAGTGGTTGACAGGGGTATCTTTATGATCCTCTTCACGGTCAACAGGTAAAAGATGGTCTAATGTGCAAATCACTTTATTTAGAAAATATTGCTCTTTCCTTTGTTTGAACTCCTTTGGTTGGGTAGAGTATAGTCCAATAATGTTGATCACACTGTGACGAGTTTCGTACTGCTGCATTTTCTCAAAGTGATCCCGCTGGACGGAAGAAGAAGCTTAACAGCTTCCACCTGAGTGGGTAAGAACCAGGCTACTCATAGAGGGCGAGCTGTTTGTTACAGACCCTAACGAAGTATATAGGAAGGACATGATACTTGAACATTCTGATCTATAACCCCAGAGTTTGACAGCAGCTGAGGTTCCCAACTACCGGTTGTGTACCACATATCAGTGGAGCAAAGGATTACAATATTGGTGGACTTAAAATGGTCTCCTGAACAGGATAATACTTTGTTGCTGTAATTCAAGTAGCAGAACTCTGATACATTGAAGCTTTCAAACACTACAGCTTTTATTGGACACCTTTTGGATATATGGGATAGTGCTGATCCACGATTTATACAGGGTTTTAATGTATGTTTTTAGCTAAGTGTACACATTGCATGATTGTATGAAGGTATATATTATCCTATATAATAATTCAGTAAAACACGTGTAACGCCGCGTCATGCGCAGTAGACACTGCTGCACGTGCTGCAGTCATGCGCAGTAGAGACTGCCTGCGGCGCGGCCAGTCTCTACTGCTCATGACTGCCCCGCGACCGGGTGGCAGTGGCACTGTGGCCCGTGTAACGGGCTCTTCAACTAGAATGTAATAAATTACAGACATTTGTTTGATTTTACGATATGGATGTTTAGTATTCTTTTTAGTCCTGAAACTTCTACACCAGTATTTTACTACAATATCTAGGTTTGTAGTACAAATGGTAGTTAGCTGGTTATATTTTATTTATTTTTTATATTATTAGCAGTCTCTCAAGTTTTTTCTTTTACATGATTCTTACACAGACAACAGATAGCATCATGTTTAGCTTTTGGATCCTGAGTGAATTATCTCCATACTGTATACTTCATGGACTGAGACATTTCTGAAGGACTACTACTACTGGGGCTAAGTGGTGAAATTGTAATACTAGGGGCTAGATTTAAAGGCAGCCGTTAAACCAGCCGCTAAGTGAAAAAGGCACATCGCTCACAAATAATACAGGAGTTACGGCAGATTCAATAGGTACTCTACAAGAATAGCTATCGAGCCTAGGCACACACAAAACATGTAACACAAAAGCCGTTGTCGCTCATGTTAATGCACAATGGGCGGTCAAATCACACGATAACTGCGCTCAAAACAACATCTAACATAACGGCTGCAGTTGTCTAGCAACCATGATTGATGCCAAAACAAATTCAAACACACAGCCAATCACAAAGCCCCAATGTATCCAAAAACTTCAAATACACCTATATATACCCAAAAATAACCGTCACACACTGTCTGTTATCGAGTTCTTCAGAGCTAGATATCAGGACCCAGGAGCGGAGGATAGTGATCAGAGAGAGGGAGACAGGAGCATTCATTGGAGGTAGAGGAGTTTTGGAGTTTGGAGAGAGGAGAGCATTGCACAGAATACGACACATAGCACACCTTTGCACATATTACATACACACATACAAACACAAACACATACACATAGTCCTTTTATTTTATAACACCTTACACATTTTACTTTTTATTTTGACAGTGTGAATCTGGGAGTGAAAGTATGTGACAGAGGCTGAGTGGATCGAGTGTGTCTGTGAGGGCCTGTGGGAGTGCCTGGGTGTGACTGGGTGAGTGATAGCAAGGAGAGGAGGACAGGAGAGAGGGATGGGGAGAGGAGGACAGGAGAGAGGGATGGGGAGAGTAGTGGAGGAGGAGGAAGGTCAGGAGGGGATCCCTCAGCAGAGCAGGGGTGGGAGAGGGAGATCCGCAGGGCAGAGGGGGACCCAGCCCACAAGAGCAGGAACACACAGGACAGGGACAGAACCTGCAGTGGGACGAAGGGTAGTTGCTGGGGAGCACCCCACACAGTCAGGGTCAGACCAGGCAGGGCACTCCGGCTCTGAGTCATCCCATGCCGGAGGTGACGAGGGCAGGATCAGGGACCCCAAGTATACAGAGGAGGAGAACACGGCTCTCGTGGAAGCTGTCCTGGAGAGTCAGAGTGTTCTCCACCCGACAGCGAAGGTCCCTGGCCTGTCAGCGAGGAGGAAGGCAGCCTGGAATCAGATCTGCAGCCGGGTCAACGCGGTGGCTCCATGCAGGCGGGACGTGGAGTCCATCAAAAAGCGATGGGGTGACTGCCGGAGGGTGGTAAAGAACAAGCTGTCAGAACTCGCCAAGCACGCCCGAGGTACTGGAGGTGGCCCACCTGTCCCTATCACCTTCTGAGGCTGGGAGGAGATGGTGCGGCAGAATATGTCCCCAACCCTGATCGAGGGGGTTGTTGGAGGAGCTGACACTGGGGATGAGAGGAGCCTCCACACTACCGGTAAGTGCAACACTACAGAACCACACACTACATCAACCAACACCAGCTGCACACACACATGCCCATCATTTATTCACACAACTTCACCAACACAGCACCCTGAGGGTTAAAAACAGACACAACACAAGGACAAATATCAAGGTCCAACTTGGAACAAACCTGTCCAAGTCCTACTTCAACCCTCCTGTCGCTGTGCTCATCAAACCATGCTGTTCAAAATGTCGTCTGTTAAATATCATCACTGTTCACATACAATGTCACCCATGTCCCCACTGGGAAGTCAGCACTTAACCCCTTGAGTGCTAGAGGGATCATCAATGCATCGATCAACAATGCTTTGGCAACCCCTCTGGGACTCAAAGGGTTAACCAGACAACAATCAAGTCAATAGGCCAACGATCACATGCTACACAGGGGACATTCACTATGCTGTGACAAACAGATGGTGGAGAGAAATTCACCCTTACACATCCTCACTTCACCAATACCAGTGTTAGTCTATGGAGAATATGCAATAACATGAATCAAGTTGCTAAGGTCCCATCGTATAGACTCCATAGAAAACACTGGAAATGGGGAAATGAGATCACTGGAGAAGTCAGCATCATGTACACTCCATCATGTCGACAACACCGCTTACTGAATCACAAAAAGGATGGAGCAGGTCACACATCACAGTGTCACTGAGAATAACTGCTTGTATGTGCAACACACAGGCCTCAAACAATACCCCAGAATTAAAGGTGGAAAAAGTAGGCCTTGGTGTTGTGTTTGCAATCATTTACTCCAACTTGAAATGACATATCTCACACCTAATTCCCACATGGATCCTCGGGGGTGCTGATGCCATGGATGGATGGTACACCAGACACTGTTTGCAGGATACACATGGCAACCAAATATCAACCATTGTACCTTGGTCACCAACAGGCCATGAATGATGGATATCTTGGATTGAGTACGGTTGCCTCACTCAGAAGGATGGATGGGCTCATACTCCAAAAAAAACAGGCCTCATTCAAAGATATCCCTCACTACTGGCGTGATTGTTGCCCTTCAGGATTCAACTGGAACACACAACATGGACAGGATCCTGTCCAGTTCATCAATCTCTGATTGCCAGGGTGGTATCTAGTGATGAGCGAGCACCCCAATGCTCGGGTGTTCGGGTGCTCTGACCGAGCACCCCCGGAGGCTCGAGTGTTCGGCCGAGCACCCGAGCCCCATTGAAGTCAATGGGAGGACTCGAGCACTACACCAGGCACCCCCTGCTCTGATGAGGGGAGGGTGCCTGGTCCATAGGAAAAGGGCAGAAAATTATGGAAACACCACAGAAATGGTTCAGGGACAGCATAGGGAGGATGTCTGGATGCATCTTGGACTCCAGCATCGCTGCTGGGAACGATCTTTCGCCCGTAGTACGCCATTTTTACAGACTGACCGTAAAACACACAAAAAGGCAGATAAAAACGACTTTAGGCGAAAAATTGTTACCAAACAGTATTTGCTGTATATTTACTTGTATATCATCTGCAAATTCTCCCAAAAATTTCCTCGATTTTTCTGAACTGAGGCCATGATTAAGAGGGAAACGTGCGCAGAGGCAAATTCTCCCAAAAATTTCCTTGATTTTTCTGAACTGAGGCCATGATTAAGAGGGAAACGTGCGCAAAGGCAAATTCTCCCAAAAATTTCCTCGATTTTTCTGAACTGAGGCCATGATTAAGAGGGAAACGTGCGCAAAGGCAAATTCTCCCAAAAATTTCCTCGATTTTTCTGAACTGGGGCCATGATTAAGAGGGAAACGTGCGCTGAGCCGACCATCCAAAACATTATGGGTGAGGGTCTGCTGCGGAGCTGACCATCCTAAACATTATATGCGAAGGCCCGCTAGTGAGCTGACGCTATAAAACATTATATGAGAGGGCCCGCTAGAGAGCTGACCCAATAAAACATTATATGAGAAGGCCCGCTGGTGAGCTGGCCCTAGATAAAAATTATATCACAGGGCCCGCTGGTGAGCTGGCCCTATATAAAAATTATATCACTGGGCCCGCTGGTGAGCTGGCCCTATATAAAAATTATATCACTGGGCCCGCTGGTGAGCTGGCCCTATATAAAAATTATATCACAGGGTATATGGAAGAGAGTCAACCATATACCCATTTTTTGGGTGGAAGGGGTGAATGGGAATACAGAGTATTCCCATCATTGTAAATAACATATATAAAGTGAGTTTATGTTCCCCCGGGGCTTTCCTCCAGTGGAGTGGAGAAGTCAGGGGAAATCCAGGCCTTGTTCATTTTTATAAGTGTCAACCTATCAGCATTGTCGGTGGAAAGGCGGATACGCTTATCTGTTATGATGCCACCAGCAGCACTAAATACCCGCTCAGACAGAACGCTGGCGGCAGGGCAGGCCAGCACCTCCAAGGCGTAGAGTGCCAGTTCATACCACGTGTCCAGCTTGGACACCCAGTAGTTGTAAGGCACAGAGGGATCATTGAGGACGCTGACACGGTCTGCTACGTACTCCTTCACCATCTTCCAAAACTTTTCCCTCCTTGTGACACTAGGCTGCGCATCAGGGTGAGGGTGCTGGCGGGGTGTCATGAAGGTGTCCCACGCCTTGGAGAGTGTTGCCCTGCCTTTGTCGGAACTGCTGTGTGCTCCCCTTTTCTCCCCTTCTCGGTTGGCCAAGGTAGCACGTACTCTGCCGCCAGCGCTGTCAGATGGAAAATTTTGGAGCAATTTTTCAACAAGAACCTTCTGGTATTGCACCATTTTGCTTGTCCTCTCCACCGGAGGAATGAGAAATGAGAAATTCTCTTTGTAGCGGGGGTCCAGAAGGGTGAACACCCAGTAATCCGTGTTGTCTAAAATGCGTGTAACGCGTGGGTCACGGGAAAGGCAGCCTAACATAAAGTCAGCCATGTGTGCCAGAGTACCAACAGGCAAGATTTCGCTGTCCTCACCAGGAGGATGACTCTCAATCTCCTCATCCTCTTCCTCCTCTTCTGCCCACCCACGCTGAAGAGATGGAACTAAAGTTCCATGGCTACCCTCTGTAGCGGAGGCAACCGTGTCTTCCTCCTCCTCCTCCTCCTCCTCCACCTCCTCCAATTGTCGCTGAGAAGACGAAGTGAGGGTGCTCTGGCTATCACCTTGTGTAAGCTCTTCCTCCCGCATTTCCACCTCTTCCACATGCAAAGCGTCAGTTTTAATTGTGAGGAGCGAGCGTTTCAGTAGACACAGAAGTGGGATGGTTACACTGATAATAGCGTTATCGCCGCTCACCATCTGTGTCGATTCCTCAAAATTGCGTAAAACCTCACAGAGGTCTGACATCCATTCCCACTCCTCACTTCTGATTACAGGAAGTTGAACGGAGAGGCGACGACCGTGTAACAGCTGGTACTCCACTACTGCCCTCTGCTGCTCACAAAGCCGGGCCAACATGTGGAAGGTGGAGTTCCAGCGCGTGCTCACGTCACACAGCAGCCGGTGAGCTGGCAATTGTAAGCGCTGCTGCAGCTTCAACAGGCCGGCTGAAGCTGTAGATGACTTACGGAAATGTGCACACACGCGGCGCACCTTGGTCAAGAGATCATGCAAATTGGGGTAGGTTTTTAGAAATCGCTGAACCACTAAATTAAATACATGCGCTAGGCATGGTACGTGTGTGAGCTTGCTGAGCTCCAAAGCCGCCACCAAGTTACGCCCATTATCACACACAACCATGCCTGGTTGCAGGTTGAGTAGCGAGAGCCACTGCTCGGTCTGGTGACTAATCCCCTGCAACAGCTCTGAGGCCGTGTGCTGTTTGTCCCCAAGGCAGATCAGCTTCAGCACGGCCTGTTGACGCTTCCCCACTGCAGTGCTACACTGCTTCCAGCTACCGGCTGATGGGTGAGTGGCGCTGCACGCAGAGAATTCGGAGGTGGAAACGGAGGAGGAGGAGCCAATAACGTAGGTGCTGGCGGAAACCCTGATGGAGGTAGGGCCCGCAATCCTCGGCGTGGGTAGCACCTGTGCCATCCCAGGGTCCGAGTCGCTCCCAGCCTCCACGACATTCACCCAGTGTGCCGTCAGGGAAATGTAGCGTCCCTGGCCACAAGCACTTGTCCATGTGTCAGTCGTTAAGTGGACCTTCCCAGTAACTGCGTTGGTCAGGGCACGGGTGATGTTACGGGACACATGGTGGTGTAATGCGGGGATGGCACACCGGGAAAAGTAGTGGCTGCTGGGGACCGCGTACCGAGGGACAGCTGCTGCCATCAGGCTGCGGAAGGACTCAGTCTCCACAAGCCTAAATGGCAGCATTTCGATGGCCAGTAATTTGGAAAGGTGTGAGGTTAGTGCTATGGCCTGTGGGTGGGTGGCTGGGTATTTTCGCTTGCGCTCAAATGCCTGGGGTAACGACATTTGGACGCTGTGCTGGGACAGGGAAGTGGATGTGGTCGCTGATGGTGCTTCAGATGGTACAGGTGCAGGGCGGGAGGTATGCGGGCCTGCGCCTTCGACAGGCGATTGGCCGGCACCGAAAACAGGGGAAGAGGAGGCAGTGGTGTGGCCTGCAGACACAGATGGGCGATCCAGGCGTTCCTCCCACTTATTACGGTGCTTGGATGCCATGTGTCGGATCATGCTGGTGGTGGTGAGGTTTCTAGTGTTCATGCCTCGGCTTATTCTGGTGTGGCACAGGTTGCAAACTACAATTCTTTTGTCGTCCGCACTTTCCTTAAAAAGACGCCATACCGCGGAACACCTACCCCTTGGCAAGGGAGATTTACGCAAGGGGGTGCTCCGTGGAACATTTGCGGGCCGGTTTGGTGCGGTCCGCCTTCTTTCTGTAGCCACACCACTGCCTCTTCCAGCCTGTTGCGGTGCTGCAGATGGCTCACCCTCAGGACTGCTGTCATCGCTCGGCTCTCCACCTTCCCAGGTGGGGTCAGTCACCTCATCGTCCACCAAGTCCTCCTCCACTTCCTCACTCTGATCATCCTCCTCATGTCTTGATCCCACCACATACTCAGTCATTGACAACTGTATATCATCCTCCTCATCAAGGTCTTGAGACAGTAATAGTGGTTGATTTAATGGCAACTGTGTCTCATCATCATCATCATCATCCACTTCCTTTGACCTTAAATGCCGTTCACCTCTGTCATCTTCTTGTGATTGGGTACCCTCTAGAGGTTGTGAATCAGGGCACAAGATGTCATGTTCCTCTGCAAGCGTGCTTGGAGAGAGGGTCAAATGAAGGATTGGTGATGAGACGAGCTCCTCACTATATCCCAGTGTGGGATCACTTCTTTGACCAGACCCTCTATGGTGGGAGGAAGGATGATCAGAGTGAGGATTATGTTAACCAGACTCTTGGCTACTGAGAGTGGACTTGGTGGAAGACAGGGTGGTGCTTAACCGACTGGAAGCAGTATCAGCTGACATCCAACCGACCACCTGTTCGCAGTGGTCGGACCTCGAGAGTGATGTCCTGCGACGCCCTGTAAAATGAGACATGAAGCTAGGTATGGTGGATGTCTTTCTGTCTTGTGCTCTGGCACCAGGCGCAGTTTCTACGCGTCCTGACCCGCGCCCTGAACTATCAGGATCACGTCCACTTCCCCGTCCCTTTTTACCCGCCTTCTTCATATTACACGGAATATGTGCTGCAAATCTGCAACTTTGCACAGTACACTGAATTTGCTTCTTAACTGCGGCGACGCACAGTGAATGGAATATGTGACTTTGATATTTTACAGTTTGAAGACTTAACAGAATTTTTTCCTATTCTGAAACTGTGCACAGTCAACAGAATGTGCTGCTAAACTGCGGCGACGCACAGTGAATGGAATATGTGACTTTGATATTTTGCAGTTTGAAGACTTAACAGTATTTTTTCCTATTCTGAAACTGTGCACAGTCAACAGAATGTGCTGCTAAACTGCGGCGACGCACAGTGAATGGAATATGTGACTTTGATATTTTACAGTTTGAAGACTTAACAGAATTTTTTCCTATTCTGAAACTGTGCACAGTACACAGAATTTGCTTCTTAACTGCGGCGACGCACAGTGAATGGAATATGTGACTTTGATATTTTACAGTTTGAAGACTTAACAGAATTTTTTCCTATTCTGAAACTGTGCACAGTACACAGAATTTGCTTCTTAACTGCGGCGACGCACAGTGAATGGAATATGTGACTTTGATATTTTACAGTTTGAAGACTTAACAGAATTTTTTCCTATTCTGAAACTGTGCACAGTCAACAGAATGTGCTGCTAAACTGCGGCGACGCACAGTGAATGGAATATGTGACTTTGATATTTTACAGTTTGAAGACTTAACAGTATTTTTTCCTATTCTGAAACTGTGCACAGTCAACAGAATGTGCTGCTAAACTGCGGCGACGCACAGTGAATGGAATATGTGACTTTGATATTTTACAGTTTGAAGACTTAACAGTATTTTTTCCTATTCTGAAACTGTGCACAGTCAACAGAATGTGCTGCTAAACTGCGGCGACGCACAGTGAATGGAATATGTGACTTTGATATTTTACAGTTTGAAGACTTAACAGAATTTTTTCCTATTCTGAAACTGTGCACAGTCAACAGAATGTGCTGCTAAACTGCGGCGACGCACAGTGAATGGAATATGTGACTTTGATATTTTACAGTTTGAAGACTTAACAGTATTTTTTCCTATTCTGAAACTGTGCACAGTCAACAGAATGTGCTGCTAAACTGCGGCGACGCACAGTGAATGGAATATGTGACTTTGATATTTTACAGTTTGAAGACTTAACAGTATTTTTTCCTATTCTGAAACTGTGCACAGTACACAGAATTTGCTTCTTAACTGCGGCGACGCACAGTGAATGGAATATGTGACTTTGATATTTTACAGTTTGAAGACTTAACAGAATTTTTTCCTATTCTGAAACTGTGCACAGTACACAGAATTTGCTTCTTAACTGCGGCAACGCACAGTGAATGGAATATGTGACTTTGATATTTTACAGTTTGAAGACTTAACAGAATTTTTTCCTATTCTGAAACTGTGCACAGTCAACAGAATGTGCTGCTAAACTGCGGCGACGCACAGTGAATGGAATATGTGACTTTGATATTTTACAGTTTGAAGACTTAACAGTATTTTTTCCTATTCTGAAACTGTGCACAGTCAACAGAATGTGCTGCTAAACTGCGGCGACGCACAGTGAATGGAATATGTGACTTTGATATTTTACAGTTTGAAGACTTAACAGAATTTTTTCCTATTCTGAAACTGTGCACAGTACACAGAATTTGCTTCTTAACTGCGGCGACGCACAGTGAATGGAATATGTGACTTTGATATTTTACAGTTTGAAGACTTAACAGAATTTTTTCCTATTCTGAAACTGTGCACAGTACACAGAATTTGCTTCTTAACTGCGGTGACACACAGTGAATGGAATATGTGACTTTGATATTTTACAGTTTGAAGACTTAACAGTATTTTTTCCTATTCTGAAACTGTGCACAGTCAACAGAATGTGCTGCTAAACTGCGGCGACACACAGTGAATGGAATATGTGACTTTGATATTTTACAGTTTGAAGACTTAACAGAATTTTTTCCTATTCTGAAACTGTGCACAGTACACAGAATTTGCTTCTTAACTGCGGCGACGCACAGTGAATGGAATATGTGACTTTGATATTTTACAGTTTGAAGACTTAACAGAATTTTTTCCTATTCTGAAACTGTGCACAGTACACAGAATTTGCTTCTTAACTGCGGTGACGCACAGTGAATGGAATATGTGACTTTGATATTTTACAGTTTGAAGACTTAACAGTATTTTTTCCTATTCTGAAACTGTGCACAGTCAACAGAATGTGCTGCTAAACTGCGGCGACGCACAGTGAATGGAATATGTGACTTTGATATTTTACAGTTTGAAGACTTAACAGAATTTTTTCCTATTCTGAAACTGTGCACAGTACACAGAATTTGCTTCTTAACTGCGGCGACGCACAGTGAATGGAATATGTGACTTTGATATTTTACAGTTTGAAGACTTAACAGTATTTTTTCCTATTCTGAAACTGTGCACAGTACACAGAATTTGCTTCTTAACTGCGGCGACGCACAGTGAATGGAATATGTGACTTTGATATTTTACAGTTTGAAGACTTAACAGAATTTTTTCCTATTCTGAAACTGTGCACAGTACACAGAATTTGCTTCTTAACTGCGGCGATGCACAGTGAATGGAATATGTGACTTTGATATTTTACAGTTTGAGGACTTAACAGAATTTTTTCCTATTCTGAAACTGTGCACAGTACACAGAATTTGCTTCTTAACTGCGGCGACGCACAGTGAATGGAATATGTGACTTTGATATTTTACAGTTTGAAGACTTAACAGAATGTGCTCTAATCTGCAACTTTGCACACTAAACAGAATGTGCTCTAATCTGCAACTTTGCACACTAAACAGAATGTGCTCTAATCTGCAACTTTGCACACTAAAAAGAATGTGCTGCTAATCTGCAACTTTGCACACTGAACAGAATGTGCTCTAATCTGCAACTTTGCACACTAAACAGAATGTGCTCTAATCTGCAACTTTGCACACTAAACAGAATATATGAAGTTTTTTTTTTTGTTTTTTTTTTCCCCCCACACAAAATAAACTGTTGCCCCCACACACAGTAGTCCTAAAAAGGACTTTTGGGTCTTTTTTTTTACAAATTTGCTTTTCTTCTCCCTACACTGACTTTCCCTTCCTATCCTCATCTCTCCCTGACTAAGACTGAGCCGAACTCGCTGGTCAGGTGCTATACAGCACCCGATCACGGGTTCTGGCCAGCCAATCAGTGTAATGCTAGCAGCCAACATGGCTGCTGGCATTACACTGATGTCAGAGCCTCCCTGCACGTTTATTGGCTGCGCAGCAGCCGCGAAACGTGCGGGGAGGAGACGCGAACATGGCGGGCGAGCACATGCGGTACTCGTACGAGTACCGCCATGTGCCGAGCAGAGCGATGCTCGAGCCGAACCGAGCTTCGGCCGAGCATGCTCGCTCAACACTAGTGGTATCCCATGCCCTACAATGCAATGCATAGGATATGATCCTGACAACCAGAGAGTCACCTGTCAAGTAATGAAAAATTGTGCATTGTACGGGATCAGCTAAGAAGATAGGGTTGAATAACACTTGAATCCCACTGCACATCTGTTCAAAAAAGATATGCACACAAAGGAAAATGGTCAGATATGTGCCTTTCAAATGACTCAAAATATGTCACAACACGATGTGAACCCAGAGATCATTTCACTGCCTGTGATTGCCTTACTGGCCAGATATGTGCATCCATCAGAAACTAACTTACATTGATACCATCCAAATACACATAATAATAATAATAATAATAATAATCCTTTATATAGCGCACACAGATTCCGCAGCGCTTTACACTCATATTACCTAGTATATCCCACTCTACGTAGATGGGATATACGAGGTATGTTCATATCCATCATATCAATCCAATGTATATTTTAATGGGTGCACATATATAGCCAGTAAGGCAAATACACCTACTGAAAGGATCTCTGGCTTCATATCTTGAAAGGATATATTCGTATCCATATGAAAGGTACATATCCACATGCATATATGACCATTTCTCCTTGTATGTAACTGTAATGGCACAGCAATTGTTAATTTCACCAACATATGGATCCATGTTAGTCCTATCCCTCCAACCCTCATGGTTAGACAGATATCGCTCTATTTGACAGCTGGAGATTTCAGTCATTAGACCACACGGAGGCTCTTCAGCAGAGCCTAAATTGCCCCATTCAGAGATGAAGACATCTTTGAGATAGTCAACAAAGTGTGCCTGGTTTGCAAGCACACTCTGTTCACCATTCCAATGAAGTTTACATCTCTGAATGGGGCAATTTAGGCTCTGCTGAAGAGCCTCCGTGTGGTGAAATGACTGTCAAACATGTCAAAATGACTGTCAAATAGAGCAATATCTGCCTAACCATGTGGGTTGGAGGGATAGGACTAACATCGATCCACATCTATTTCTTATGATGCCTACAATATTACATCAGGGTGAAATTAACCATTGCTATTCCGTTAAAGGGATAGTAATACCTGACATGTGAAAAGAAAAATATATTGCAGGGTTCATCCCCCGAGCAAAACAAGGGTATTCCCACTGCTGAAAGGTGTTTCATTCAAAAAGTAGCACAGCTCAAAGTTGACTACTCCAGGGGCAATATCACAGTGGCCTGGAACTCTACAATGGCGATGTTGCTAGACCATCCTATGGACAGCTTACGTCCAGACGCCATAAATTCCCATAGGATAATGTAGCAACAGTGCCAATGTAGAACTTCAGGCTACTGGGATATAGCACCAAAGCAATTCTATTCTGAGCTGGGATACTTTTTGAACAAAACCCCCCTCCAGCAGTGGGAGTACCCTTGTTTCACTCAGGGTGATAAACCACACAACATATATTTCCCTTTTCGCATTTCATGTATTAGTATCCCATTAATCCCCTCATGGCTACGTTTACTAATCACACAGTCTCAATTCTCCAGACAGCTTATGGGCCTCCATCGCAGCAGGAGCCCGTGGAGGAGCCGACCACACCACCCAGTGAGGAGTATACAGAGGAGGGGACTAGCCAATGGGAAGCGTATACAACCACCACACCTCCTCCCCAACTGGCTGCATCACCACTGGCTGCCCCTCAACTGCCTGCCCCTCAACTGGCTGCCCGTCAACTGGCTGCCCCTCAACTGCCTGCCCCTCAACTGGCTGCACCACCACAGGATGCTCCACAACTGTACAGCGGCTGGATGCAGGGGGAGAGATGGATGCATCCCACCACCTCCGGGAGCTATTACCCTCCAGCAGCAGCACCACCACCACCAGGGAGGCAATGGCTGCCCGGGAAAGTGGCCACCAGCCAATATGTGTCATATTTCACTCAGATGGATCTACCTTCCTGGATGGCTCCCCAGCATGGCCCCAGGTATGATTCCAGGTGGGGGCCAAGCACCTACCAGTGGCCAAGTTATGACCCTTGGCCACTTGACTACCAACACCTGGGCCTGATTGGGGAGCCCCAGCGCCCTCAGCCGAGGGACTTGTTCACCCCACCACCTCAACCAGCACAAACATCAGTGGGCAGCAGTGGGTCCCTTGATGTGGTGGGCACCCACACACCGTCTGTGCAAGCCACTCCACCAACAGAAACAGCAGTAGCAGCCACAGCACACCCAGTACCAGCAGAGGAGACAGCAGAGGCTGGGGAGATAGAGGCTGAGGAGACAGCTGAAGCTGGGGAAACAGAGGCTGAGGAGACAGCTGAAGCTGGGGAAACAGAGGCTGAGGAGATAGCTGAAGCTAGGGAGACAGCACATGAGTCACCGGGCACTCCCATCTCCAGCAGTCAACGCCCCACGGATCTGGAGGCTGAGTGCATGGCCCTTCAAAGAGGACAGCTCCGGGCAACCCACGCCACCAATGACAACCTCACAAGGAACCGGAGGGAATCCCGGAGGAACACGAACAGGTTGGAGACCAGAATCCAAGCTCTGGAGTCAGAGGTTGCCAGGGGGAACACACAACTCCACCAGCTCCATACGGGGATGATGGATATGTTTGCACAGGTGCTCGTGGAGTTGCGAGAGATTAACCTGAGGATGGAGAGGGAGAACCTGCGTTCCACAGAGGGGTCCACTGCACCCACCACCCCTTCCAGTGTTACCTCAGAAGCCACACCTAGGGGACAGAGGGTGACAAGGCAATCAGCCAGGGCATCCACCTCTGGCACCAAGTCTAAGGCCCCCCCCCCAAAAAAAAGAAGAAATGAAAGGCCCAACCTGTCATCTGCCCCCTCAATAAAGGAAAATTGTGCTTTTGAATCCTGTCTGATCTGCTGTGTATTCAGTTATAGATTGGGTGGCAGGGTTGTCTCCAATGCATTGCCAAACAATGCAGTGAACTCAACTCCTGCCTGGGGGAAATGTTTGTGTGATGTTACAACATGGGTTCACACACACCCACACCGTTGTCCAAATTCACCTGGCAACCCATCCCTGTAGCCATATAACACGACAGTGTTACATGGCCATGATGTGTGTCAGATTTGATCAGAACATACCCCTTAGCACAACAACTGGTGCAACACTGAACATTCGCCTGCATCAATTGTTGTGTTTGAGGGGAAAACCAATCAAACAGCTATGCGACTTAGAAGGGAAATAACAAGCAGGACAGATGGAACATGCAGCAATATGGTCTTTAAATCTAAAAATTCTATTGTGCAGCTGACTTACTGGGGAACACAATGTACACCCTAGGATCTCAATGTGTGTGTTACACATTGTGATCCTAGGGTGAGCATTGTGTTCTCCAGCAAGTCAGTTGCACAACAGGAGTTTGAATCACAGTCTAACTTACTGGTAACCCAATGATCTTCCTAAGATTTCATTGTGTAGCACACACATTGGAACCTTAGGCTGAGCATTGGGTTATGTATTAAAGGGATAGTAAACCTTGAAAGTAAGTTAATTCTATATTGTAGCCCTTAAAAAAACATGTAAAATGATATAAGTCTTATCTCCCAAACCATATATGTTTGGTAGATAAGACTTATATCATTTTTCATGTTTTTTAAAGGGCTACAATGTGAAATAAACTTATTTTCAAGGTTTACTATCCCTTTAAGTTGTGTTGTTGTTTAACTAAGGTTGTAACACACTTCACCAGTGATAACACTTGTCCACATGGTTGTTTGTTGATGTAGCCCGTGTACTGAGATATGACAACCTACAGCAATCTCAGGACATTGATTATATTGAGCAACACACAAACCGTGGACATCACATCACAGTGGAAGTGTGTCCCCTGTATCACCACCTAATCACTCACAACCCACATCAGTGTATCACTGCCATCATGTCATTGCATGTATACATCACAAAGTCCACTCATGGTCAGGCAACTAGTGGACTCCTGTGATGTAAATCATGCCTTCCTTTGTATGAGGGATACCTTGGGTATGGTTCCACATTGACAGATGTTTGATCCAACATTCATTCATACAGACTATCACGGTCCCCGTGATTCCCTGTCAATCTATGACTGTGTACCTTTGCATTGGAGGAGTCTGATTGGCTTGCCCAGGATGTGCCTTTATATGCTGGGGTTTGGGCACTTGTCAGTTGCCCTTTCGTGGTGTTCCTGTTGCTGCGCCTTGTTGCTGAATTCCAGTGTCTCCTGTGTACCGACCCGGCTAGTCTGATTCTTCTCCTGTTCCTGCTCCGTGATTTGACCCGGTTCTGGCTGATGACCCTGCTCCGTGATTTGACCCGGTTCTGGCTGATGACCCTGCACTGTGATCTGACCCGGCTCTGGCTGAAGACCCTGCTCCGTGATCTGACCCGGCTCTGGCTGAAGACCCTGCTCTGTTATCTGACCCGGCTCTGGTTGACAACCCTGCTCTGTGATTCGACCCAGTTCTGGCTACTGATCCTGCTCCGTGATTGATCCGCTCTCCAGTGGTGTTCCTGCGGCTGTTTCCATCCGGTTCCGGTTATCGCTCCTGTCCGGTTGCTGCTCCAGTGTCCTCCGGTCGCGCTGGCGGCATTCTGAACTGTTTCTCTGTCCCTCTCTCGCTCATTCAGCTGTAGCCCGAGGTTGCCTACCATTTACTCGCTGAGCATTGCTCTTCTGAATGTACCAGATTAACCCATGCAGTGCCTGTAGTCTCCGGTTAAGTGCCACTTGTTTAGCTTGCCAAGCCTCTGTTGGTTCATTGAGCCGTTACACTTTGAGTCTCCTTTTGACACTATACCAGTCCTTGCAGAGCTCTGCTTGTCCGGTGTTCGGGGTGCACCGTGACCACGCCGGTTGGCTCCGGTAGTCTGTTCACTCTTGCTCTAGGATTCTGTGCAACACCGGAAGGGTGTCCTGGCTCCGTTTCTCATTCTCTCAAAGTGTACAGTTCCATCTGCACTGCTCTGTGCATCGGCTCTTCGTAGCTTGGGCAACTATCATCTACTGTGGCATCCCAAGGGCTTCGTAACACATCCATTTGGCACACGCAGGGTTACTCACTACTCACATTCTGGGCGATTCCTATTCTGGTTACTTCAGGTTTGGCAGTAGCATTCCTCCTAGCCCACGGTGGTGGTACTGGCTCAGCTCAGAGCAACAGTGGCGCATTCCCGATTCTGCTTAGAGAGTGATACAGTGCTGATCCTGTGTTCCTCTCTCTACATCTAGAGACTGTTCTCCAGAGACTGATATCTATCCTGGGCGTTGGCCAATCTAGCTTGAGCCTCACCAGTTGCTCCTGTTAACCCTTTGGGGTTGCTACAGCCTTTAGCTGTATTTATTCCTCTGTTTATATTACCCATACCTGTATTTGTCAGTATTGTTCTTACCTATACTGGCCCCTAGGGGCACTGTTTATCATTCTGATTCAATAAACTGTGTTTTTCCTTTACAACCTGGTCTGAGTGTCAGAAAACCGTAACACAGACACGGATTTAGTAGTGATGTTTCTTGTGTATTTAGCCAATATGCATTAAACACTTGTATGAGCACAAAAACGGTACATCTGAACTAAATAGGAATACATTAGAAATGCTAGTGAACTGCTCATGTGTTGTCCACATAGTTTGGCATCTGTGTATGAGCAGTCTTACTGTACAGGTCTGATACCTGGATGTTAGTACACACATGAATTCGTGACTATATGTGAATGTTCCAGTAGAGGTTGCTGTGAACATCAGGTCAAACATTGCATCACCAGCACAATCACTTGAAACACCAAGGGGTGAGCTTCATGGAAGTGTTGTCCAGACTTCAGTCCAGTCATATGGAAACTCCTCTGTTCAAGGATGGATCATGCTATGGATGCCTGTGGGACAAGAGGACAGGATTTGGAACATCACCCTCGAATTGATCGTCATGCAACAGCTACAACATCATGATCCTCTTAATCTTTCTCGTTACATAAGTCTACACAAACCACTGCTTTGTAATGTGTTGTGTACTGGTCTATGAACCATCACAAGGGGAACTAAGGGGATGTTAACCATCCTTAGGGATATATGCCCCTGACATGGTTACACACATCAACAAATATGTCCTAATAGCTTCCTGACAACAATATATTTGGGCTGCCACTGTCAGAGACAGCCCAAATATGTTTGGTTCATGGAGCTAGTAGGACATATTTGTTAATGTGTGTATTTCTTTCTGGGGCACATATCACTGCACACACACACAGGGCAGCATGGTGTCCCTGGAGATGTGATCCACATTTCATGAGCTCCATGTTGTGTAACACACTATTACTGTAGATCCACCCCTCTGCTGCTTTCTTCAGCTGTAGCAAGCTACTGGTCCCATGTCCCCTCGAATGCCCCCTGAACCCCTTAAATGACAGAGTGCTATCCGATGCATTGGCTTGGATGAGACTCCCTCGCTACAGGGGTACCATGGTTGCTATGGGTCTGATCCTAGCAAAACACTTTAGTTGGTGCCTAGGGAGCTGTGGGATATGCTGAACAAGGTTAAAGTGTTGTACCTTGGTTTCCAGGGGGGCATGCATGATATCCTTGAGGTAGCAGTATCAACATGGACGACAGGTTGTCAGATGTAATCGGAATCTCTAGGCCCAATCTGACTGGTCCACGGAATAGTTGATGCTGGTGGTCCATACTGCAGCCAGTGTCAGGGCTGTGTCACTGATCCTATGGGGTGAAACAGAACATGTGTGTTGTGGTGGGTGTGTATGCATGGATTGTGTGCATACATGTATTATACTCACAGCAGAAGTGATCCCTGATCAATCTGTCCCTTGTCTGCATCCCTGTTGGGGTTTCCTCACACTCAACAATATCCACAGGGTCTTCAGGTCTGGGTGGGGGATGGACATCGTCAATGAGTCTGGTGTCCACCGCGATATTATGTAGGATGGCACATGCACAGACCTTGCCTGGTGCATACTGCAATGCTCCCCCCGATTGGTCCAGACATCGGAATCGGGACTTCAGGAGGCCGAAGGTCCGCTCAGTGGCATTCCATGTTCTGGCATGAGCCTGGTTATATCGTTCCTGGGCATCGTTTTGGGGATTGGCGACCGGGGTGAGGAGCCATGGCTTGCATCCATAGCCAGCATCACCTGTGGACAGCGAGTGATATGGTGTGACAAGGAGCACATATTGTGTGAATGATGTTTTATGTGGTGAACGTACTAGCACATGTGTATGTGGTGTCATTTGGTACTGTTAACTCACCCAGAAGACATCCGCCTGTATAGGCCCCATTTTCGAAATCCCTCTGCACAGATGAATTTCTGAGTATATGTGAATCGTGACAGCTCCCGGGAAATTTTGCACAGACATTCATGATGGTCAGGTTGCTGTCACACACCATCTGCACATTCATGGAGTGGAAGTTTTTGCGGTTCAGGAACATATGTCCCTGACGTGCTGGTGCTTTGATACGGACATGTGTGCACTCTATTGCACCCATGACCCTGGGCATGCCTCCCCTTGCATAGAAGCCCTGCTTCAGATGTGTCCACTCCATATCGGTGATGGGGAAATGTATATAGGTACTGGCCTTGCCTTTGAGGGCTGGCAAGACCTGGGCCAGCACCCTGAAGAATGTGGCCTGGGACATGCCAGATGCGTAACCCTCTGTCGACTGAAAGGCGCCACTTGCCATGAAGTGTATGGCACACAGGAGTTTTTGAAGGCCAGTTAGAACGTGGTTGTGGGTGCATATGGGATCCACCTGATCCTTGATTACCTCATACAGGGCAATGATGCTGTGTGGCCTCAACCTGTAGCGATCAATGACCTCGTCATCGGTCATTCCAAAGAGAGTGACCCTTGGGCGGTATACCCTGTGCCTTGGTGGTTGTCTATGCATCCTGGGCTGCGGCAGGGGTCCCTGTGGCAGCTGGGGAGCATCCTGTTGATGGTGAGCATCCTGTTGCTGCAGCTGTGCATCTGCAGGCAAGTGTCCTCCGGGTGGGGATGGGCTCCTGTGTGGCTGCTGAGCCAGAGCCTCCTCACTTGCAACAGGTGGAGGCTGTTGACCAGGCGTGCCTGGAGGTTGCTGATGTTCCCCAGCTCTCTCCCTTGCACGCCTTCTCCGCAGCCTTCGCAACAATATGCAACCCAACATACTGTTTGCTCTCTCTATCCCTCTCTATCTCTATCTCTATCTCTCTCTCTCTCTCTCTCTCTCTCTATCTCTATCTCTCCCTCCCTGAGTGGAAAACAAGCCACAAGTGAGTGTGTTGAGTTGTCCCTTTAAGTACTTGCTAGGGCGTTGTGTAGATGTGATGATGAGGTGAGTGCTGACCAATGGAGAGTTGTTTTTGTCCAGGTAAATGTTTGCAGGTGTGTGTGTGTTATAAGATGTGGTGTGTTGTGCTTGTTATGTGTGTGCCATTTGCGGGTGTGCAGTTGTGGGGTGCAGGTCGCGTGTTGATGTTGCCCAGGTGAGCTTGTATTTGCAGGTGTCCGCTTTGTGTGATAACCCCCATTGTTCTGTGCCATGCTGTGTTGTTGTTTTTTTGTGTGTCGCTGTCCCTGTGGTGTTGGTTGTTGTTGTGTGTGGAGTGATTTGTGTTGTGTGTGCATGTTTTTGTGTTGTTTTGGCATTGCACGGGTCAATTTTCCCATTTACATGGTTGTGCGGTAAGCATTTTGTGTATTTTCCTATGTAATGGGTGTTTTGTTTTGCCCGTTAAGTGTCTAACGGCTAAGAAAAGTGGGTCTTAACTTTTAGCCGTTAGGTGTGTCTTTTTTTCAGCCGTTATCAGAACTGCAAGCCTTTGAATAGCTCTGGGGTATGTTGTTCCATGCGTCTGAATGCACGTAAGTGTATCGGCCATTAGGATTCTGCAACTGCCGTTAGCTGTTCTTTAGACGGATCTTTGAATTGCAACATGACACTTAACGCACCCGTTAGTGATTTTTTTTTACGAACGGCTGCATTTAAATCGAGCCCTAAGAGTCAGAGGTGCTGCACTTCGAGAGCCCTTTTCATAATTCTATGACCATGTTATCATCTCTCATTCACTCTTAACTTCATGCTCAAGGGATACATTCTAGATTAACATTATCATCATCATCAATAATTTGTTAATCCTGATTACTTTTATATTGCTCTATGGCTTTGTTTCAAAAGATAAGCCCCCAAAAATGTTTGCAGGCCTCAGGCTTGTAAAAATCAAGTCCTGAATAATATTTTGTGGATTACTGTGTACCAGCAGTGTCTAAGCAGCAGGGGGATTAGACTACTGCACATAACTGGGGTCATCAGCCATGACATGAGACAGGTGGTGTTTCATTTATGCTTCCATTTGCCGCTAGCCATAGTGCTTCTACTGAGGCAGCAGCAACACCACAACAAGCCCCCACCACTTCAGATGTATCTGGCTAGAAGAAGTTTGCCAATTATGCTTCTCATCCTGCACCTCCTATGAAATCATGGGTGTGTTGGAATATTATCATTTACCTTGAGAGCAGGAAGGAACTGTGCCTTATCAGCAACTACAATGTGCACAGTGTGTGGAAGGAAACATTGTGAAATAGGTAAAGGACTGGGAAGAATCACAATTGACACATCTGCACTCTTATTACGAAACAGGCAGTGGTACATCTGCAACTACAACCTTGATGTGTAGTTAGCAAAATTAAACTATCCGCAAGAAATCAGATACTGTTGCTGTTACTATGGCCTATGCCCGCTTCAATAAGGACACATGATTACAAAAAGGCTTAATAAAAAAATGAATCCTCCTACAACCAGCTTATCATGTTCACCGGGATGGAATGTCTGGAGATTCTCCCTTATACCTTGCATTTCTATTTCTCTCCAACAGTTGGACATTTGTGGTCAGTGCACCATACAAAGAGTTGAGAAGAAATGCCAGATCCTCACATCCACAGATTTCCTAACAACTGGTGGGGTGAGGAAACAGAGGAAATTGTGGTACTGCAGAGGTGGAAAAGTTCCCTGAGGGTGGCAGGAAGGGGACAATGGGTACATTTTCCTACAACCAGTCCTTTGTTCAAGAAGATGATGATGACGTAGGTGCTACAGCTATCATCAAACTTCTAGGCTGGTGAGGGGATTCTTGTGGAGGGACAAGAGGCACACTGATAGCAGTACTCTATATCGTTTTTTTAGATTTTGGCTTTCACATGCTTAACATAAATGTCAGGGTGTTTATGTTGCACGTGTTTAATGAGGACAGATATGCCAAGTTGTGCCCTTACCGTTCACTGCATTACACTACATTATGGACAGTGCAGCTTCTGATGACTGAGCTTTGCCTGCTCCAATGGAAAAATATTTCACACACGTGATTTTAGTGAGTGGAGAGGTGTAAAGGAATGTCCTTTTTCTCCAGAAGTACTTCTAATTGTTTTAGCAGGTCATGCTGCTGCGTCAGCATCAGAACTAGAGATAGAACCAAGAGTAGTTGTGGCAAGTGAAATCACATCTATCATTCCTTGTCCCATCCCACTGCTTGTTGAACCCAATCCCATGGTACTCTATGGTACAATATCCTGTTCATTATCAGCCTGCTATTGTAACAGTCTCAGACAACTCAGCAGCAGGAATTACAGTAGCAGCATGTGCTAGAATGTCACTTCTGGTGGTGGTGGGGGTGATGCACATGCCTATTTTCATCTCTTTCTCCCATTCGTTTCTACTTTCTGCCAAAACACCCCATACTCTCTTCCACACTATCTGCTCCTTTACTCTCATCACCACCACCACCACCACTACCAGACAATTGTTGCTCTGTAGGACTATTTGTTGATGACAGTTGTGAAAGAGGGTCCAATGCTGTCACATTTGCCATCATTAAACAGGGCACACTGACAGTGGCGGAAGCAGCAGAAGCAGCATCAGGCAAAGGTAGCTGACCTGTGCAGCTGATACTACTATCCTTTTTTCTCAGTTCCCTAGGTAAGAAGTTGGGGTCTGGGGATCACTTGGACAGAGGGAAGTGGGTTCCCTTCACTGCTGCTGCTACTGGATTCCTCCAGCTCTGATTCAGAAGCATCAGCCATGATCCTCCAGCTTTTCCTGATGCTCATTGTGCTAGCCAGCACTCCAAACAACTTTTTTTTATTCTCACTCTCTCTGAGTCTCTGCTTCCACTCTTATTCTCTTCCATTCTATAACATGCAGCATGGTGGGAAGTCCCAGGTTTTAATAGTATTGGTGCAGGAAGTTTCACCACCATTGAATTCATATGGAAAATGGAACTGTTATTGTGCGAAAATCTGTGTTGTTAAAAAACAGTGTAAATTCTATGGGTTTCTCTATATGAGTGAATTCCATAGAAAATTCCCCAAGGAATAAAATGTGACCTTTCCCCCATACCTACTGGTAACCATGTTATCCCCATTCTCTTTAGGAGGGGAGAAAGAGTACCAAGGACTAGGTAGGAGGTTAAAGTAATGTACTCTTGTGGTTCAAAGCAGTTCTCTTGTTGAGCAGTCATCAACAGGAGAAGAAATTTTAGATCATTTGTCTAATATCATATGTTAAGTAAATTTTAACATTAGATAAGTGATTTATTAACTCACCTGTGCATTATGCGATGTACAAAATGTTAAATGCATAACGCAAGCTTTGAAATCTAAGAGTAGGGAGCATTCGTCCTTTATTTTTAGAAACTATTCATGTTCTTCAATAGAGAGAAATCTTTCAAATCATAATTACAATCACAGCTCTTACAGCTGAGTGCATTGGATATATTAAAGTACATACTAAAAAAGGTGATAGATTTAAGGTCCTAGCTAAAAGAGAAGTATATCAGTGATTGCACCGTTTGAAATGTTGGTACCAACTTAATTTAGCAACCCTTAAGGGTGTGGTCGTATATGAGAAGTAATGTACACCAAACAGATTTGTATTAGTATACTGACAAAAATAGAATTAACATAAAGAAACTACAGAAACCTTTTTTCTACAAATAGCATAAGGACCTATATTTTTTTCAAACAAAATAATGCAATATTAAATTATACATTTAAAGGAAAAGTAACAACTCTTATGGGAAAAAATCCCAATTTATTGTGTGTTGGTTCAAGGGATGACATCTTCAATCAGTCCTGGATGTCTTGTCCATAGAGGTGGGCATTAAATTTGGTAAGAGGACATGGTAACCACTCCACTGGGCCTAAAAGAGTTAAGTAGCTTCATACACACTGCCTGCTTCAGCCTCCATGAACATGGCATCTACATATTATCTCTTGAAAGAAAACTTTTTGAGCAAAATTCATAGGGACCATTAGGATTCTAAGGTTAGTGGGGGGGGGGCTATTATTAGGAGATGTTATTTCTCCTTTAACTTAGCTAGCTCTGGCAAAATCAGAGCGCTTGGAGAGCAAGTAAAATATCACATTATATAACAAGTGAAATTCTAAACTCATCTGTACCCACCCTTCTGGTACAAAGATGAAAGTAACACAAATAAAAAGGTATTTTGTCTTGAACTCCCTAATTCATTCTCATACATATGTATTAAAGGCATCTGTTGTGAGAACTTCATGGAGAGTAATTAATTCAAGATATTTACTTCAGATTGCTGTTTATAGAAGCCTGTTTTATTGTGCATTATGTTTACCAACATATGGACATGATGTAGGCACTATTTAGAAGTGCTACTCTCTTTTTAATAGCTTGAATTTGATTGGAAAGCATAATTTGCTTAGTTTTTTTATGGCTTTCATGAAATTCCTTGCTATAAAATTTCTTGGCAAATAAACACAGTTGCTCCAATGATAATCATAAATAATCATCTTAATCAATGGAAATAATGCTGATGCTGAGCAAATTAGGTTGAGAAAATATGGGGTTTGTTTATTTTGTTACATTTTATTTCTATGTGGAAATATGTATAATTGTTTAGATGAGAACTATGTCAGTGTGTCAGAGAGGTTCAGCTGCTCTCTTTAGGTACTTCAAAGTAATTGGTTCACAACTTTATTCCTCTATAGCTCTTAAGGATAACAAGTCCAACTTTTATTTGCATATGTAAAGGGAGGGTCAGAGATTCTCAATTAGAGATCAGCTTTCAGAATCATGTGGCAGGTTCTATAGAGCCTTATTCCACCAAGGATGCACCCTTATTTAGTTCACAGTTTCTATACACATAATACTGATCTGCACAAGAAAAGAGCCCAATCATGAAGTTCTAGATGATATCTCACTGATTGACTGAAACAGCTGACCCTAGATATATGTTTTGGCCTTCTTGGCATCAGGGTGCTGAAAGAGATTGCCCTGACCTGGTTTTGACAGTTTTAGTTCAAAAAGTATTTGACAGGCTTGTCCCTAGCAGAGCATCTCTGACCCTCACTTTGCATAGTAATATAACCCTTGGAATAGCTGCACCTTACTGAAGGGGCTGTAACACACAGCACGGATTATCTGCTTCTCTCATTAAGAGTAGTTGTTCCAGGTAGTTTGTGGCTAAACTGTCATTTTTGGGCAAGATCAGTAAGATATGCTGCAGAAAATGTTTCTATGCATATGCCACCTGTGAGGCTTGTGAGCTAAAAGTTATTGCACCATGATTAGACTAAGGCACTATGGAATCTGCTACAGTATTTGGTAGGCTCGTCTCTATTTGAGCATCTCCGTCCCTCACTTTGAAAGGGATGAGTGAAACCATTCTGAAAGAATGGTATTCATTCCAAACTGTCAATTTTGCAAGACCCAGAACAGGGTTTGTGAGTCAAGTGATTATTTTCTTGTTTGCTTACTGTTTGTAATTTACAGGAAAATTATCACCAGCTACTTGCCTCTTCCTCCAACAAATCAGAGGAAGGGGTCATGTATTTCAAATGGGTGACCATTTCCACTTTCCCCTTATCCATGATTAGCTGGGAGGTGAAGTTACTTTGTTGCATGTTCTGTGCCCTGTTCAAAACCTTCCAGCCAATAGGAGTGTGCATTGGTCACTGCTAACAAGACTGGAGTACTATTCAGTGGCTTACGGTGTATGTGACAATGAGGACCCAGTAACTCCTCTTTGGAATAATGCTACTTTAGAGTACCTCTTCAACTGGATCTGTTTGGAACAACTGTATCAAGACAACATTCGCAAAACCTTTCAGCAGATTAGATGCGAATACAGTCTGCTAAAATCTTTATTCTATGCCTAGCTTTGCCTGCACTATGCTCTCCAGGTGAAATGTCCAGGGAAAACTCTAATGATTGAGGAATTCAAACTCCTCACTGAACTTAGAACCCACAGGATGAGGCGTATGATTTCATTTCTCTATAGATGGTTATCGAGACACATTGGGGGTTATTCACTAATGTGTGATAAAGAACTGATGAAGTAAAGATGACTTTTCCAGTGAGATCACTTCTCCAGTTCCTGTTTTTTCCTATGGAGTCTATGTACTAAGATCTCCAAAATTGGAGAAATCTTAATGCTTAGGCTCCATAGACTAACATAGAAAGTGTAGAAGTGATATCACAGGAAATGTCATTTCCACTTTATCACCTCTTTATCACACCTTGGTGCATTTCCCCCACTGTATCTCCCCACGCTCAGTTATGTGCCAAATGGGAGGAAGGTCTGGGTCCCATGGAAGAATGAGAATGGGACATGGATAAATCTAGCTCTTCTGTAGTCTCCACCCATATTAAACATCAACTCTTACAGTTGAAGATTCCCATTAGAGTTTATTACACACCTTCACTGTGGGTGCAAGACGTACTGACTAGTGATGATCGAGCACCCCGATGCTCGGGTGTTCGGGTGCTCTGGCCGAGCGCCCCCGGAGGCTCGAGTGCTCGGCCGAGCACCCGAGCCCCATTGAAGTCAATGGGAGGACTCGAGCATTACACCAGGCACCCCCTGCTCTGATGAGGGGAGGGTGCCTGGTTCTTAGGAAAAGGTCAGAAAATGATGGAAACACCACAGAAATGGTTCAGGGACAGCATAGGGAGGATGTCTGGATGCATCTTGGACTCCAATGTCGCTGCTGGGAACGATGTTTCGCCCGTAGTACGCCATTTTTACAGACTGACCGTAAAACACACAAAAAGGAAGATAAAAACGATTTTAGGTGAAAAATTGTTACCAAACATTATTTGCTGTATATTTACTTGTATATCATCTGCAAATTCTGCAAAAAATTTCATCGATTTTTCGGAACTGGGGCCATGATTAAGAGGGAAACGTGCGCAGCGTAAAGCAGGTGTTCAACGTGGTTATGGCCCGGGTAAGGTACAGCATTCAGGAACGGAGGCCGCAGCTACCACAGGTTTTACAACATGTCCGTTTGCCCTTGTTAAGTCCAAAATTTATAGTCGGAACAGTGGGGTCTGATCCATTGAGTAAAAGTGACGAAGTGACTTAGTGGATGAAGCCAAGAACTACCTTCTGCTCTGTCGAACACCCCAGCCCTATTTAATTCAATGGGAGGACCTGAGGCACTCCGATACAACCTGTATATCACAAAATGGAGGGCCTCATTCACATTGTGGTACAATAGTTCAGGTAGTGGTCCAACACTCATAAAGCCTATGCACTAAGTGAAAGGGCTGCCAAAAATTAGACTGAAATGTCACTCCAATACACCCTTTATTACACATAAAGGAGGGCATCATACACACCCTTGAAAAATTAGGATTAATGGCCTGCTGGTGACCCTCTAAAACATTAGGGGCGAGGGCATGCCGCTAAGCTGACCATCTAAAACATTAGGAATGAGGGTCTGCTGCTGAGCCGACCATCTAAAACATTATGGGTGAGGGTCTGCTGCGGAGCTGACCATCCTAAACATTATATGCGAAGGCCCGCTAGTGAGCTGACGCTATAAAACATTATATGAGAGGGCCTGCTAGAGAGCTGACCCAATAAAACATTATATGAGAAGGCCCGCTGGTGAGCTGACCTATACAAAAATTGTCAAACAGGGCCCGCTGGTGAGCTGGCCCTATATAAAAATTATATCACAGGGCCCGCTGGTGAGCTGGCCCTATATAAAAATTATATCACAGGGCATATGGAAGAGGAGGAGGAGGATGAGAAGATTAAGAGTCAACCATATACCCGTTTTTTGGGTGGAAGGGGTGAATGGGAATACAGAGTATTCCCATCATTGTAAATAACATATCTAAAGTGACTTTATGTTCACCCGGGGCTTTCCTCCAGTGGAGTGGAGAAGTCAGGGGAAATCCAGGCCTTGTTCATTTTTATAAGTGTCAACCTATCAGCATTTTCGGTGGAAAGGCGGATACGCTTATCTGTTATGATGCCACCAGCAGCACTAAATACCCGCTCAGACAGAACGCTGGCGGCAGGGCAGGCCAGCACCTCCAAGGCGTAGAGTGCCAGTTCATACCACGTGTCCAGCTAGGACACCCAGTAGTTGTAAGGCACAGAGGGATCATTGAGGACGCTGACACGGTCTGCTACGTACTCCTTCACCATCTTCCAAAACTTTTCCCTCCTTGTGACACTAGGCTGCGCATCAGGGTGAGGGTGCTGGCGGGGTGTCATGAAGGTGTCCCACGCCTTGGAGAGTGTTGCCCTGCCTTTGTCGGAACTGCTGTGTGCTCCCCTTTTCTCCCCTTCTCGGTTGGCCAAGGTAGCACGTACTCTGCCGCCAGCGTTGTCAGATGGAAAATTTTGGAGCAATTTTTCGACAAGAACCTTCTGGTATTGCACCATTTTGCTTGTCCTCTCCACCGGAGGAATGAGAGATGAGAAATTCTCTTTGTAGCGGGGGTCCAGAAGGGTGAACACCCAGTAATCCGTGTTGTCTAAAATGCGTATAACGCGTGGGTCACGGGAAAGGCAGCCTAACATAAAGTCAGCCATGTGTGCCAGAGTACCAACAGGCAAGATTTCGCTGTCCTCACCAGGAGGATGACTCTCAATCTCCTCATCCTCTTCCTCCTCTTCTGCCCACCCACGCTGAAGAGATGGAACTAAAGTTCCATGGCTACCCTCTGTAGCGGAGGCAACCGTGTCTTCCTCCTCCTCCTCCTCCTCCTCCGCCTCCGCCTCCTCCAATTGTCGCTGAGAAGACGAAGTGAGGGTGCTCTGGCTATCACCTTGTGTAAGCTCTTCCTCCCCCATTTCCACCTCTTCCACATGCAAAGCGTCGGTTTTAATTGTGAGCAGCGAGCGTTTCAGTAGACACAGAAGTGGGATGGTTACACTGATAATAGCGTTATCGCCGCTCACCATCTGTGTCGATTCCTCAAAATTGCGTAAAACCTCACAGAGGTCTGACATCCATTCCCACTCCTCACTTCTGATTAGAGGAAGTTGAACGGAGAGGCGACGACCGTGTAACAGCTGGTACTCCACTACTGCCCTCTGCTGCTCACAAAGCCGGGCCAACATGTGGAAGGTGGAGTTCCAGCGCGTGCTCACGTCACACAGCAGCCGGTGAGCTGGCAATTGTAAGCGCTGCTGCAGCGTCAACAGGCCGGCTGAAGCTGTAGATGACTTACGGAAATGTGCACACACGCGGCGCACCTTCGTCAAGAGATCATGCAAATTGGGGTAGGTTTTTAGAAATCGCTGAACCACTAAATTAAATACATGCGCTAGGCATGGTACGTGTGTGAGCTTGCCGAGCTCCAAAGCCGCCACCAAGTTACGCCTATTATCACACACAACCATGCCTGGTTGCAGGTTGAGTGGCGAGAGCCACTGCTCGGTCTGGTGACTAATCCCCTGCAACAGCTCTGAGGCCGTGTGCTGTTTGTCCCCAAGGCAGATCAGCTTCAGCACGGCCTGTTGACGCTTCCCCACTGCAGTGCTACACTGCTTCCAGCTACCGGCTGATGGGTGAGTGGCGCTGCGCGCAGAGAATTCGGAGGTGGAAACGGAGGAGGAGGAGGAGGAGCCAATAACGTAGGTGCTGGCGGAAACCCTGATGGAGGTAGGGCCCGCAATCCTCGGCGTGGGTAGCACCCGTGCCATCCCAGGGTCCGAGTCGCTCCCAGCCTCCACGACATTCACCCAGTGTGCCGTCAGGGAAATGTAGCGTCCCTGGCCACAAGCACTTGTCCATGTGTCAGTCGTTAAGTGGACCTTCCCAGTAACTGCGTTGGTCAGGGCACGGGTGATGTTACGGGACACATGGTGGTGTAAGGCGGGGACGGCACACCGGGAAAAGTAGTGGCGGCTGGGGACTGCGTACCAAGGGACAGCTGCTGCCATCAGGCTGCGGAAGGACTCAGTGTCCACAAACCTAAATGGCAGCATTTCGATGGCCAGTAATTTGGAAAGGTGTGAGGTTAGTGCTATGGCCTGTGGGTGGGTGGCTGGGTATTTTCGCTTGCGCTCAAATGCCTGGGGTAACGACATTTGGACGCTGCGCTGGGACAGGGAAGTGGATGTGGTCGCTGATGGTGCTTCAGATGGTACAGGTGCAGGGCGGGAGGTATGCGGGCCTGCGCCTTCGACAGGCGTTTGGCCGGCACCGAAAACAGGGGAAGAGGAGGCAGTGGTGTGGCCTGCAGACACAGATTGGCGATCCGGGCGTTCCTCCCACTTATTACGGTGCTTGGATGCCATGTGTCGGATCATGCTGGTGGTGGTGAGGTTGCTAGTGTTCATGCCTCGGCTCATTCTGGTGTGGCACAGGTTGCAAACTACAATTCTTTTGTCGTCCGCACTTTCCTTAAAAAAACGCCATACCGCGGAACACCTAGCCCTTGGCAAGGGAGATTTACGCAAGGGGGTGCTCCGTGGAACATTTGCGGGCCGGTTTGGTGCGGTCCGCCTTCTTTCTTTAGCCACACCACTGCCTCTTCCAGCCTGTTGCGGTGCTGCAGATGGCTCACCCTCAGGACTGCTGTCATCGCTCGGCTTTCCACCTTCCCAGGTGGGGTCAGTGACCTCATCGTCCACCAAGTCCTCCTCCACTTCCTCACTCTGATCATCCTCCTCATTTCTTGATCCCACCACATCCTCAGTCATTGACAACTGTGTATCATCCTCCTCATCAAGGTCTTGAGACAGTAATTGTGGTTGATTTGATGGCAACTGTGTCTCATCATCATCATCCACTTCCTTTGACCTTAAATGCCGTTCCCCTCTGTCATCTTCTTGTGATTGGGTACCCTCTAGAGGTTGTGAATCAGGGCACAAGATCTCATGTTCCTCTGCAAGCGTGCTTGGAGAGAGGTTCAAATCAAGAATTGGTGATGAGAAGAGCTCCTCACTATATCCCAGTGTGGGATCACTTCTTTGGCCAGACCCTCTATGGTGGGAGGAAGGATGATCAGGGTGAGGATTATGTTGACCAGACTCTTGGCTACTGAGAGTGGACTTGGTGGAAGACAGGGTGGTGCTTAACCGACTGGAAGCAGTATCAGCTGAAATCCAACCGACCACCTGTTCGCAGTGGTCTGACCTCGAGAGTGATGTCCTGCGACGCCCTGTAAACTGAGACATGAAGCTAGGTATGGTGGATGTCTTTCTTTCTTCTGCTCTGGCACCAGGCACAGTTTCTACGCGTCCTGACCCGCGCCCTGAACTATCAGGATCACGTCCACTTCCCCGTCCCTTTTTACCCGCCTTCTTCATATTAAACGGAATATATGCCGGTAATCTGCGGCTAGGCACACGAAACAGAATGTGACGCTAATCTGCGGCTAGGCACACTAAACAATATGTGACGTTAATCTGCGGCTAGGCACACTAAACAATATGTGACGCTAATCTGCGGCTAGGCACACTAAACAATATGTGACGTTAATCTGCGGCTAGGCACACTAAACAATATGTGACGCTAATCTGCGGCTAGGCACACGAAACAGAATGTGACGCTAATCTGCGGCTAGGCACACGAAACAGAATGTGACGCTAATCTGCGGCTAGGCACAGTGAACGGAATATGTGACGTTAATTTGTGAATTTGCACACTAAACAGAATGTGACAATAATCTATGGCTAGGCACACGTTTAAAATGGCCCTTTTTGTCACTGCGTTGTAAAATCATTGGCCCTGTGCACCTAACAGAATATGTCAGCTTGTCACTGCACTGTGAAATATTTGTCCCTGTGCACCTAGTACAATGTCACCTTAGAACATGTCCCCCCCCACAAAAAAATGAAATTCTGCCATCCCCAAAAAAAATTAAATGCTGCCCCCACACACAACAGTCCTAAAAAGGACTTTTGGGTCTTGAAAGAGTTTCAACAATTTTATTCTTCCTACAGTGACTTCCTGTGCATCTAGTATTATATGTCACCTTACAAATATCCCCCCCACAAAAAAAAGGAAATTGTGCCCCCCCAAACAAAATATAAATGCTGCCCCCACACACAACAGTCCTAAAAAGGACTTTTGGGTCTTGAAAGAGTTTCAACAATTTTATTCTCCCTACACTGACTTTCCCTGCCTAAGCGCATCTCTCCCTGGCTAAGAATGAGCCGAACTCGCGCGTCGGGTGCTATACAGCACCTGATCACGGGTTCTGGCCAGCCAATCAGTGTAATGCCAGCAGCCAACATGGCTGCTGGCATTACACTGATGTCAGAGCCTCCCCGCACGTTTATTGGCTGCGCAGCAGCTGCGAAACGTGCGGGGAGGAGACCCGAACATGGCGGGCGAGCACATGCGGTACTCGTACGAGTACCGCCATGTGCCGAGCAGAGCGATGCTCGAGCCGAACCGAGCTTCGGCCGAGCATGCTCGCTCGTACTAATACTGACCTTTGCCATCAATGTAGTGAAGGAGGGGTACCATATGGAGTGGACATCCCTGGAGATACAGGCCTTTTGGTCTGATGTCTTTGACCTGCTGGAGAGGTGGATCCTGTCATCTTCTAAGCTAGCTACCCTTCCCATTACCCCAACAATATACATTCAACTCCTAGGAAGTCATTCCTCTATGAAATTATTTTAATGGCATGCAAGGTAGTTGCTACTGTCTGGATGTCAGAGAGGTCCCCCTTGATCATTTGCTGGTTGAACATTGTAAATAAAAATGTTCCGCACTACAGATTGCTCTCCATTCCCTTGGAGCTGCCTTAATCAGACTGTTGTTTAAACAACTCAACAGCAGAAGCAAGAACATGGTGTCATGACACCATGACATTTGCCAGTGGGCAGTGGTCACCATAGCATGACCTGCTGGCACTAGGCTAGTGGGGCATATTTTTTTTTTTGGCTTCTAAAAAGTCCTACAAATCACTGTTTCCTCAGGACTTGTGCCTCTAACAATCCTGTGTCCAAAAAATGTCTGATTCCTCAGAGCTTTTGCCCGCAACAATCATGAGTCCAGAAAAATTGCTGATTCCACAGGATGTGTGACTCTAACAGACCTGAGTCCAAATAAATCACTAATTCCTCAGGGCTTGTGGTTCTAATAATCTGGACTCTAAAAAAAAAAATCACTGATTCCTCAGGGATTGTGCCTCTAACAAGCCTGAGTCCAAACATAATCATCACTGATTTCTCAGGGTTTGTGCCCCTAACAATTCTGAGTCCAAAAAATTGTCCCTGATTCCTCAGGGCTTGTGCCCCTAATAATCCTGAGTCCAAAAACTCATAACTGATTCCTCTGGGCTTGTTCCTCTAAGCCTCTAAGAAACCAAATCAATGTTTCCTCGTGGCTTGGACCTAACAAGTCTAAACCCTAAAATCCTACAAATCAGTTGTTCCTCAGGACTTGGGCCTCTAAGTCCTACAAAACATTCTCTACAAAATACTCTATCCCATCATGTATCAGACTGCTCCAGTCACAACTTACATCAGCGGGATCCCTGTCTCTCTCATGTTACGTATCAATTTTATATTATCCCCCCAGTCCCAGTCAATAACCCCCCAAAAAAATCACTGTTCAACTGATCCTTTCCCTGGACTCCACCAATACAGGCAACCTCAGGCCCCTTTTATACTACGCCTGTAGGAAATAAATAAAAAATTGCTATGTGTTGTGTGTAAATTCATCTTCCCATTGATTTCAATGTAATGAGCTAGATGAAAAAAGCCGAAAAAGTTAGCTTTTCACTGGAAAATTCCAGCTAGGTGCTAGTTTACACCTATTTCACTGTTGAGGCAAAAACTTTCACCCATCCCTACTCAAGTGTGGATTTTAACAGTATAATATAAAACAGAACTGTTTGTGCGTGTTGTCTCGCTCTTTACAAAATTCTCCATCATATATATGTCTCTGTCCCCAGTATTTGCCATGTCTGCCTCAGTTACAGTTCACATCAGGGAACCCGTCTCTGTCACCTATCAGTCAAAATTTTTTTCATTTTTATATTTTTTTATTGACTGTCCTTATCTGTCACTTTCTACAAAACTAATAAACTCTCACTCACTGCACTCCCTTTGTACATTATATATATATATATGTCTGTAGCTGCGGCAAGTAGATTTCAGTAGCTGCTTTCTATCTCGCCCAGTTATTGCAGACATAATGTTTACAGTACAGGATATGGATAGGTCTCAGTCAATATGCTGGTCTCTCTTCTTGTAAGACTCATTGCAGTGGCAGTTGTAGTTGTCTGTCTCTTCAATGTCACTGCAAATTATTCTGTCAGTCACAGTGGCTCATCCAGACCAGGAAGGAACCTGTCTCAGTCCATTAAGATTTTGGGGTATTTGGGGTAAATCTCTTTCTCCCCTCACACTCCTCCTGAGTCCCTAGAATCCCCAACACAGCAAACAAATTCCTTACCCAAAAGAATCCATAGAGAAAACTCCAACTCCACTTTCTTTGACTATCTTCTATAGCTCCAAGTTTGTGCTGCTTTCTCTCTCTCTCGCTCTCTCTCTCTCACGTTCTCTCTCACAAATAGCAAATAACAAGTTGAAGGAACCTGATATCCCTTTTATACTATCCTGGCTGGAAAATTTCCACGTAGGGAGAAATTCATTCTTACTGGGGGGTTTCTTAGTGCAGTGCTCAAAGTTGAAAGAAGATGAAAAATCAGTATATTTCACACCAAAAAATGTCACCTGCCACCTTTCACCTGTACTCATTAGGGCCCTTCTTAACTGTCCTGGAGACAATCCATCAGCTAGTTTAGGTTTTAGGTCTGACTAAAGGATCTCATAGCCCAATTTTTTATAAAATTTTAACGGATTACCTGTCTGACCTGGTATCCAACATTTCAGTCAATTTCATTGCTGAAAGCAAAAGTTATAGGCAAAGTAAAAATATCAGCAAACATAGAACGTTCATTCAAACTTAACTGTGGACATCCTACTGGATTTCCATAATAATACATTAAGGCTTCAATTGAATTTGATATGATAAAAAAGACTCTTGCCAAACATGCATTTTGTGCGAAAAGTTCCCAAAACAAATGCTAAATACCATGAATAATGGGAACATCAATAGGAAAAAAGCTAACGATTGGTGACAGAGATACTTTCAAGCACCGATCGTTAGCTTTTCTGTATTACACTAACCTGTCATCCACTGTCCATCTTCTTCTATCTTCCTTCTTCTTTTTTGTGATCTTAGTCTTCTATCTTCCTTGTCTCTTATTTGTCACCATTCTGTCATTCCTCTAAAAAAAGAAAAGAAGTCATATTCCATGATGTGGCACAAACATAACCCTGATATCTGTGCATAGTTTTACCCCCTTGAGTGCCAGAGGTGTACACAACGCATTGCAGAGCAATGCATTGTGTTCCCTTCTTGCAATGAAAGTGTTAAACAAGGTACATATGTGAGGATTAGGTAGATAGATAATGCCAACCTATTCAATTAATAGCCCCTTAACCTAATAATTTCCCCCAAACAAAATTAACAGATGTGACCAAAAAATATTGCAATCCAGAATGCCCCATTGTATTCCCCACCACTGGCAGTGGCGGTGGTGGCAAAAGTAAGAGTGAGCAGATGTCCCCTACCCCTGGTACCTGACGGGCCAATGACCATTCTACTGTGAGGTAATTTTGAACAGAGACTGCCTTTATACATGGGCAATCTCTGTTCAAAAGGACTCACAGCCATTGGCTGGGATATGTGCTTATGCACCTCCCAGCCAATCAGCTTCAAGCAGGTTGCCTCAATCCTCTGCTCAAAGCTGATTGGCTGGGAGGTGAGTAAGCACACATCCCAGTCAATGGCTTTGAGTCCTCTTGAACAGAGACTGACCATATATAAAGGCTTTCTCTTTTCAAAATTCCCTCAATGTGGAACGGGCATTGGCCCATAAGGTACCAAGGGGGGGGTGTCTGCTCGACAGAAACATAGAAAACAATGGGGCAATATGGATTGCAGTATTTTTTGGACACGTCTGTTAATGTTGTTTGGTAGAAAGTATTTTGATTTTTAACAGGATTTATGGGGTAATTAATTGAATATGTTGGCATTATCTATCTACCTAACCCTGACATCTGTACCTTGTTTAAACTATACATAGACGACAGGCTTATGCTAGTGCCAGATTACATAATATGGCTTATTTTCTTTTTTTAAATCTCCTTTCTCCCCTTACACTTCTCCTGAGTCCCTAGAATCCCCTAACACAGCAAACAAATTCCTTACCCAAAAGAATCCATAAAGTAAACTCCAACTCCACTTTCTCTATCTTCTATAGCTCCAAGTTTGTGCTGCTCTCTCTCTCTCTCTCTCTCTCTCTCACAAATAGCAAATAACAAGTTGAAGGAACCTGATATCCCTTTTATACTATCGTGGCTGGAAAATGTCCACCTAGGTGGAAATTCATTCTTACTGGGGGTTTTCTTAGTGCAGTGCTCAAAGTTGAAAGAAGATGAAAATTCAGAAATTTTCACACCAAAAAATTTCACCTGCCACCCTTCACCTGTACTCATTACAACCCTTCTTAACTGTCTTGGAGACAATCCATCAGCTAGTTTAGGTTTTAGGTCTGACTAAAGGATCTCATAGCACAGATTTTTTATAAAACTTGCTGAGTTTTAAGGGATTACCAGTCTGACCTGGTATCCAACATCTCAGCCAATTTCATTGCTGAAAGGAAAAGTTATAGGCAAAGTAAAAATATCAGCAAACATAGAACTTTCATTCAAACTTAACTTTGGACATCCTACTGGATTTCCATAATAATACATTAAGGCTTCAATTGAATTTGATATGATAAAAACAGCCTGTATGGCTAAATTGTCTACTGGCCAAATAAAAAAATATGAGTCGGTATTCAATTGTCCTACCAGCCGAAGGCACAATGGACGTTAGGCCACAGAAAAGGACTCTTGGCCAAACATCCATTTTGTGTGAAAAGTTTCCAAAACACATGCTAAATAGCATGAATAATGTGAACATCAATGGAAAAAAGCTAACGATTGGTGACTGAGATACTTTCAATCACCGATTGTTAGCTTATCTGTATTAAACTAACCTGTCATCCACTGTCCATCTCCTTCTATCTTCTTTCTTCTTTTTTCTGATCTTCGTCTTCTATCTTCCTTGTCTCTTATTTGTCACCATTCTGCCATTCCTCTAAAAAAGGAAAATAAGTCATATTCCATGATGTGGCACAAACATAACCCTGACATCTGTGCATAGTTTCCCCCCCTTGAGTGCCAGAGGTGTACACAACGCATTGCAGAGCAATGCATTGTGTTCCCCTCTTGCAATGAAAGTGTTAAACAAGGTTCAGATGTGAGGATTAGGTAGATAGATAATGCCAACATATTCAATTAATAGTCCTATAATCAAATATTTTATCCCAAACAAAATTAACAGATGTGATAAAAAAAAATTGCAATCCATAATGCTCCATTGTTTTCCCCACGACTGGCAGTGGCGGCGAATGTAAGAATGAGCAGACGTCCCCTCCCCCTGGTACCTGATGGGCCAATGACCATTCTACTGTGAGGGAATTTTGAACAGAGACTATCTTTATACATGGGCAGTCTGTTCAAAAGGACTCACAGCCATTGGCTTGTGATGTGTGCTTATTAGTGTTGAGCGAGCGTGCTCGGCCGATGCTCGGATCGGCTCGAGCATCGCTCTGCTCGGCACATGGCGGTACTCGTCGAGTACCGCCATGTGCTCGCCCGCCGTGTTCGGGTGGCGGGGATCTGTGCCGGAGGAGGCACAGATCTGAAGACGCTCCGCTGGACCACCAGGGACTGGAGGTACGGGGGCATTGAGGAGATGAAGGGGGCATTGCGGAGATGAAGGGGGACAGTGTGGAGATGAAGGGGGACATTGTGGAAGAGGGGCATAGCGGAGATGAAGGGGGACATTGTGGAAGAGGGGCATAGAGTCTATGCCCCTCTTCCACAATGTCCCCCTTCATCTCCGCTATGCCCCTCTTCCACAATGTCCCCCTTCATCTCCTCTATGCCCCTCTTCCACAATGTCCCCCTTCATCTCCGCTATGCCCCTCTTCCACAATGTCCCCCTTCATCTCCTCTATGCCATAGAGGAGATGAAGGGGGACATTGTGGAAGAGGGGCATAGCGGAGATGAAGGGGGACATTGTGGAAGAGAGGCATAGAGGAGATGAAGGGGGACATTGCGGAGATGAAGGGGGACATTGCGGAGATGAAGGGGGGCATTGACCAGGCACCCTCCCCTCATCAGAGCAGGGGGTGCCTGGTGTAATGCTCGTGTCGCCCCATTCAATTGAATGGGGCTCGGGTGCTCGGCCAAGCACTCGAGCCTCCGGCGGTGCTCGGTCAGAGCACCCGAGCACCCGAGCATCGGGGTGCTCGCTCATCATTAGTGCTTATGCACCTCCCAGCCAATCAGGTTCAAACAGGTTGTGTCAATCCTCTGCTCAAAGCTGATTGGCTGGAAGGTGAGTAAGCACACATCCCAGTCAATGGATTTGAGTCCTTTTGAACAGAGACTGACCATATATAAAGGCTGTCTCTATTCAAAATTCCTTCACAGTGGAACAGACATTGGCCCATAAGGTTCCAAGGGGGGTGGTCTGCTCGACAGCAACATAAAAAAAATGGGGCATTATGGATTGCAGTATTTTTTGGACACGTCCCTTAATTTTGTTTGGTAGAAAATATTTGGATTTTAACAGGATTTATGGGGCAATTAATTAAGTATGTTGGCATTATCTATCTACCTAACCCTGACATTTGTACCTTGTTTAAACTATGCATAGATGACATGCTTATGTTTGTGCCACATTACATAATGACTTCTTTTCTTTTTTTAAAGTAAAGAGAACGGAAAAAAAGAATACAGAAGAAGTACGATAGAAGAGGAAGATTAGAAAATAGAAGACTGAAGAAGAAGATGGTAGTAATTGACCAAGGTGCTAAAGACCCCACTGGACATCGGGATTAATCGTAATGGTAAGTGTTTGTTTTCAGGGGCTGTTAGTTCATAACAGTCAGATTATCCCTGTGAGTGCCAGTAAAGTAATTATTACCCACTGGTACTCATAGGGTTAATTCTATTAACACTAGATACAGTTTTGAAGTGCTTTGGATGTATTGATATGGGGCTTAGGATTCTATATTAATATATCCACCAGGGGCTTTGTTTTTTTTTACTTTTTTAACTTTTACGTTGGCACTTTTTAGATCTGATATAGGACTCTGCACACAAAAGAAACTGGGTGCAGAATTTCATACGATGGGTCTCTTACCGGATCTTAGGGCTAATGAATGTCATTGAATTGCATCTTTCAGAATTTTTATTGCTTTCTAGGGGAGAAAACGCTGCTAACTTTATCGCCAGGCAGCTTTTTTTTTTTTTTTTTTTGCCAGCATTTTTTCATAGCACAGGTAACTGAATAGCTTACCATGCTTGAAAAAAATGCCGTCAGCTGTTTTTTTAGCCATCTGACCTAATTGAATCAAGGCCAAAATGTTAAAACTATTCCTCTTACCGCCAAAAAACAACCATAACCAAAACAATATACATCCAACAATTTTAAAATGACTACATCACAGAAGCAAAACATATTTCTCTGAATTGGCACCTTAATTCTTACAGGCTTATTAGGGATTTGTGTAGCAATGTAAAAATGATATTTTATCTGTAAGGAATAAACCTGTACACTTTAAAAGAATATTATACTGTTTTGACTTAGTCTACTGACGCCTTTTTTTTTTCTTAATTCTACCAGTTCCCAGAGAGACTTATTACTGAACTGAGATTGAGGGATATAATTAATTCAGGGCAGCTCATATAGGTTTTGATGCGCTGGAGAATTTGCTGTTCATCTACTGTAGAGTGAAAATAATGTTGTGGAAGGTAAGTAGTGTAAGAATGAAATGACAATATATACTTTTGTACACAAAATGCAGTTTGCAAATAATAAAAAAAGTATTGCTTAAAACACTCTCCTAATTAGCAGAATTATCTTTAACATGTTTTTAAAATTACACCTAAAATTAATTTCATAGATTTGTTTAGATGAAAGTTAGTTATTTTAATAATATTACAGTTGGATATATTTATTTTGTCAGTTTCTCTATCACTGATTAGCATTATTGCATTTTTTGTAACAGTGCTTATTTAGCCCATTATTAGCCCCTGAAATAACAACAGCAAGCACATATAGTTGAGTTGTTTGCAATGTTTAAATAATTCACACATTCTGGTGCAAGTTAAAGTTTCTGATTCAGTACGAACATTTTAAAAGCAAGCTTACATGAAAAGAATTGTCAGTCTTACTATATTTGTGGTGGAGGACTATGTACTAGAAGAGGAAGGAAAAGGGTGTGTTGAGTATGGTGAAGAGGTGTGTCATTTGCCTGGGTGAGAGAACACAGGTTTGATTGTGTGATGGTGGGCCTGAATGGAGGCCAAAATGGTCAAAAAGTGAGATGGAAGATGGAGGCATGCAAAGTATATGGGATGAGAGAGCTAGAAATATTTCATGTTGTAGAGTGGGAATGTATTTTGTGATTTAAGAAGATTGCTAGTGACCTAATGTTTGAATGATGTGTGCTGTATTTTTTTAAGCTGAGGAGGCTGCTCCTATCCAGTATGAATGTTCAGAATAGAGATCTGGGTTAAGATGTAAAACTTGAAGCAATAATCTAATTTGTTTCATTAAGAATGATGTTTTAGAGAAAATGTCAACCATGAGAAGAAGTGGCTAGAGTGGAGAAGGACTGGCAGGAGGGAGCACAACTTGTCTAAGGTGCTGACTGGGCACCAAGGGTCAAACTTAGGGCAGAAAGGGATGTTGACTCCTGAATGAAGTTGATCGGTTTTGGATTGGGTGATATGATGTGGATGCCTTGTGAGATCTGACTTTCTAATGAATGGGCTATGATTGGTAGAATGACAATTTGCCAGGTCTCAAAAATCTGAAGATGGCTAAGTAATGGCATCTAGAATTATGGTGTAAGTATGATTGTCAATGGACTTGCTGTGAAACAGGTTCAGTTACATTCTACAAATTCCTGACAACCTGTATCACTTTGCTCTCCAGACAATGGTCCCCACTCAGTGTGGCTCCCAAAAAAAGATGTTGGTACCCAGGACTCTGAAAATACTTTGCAGTTTTTGGCTGAGCAATGATGAGCCTTTTCTAAGACTTTTGGCTCCATAAGTCTTGTGAATCATGGAACTTTAAACTGTTCTACCATGTTTGAGTGCATTGGTAACCCCCAAGGTACCATATCAAGTCTTTATCATCCCCCTTGTCCACATATAATTACATTTGGGCACTTTTATAAACTATGTCAGAGATAATAATATGTTGTATATTCATATGGATGCTATTTTTTGTCAGTGATTTGATAATCCACCAGATTAATTTTTTATGATTCTCCAGAACCCCCTACTTATGACATTGTTAGCTTGCATAATGTATGTTGACAGCAATGAGGAATACATTCTTGCGACTTTGCTGGATCCCCGCTTCAAACACAAAATTTCTGAATTTCTGTCAAAGGGCCATCAGCAGTCATGATGATCAACAGCAACTCTCTGAGGAAACGGATTCTATCAAGGAAAATCCAGATATGCTTATTGATCGAGTGGAGGGCTGCATTGTGGAGGGAGAAAGTGAGGGCACAACAAACATCCAGACAGTATAGTATAAAGGAAGGCAGCAAAGCATTTCAACCAGCAGAAGCAGCTACATCATCAACCAGAATATCCTATTCAGAACACAGGGCAATTCATGGGTCTCAGCAGGCGCTGCAAAAACCCAACATTGGTGGTGGTGGTGGAGGCGGCACATCTCTTTGGGATTTGCTTCCTGAGTATGGGTTGGTAACTGACACACAGGAACACTGTATAGCTCCTAGAAGTGGTCCTACTATCACAGTGCCTGTGATCTTTCTGTCACTCTCATCTGTGGCAGACTGTGATTTGCTCGGTTGGTTTGGCCCGCCCCTTGGTGACCTTTTTATACCTGACGCTTACATCTGTCAGATGCCCTTTCGTGGTGTTTCTGAGCCAGACTTGCTGTTGCTGTGTTCCTGAATCCGGATTCCTGTGTACCGACCTTGGCCTGTACTGATGACTCTCCTGTGTTCCTGATCGTGTATGACCCGGCTTGTCTGAGAATCCTCTATGTGCTACGACCCGGCCTGTCTGAGAATCTTGTACGTGCTACGACCCGGCTTGTCTGAGAATCCTCTACGTGCTCCGACCCGGCTTGTTTGAGAACCCTCTATGTGCTACGACCCGGCTGGCTGACTTCCTGCTTCAAGTTCTTTGCGGCTGCCTGGCTTGTTGTCGCCGCCGCGACATTCTGTATCCTGCATTGCTGTGCCGAGCTAGTGTGACCATTACCCTCCTGGGTAACCCATCCATCTGTGCAGTGTTCCTTGCTGACTTGCAGAAGCTGTGCCTCTCGTACCGAGCCTTTACACGTTGCAGAGCTAAGCTACCATACCGAGCCTGGGAGATTCAAACGTACCTATTAACCCTTGCACTGCCGCTCCTCTCTGACCAGACCGCCTTGCTTAATATAGAACCGTTACCTTGTAAGTCTACTACTGCTGAGTTGGCCGCTACTTGGACGGCGACTCCCGGTTACGTTTGCAGAGTAGTCAATTCTGGTAGGCCGGTTGGGCATTCTTGGTTCTTGGTCTCACGGTTAACGACGGAGGTGTCCGGTGCGGCTATTGGTGGCAAGGTTAGGCTCCAAGCTCTTGCTCAATCCATAGGTAAACGCCCGCGGGGGCTCTTGGCTCGTGTTGTGCTTACAGTGGTCTCCAGTTATACGCCCGTGGGGGCTAAAACGCCAGCTTCGCATCTCAGGCTAGTCTCGATCACGCCCGTGGGGGCTACATACTCTCGCACTTGCAGGCTCACTGGTCTATTGACAAACGCCCGTGGGGGCTATTGTGGGTTACTGTGCTGTTATAACTTATATTGGTCACTGAACATCTACTACTCCTCTTCATATGAACTCTGTGCTGTGCACATTTGCTCAGTTTATTTCTACACCACACGGGCGTGCCAAACTCCACAGCTGAGACTGACAAATTGTTCTCATACACCCTTTAGGGTCCTATTCCCTATTCTCTGTACCTATGTTGGGTGCCTTCTGTATATTGTATTAAAGCTATGTGTACTGTGTAATAGCTTCCTTTGCATTTTATTTCTTTCAGTAAAAGATTGATTTATTTTACCTACTGGTCTGAGTGTCAAAACAAACCGTTACATATGGTCAGCAACAGAGCGGGTTCTCAGCCAGATATGGTCAGCAACAGAACATCAGCAAACAGGAACTCAGGAACGAAGTCAGACAGGCCAGGTCATACACGATAAGCAATAGCACGGATAACAATCAGGAATACGTACACCACGAAAAGGGCGCCTTAGGAATGACATACCAGGGTATCTAAAGGCAAGCCCTGGGTGGAGCAATATGACCAGCCAAACAGAGTACAGCAATGCATAACAATGTCGCAGTCAGAGCAGGAAGCACGGGCACCGTGATAATCAGGTAGCAGAAACCACACATGACAGACAAAGCCAGGACAAATATATTAACAGTAGCACAGATGAGGAGGTGGAGGAGGGTTGTGAAGAAGGGTCCATTCAATTACAACTCTCACAGTATTGAAATAACACTCTCCATGGCCCAAATACTATGAAGATTAACTGGAGCTGCTTTTATTTTGAAACATTACTATCCCTTTAACTCATCTGTATCGAATTATGTTTCGAACAATATCACGGTGTTATGGTTTTTAGGACTCTCAGACCAGTAAGTGAAAATAAAACACACTTTATTAAAGTGAATAATGCACAAGTACGCCCTCTAGAGGCGGTAGGTAATAGACAGATAAAGTAAACTGAGATATTACAAGGGTAATAGCACAATAGACATAAATGCAAAACAGTATGCACTAGGATGATATTGACCCCCAAGGGGTTAATGTCCAAATAACAGTCTGTCTCAGATGTGGACGTTTGACACGCCCTGGATGTTAAAAAAGCTGTGCTGTATAGACAATGTTCATCAAGTGCTGAGGATCGAGCTGCCTTGCCAAGGTGTTGGATAGTAAGTAGAATGGGAAACAACTTAGCCCCCACGGGCGTAGTTACAGGAACTGCTTTAGTTTGTGCAAGTGCAAATAGCCCCCCCGGGCGTAACGGAAACCGGCCGGCAATGCAAGAGCTAACAGCCTCCTCAGGTGTAATCGAATGCAGTAATAATAAAGCAAGAGCCACTAGCCCCCTCGGGCGTAGTACCGGATAAGCCAACACTGAAGCCTTTCTGCCAACACTCTGTATCAATGATATCGTCGGTAACCAATACCGGAGAGCCTTGAGCGCCCAAACGGCCCAAACTATGTGAACACTCTGCAATGGTAGACTAGAGTTGCCGACGGAGAGCGGCCAACTCAGCAGCAGTATCATGGGTAACGAGGCTCGTACAGGAGATAGAGAGAGTGAATTCGAGGCAGCACTGCAAGAGTTAAAATGCACGTTTACTCGAGGCTTCAGCGCTACTGCAAGGCTCTGCACGGAGAGGAAGGCCCACAGAATACACACAGCTCTGCACAAGTAACGAGGCACAGCACTTAATCGAGGGAAGCACCAGGCAAGGCAGTCACACTGACGCGGGCAGCAGAGACTGGAAATGTCGCGGCGGCGACAACTGGAATGCAGGTCACTGGAACAAGCTGGAAGTCGATCTTCGGAGCAGGAAGTCAGCCGGGCCGGGTCAGAGCACGTAGGAGGCAGTCATACAAGCCGGGTCATACACAAGCAGGAACGTCAGTCTAGCCGGGTCAGGATCCAAGGGTGGTACGCAGACGAGCCGGGTCATACACAAGCAGGTACACTGGAGAATGGTCAGGACAAGCCGAATCGGTACACAGGAACTCAGAATACAGGAACACAGCAACAGCACTACTGGCTCAGGAACACCACGAAAGGGCATCTGACAGATGTGATAGCCAGGCATAAAAAGGTCATCAGGAGCAGGTCAAACTCAGTCAGCAAATCAGTGACAGCCACAACTGAGAATGACAGGAATCACAGGCACTGTGATACACGGTTCCCGTGATTACCTGTCACTCTCTGCAGTAGTGTGTTCCTATTGGCAGTACTTGTTATGCCTGCCCAGTATGGCCTTCTTATACTGGACCTCTGGCACCTGTCAGGTGCCCTTTCGTGGTGTTCCAGTACCAGTGCTTCCGTTGCTGTGTTCCTGCGTTCCTGTGTACCGATTCGGCTTGTCTGACTATTCTTCTGGTTCCTGCTCCATGTATGACCCGGCCTGGCTGATGTTCCTGCTCCGTGATTGATCCGGCTTGTCTGACGCTCCTACTCCATGTTTGACCCGGCCTGCTGACTTTCCTGCTTGGTATCCTGCTTCCTGAGTTCCGGTTCCAGTGTGGCTTTGTCTATGTCACTTGGCGACATTGTGAACTGTCAGACTTGTGCCTCCTAAGCTGACCTTCCACTTGCTGAACTTGTTGCCTCCGTTACCGAGCCTGTCCGTTTACACTTGCTGTGCTTGTTGTCTCAGATACTGGGCATCCGTTAACACTAGCTGAGCTTGTTGCCTCCGTTACTGAGCCTGTCCGCTGACACTTGCTGTACTTATTGCCTCCATCTCCGAGCCTGTCCGTTAACCCTTGCAGAGCTTGTTGCCTCAGTTATCGAGCCTTTCCATTACATTTGCTGAGCTCTCCACCTTCATTACCGAGCCATCCACTACATTTGCAGAGCAGTGGGCTTCCATTAACATCTACCGTAGCTCTTGCAACATACACTTCATTGGGGCACCGTGGGGTGCTACTGGCTCTGGTCTTACTTGGCTCTAGCAAGTATTGGGGTATCTGTTGACGCACCACGGGGTGCTACTGGCTCTGGTCCCTTTCAGCTCTGGCAGTGTGGGTATCCTTTGGCGCACCAAGGGGTGCTACTGGCTCAGTTTCCATTTAGCTCATGCAGTGTCATTAACCCTTTTGGTACCGCAGAGTACCGTGGCACCAGTCCCGTTCAGCTCACGCAGTGTGCCTATTCCGTTATGCACGGCCGAGTGCCCTTGGCTCTGGTATTATCCAGCTCTAGCGCCAGTGTTGGTCTTGCTTAATCACCAGTCCTTGAGGACTACTGGACATTGTCTTACACACCACAACAGAGACTGATCAGTTGCATTGGACTTAACCTTAGCCTTACTCAGTCCTATTGCTTGTATACATTGCTCTCTATCAATACTGTGTCTGCTATATTACCATATTGCCTTCAGTTATGTGTAATTACCTATTTCTGCCCTTAGGGGGCCGTGTTCCTAATTTATTCTCAATAAAACTGTGTTTTATTTTTTACCTTTGGTCTGAGAGTCAGAATAACTGTTACAAACAACTGCCCACCACGGATAGACATGAATATTATGAATAGGAGCCGGGATAACTTTGGTCTTGGACTCCCAGACTTATAAGATATTACAAGGCCTCAGCTCTCTCCATATTAATTGACTTTCCTCCCTCCCTGGATCCCAAGCATTGGTTTAACTCACTTGCACATGCTTTAGGTGACATTAATATGACCCAACTATTATGGTCCACCACAAAATCTATCCCAATCTCAAAACCAGGCCATATCATCTTAAATCATCTTCTCAGTACTTGGAGAGCCTGTAATGATAAATAATGTCTCTCTTCCACCTCTTCTCCCCTAATCTCTCTGGTAGGTAACTCAGATTTCCCTCGCTGGACTCGAGGACCCCTTTTTCAAAGTTCTAAGAACGAAAGGCCAAGACACCTTAAGCTCAGTATCAATATCCCTCAACCATCACACGGCTGACCCCACCTCACGCACCCCAGGTGTATACACCACCGCATGGCTCTATAAATTACAAATCAAACATTGGCTGAAGGGAGAGTTAGATGAATGATTTCAAAATAGGAACCTCTTGACACACTGGTATAGAACCCAGTCTTTTCTTTCCTGTTGGAAATGTTATTCAGCAACAAAACACAATGCTTCACATTTGGTGGTCCTGCCCTCTAATCACAACTTTTTGGACTGAAGTCCGAAGACACATAAACTCAATCTTTGGTACAAACATCCCTCATGATCCCTTTGACTGTTTCTTCCTTTTTCACCAACCTCCTGCACCTACCATACCAAAAAAACTCACTCAGTTGATAAGACTTCCCCTTAATATTGCCAAATCCCTTATTACTCTATACTGGAAATCTCCCTCTCCTCCCCCAGTTGCAGAATGGCTCACTAAAGTAGGCAACTACATTCAGTTGGAGAGATGTCACGCTATTACCATGGACTCTCTATCCCAACACAACTGACATTGGGCCCCATAGCTCACATGCCGTTCCACCATTCCTTTTCCCTCTGCTCTACCTATAAACCAATGATGACTGGTTCTTTCTAAGTTTCGGCTCTACAACTATCTCTTTTGGAGAACCTCTGTGGTCCCCAGTGCTTCCCTTCCTCCAGTGTTTCCCTCCTCCTTTTAACTTCTCCTATTATTATCATTATATTGTTAATTTTTTTCTTCTTCTCTCACATTCCTCTATTAAGCCAACATGTAAACAGACATTACTTTCTCTTTCTTCTCCCTTATCATCCTTTCTATAAAACAAAGAAGAAAAAAGAAAAAATTCTGTGCTAATCTGTTCTAATATTATAGAAACAATGGAGCCCTGCATCCAGCATATGTTAAAACTATATAGTTTATAATATCAATATTGCTCATAAAGATTTTTTCTCTTTATCTATACAACAAGCTAACAATAATAGTTTTGGTTAAAGTAATTGTCTGCAACTAAACCTTTCTCATGACATGAGGTATACTTGAATAGAATGAGACAGCATCAACAGTCAACAATAAATACTCAGGAATCCAGGTAACATTCTGCACTATTCATAACACATGCATAGTATTTAGACTTGTGCATTTGTTTGTTTATAAATGCAACATTTTATGAAAACTGCATGTCTGGATTAAAATGTTAAGAATGTCACGCAACATGCAATTTCAGAAACACAAACAACACATTCAACACTTTATTACACTTTATTACACATGCATTTGTTTTATTTGTTCATTCATAATCATAACAAGTAAAGCACTTACCTTGATATCAGTAGTTTACCGGGGTCCTAGGTGTCCTGCTCCTCCAGAATCTTGTCTATAAAAAACATTAACGTATTAAAAACACCCTCCCACAAAGTTATAATAAGATACCATTTCCTATTGCAGAATTTAATTACTGTGCTATATGTCCATTTATGGATTAGTTATTGTACTATTGACATATTGCTGTACTTATATATTGTTTCAATTTATGGATGTGCTTCTACTTGTTCTTTGCTATTTTTTCAATAAAGCTTTAAAATTAAATTAAAAAACCCCTAATACCTGCCACTGTTTCCTCTGCTGCATCTTCAACCCTCCCACACACATCTGAATGCCAGTATGTCATTGGGGCATTTGCTACCAACAGGCATCTAGCACTGCTTTCACTATGAACCATGAGGCCTGACAACATTTTTTCAGAGCTACACATGTTTGAATCAAGCCTTGCTTTCAAGCCTTCCAAAAATTAGTTTTCAGTCTTTTTTTCTGTCTACAACTATGCTAATCATTATTTTTAACAAGATCAATAAAAAATAAGGTTACACTGAATGTGGCAGATGTTTATGGTGGTGGTGTGATGAATGTATATATATCATTATGATTCATAGGAAAGAAACGTAGAGAAATTATTTACATTATTTGAATTCAGTTTGAAGGTATAGCAATATTTAAAATGTAAAAAATATGGAGATCATAGCATGGTATGGCAACAGCGCCACTGTACAATTTCAAGCCACTGTGATACTGCACCTAAAAAATTAAAGTTGGAGCTGTAAGAAATAAAACAACTTTCATCAGTAGCAGTACCCTTATTTTACTCAGGGGGATAAACCATACAACATATTTCTTTTTAGATTTTAAGTATTACTATCCCTTTAACCTTGCTGTATTATTACATTACTAGTTTAAAAGCCCATGTACATGATCCAACAATGGTGGTGCTGCAGTAATGCGCATTACTGGCTGCCCGAACACGCCGTGGCTGATAACGGAGCGGGGAACTTCGAATTCAGACCGTACTGCTCTCTACGCACCGTCCCAGGAAGGTGCGCAGAGAGAACTACGGTCTGAATTCGGAGTAGCAATTTATAATGTAGGATTGTACTAGCATTAGCAGCGATCCCAACTGGGACTGATCATAGCAATCTTTCAGATCTCTGGACGATAAATTGATACATTTAGCGGATGGAAAGCTGTACCCAGTTTTTCTGGCCATATACCACAAAACGTACAAAAAAACCTCAGTCAGACACAACAAAGCAGGAAAACATCAGCTCACACAACACCCAGCACATAGCACAAGAGTATAGTAATGGCAAAGGCAAATTAACCCCTACAATGCCCATGACCTACAAACAAGTCCCTGACAAACAACAACAACCTCCTAGCAACCCCCCTGGGACAAGGGCTTAACAAAGCATCCCAACACAAATCATCACAATGTACCCCGGAACAGCAGGGGTTAAAACACAACATGCACACCTGACAATCTCAAAGCAAAACAAGCTCATCTGTGCAACATCACTAGCCAATTTAGACACAAGGAGCACCTCACAAAGTCACACCTTAACCTGACAGGTACAAAGCAAGTACAACAGATCAGAAAAAGAAAACCAAGAGACACACCAACAAATGCTTACCTGGACGACAAACATATTCCCATTGGTAATTTCCTACCTAATGAGCTTACCTGGACAAAACTCCACCACTGTCTTAAAGGGACAGCTTACCATACTCAGATGTGGCATGTTTACAGTGAGACCACTCAGACAAAGACAGAGAGGCAGACAGACAGAGAAAGATTATGAATGTTTGCATAACTATTCTTACACAGACATTGGAGACAAAGGCGTGCAGGGCTGGGATACCATCCTCCTCCACGCACACCTGCTGAATCACCTCCATTTCATGAAACACTGATGCTCTGGCTGGACAGCAAAAAACAAGCCCATTTCCACACCAGGCAGCAGCACTAGGGATGGGAAAAAATGTTTGCCACAAACCAAAATCAGCAAACAATGGCACTTCCCGCTTGGCGAATAATCTCCATGAAAAGTTAAGTTTTTCTGCTTTTTTTTCGTCTGGCTCATTCCATTGAAATCAAAGGTAAGACTGAATTCACTAACAACACATAGCAAATATTATTTTATTTCCCAAAGGTATAGTATAAAAGGGGCATGGCGTGCCTGTGTTGGTGGGGTGTGGAGAAAGAATCAATTGAACAGGGAATTTGGGGGGTTTGTTTACTGGGATTGGGGGCAGTTAATAAAAAAATAAATCTAAATACAATTAAAAAAAACCCATAAGAAATGGTATAAAGGGGTATGAGGAATGTGCCTGTGTTGGTGGGCGGAGTCTGGGGAATGAATCAGTTGAACAGGGGATTTCTTTTGTGAGGGTTCTTGCCTGGTGAAAGAGCAGTTTGTAGAGGATGGTTTATTAGATTTGTTGTTAGAGGCACAAACCCTGAAGAAACATTGATTTGTAGGACTTAGGCTTGTTGGAAACAATTCCCCAAAAATTGTTTATTTTTTTTTTTGCAGGACTATGTTTTTTTAATTATTTGTTTTGTATTTTGTTTTTGAAGCACAAGCCCTGAGAAAAAAAATGCCATACTGGCCTAGTGCCATCAGGTCATGTCGTGTTGGCCAGTGGCCACTGGCCATTGACAAATGCCCTGATGTAGATGTGAAATTTGAGACTGCTATTCTTTCTGCTTCTTCTGAGTTGTTTAAGCAGTAGGATGATTAGGCAGTTCAAAGGGAATGGGGTCAAAAAAAGCAGTAACATGGGTGATGGATGATGAAGGCTTCACTTGCCAAGACTAGGTTCAGTGATATGCCTGAGGCAGCAGCAGAACAATAAGTAGCCCCCAGTATCTGTGGAAAAAAAGAAGTTGGCCAATAATTCTTCTCCACCTGCCCTTCCTCCAAAATCATGGGTGTGTTGTTATTAGAATATAATGTTTCCCTTGAGAGCAGGAACTGTGCCTCTGATCAGCAACTGCAATGTGAACAGTGTGTGTGGTAAATAACACCTGGGGGCACAGCTTTATCCAAACACCATGACACCAGAAACTAAGTACTGCTGCTGTCACTAGACCCCACTAAGGACATATGACAACTTGCTGACAGTTTAATAGTAATGATGAACCCTCCCTGCCACCATCTTAGCATATTCTGTGGGTTGGAATCTCCTCAGATGCTACTTTATGCTCTGCTTTAGATTCTCCTCCACCACACTGCCATGTGTGGTCAGTGCACTAGGCAGTGTGCAATGGGTGGACAAGAACTGCCACATCCTAACATCTACAGAGTGGCTATCATTTGGCGGGGAAGATAATGAGGAATGAAGTGAATTGGCAGAAGATGTCGTTATCCTAGAGGATGAAGGTGATGGCAAGCTAGTTGTTTCGCTCATCACGGAACTTCCAGCCTATGCCTGGGTTTTTCTATTCTTCCTCCTCTTTGATCTCTGCCTCGCTTCTTGTTGTCTTTCTGTAGAGTCTGGGGGCATAGCAACAGCTGTGCTCAGTTTCTGTGGTGGATGTTTAGCTTTCACATGTTTGACAAAAATGTCACGATGTCTGATTTCATGTGTGTTCAGTTGTGCCAAGGTGTGTTCCCTAACTTCCCCTTCTCACGGACTTGTCACAAATTGTGCACAGTTCCGTTGGTTATGCCTGCACTGTGTCTGTCTCAAGAGAAATATAGTCCCACACCCATGACTTCAAGGGGGAGGGAAAAGGTGGAGAAGAATGGTCTCTTTCTTCTTGTCCCCCATATAGTAAATGTATCTATATGTAATATATATTAATAATAATATACACAATTCCAATGGTTTGTCTACTTTAGGCAGTATTTATAAGAGAGCTAAAATACAGAGATTTACATTAAAGATTTCTATTTCTTCACTATACTAGGCAACCAATTTACCTTTTACCCCTTACTACTTTAACAGTTACCTGAGCAGCATGTAGGATTCCAGTCCAGCATAATAAAAGGATGAGGGGTAGGCAGGAAATGGAGGAGGGACAGGGTGAGACAAAAGGAGAAAGAATGCTGGCCCACACGGACAGGATCAGAAACAGTCAGCCAGAGCACCTGTGCTCTATATTTTTATCCACATTCTTGCCACTCTCCCTTCTTTATTATTGCCTATGATCTCACAAAACCCACTCCCATCCATTTCCTAGCATCTGCAAAGTTAACACACTCCACATTCCCCTTCACTGTCTGAGAGAGAGGATGATGTTATTGCTGTTGCCGCTACTGCCTCAGTATCAGCACTGCAACTCAGACAAGGAGTATTGCTGAGAGTGGATGTCTCCTGGGAGATGGATGCCCACCACTAGCCAAGGCCAGCATTGGATGCCACCACCACCAACACCATTACCACCAGGATGGCACTGGATGCCCAATACTGTAAGCACCCCACCATGAGGGAAGCAATTAGAAGGGAGAACTTACAGATGGAGAGACAGAAGCAATCCATGGAGGGGGTTAACAGCCCACAGACCAGTGACCCTTTCCCTTCGGAACAAGATGGTCTCCCTCTCTCGGATGCTCTGGGTGAGGACTCCTTAAAGGAGTACTTAGGGTCCCGCAGCCTCTGACTGTGTAGGTTGCTCCCCACATCTCCCCCTCATCTGCCCCTCATCCCATTGTTGAAGCTGTCCCTGGCCTCTGTGTGCCTTTCCTTAGGTGGTCCCTTTTCATCCAGCTGTTCTCCCTCTCTCACGCCTTCCCTGAATGATGATGTCCTCCTGAGCTTCCTCCTCTCCTGCTCCTCGCCTATCCCCATCCCTCTATCCTCTTCTACTTGCCATCATGCACCAACTCACACTCAGGCACTCACACAGGCCCTCACAGACATGCTCAATCACACTTCCTCTATGTCACTCTTGGACTCACTGAATAACACTGTCAAAATAATGTGTTGTAAACAAAAATCTGCAAGGGTGTATTATGTGTCGCTATAGGTGTACCAACAATTTCTACTCCAAATCCTTCTAATACCCTCCAGTGTCCACTCCTCTCTCTCTCTCCCTTGCTGTGTCACTATCTTCCGCTACTGGGTCCTGTGCTCTGGCTCACAAAACTCGAAAGACAGACAAGGTATTTTTGGGGTATATATAGGTGTATTTGTTTGAACTTGTGTTGACAACTTTCAGTGTTGCTCGATAACTTCAACCGTTATCTTTTTCCTTGGCATTAGATGTTTCATACGTTAATTATCAGCTGATGGAGATGCACAGTGAAAAAAGGTGAAATGCAGGTTTTTTGACGTACACAAAATTGCTGGGCCTACTCTCATTAGCCATTCTTGTACACTACATATTGAATTTGGCATAATTCAAATTTTGTTAACGGTTGTTGTGCTTTTTTGACTTAATGGTGTATTTACAGAAAACAATTTAACTTAGCCCTAAGAGTTTCAGATTCTTAGAGGAATCTGATCACAACTAGACTTATGAGAAGGGCAAAGCAGAGTAAATGCACCATATCACCTATTCTCAACGTAGATATTATGTTGGAAAAATTAACTGGCAGACATAACACTAGCCTTCTAGGAACAGGGTACAAGCCATTCATCTACCACCTGCTTTTATTTAATACATCTATGGCCTTGTGTGAATGTGAATGCCTCTCAAAACTCGGCATACACAATGTGGCATGCTGATGGCATAGGCTATACTGCTGCTATCCTTTAATAATACTGCAAGAAACAGATGCACAATTGCTATGACCTGATATTCAAGCTGTTGCTGCTCACTAATGAGAGGGAAACCCATTGAGCAATGACAGCCATATCTGTATATTCTGTAAACTGGCTGCTTGACCTCTGCAGAGATCCCCTGTGCGGCTTCAATCCAACAGCCGGTAGCATCAATCGCCAAGGAGGGACCAGGAGCACAACAGCTGAGGCCCACTTGCCAACCCTATCTAAAATATGGTGGCATCAGGATACCCCTGATGAAGTGCTGATATGCACAAAACACATTGGGTGTGAGATTAATGATTTGGGTTATACTATAGACCGACCAGAAGCATGCATATTGACTTGGTGATTCTGGCCCTAACACCGAGTTGAAAGGCACAATAACGCTTTGGATGATTTTAATGATATTGCCCTTATACATTGATCTTTAGGGCTGTTTTTACCTTTGGATATGTTTTATTATTTATTATTAATAAATAGAGTGTGAACTTTATACCTTTTGGTCTAAGCATTTGAAGATTATTACATCCATAGGCGTTAAATGAGGACTTAATTAGTTAACTCCTTAAGAAGACCGTAAGTGGATAACATGAATCCCGAAGGTAGAGTAAGTATTGCCTGAGATACACCTGGGAAATCTATGGACAAACGTGGTGTTGACTGAGTTGTACTTAAATGTAAGTGGATACTTTTGTTTGCTCTATTTGTGGAGACTTGAAGGTGATTGTGGCTTTCCTTTTCCTATACTCTGTTGAGGGATCGATTGTCACTGTAGTACTGAACGGGGTGGACGTTAAAGAAAACATTGATGAAAGAAGAACATCGATTGCTGGATAAACTATATATATATACATGTGAGTGGATTATTACACTTTTGGATTAGTTTAGATCAGGACCAATTTTAAGAACATTTTTTTTCTTCTTTTCTCCATACATGTTGTCAAGAGCTGAAAAAAGAAGAAGTGACTGAGTGCCCTGAGTTGGAACTGTATTATTACTGAAGTACTGTTGGTGAATAAATAAAATACATCAATTATATTATACTATTGATTGAATGGCCCGGGTAATTTTGGTAGTATGTGTGAGCTGTGTGCAATTTACTTTGTGCTGTTTCATTGCTCTGTCTTGACCTCAACAGAGATCCCCTGTGCGGCTTCAATTCAACAACACTATGGTGGTAGAATACATCAATCACCAAAGAGGGACCAGGAGCACAACAGTATGGGCAGAGGTCTGGATGATTCTCTTATGGGCTGAGGACCACTTGCCAAACCTAAAATATGGTGACAGACTTTCTAAGTCACCAACACCTGGATCCCAGAAAACTGAGAGGTCAGAGTGTGTTCAGCTCAGTCATCCTCTGTTAGGGTCTGCCCATGGTGGATGTCATATCAGTCCTGGCCTGGGATCCTTTGGCTCTTGCGGTGGATGTGATAACACTTCCATGAAATTTTCCTCTGCCGTATTTGTGTTTCTTCCAGTCCCCCTGATTACCAGGGTGCTGAGGAAAGTGAGGATGGGGCAGGGTCATGTCATCCTGGTTGCTCCTTTCTAGCCAGGTTTTCAGATCTCCTAGTCTGTCCTAGGTGGAGCCTTTTAGTCTCCACTTGATTATGGACATTCTGATGCAGGGGCCATTGTGCCACCCTTGGGTGAAGAGGCTAGATTTGATGAACTTTGAAGGTGGACACAGCACATTGGCTATCAGGGGAAGGGACCCCATAGATGCCTTTTGCCCAAGATGGGTACTATGTGAGTGTATTGCCTGAGGGGGGATTTCATGTTTTTTTGTGCTTTTAATAAATTGTATTACTTAATTTATTAATTTATTACTTTAGTTAGAGAGACTTTCTTAACCATTTTTGCACTTTTACCTCTATTTTAGTTTCTACGTTTTGTGGACAAGGCCACTTTTGAAAATCATTGACATTTAGGAAGCAGGATTTTCCACTGAACTTTTTCATCACTGTCTATTCTTCTCATAATTTAATTTCATTTTATCCATTATCTTCATGCGGCTTTATTTAGGGAAGGACTTTGGATCCCATAAGTACTGAACTTTTATTGTTACTTGGACAGTACATTTCTTTAGATATTATATTTGATTTTTCATAATTTTTTTTGCTATTATTTATTCATGTTTTGATATGGTGAGGTTTTATGATCTTTGCATTTTTCTTTTATAGGGAAACACTGATCCTTTTTACTATTTGTTACTGAAGTCTAGCTATAGCTTTATTTGTGCACACATTTTTACTTTTTTCATCTAAGGTTACTGTAGCTTCCTGGATTAAGGCGACTATTTACCAGGTGTACAGCATGTCCACAAGAACAAAACTGTTCACTTTCAGGTTCTGGTGCATTCCACCAGGGGGTGAATGTGTCTTGGGCCTAAAAGAATCATGCCACTGCTGAAAATTAGTTTTAGGTGCTGACGTGCTCATCTCTGCACAGCATTGTCAAATTATACTATATTAATGTTCTGGTTTGGCTGAAGACAGTTTTGCCTGGATGGTCTAACTGTTTATGGTACCCATATAGATGTACATCTTGCTTTTTTCTGAGATCAGAACCATGGAGAAAAAAAACACTGGTCTGTGTCCCTGGTTAGGGTAGACCTTTTGGGTTATCGGTTCTTCGTTGACTACTGTTCTCTTTACTTTGCTATAATTAAACCTGGAGTCAAAGGGCAGGGGTAAAGTGGAAAGAGGAGGGAGTCTCTACTTCAGATACCTTTTTTGAAGTACCCTTCCCTCCTGGAGGATTAAATTTTACCCTACGATTCCTGTTTTCCACATGGACTAAGACAACTATTTCATGGTAAGTATACTAAAATCCTCATATCAAGGTTTGGGGTGCCTACTACATATTGTCATCCAGCTACCAGTAACTTTACCTTCTTCTTCTTTGCTAGTTGTAAACTGAGTTTGTTTCCTAGTTCTAGTTAACAATTCAAGCACCTGGCATTCTGGTAGAGGGGTCTATAACCACACAGTCCCTGTGTCCCCGGTGTACTGCATAAGAATACCAGATAACCCCAGACATACTTTTTTTCAGATTTTCAGCCTTGTGCAGTAGGGTTCACCTTAGAAATGTTGCAGTCTTAAGAGTGTGCAACATTTCAACTAATTCACCAGGTCACCATGATAAAAATGGCAACATGACAATCTCACACTGCATGACATCGCAAGATTGTCATTTTGCTTACTAATGGTCGCACACGGAGGTGTTCCAACTATAAGCAGCTGGATCGTGCTACAGATAATTAAGCACAATCTCATGTTTTGTAATGCCTGTAGCAGACATACATGCATACACCATGCTGCAGCCCTCCACCCAGTAACCTAGCAGCCCTTCCCACTTGCCTAGCACAAACTGCAACCCAGTGCACTACTTGGACTTGCAGTCCTTCTGGTCTGCCTAGCACACACACTGCAGCCCTGCCCAAACTAGACTGGCAGTCCTTCCAATCCAGTTACCCTCTTTGCCCAGCAAATTGCTGCATTGTTCCCTGTAACCTTTTAGGCTGACAGCCCTTTCTGCAGCCTTGTGCCCTTTGTCCTTCCTGTTTGCCCAGCACGCAGAATAGAAGTTAGATGACGGCACATTGTAGGTAATACTTTGATTGTGCTTTATTATCTGCAGCACACAGAGGTACTGCAGCTTCTTTTAACTGGAGCACCTCCGTGTGTCACCATTATGTAGGTGACATGACAATATTGTGCTGTCATGCAGTGCGAAATTGTCATGTTGCCATTTTGATCATGACGACCTGGTGAATTTGTTGAAATGTTGCACCCCCTTAAGCATGCAACATTTCAAAAGGATACCGTGGAGTACAGATTTGTTTGGTGCAGTGGGGCTTGTCTGTCATTTTTTAACTGGACCAGCCTTTTGGGTAGGATTATTACTATGTGCACATGAAAAGTTATCCTCTGTATTGACACTAGAGAGCTAAAATGTGATGATCAGGAGTAGTGACTATCTGTAGAACAAGCAATATCTGCTCATGTTCTTTCTCATTGAACCTCACACATTTTGGCTTGATTTTGAAAACCTTTAGGGTACGTCCCTAATAGAGAAGGGTAATCCAGATGTGGACTGCTTGCTCTCAGTTCTTATACTCCTGTACAAAGTGAACCTTTCACATACGTTGACTTGTTTATGGCATTGAAGTATCATAAATTATTCTTGTTTTATTCTGTGTAATTATTTATTACACATGGTATAAATTCATTTTATACCCATAAACAGAGGTTTGTTTGTTCATTCATTATTTTACTGTTCATCAGTTTAATAGTGTGAGTCCCAGAGAGGTTTTCACTGTATTTTTTTGTAACGCATTGTACATCTATCTGCAATGAATTGGTTAAAATCTCTCATTCTGGATCTCCATTTTATTTCAATATTTTGCAGTATTTCGATGGAATGCCTGGGAGATTTCCAGCAGTTTTTTCTTTTACATCGCCTTCGGCACACTGGTTACTATAATTTTCCAGAATGTGGAGCCAAGTAGTATATTGCTTTTCTTTTGTTAACAAAAATGAGAAGTGCATGTCACTCCACGCTATGCCCTTAGAGTCACTTTTTGGCTTAATAAACAGAATACATCATTCAAACTCCAACTGTTGTACTGCATTATTGCAACAATAACAAGCAACAAGTTTCAGTGACATGAAACATTTTGTAAGCCCTTTAGCAGTAGAAAGAGAGATTAGTCTATATTCTACAGTATACTAACTATATTTTTGTGTTTAAAAGTGAAATACATAAAAATTATGAACCTATTTACAGTAAGAAAAAAAATCAGGCAATTCTGGAACAAATCAATTGCACCAAAGGGGACAAATACACATTTCCATTGATATGACTGGTGCTTTTCAGTCATTGAATCCTAGGGCTCGATCCAATTGCCACCATTAAAAGGTGCCATTAGTGATTTTAAGTCACAGTCAGGTATGCAATTACCTGATCTGTGACACACTACTGAATGGAAAAATGCACTACGGGTGCTAAATTTGTGCCCAGTTGAAGCAATGAAAATATTTTTGAATTTGCCATTCAATTACATGTGGTGGCTAGTAACATGTGTTAAAGAACTCACTTTTATCGCCAAAAATTACCCGCTAAAAGATCTGGAAATGAGTGCCCTATGTCATGTGCCTAACCACGGACATGTAGGTGAAGTGCAAAAGAAGCTAGGAAAAAATGCTAAAGCAGGGATCCCTACATAAGAGATCCATGGATATATTGATATGGGGCCCTAAATCTCATATCGATACATCCACAGTATCTCACAAATGTGTGTAAAGTAAAATGATGAATACTTTAAATGCCAGTGGAGTATGCAACACATTGCACAGAGTTGCTTACACCACTGACACTCAAAGAGTTAACTCTTCCTAAAGTTAACACCAACTCATGAACATTTTACACTTACCTGGATGTCTGTAGTCCAGCGGGGCCTCCTACACCCTGGTCTTCCTCTTTCCTTCTTCTTCTCCTCTAAGCGTCTATCTTCTTTTCTTCATCTGTCAGTTTCTTCTTCATCTGTGCTCTTCTGTCTTCTTATTCCAGGAACACGTTGCAGCCTGTAAAAAAATGTTATTAAAATCCATAAATCCCCGCAGATTCTGCTGCCCCAGACGGAAGAGCAGAAGAAAAAGCCCCCCTCCTTATACCTTTAGGGCAGTTGCACGGTGCCAACTAAGGGACATTTGGAAAGGGACTGTCTTTTATATGGCCAGTACCTGTTCAGATGTTCCTCTCATACTTCTGCCGGATGGTATTTGGGGTTACACAGCAACCACACCTCCTAGCCAATCAATTTCTAGCTTGGGGAATAATGAAACAAACTAGAAGCTGATTGGCTTGGAGGTGAGATTCCTGCAGGGCACATTCCAACCAATGGGAGAGTGGGAGGAAAATTTTAACAGGAACTGGCCAAATGATGATACGCTGTAGGACATAGACTTGTGTTAGGCCCAAGCCCTGAGGAAACATTGATTTGTAGGACTTAGACTTGTTTGGCAAAAGCCCTAAGGAAACATTGATTTGTTGTAGGACAAAGACTTTTATTTGGCCCAAGTCCAGAGGAAACATTGATTTGAAGGATTTGTCACAAGCCCTGAGCAATCAGTCATTTGTAGGACTTAGGCTTGTTAGAAACAAGTTTCCCAAAGTTTGTTTTTGTAGTACTCTGTTTTTTTTTTTAAAGAACAATCCCTGAGAAAAAAACACCTTACTGCCCTAGTGCCAGAAGGTCATGCTGTGGTGGCCAATGGCCACTGGCCATTGTCAAATGCCCTGGTGTCATTGCAGAAATTGTGACTGCTGTTCTTGATTCTGCTGCTGTGTTGTTTAAGCAGCAGAATGATTGGGTACCTGAGGGAATGGGATCAACAACAGTAGCAACGTGGGTGATGAATGATCATGGTTCCACTTGTCACTACTAGCTCCATTGATGCGCCTGAGACAATAGCATCACCATAACTAGCCTCCACCACTTCAGGTTTTTTTGGAGAAAAGAAGAATTTGGCCAATAATGCTTCTCCACCTGCCTCTCCTGTTTCTAGAACAGGAATTTTTCCCTTGAGAGCAGGAACTCATCAGCAACTGCAATGTGCACAAGAGTGAGTGTGTGGTAGCATATCTGCAGTCTATTCTGTGTGATGGAATCTCCTCAGAGGCCGCTTGATGCCCTGGTTGTGATTATCATCCACCACAATGCCATGTGTGGTCATCACACCACACAGTGTGCAATGTGTGGACACAAACTGACATACCATGACATCTACTGAATGGCTATCAACTGGTGGGGGAGGTAAAGATGAACATGGTGGATTACCAGCAGATGTAGTTACATGATCTTACCGTGCACAGAGCCCAGAGCAAGAAGGTGAAGGCAATCCTCACCTCTTGTTGCCTTTGGGGAGAGTCAGAAAGTACAGCAACAGCAGTGGCCGATTTCTTTGGTGGGTGTGTGTCTCTAACATGTTTCACATAAATGTCATGGTGTCTGTGTTACTGATTTATTATTATTTATTAATTTATTAATATAAATTATGCACATTGCCATCACTGATGAATGCACTGTGCCTGCTCCAAGAGAATAATAGTCCCACACCCAGGACTTTGGGGGGATTGGAGAAGCATGGACTATTTCTTCTCTCCTCCACATTCCCCTTCACTGGCTGGGGCAGAGGATGATGTTGCTGCTGTTGATGCTACTGTCTCAGAATCAGCACTGCAACTAGGACAAGGAGTATTGCTGCTGCTGTCAAGTGGAACCTGCCCTAGCCCAGCATCACATGTTCACTCCACTCCCCCTGTGTCCACAGTGGTCTGTAGCATACTACACTGCTCGTCATCGTCCTTCTGCCCTTGCAACTCAGCAGCAGCAGGAATTAAAGCAGGTGCAAACCCTGCAAATTCCAGAAGCTCACTCCTGTTGGTGGTGGTGATGTCTATCCTAATCCCTGTCTTCCATTCCCCTTCAGTTGGGCTAAAACATCCATCAATGTCTCTTACACTCCAGCTTCTCCACCATCATCATCATCACCAACACCACCAGTCCCTTCATGATGCTGCTGCTCTATTACAGACATCACACTCGTTGGAGAAGGTGATGAGAGATGTGACAGAGGGTCCCCTAATGTCATACTTACCATTTCTTGTTGACCTGAAGAATGCAGACTAGCAGCACTAGTAGCAGGCACTGGCAGCTTATCTGTGTTCCTGGTGGTGTTATTTTTGCTGCTATGCAACAATTCTGCCTTCTTCAGAATCATGTTCCTCCTGGGCAATGCCAAGAGGGTAAGAGGACTCCCAGGCCAGGGGAATGTCTGCTAGTCTGGACACTATCAATTGCTTCACCTCCTAACACTAGTCCCACCAGCTGCTTCACTATTACTAGTAATATCACCAATACCAGCCACATCAATGTCAGCCCCTGAGTCTTCCTCCTCACAATCACTAATATTATGATGATCCCCCCACACTAACACTAAGAAGCTGCAGGACCTTCTTAGTAGTAGTACTAGCACTGACTGGACTGCTTGGGGAGGGCAAGTGTGACTTAGGGTCTCCTGCTATCACACTTGGCAACATTACAAGACACACTGGCAGCGTGTTCAGCACTGCAACAAGTTCAGCACTGACAGTAGGTTCAGTACTGGCAGTAGGCACAGTATTGATGGTGCAGGGGCAGCAGGTACAGCAGATCTGACAGCAGGAACAGGCAGCTGGCCTGTCCTGCTCTCCTTACTGCCCTCTTCTTCCTCCCTTGAGATTTCCTCAAGATCCCTAGGGGTGTGTCTCAGTGGACACATAAGGGTTCTTCTAGCTCCTCCTTTTATTATTTTTAAACTTGTCCATAGTGATAGCAGTCACTGTGAGCATCTGCTGCCTCAATTTTGCATCTAACTCACAGCAGAACAGCACATCACATCTTTCTCACTCTGTAGCTGCTTCTATTGTGTTTCATTTCCTTGAAAATTTCATATTTTTATAGCAAAAAGGTGGAAAACATGTTAATCAAGGGGCAAATATGTTCTAGCCATTGAAAAAAAGACTTTCTAGCCACTGAAAAAATGGCAAAGAATTTTTGCCAATGGGCGAAAACGGTGAAGATTGTAATCACTGTATTTAAAACAGATTTTTCACATGGAAAATTGGACAATAATGTGGGAGGATCACTGAGTTTTTAGTTCACACATCGGTGTTTGACAATGTATCAAACACCAAGTTTTTGCTGGGTTTTCTTTGATATTCACATATCTCATGCTATTTAGCATGAGTTATGGGTAGAGATGGGTGAAAATTTTCACCTCAAACTGAAATCATTGAAAAATGGCACTTTCCTATTGGTGAAAAATTTCCTGCGAAAAGTGCCATTTTTTCACCTAGCACATTGCATTGAATTCAATGGGAAGAAAAATTTTTCTTCACCACACAAAACTTCTGTAGTTTTCTACAGCCATATACAAGGGTGTCAGGCTCTCACAACATGTAATTCTCTGTTTGTGAGAGGAGAGAGCAGCACGTTTCTGAGCTAGAGAAGCATATAGGGGAATTGAAGCTTATTTTATGGAGTCATTTAGGTAGGACATTTGTTCTCTGTATTACTGGAGTCTGGGGACACTCTGGAGGAGAAGAAGGCAGAAAGGAGGTTGACCCCAAATACCCCAAAATTCATTGTGACTGACTGGCAAGACACAGGCAGCTGGGGTACAATTTGCTTGGTGATTTTGCTTTTATTGTCTCTGTGCTGAGGAAGTCTGAGGAAAGAAGTTGTTGATTTTGTTATTTATTTATTTATTTATTATTTTTTTTGACATCTGGGATAAGATAGGGTGGACAACTTAAAAAAAAAAACCCATAAATAATTAAACAAATACATATATTAGACAGCTGACTGGGAGCCTGTGTCACAGTTTGGCTTATCTGCTCTAACACTCTGCTGTTGACTACTGCTGCCTTTCCTTCCCTGTGTCAGGCTGACTCAGCTGAAGACTAACAAACTGCTTTGACCTCTCTGTTTCCATGATTACTCACCTGACTGTTATCAGTCAACCCCTTTGAGGGTATTTAAAGCAGCTAGGATCATTTCCTCCTTGCTCTTGTGTTTGTTTTTGGCTGCAAGTGCGTTCTTCTGTGCTCAAGATTATCCGTATATGACCTGGCTTCCTCTGACATCCCTTCTGGTTCCTGACTCCTGACTTGGTCCTGACAATGATAATATCCGTATTCCTTACCCTGTCTAAGCACCCGTCTTGGTTCCTGACCTCGGCTTGTCTTTTGAATTACGTTCCTGGATCACCATTCTGCATTGTTTGTTTTGGGTACTTTAATAAAGGTGTTTTATACATTACATTTTTGTGTCTGTCTTGTTCCTGGACCCTAACAGCCTGATGTGAGCTCTGTGGCTGAAGCAGACTGGATAGACAGCAGACATCATTGAGAATTGTGCTGAGGGCCGAGGCAAGACATCACACTCCATCAGTTGTGTACTGTAGAGAATATAAATGCACACAGTAGTTGAGTAATGTCTAGCAAATGCACACGAAGGAGGGGGTAAAGTGGAGCAATACAGAGACGTGGGAGTAAAGATTTAGTACAAAAACTGACTGCAGCAATGGTTGCTACAGCACGTGCAATAAAGGATGATGATCCCTCTTCTCCAGGGTTCATGCAGTTTGTCAAGATCCCACCAATTATACTACGCAAGTCCCCCACCACCACTACCATACACATGTACACATTGTAGGTTGTATTTTTTTTTTAATCACTTGTCATCATCATGAATTTTTGCCAGTAAGTGTTGTGGGCAAAGGACAAATTCAATCTGCATGCTAACACATTTTTCAAGGTATATGTTGGTGTAGGACTCACAACCTTGACTTCCAGCTACTTATTTCTCCATTACAACCCTCAGAAGTAGTAATATTGTGCTGTGAAATGTTGCACCATATTAAACATAGTAGAAAAATGTGTTGGAATAGGAGAAAAATTTGCTGGAATAGTTTGTACGACACTCAGACACAGTAGGTTAGAATAAAACACAGTTTTATTAAAAGACACAATGAAAATACCCTTGGTGGGCTATAGCGTATCACAGCAGAATAGACAGGTATAATATAGGACTTTAACATATGACTACACAGGCCCAGTATAATAATAAGTGAGATAATACATATACTGTCACAGGTCAGGCATACAAGGATAACTCAGCACAGCATGGGTTAAAGTCCAAGTGATATAATCAATCTCTGATGTGGTGTGTTCAGAAACACCCAGTATGATGGAATAACAGTGATCAGGAGACTGAGGTACTAGAGTGGAGACAAGCACTATAGATCTGCTGGAACATAGCTGAGACTTATACCCCCTGCAGTAGCAGTAATGAAGGCCACACAATACTCTGCAAGAGCTGTATGAAATAGAGCCACAAGCACCCTGCCGGTGCAGTCACGGAGGCTACGATATTCTGCAAGAGCTGAATAGGAATGAGCCAATGGCACCCGACCGGTGCCGTCATGGAGGCAACAGTACTCTGCAAGAGCTGAATTGAAAAGAGCCAATGACACCCGGTTGGTGCAGTAACGGAGGCAACAGTAGCTCTGCAAGAGTTAACGGAAGGCTCAGCAGTAATGGAGGCAACAGTAGCTCTGCAAGAGTTAACTGAAGGCTCAGCAGAAACGGAGGCAACAGTAGCTCTGCAAAGGTTAACGGAAGGCTCAGCAATAACAGAGGCAACAGTGGCTTTGCAAGAGTTAACGGAGAGTTCGGCAGCAAAGGAGGCAACAGTAACTCTGCAAGAGCAAACGGGATGCTCAGCAGAATGTATACTGCCGGAGCAGTAACGGAGGCAACGGTGACACACTAACTGGTAGACCCAGACTATGCGGAAGTAATAAGCACAGAAAGCTAGCGCAAACAAAAGGGGCCTCCACACACAATCAAATAGTCTAAAAAGTAACAAAAATCAATAATCAATACTGCTATACCTCAAGTATACAAATATAATCAAATATATGATAATCAATACTAAATAGAAAATCAATAGTCAATAATAATAGACAATCAGATTCACAAACTTAAAAGGTTTCCACCAGAATAATTGCAGTACCTAAATATATACTTCAAATGGGCATAAATAAAACCTGACAATAGGATGAAAGATGAAATGATGTCAAATGATGATGAATAATAGGTGATGGATAATGGATTCAAAGTTTCTCTTGGAAATGTACGCTGCTGCTAAGACTTTTGGTGTCCTTGTACACCCCAGGAAGAAATCTGCAGTACGAAAAAGCGCAAGGCAAGACAAAACAAGAAAAATTATAAAATCCAATCTAAGTGTAGTATTTTAATAAATCAAAAACTAAAACATAAAATATCAATGGTTACACTCACATTTTACCCATCTTGGGCTTTAAGCATATAAGAGGCCCCAACCTCTGAAAGCCTTCGAACTGCGTCCCTGTTTCTCCAATAGTCCCAATGGTGATTCTCTAGAGCTTTGGTTCCTTCTATTAACGTATCGATGGTCCGAATGTATTACTTCTACAAGCTATTCGCACCAGCCTCAAATGATATTAGCCGATGACAACATGAAATATCAAAAAGTGGAATAATCCAAGCTATTCAGGGCCAACTAGAGCCTTCGAAGTCGAACGAATCCTCGTGGCTGGACGCCAAACACCGTTCAAACAGTTCGTACAACCAGTGGCTGGAATCGGAGCGGGAAACTCGCAGGGGGCGTAGGAGGGGCCAATACCAGTGAGTGATGTAACCAATTAACCCAACGCGTATCGTGGAGTACACGCTCCACTTCCTCAGGGGTATGTGGAAGTAATAATGTCGCCCAGCTACATGATGAGTAGGAACTGGAGAGCTGGGTCGGATCACAGAGCAGGAACATCAGACAAGCCAGGTCAGGTCACGGAGCAGGAACGTCAGCCAGGCCGGGTCAGATCACAGAGCAGGAACGTCAAACAAGCCGGGTCGGGTCACGGAGCAGGAACTTCAGCCAGGCCGGGTCAGATCATGGAGCAGGAACCAGAAGCGGAGTAGTCAATCAGGCCAAGTCGGTACACGGGAACACAGCAACTCAAGTAAGCACTGGTACAGGAACACCACGAAAGGGCACCAGACAGGTGCCAGAGGCCCAGTATAAAAAGGCCATACTGGGCGGGCCAAATCAAGCTCAGCCAATAGGAGCACAACACACAGAGACTGATAGGAAAAAGCACGGGCACCGTGATAAATAGGTGAAGAGGAGGAAAATTTTGCATTGGAGAAAAGGAGAAAAATGTAATGAAAAAAGAGAAAAATTGTCAGTTTTTCACAAAAAGCAATGCAGGAAATTTTTCTAACTTTTCTCCCACCCCTAGTTATGGGAATAAAAAAACAAGACAAATGTTGGACCACAAGTTAGGTCCTGTGGGCCATCGCTCACCATGATTCATGTTGAGAAGGCAATTTAATTTCAACTGTACCACTATGTGTGTACCGTTCACTGTTCATTTTTACCCAAAAGCTGGTTTTCTCTGTGGGAGAAAGCTGTGCAATGTGTTTTAGACCTTGTAGCACTGAAGACGATTAAAAGGCCATTTTAAGTGAATGGGGAATTTTTCCTTTTCCCCTTAGTGACATTAATTTCATTGCTTACTTGCTTATTTGTGTTTAACCCCTTAACTTCCATGGTCCTGGGAAGTAACTTTATCTTAAGGACCACTTTGATGTTTCTAACGTACCGGTACACGTGACCTGTGATGCATACCGGCAAGCCGTGCTGGGGACTGAGAGAGACCACTCCAGTCTTGGAGCGGCCAATTTCACTCCTCATTTTTACTTACAGTCCTCCCGGAGGAGCACTGTAAGTGAAATGTAAGTGAAGTGCTATGACCGTCACTGGTCCTTAAAGGGATAGTAATACTTAAAATGTAAAAAAATATATGTTGTAGGGTTTATCCCACTGAGTAAAACAAGGGCACTCCCACTGCTGAAAGGTGTTTCATTCAAAAGTTATTAATTTTCAAAATTGAATTTTTTAGGTGCAATATCACAGTGGCCTGAAATTGTACAGTGGCGCTGTTGCTACACCATCCTATGGAGATTTATGGTCAACTGACCAGAGCTGTCCATAGGATCGTGTAGCAACAGCGCCACTGTACAATTTCAGGCCACTGTGATATTGCACCTAAAAAATTCAACTTTGAAAATTAATAACTTGTGAATGAAACACCTTTCAACAGAAGGAGTACCCTTGTTTTACTCAGGGGGATAAACCCTACAACATATTTTTTTTTACATTTTAAGTATTACTATCCCTTTAATGCAAAAACATGTGACAGTCATAGCACGGCACGCTGGGGTTAAGGGGTTAATATGTCACAGATTCCCAAATATATTACTTACATGATTTAATAAAAGTTTTGAACTACTGAGTTAAGCAACTATGTGTATTAATTGCATCCAAACGAGATTAAGTACTACATATTTGGATTCCTGAGGCGCTATCCCTTCCCACACTAGCATTGTTTTATTTTTTCTGTGATAGCAGATTAGCTGAAGGCTGCAATAAGGATTCCCCTATAGTGTGTATTCTAACAAAGCGCTGAGGTACCTCTCCGCACCTTGAGTTAAGCATGAATTGGGTTAATGGATGAATTTAATCTGTTTCCAGAATTATACTTTTATTATTGGATGGTCCATGGTTTTAATCACAAGGGCTAGGATTTAAAATAGAGGTGGGAAACATGGATCCCCAGCAGAAATGGTAGCAAACTAAGATTCTTTCCTACTGGAATTTTCACAGAAAGCTGTTAATTTGCTAGGTTTTTTTATGAGAAGTCCTGCAAATTGAACCACCTCAAAATATTCTCCTTTTCTTTAGCCCCAAGACAAGTGTGCATGGGTCTGTGGCTACCAGTACAGTGGGACAAGGCTGGAGGTCAGTTTATGAGGTTCTATGGCTACAGATGGACAAGGTTGGGGGGTCAGTATGTGTGGGCTTACGGCTACCATGGGACAAGACTAGGGTGACAGTATGCTTGGGTCTATGGATGCCATGGGATAAGGTTAAGAGGTCACTATGTGTAAGTCTATGTCATAGGTCAAGGCAGGGGGATTAGTATATGAAGTTCTATGGCTACCATGGGACTGGGGTCACCACAATGATGGACAATGTGAGGTCTTACAGTTGCATCCAGAGTACAACTCCTATCATTCCCCACCAGCTGTTGACTTGTAGAAACTGATTGGTGTTATAGTCTGGCAGCAGCTAAAGGGCCTCATATTGCCCATCCCTTTGGCTACCAGACACAGGAACAAGACTCTGGGAAAGTATGTGTGGTTCTATCACTATAGCAGGACAAGGTTCATGTTTGTGTTTGTTTGTCTACTGTGGGACAAGGCTATGGGTTTGTATGTATATTTCTTTGGCTACTGTGGGACAAGGCTGGGGGTCAGTGTGTCTGGTTCCAGTGCAGTGGAACGATGCTGTGGCTAACAGTAGAAATAAAGGGGAAAAACTGCATTTTTTGTGGGAATTACTACAAAAGAAAAAACTCTCATTTTCTAACTTGTATCTTTTTTTGAAAGAAAGTTTTTGCCTATACCTGCTCTGCTAACAAATCTTGTTAGAAGAGATACATCCCATCTAAGGCCTGGAGACCAGTAATAGTCATTGGGCCTTCCTGCCCATTTGGAAATTTTATTTTACCCCTTGTATGCTGGGAATAGCAATCCCCAAAGGACTAAAAGAGGGTGAGGTTCTTAGATTCGTAGTTCACTACTTTTTTTCCTGTCCTTAAGGTGATGATGGCCTCCTTAATTAAACAGGACTTAAGTGAACTAATCACGAGAAATGCTTGATCCATATAGCTTGACTTTCCAGGAAAATTAGTATTGCTGTGGAATATGGCTTTAGCTTTAAGAACCCTATGGATAGGAAAGTTGAGACTGCATTGCATAGATGTTATGAAGCATGTGTGACAGCATTCTGCCCTAAAGTAGCTACTGCCTGCATATCTAGGGTCATGTGCCTTTAGCTCCCTCAATTAGAGGAAGTCATTGATAACACAGTCTGCAGAGAAGATCTCTTAAAGTCTGTGGCCATGCTTCACCTTGCAGCAAATTATGTTTGCAATGCTTAACTGGAAAATATTTACATGGTTTCTAGAGCTTTGGCGTTGTCAGCTGCAAGCTGTAGGACTCTAGAGTTTAGAAACTGGGCAGTGGACATTTCTTGAAAGAACAGGTTCTATGCCTTTTGAAGGGCATTTTCATTTTGGGAACAAACTTGATGTTCTCCTCAATCCTTGTCCATAGGGAAACATTTTTAACATTTTGGGTACTCTCAATCATCCAATCTAGTTACAACATCCATTTCACCTCCCTACCACCCCCAATGTTTGTGATTAGTAGAGTTCTTGTTCACCCGCCATGCAGAACATTTCTTGGTACCCTCCAGAGTCCTCCAGCATCCTGACTCCAGTAGTATAGATGGGCGAAAAGTCACGTTTTGTTCCCAGGGCAACTTTTATGAAAAAAGCATGATTTTCTGCTTTTCAATAACATCACAGAATTTCCAGCAAGAGCGGTAAGGCATACAATATTTTTTAGAGCTTGTCTTTTGCAAGCCTGAAGCCTGCAAACAATTGTTTCTCAGTGTTTCTTTTTTGGGAAAACTAACCTACAAACACATTTTTCTCAGGGTTTGCTTTTAGCAAGCCTGAGGCCTGCAAACAAATTTTTCTCATTGCTTGTATTTTGTTAGCCTCTGGCCTACAAACTAATTTGTATTTGACAAGCCTGAGGACTGCAAACATTTTTTGTCAGGGTTTGTTTTTTGCTAGCCTGAATCCTCTGAGTCCTACAAAAAAAACAAACATTTTTTTCTCAGGGTTTGTTTTTGGAGAGCGAGGGCTTGTTTTTTTATTGTCTGTCTGAAATCTATAAACACATTTTTCTAAGGGTTTGTTTTTGCAAGCCTGCAAACATTTTTTTCAGGGCTATCTTTGCTGTAATATTTTGAACTAGTTTTAAAGCCTGTGTACACGGGCCAACAATGGTGGCGCTGCAGTCATGCGCAGTACTGACTGCCCGAACACGCCACAGCTGATAACGGAGCAGGGCACTCCAAATTCAGACAGAAGTCCTCTCTGCTCACCTTCCTGGGACCAGCCACTGAGCGTTCGGGCAGTCTCTACTGCGCATGTTGGCTTCTGACAAACACACTTTTAGCAAATTATTATATAGGATGTTTATCTTTTTTATAGCCTGCAGGTTTTTCTTTTTACAAGCCAGCTGCTATGCTTGCTAACAATTATTTTTAAAGAGGTAATTAAAGAAACAAAAAATAAGGTTACATATATATAATATCATCATGGTTCACATTCCTGAAAGGGCTACCGATTATTTGCATTATCAATAGATTATTGAGAAACTACCAGCAGTGGTAGATGACAGCGTAAACCCTTCAAATCCTTCCTCCACTTCATCTTCATCCTTATTGTTGATGTTAATAGTACATGTGCTGTGGGGTTCCCTGTCATGCTTGGCTTTGTTTACTTCTGCTAACTGATACGCAGACGATATTAGATGTTGGTTCATTTTTAGAAATGTAAGTCTCCCAAAACTGTTGCTTGATAGCTGTACCCTGCAATAATTTACAATATAACCAGCTACACTTAAAACGAACTCAGACTCAATGCTTGCTGGTGGGCATCTAAGGGTTTCATCAGCAGTACATGTCAGTGTGTGTGTACACACACACACACACACACACTGGTTTGATTGCCAGTAGTCCATGGGGTCCTTGTTTTTGCCGAAGGTGCAGTTATCCTGCAAGTATGCTTTAACCTCACATGCAGTGTGACCACTCCTAGGATCTACATGGTGTTTGTGTGTATCAGCTACCAAACTCTGGCAGCAAGTCTCATAAAGATATGTCACTGCCATAATCACCACAAATGTTAGATTGCCACCCCTGAGACACATGAAATATTCTCTGTGATGTTGATGACATATGTGTTCAGAAATATTTTGGGGATAAGATGTTCTTGTTGATGTTGTTGTTGTCCTTTCACTGGCTTCTTTTTCACTATAAGCATATCGTTATATTCTTCGACACAATCAAATTCCTCAGAGTGATACTGCTGACCATCAACCCCTCTCATAAATTGATCATACTTAGACAAAAGTTCAGAAATGTTATGTGTTATCATTATTGTAGGATTCATCAGCCATGCTCTACAGATTTTTCTGCCTTACACAGCTAATCAGGGTGGCCTCCTCAAAACATTTCAGTAGCTCACATATATCATGCATTGGTTGCTATTGGCCAGGTGACAAAGATATTACCTCCGAAGCTTTCCAGCTATTCTTTGTATGCTCTTTAATGGTCTTATTCTGTTAATGCAAACAATACAATGTGGTGGGGACCTCCATTTTCAGCTGGATATGGGACAGGGTGTTATGGAGCTTGTGATGGGGTAGGTTGTATAGAATATACTGCATTGTGAACAATGTAGGTGTGGCTAAAATAGGCAGAGATTTTGAGGGTAATATTCAGCATCTTTCTGAGCATTTTAGATTCTGCCAGAAATCTAGTACCAACAAAATTTAGGACGTGGGCAAAGCAGGGTACATGCACCATATCACCTATTCTCAAGGCAGCTATTATGTTTGAGCCATGGCTTACTTTGGAAATGTCACTTTCTAGTTAGAGACCATGAAAACAGCAAGATCAGAATGTTGTGTGCACCATGTGGGCAAGATCAGAATATTGCCTGCATGAAAAGGGGGGATATTCTCATGTCGCCATTTTCATGGTCGCACCCTTCTGGCATGTGTGTTAGTATTCCCTGACCAAAGAAGCAGCATCATATCCTCCAAGCCTGCCTTCTTGTAAATGGCAGAACCTGGAAGGGCTGGGTTGTGAGGGACCCTGACAGACACAGATCCTTTTAGACAGATTTGTACATCACTTATTTAACCCCTTGTTTATCCCTGTGTGGGAATACTACCACACATGCCATCTGTGGGGTGGCAGACACATCTCTCCTTGTCCTGGCTTTGTCTCTCATGTGTGGTTTCTGCTACTACTACTACTACTGGAGCTAGATGTTGATGTAATTCTACTGCCACTACTACTAGGTGTCAAAGGTGCAGCACTTACAGCAGCAGCACCAGAGGAACTCGTCGTATCTAACACTGTGGATGTTAACCTGTATCATCCTCAGTCATCATTGGGTCATCCTCAGCAGCATCAGCATCACCTGATAATTCTTGCTCACTACCTTTATATTACTCTATCTATATTACTCTATCCTCCTAGACCTTTCGTCAGCATTCGACACAGTCGACCATACCCTTGTATCCCAGATTCTCAAATCACTTGGTATCTGCGGCCTGGCACATTCCTGGCTTCTATCCTATCTCTCTCAACGGTCTTTCTCTGTGACATACGCTAACACCTCCTCAACTCCGATCCCCCTCTCAGTAGGCGTACCCCAAGGCTCTGTTCTGGGACCTCTTCTCTTTTCTCTGTATACACTCTCCCTGGGGCAACTGATAAAATCCTTTGGCTTTAACTACCATCTCTATGCAGATGATACACAAATATATCTCTCAGCACCCTCAATATCTCCTGAAATACAGCAACGGGTCTCAGATTGCCTTAACGCTGTCTCTTCCTGGATGGCTCATCGTCGCGTAAAACTTAACTTATCCAAGACTGAGCTCCTTATCTTCCCTCCTAAATCCTTCACAACACCTGCATTCTCTATAACTGTTGAAGGCTCCACAATTTACCCTGTAGACAAGACCCGCTGCCTCGGGGTAACTTTGGACTAATCTCTTTCCTTCTCCACCCACATTAACAACGTTACCAAAACCTGTCGCTTCTTTCTTTGGAATATAGTAAAAATCCAGCCATTCGTCTCTCACTCTACAACAGAAACCCTCATGCATGCTGTTATCCTTTCTCGCCTGAACTACTACAACTCTTTACTTACTGGTCTTCCTACTAACCATATCGCTCCTCTTCAATCAGTTCTTAATTCAGCCACCAGAATACCCCACCACTCTTAAAATCACTGTCATGGCTTCTCATAAAGCGGTGTATCACATTCAAAATCCTCCTCATTACCTTCAAGGCTCTCCATCACATGTCCCCGCCTTATAGCTCATCTTTGATATCCCGCCATATTCCTGCACGTCCACTACGCAGCACACATGCTGGACGACTCACTGCCCCTTTAACCACTATCGCTGTTTCACGATTGAAAGCTTTCGCACATGCTGCCCCCTACCTCTGGAACTCCCTACCACCCAGTATTCACCAAGCCTCAACCCTCAACAATTTTAAATCTAAACTGAAAGAGCAACTTTTATCTCTAATAATATGGAAACATTACAATTATTATCATAAGCCAAACACTGCACTTCCTCCTCTACCAGCTTGTATCTGTATGTCACCCATCCTATACTTAGATTGTAAGCTCTACGGGGCAGGGACCTCTTATCCTAATGTATACTCACCTGTTGTTCCACTTATGACTGCCTATATAAGCACTTAATCACTGCACTTATTGTACCCCTGCTATATTAAATGTAATCTGTAAAGTGCCAAGTACACCGGTTGGCGCTATATAAATAAAAATATACAATACAATACAATACTCTAAGCTTTTGGCGGTCTCAAACAATTTCTTTTAACTTTTACTGTAACAAAATTCCCTACAATGGGTGTTTTGGTGCTTTTTTGTCTCACTATCTGATGCAGCAGGGGGTTCACCTGCTACAACTTCCTCTATTATGTTATTGCCAGCATCAGAAACACTTGAATGTGACTTGTTGTCATCTTCAGTGTTCTTCTTATATGGTTCTTTATTTCTACTGGCACTGGTGGTGCTGGAACTAGTTTTGCTGGGACCTTGACAAACTGCATCCTTGGAGTAGAGGAATCATCATCATTGATTGCACACACTGCAGCAACCATTTCTGCAGTAAGTTTTTGAACTACTACTTTACTCTCATGTCCCTGCACTGCTCCACCCCTCATCCTTCCCCTTGTGCATTTGCTGGACATTACGCAACTACACTGTGTTTTTATTACTGTACGGTACACAACACAACTGATGCAGCTGTATGATGCCTTGCCTAAGCCCAGTCAACAGTCTGTCCCTGTCACCTAAGATATGTTGTTTTTTACTCTTTTTTATTTATTTTTTTAATTTTCTTATTTTTTTTTGTTGTCTACCTTGTTGTCTGATCACAGTCTGAACAAAAAAAAATCATAACTGAAAAACAAAATCAACAACGTCTTTTCCCAGAATTCCCCACCCAGCACAGAGTTAATAACAGCAAGATCAGAAAGCAAATAGGTCCCTAGCTGTCTGTGTCTTGCCAGTCAGTCACATAGAGTGCCACCAGACTCCCCTAATTCAGAGGACAAATGTGCTACCTAAATGACTCCCTAAAGTAAGCTTCAATTCCCCTTTATTTGCCTATCTCCTATAGCTCAAAAACATGCTGCCCTCTCCTCTCACAGACACAGAATGGTTGTTGTGAGAGCCTGAGAGCCTTTTATATGGCCGTAGAAAACTTTTGTGTGGAGGTCAGCAATCAGATTACTAGAGTCACAGATCTGATCAACATTTTTCGCGTTATGGACACTTAATCATGATACAATCTCAAAGTTTTCGCCCCTTTAATTACATGTGTTTTGCTTTTTTTCGCTATAAAAACACGAAGTGAAACACAATACAAGCAACTACAGAGAGAGAGAGGGTGCTAGGTGATGTGAGTTGTTTTATAAAATTGAAGCAGGAGAGGCTAATAGTGACTGCTATCACTATGAGCAACTAATAAAAGGAGGAGGTGGAATGACCGTAATGCGTCCAGTGAGTCTGAGGAGGAGAAAGTTATATATATTATGTTACTTCCATTCTGAAGATGTATATTATATGCTAAATATTTAATTTGTTTTATACAGGCTTTAACACAAATGCCTTCTTGACAGCTGAATTAGCCCTTCCTTTCTCATCACACCCATGACTCTGTATGTGATACATATGCTGTGTTTATTGAAATGTATAGTATTTGATAGAAGTATAAAACTAATTTGTTGTGTTCTTGTAGGTACCAACACCTTAAATTGCAAATAGCCAAAAATCCTTGCAAGGACAGTTAATACCAGCTGTAAAAACCAAGCACAATCTCAACTCCCTGATCTTAAATATAGGGAGTCCAGAATAACATGCATTTTGCTTCTAAAAAATGGAAACTAAAACAACTATCACAAAGGAAATCCAGCCGGCATGTGAAACCCCTAGGTCTCTACACAAATAAAAATGCAACAATATTAAGACATTAAGGGGTAGATTTAGAGGCAGGCGTTAAACCAGTCGGTAGGGCCAAAATGAATACCGGCTGTTAAACTAACATGTCTAACGCGGTATTTAAAGGCCCTAGCAGATAAAATCACAAAGGACGTTAAGCTACAAAAACAGTCTTGTGGCTGAATGTCTGTTTTGTGAGTTAAGTTCCCAAAATGCCGCTAAGACATACTGCCAAGCACCGATCGTTAAATGAGCCATGTTAAACTTACCTGTCATCCACTGTCTGTCTACTTCTGAGCAGCTGTGCTTTAAACTGATTGGCTGGGAGATGTGTAAGCATATCCCAGCCAATGGCTGTGAGAGAATTAGAAGTAAGGGTGCCCATATATAAGGGCAGCCACAATTCTAATTTCCACAGACCAGAGCAGGCATCGGCTCGTGGAGAAGAAGAGGTGGGGGGTGTTGCGCAGTATTCTGTCTCCGTTGCTGCCTCAGTAGCCTCACACAGCGGCGGAGACAGTGATGAAGCAATGCAAAGTATAATTTTGTTTTACTTTTGGCAATACTATTGGCATTCTATATATTTAAAACATTATTATTATGGGGGCATCTGGATTTTAACAACTGGCACACTATTACATACTTTAACTCTTTGGGCCCCAGAGAGGTATGGAACACATTGCTTTGCAATGCGTTGTGTACCCCTCTGGCACCCAAGGGGTTAAAGTATTTATGCTTTTAACTTATACCTTTGTTTTTTTTTCACAGACAGAAGATGACCAGGAAGCTGAGGACTCCGCTGGACATCAGGATTAATGGTAAGTGTTAATGCGATGTTTGCAACCTTAGTCGGGTTAACCCTATGAATGCCAGCGGGGTAATTATATCCCACTGGCACTCATAGGGTTAATCTTACTAACTTTTGACACATTTTAGGCACTTTGCATGTATTGATGTGGGGCTTAGGGCCCTATATCAATACATCCACTGAGGACTTTGTTTTTTCTTTTACCAGTTAACAGCTGCGTTAGGGCAAAAGATCCGATAAGGGACTTTACGGCCAAACAAACTGGGTCTTAAGTTTTAGGCGGTAAGTGAGTCCCTTATCGGATGGTTTTCCGCTAAAGCAGTCTTTTAAATGGCAAATTGGAGCGTTTTTTTTTTTTTTTTACATGGGCCAAAACACACGTTAGCGTAGCGGCTGTAATACTAGATGAACTGCCATTAGCAGTTCATTACATGGCCTTTTGAATGGCTTACTACACGTTAAAACACCCGGTGGTATTTTTTTGGCCTAACGCCTGCCTTTAAATCTACCCCAAAGGTTCTAACCAGGAGATATTCCATTATTCTGCTGCAACAAGGTATCTTGCAGCTACTTGAATACAGAATTTGTTCTTGTTTGAATGCCTCAACAGCAAAATCTGATTTGTTAGTTGCATCCTCCTCCTAGAGAGGAATTGTTTAGTATTCATTAATCTACAGACTTGACTATGATGGGATTTGAAGTGCACAAATGCGTGCCTCAGAAAAGACTGCTATCTATTATATTACATCACTTAGGCTGTCAATGAAAAATATTTTCAGATTAAGAATAAATTAAGTCGACTATGGTAAACCAAGCAAGTACTGCTCACTCATAGACTGTGCTTTTGTTCTATTTCTATATGTCCATACATACAATCACCGTAAATATAGGGATGTTTTACCTTAAAATGGGACACTTGTATATTTTCTGGGAGAGGATATGGACATAGAGCACACTCAAGAAATAGAACACATAATAGAAACAAAGCTTAAATCACTCATTATGATACAAATGTATTATAATGTAATTTTCTTTCAATATTTCTGCACTTATATGAACCGTGTCCTATTCTATCTAGTAAAAAGATAATCATGGACCAAAGAGTTGAAGACTGAAAGAAGATAAATTTCATTGCATAATATGGTTGATACAATTCTCATATTGATGTGTATTAGTGATGCTGATTTTGCATTCTCAAAACAAGTAATCCTTGTTATTTAGCAGAATCAAAGAAACACAAAATTATCAAATAAATTCTGTATAATATGGATTTGCTGTTTCACATTACATGTGCACATATGTCACAGAGGACCAAGTTAGAGAAAAGAACAGATCCTCCATATAAAAAAAAAATTGAGTAAAAATAAGCAGACAACCAAGCAGAGAAGATATAAAGGATATGTAAGAAAAATATTGAAGTCTAGGATAGAGGATAATGTAGAATGTATAATATAAAGACTCAAACTACTGTAATAGAAAATAATGAGGTATAATTTTATTCCTCATATATTGCCACCTTTTAAAAATGTCACAGAAAAATAGACTATAATAAAAATTACTGTACACTGTAGTGGCCCATATAGATTGTAAATTTTGTGATTTTTTGTTTGTGATCCTTTTCTAGGAATGTGTCACGGCCCATCCCTGGCCTTGCTGGGTTGTCAATCGGTTTGCACATGCACCTACAATGACCCTTGCCCTTCTTGATATGATCACGTCAGGTGTTATGTCCCCTTATGTCATAATCATGACTTCTTTCTTTATTTCAGTCCAGGTCTTGCAGTACCTGATGTTCAGTTGTCAGGCTTGTAGGTGTTTCTTGCGCTTTTTGTTTCTTTGCCCTACTGTTCTCTGACCCTCGCCTTGTTCTCGTTGTTTCTGATCCACCTGCCCTGACCTCAGCTTGCCTTTTACCTATGCTTTCACCTTTTCCTCTGTTTTTTTTTTACATCGGTACCTTGCCATTGGGTTTCTTTTATTCTGTCTTATATTTGTGGAGCAAAAAGCTTCCTACTATTCTCTGTACAGCTTCTCCTGCACAGAGTTAATTTTCAGAAAGCCAACAGTATAACTGAGCCTACACAGGATGAAAACCACAGGGTTAATAGATAATAGAAGTCCTTAGTTCTTTGAGGAACCGCATTTCTGCTCTGATCTTATCCATTCAAGAACTGCAAAACAACCAGGCTCCTTGCCTTTAGTGTCTAGGGGTATGAATGGCCACATCCGAGAACCTCAGATGTCACTTCCTGATGGAGAGAGAACAAGTACAGGACTTTCATTACTGCAAATTGTGGTTTTCTATCAATCACTGCACATACGCTATGTATTTTACTAGGCTCCATACTGTAATCACTATTTTGGCTGAAGAACCACAGTCCTGGGCTCTCCACAGGCTTACAGACTGGCAAAGCCTTTATTGGATTCTTGGCACACATTTGGTCAGGTTATGGAGGCTCTCTATGAAGATCCTTTTCCAGCTACCTTAGCTCAGACCTCTTTAAGATCTCTCACACAGGGCAGACGTCCTGGAGGATTATGTAATTAATTTCAGATGCCTGTCTGTTGACTCTAAGTGGATTGGGGTTGCTTTCTTTGACCAGTTCCCCGTGGGTTTGTCTGAGGGTTTGAATGATCAGTTGTCCAGAGTATCCTCACCTGCTTATTTGTATCCTGTATCTCCAGATCTCAGTCCCCTCAAGGTAGGTGCTGTTTGCCTCTCATTTCTTCTACCTCTTCTGTTGTTGCTATACCTACTTTTTTGTCTCTCTATCTATTACCCTCCAGTGGAATGATCAACAGAGTGAGCTTTCTGCTGTCAACAATTCAAGAGCTACAGGTTGCTTCATCAACTAAGATGTGATCTTTTCACTGGGAATACCTGTCAGGCATCATGTTCATGTTCCCTTTTCCCTTATCATACAAAGGGCTGATAACTTTCAGTCTGATCCCATTACTTTAGAGATCCTGCCAGTGGCAGTATGTCTACTCTCCACTAGACATCAAAAACAAGAGATACACTTCTCTTTCCCTTTTTCCCTTCATTCTTGGTCTTCCGTGGTTGTGGACTCATAATCCACACATAGATTAGTCCTCTGAGTCTTCTTCTTGTTCTTTTTCTCTGCCTATCTCTTACCTGGACTAAGGTGACTTGCCACCTCACAAACCATATGACTGTCCTATCAGCCTCCTTATACCTTATGGGCATTTATTTCCATTGTCCAGTCTTCAGCCACAACATCTCAAGTCTTACATTTCAGAAAATGTACAAAAACCTACAAAAAGGATTTATCCACTCTTCCACATCCCCTGCAGGGGCTTTTACTGTCTTTGTCTCTAAAAATATGGGTGACTTCGGCCTTGTCTTGACTATAGGGAACTTAGCAAAATGAGCATAATAAACCCTACCCTTTACCTCTGATTCCTGAGTTACTGCAACAAATTTCCACAGCCAGATTCTTCATAAAAATTGATCTTTGGGGAGTCTATAATCTGGTAGACAACGCTCCCACTATGTTGCAACATTTTGTGCATTATGTTTTCAAAGACCTTCTTGATCCATACATTATCATCTATTTGTCACTGTAATCAGGCAAAGAAGGACAGACACAAAAATAAAATATAACCAACTTTATTAACAGCAATAATGGTACAGCCCACACAGAACCCCAGACATATGCAAATAGGACGCAAGTCCCTCCGGAGCTGCACACTGTGCTGTGCACTGCACTACTCAAGATCTCGAGACTAGGGAGGAGGCTTAAGTGGGACAACAGAAGAATGGTAGAATATGTGTAAGTCACCTCTTAGTCTGCGAACGTAGGCAACAGAGAGCTGGAGCAGACCAGAACCAAGAGACACCGATACTACAGGTCAGGCAAGCAGGTAGTGTAGGGAGTGAGTAGGCAGCCAAAGTCACAGGTCAGACAAGCTGGGGACTACACGGAGTGAGTAACCAGGCCACTGGTCAGGCAACTGGAGACTATTCTGATTGAGTAGGAGCCAGGGCCACTGGTAAAGAAAACCGAGGACTACAAGGAGCAAAAGTAACCAGGCCCACAGGAAAGGCAACCGGAGGCTACACTGAGCGGGTAGTAGTCAGGGCCACTGGTCAGACAAGCCGGGGTCATACACAGAGCAAGTAGTCAGCCAAAGCCCCAAGTCAGAACCAATGTGGGTAGTCAGACAAGCCGGAGTCATACACAGAGTGAGTAGTCAGCCAGAGCCACAGGTCAGAACCAATGTGGGTCCCACTAAGGACATATAACAACTTGCTGACAGTTTAATAGTAATGATGAACCTTCCCTGATGGAGAGCTACTTGTTTCACTCATCATGGAACTTCCAGTGTCTGTCTGGGTTTCTTTATTCTTCCTCCTCTTTGATCTGTGCCTTGTGGAGTTTCAGGTACATTAATAGCGGTGCTAGATTTCTGTAATGAGTGTTTGGCTTTAACATGTTTGACATAAATGTCATGGTGTCTGTGTTTCATGTGTGATATCAGAGAGGTTGTGCCAAGGTGTGTTCCCTCCTTTCTCCTTCTCACTGACTTGTCACAAATTTTGCACAGTGCCGTTGGTGATGATGACTGCACTGTGCCTGTCTCAAGAGAAAACTAGTCCCACACCCATGACTTCATGGAAGAGAGAACAGGTGGAGAAGAATGGCCTCTTTCTTCTTGCCCTCCACATTCCCCTTCACTTTTTCAGGCAGAGGATGATGTTGCTGATGTTGCTGCTACTGCCTCAGATTCAGCACTTCAATTAGGACCAGGAGTATTGCTGGCTCTGGCAAGTGGAACCTGTCCTAATCCTGCATCACTTGTTGACCCCATTCCTAGGGTAGGATTTTGAGCTTGAACAATTGATGTCTAGCCGTCACTGCTACCGCTCTTGGACCCAGCCACTCTTCCCTCCACTCCCAGCCCTCTATCTGTCCAACAACCTCCTCCCATCGTAATTGCAGTGCTATTCCCTCGGAAAACATCATTTTCTCCAGCCAGTTGTAAATCAGGGAGACCGCTTGAGATCCTGGCACCCAGTTGCCTTGGCAACCAATGGGAACCCAAGGATCTCTGGGCTCCTGGCAGCCCACTCAGCTGCAAGAACATGTCAGAGTCACAGGTACGAAAAAAAAACCTGTGAGGAATACCAAATTACATGTGTAGTTGTTCAAATGATTTAAGGACATTGTCTCAGTATATGTGACCCAATGTGGATATACCATATGTGGCTATCACGGTTCCCGTGATTCCGCTGTCACTCTCTGCTGTGGTGCTGTCTCATTGGCGGAGCTTGATTGGCCCGCCCAGGGTGTCCCTTCATATACCGGGCCTCTGGCACCTGTCAGGTGCCCTTTTGTTGTCGGGCTATTTATAGGAAGGTATCCAAAGGGTTAAACAGAGAACCACTCAGGCTGGATTTCTTCACTTAAATAGACAAATGACAATATAAAATAATTCGAGAACTTTATCTTTAATATGTATTGACACGCTACTTCACAGTAACGAATTGATCACAAGAATCAATCCTTCATATTTGTGCAAAAATATATCTATGTTATTAAAATACAATGTATATATAAATATCAGCAACAATGAACTATATAAGTGATTAGCAATACTAATAGGTATACAAAATCAAACCATACTATTTATCATAAAGATTACCAGCGGGGCAAGGGTTAACCACCTATAGGTATATTCAGAGGTATAATAACAATAATTGCATTCAGCAGCATAGAATAGGTTAATTGATTGTTACAATTAATATAATACAGTTGGCTGCAGGGTCTCTTAATACCTCTGCCCCAGAAACTGTATAGACTATGCCAATTATGATGTAAGGGGTAATGTGAGATGAATTAAATAATTCCTCTAACAATTCCTTGTATCATATATCAATAATAATTAAATTTAGGGAATAACTGGAATAAAATCCCAGATTTAAATCACTATAATTTAATTATCTACTGAATTCAATACTGAATACCTCTGAATAAAATACATAAATTGCAATATATAGTCAAACCAAATCACACAAATAATCTACTTAGAATTACTTCATGCAACATTTATCATAATTTTGACTACAGCAACATATATATAAAACCTATAGGCACTCCAAGGGTTAATACACGTTTAAACAGATGCCACACCCAGCAGTTATTTTGTCTATTGAGATAATACTTTCAAATTACAAAATATAAGCCTGGCACATACACAGAGAATTCCAAAGAAAACACCACTAACAGCAGACAAATAGCGGTTAAAGGGTTAATAGCTGGATTCAAAGAATACCCTGTATCAAATATTAACTATTATAATCTTCCCAGAATCACAAAATATTACTCTAGGAATACCAAGATTAATATTAGCTAATATAAATAACCCACGCTATATACTGTATTACACTGATTGGCAATTTATAACATTTCCCAATAAATATATATAGATTCTATTATTTCCAGAATTTAATAGCTAAATCTAGCTTATTATAAATTATCCCAAATGGTTGGCCAGTCCACTTAAGACAATTTAAAACTAAGTTCTTCAAACAGAAGAAAAATTATAAAATTCTGGATTAAATGAATCTAGATGAATAAATGATATAGTTACCAATCCAAGTTTCTTTGTATTTCTCTGTGAGATGGCAGGAATTTGATCATCAGAGCCAAGACTTCTTTTGTCAGGAATCACCCAGTAGTTCTTCTTTAGGAAGTCACCAAGAGCCTTCTGTTTCAGCCAATTAAGTTTAGTCAAAGACCCTCTTTTAGGAAGTCAAAAAGACCCTGAACTAAGAGTAATCTGGGGATTATATTGACAAATTTTGCCTTATCAGTTATCCCCACCTTTTTCTAATGATTGGATAAAGATCCATCTCATTATACCGTGACATCACCGGTCTGCCCTGATTGGATATTAATATATCCCGAATTATTCAAGGAATGCGGGTATCCCAGTCATAATGCTCTCAAGACTCTAGGTGGAGCTCTTACTCTACTTACATTTCTTACATATAATTAGTTTTATGTCAGATCATGTGGCTTTTGTCAAGAATGAGAAAGGTCAGGGGGGTTATCAAAAACCTCCTAAACATGTCATTTTGCTATGTCCTACACATAAGGGAGTCCGTGTCTCTCAGCCACCTTGGCTCCAACTGACTATCCATCTGCCATTAAACTGACATTGTTATTTTTACTCCCTACCTTGGACTAATGGCTCATTGTTCAAAGATGAGGTAATTTGAACATCTCCTCAACATAATTTCAGTTACATTCTAGTATTAGAATTAACCCTGTATGCTCCCCCAGGACAAAGTCTCTGACATTGTGGTGTTCCCATACCTGTGCATCCGTTGCTGTGTTCCTGAGTTCCTGTGTACCGATCCGGCCTGTCTGACTACTCTTGTTGTTCCTGCTCTGTGATTGTCCCAGCTTGGCTGACTACCCTGCTCCGTGATTGACCCAGTTTGGCTGATGTTCCTGCTCCATGATTGATCCAGCTTGGCTGAAGTTCCTACTCCGTGATTGACCCGGTTTGGTTGGCGTTCCTGCTCCGTGACCTGTTTCCTGTGTTCCTGCGAGATTTTGATATACGTCGCCTGGCGACATTCTGAACTGTGCATGCAGCGCTGTGCAGACTGATCACCCACTTTACCCTTGCAGAGCTTGTTGCCACCGCTGCTGAGCCTGTCCGTGAACACTTGCTGAGCTTGTTGCCTCCGTTACCGAGCCTGTCCGTGAACACTTGCTGAGCTTGTTGCCTCCGTTATCGAGCCTGTCTGTGAACACTTGCTGAGCTTGTTGCCTCCGTTACCGAGCCTGTCCGTTAACACTTGCTGAGCTTGTTGCCTCCGATACTGAGCCTGTCATTAACACTTGCTGAGCTTGTTGCCTCCAGTACCGAGCCTGTCAGTTAACACTAGCAGAACAATCGTGGCCTCTTTTTACGGTGCCTCCACCTTACACCTTAGCAGTTGTTGCACTGCGTGGTGCTATTGGGCATTCCGTTAGCTCTTGCAGTGTGTATCTCCGTTACAGCACCAGAAGGGTGTCTTGGCTCTGGTTTCATTCAGCTCGCAGTGTTGTGCCTTCATTACCGCACCAGTGAGTGCAACTGGCTCAAGTTACATTTAGCTTGTGCCGTGTCTATGACTCCATTACCGCACCTAAGGGGTGCTATTGGCTGTGGTCCCACTTAGCTCTTGCAGTGTCTCTGACTCCGTTACCGCATCTAAGGGGTGCTATTGGCTCTGGTTCCAGTCAGCTCTTGCAATACTGTTGGGTATATCACGGAACACCTGTTCCTGTAGTGTTTCAGTTCTGTCTCACTGCTAAGTGCTTTCCATCTAGCACCAGTACCTGGACTGTTTTTACCATCTACTGGGCGTTGGCTAATCACACCACAACAGAGACTGATTACTTGTATTGGGCATTAACCCTTATACCACTATTGATTCCTGTTATACATCAATATTGTCCCAAGCCATCTTGTGCCTGTAAGACATCCATTATACTTATCTATATACATGCTATTACCTATTGTAGCCCCTAGGGGGCAGTGTTCCTTGTTTTCTCTCAATAAAACTGTGTTTTATTTTAACCTCTGGTCTGAGTGTCGTTAAAACCATTACAGTGGCCCAGTACTGTCCAAAGTCCAGAGTATTCAAGTGGGCAAATCCCATCCCACCCCACCCCACCTCACAGAGGAACAGTCTGATCCATGGCTGTGTAGCCAGAGATCTGCCATGTAGTGGACCAAACCTTACAAAGTGCCCCTGTGTACTGTGAAAGACTCATACAGACTCCAGCTCCCAATATAGGGACATGAGACAGCTTGTAACCCCTCTGAATGAACAGCTCCTCTATCATAGGAAAAGTATGTGTAGAGCAGTAAGATCCATAAGCAAGGGCAAATTGCACTTGAGCTGCCGTATAATAGTGATACAAATCAGGAAGTGCAATTTCCCCCTCATTTATTGGACGTTTGAAACTAGAGAGCTTTATTCTAAATGGACCCCCCACCCCCGACCACAGGAAATATGTAATACGTTTGTCTATCATGGTAAAGTATCATTTGGGAATATATACGGGTGATGCTTGAAAGATGTGGAGAAATTTGGGCAGAAAGATCATTTTTATAGTTGTGAGCAGGAGGTTGTGAGCAGGAGGTGAAGCCAAGATAAGGACTTTTCTCTGAGTGTTCAATAATCGATTCTAAAGTGTCCCTTATGAACGACCTCAGATTCATCATAACCCGAACCCCCTGGTAGGTAATGATTTCTTCACATCTCATAGGGGTGTTCCAGATGGGAGCTTCCTATGAGACTAGAGCGATCTTGAGGATTGAAGATTTGCTCCAATTAATTCTCAGGCAGGAGTACTTACCGAACGCCTCTACGAGTTGGAGCATTCTAAGTAGGGACCCATTTGCATCCTCCAAAAACAACAAAACATCATCCACGTATAACTCAAGTTTTTCCCTCTCTATAACCCAGTCTTAGACCCTGGTTATCCAAGCCCATCCTAATCTGTGCAGCCAGGGTCCCCACCACCAGTACAAACAAACCAGGTGGCAACGGTGATCCCTGCTTCCTCCCACTGCCCAATGAAAATAAATCAGATCTGGGATCCACCTGTCAACACACATGCCCGTGGCACTACATACAGAATTTTAATCCACTTTATGAAGTAGGGCCAAAGCCAAACCAAGCCAATACGCAGCACAGATAACACCATTCAACCGATTCTAACGCCTTTGTGAAGTCAAGCGACACGACAACCCTATTACCAATATTTGTGTTTTTTTTTTTTGTAAGTGCAAAAAAAAGATGCCTCACATTATGGAATGCAGATTTTCCTGGTATAAAACCTGCCTGATCAAAGTGAATAAGGGAAGGAAATAGTGATGGGTGAAAATTTTCACCTCAAACTGAAATCGGCAAAAAATGGCACTTTGTGCTTGGCAAATAATTTCCCGTGAAAAGTGCAGTTTTTCTGCTTTTTCCCTCTTTTTTGCTTAGCTCATTGTGCATTGAAATCAATAGGAAGAAATTTTTTCTCCACCACACAGCATATGAAAGGGGTTCAGGCTCTCACAGCATGCCATTCTGTGTTTGTGAGAGGAGAGAGCACCAGGTTGTTTGAGCTAGACAAGATAGGGGAACTGAAGTTCAATTTAGGGAATCTTTTAGGTAGGACATTTGTTCTCTGTATTAGGAGAATCAGTGGGGAGAAAAGGGGAGGAAGGAGGTTGACCCCAAATACCCCAAAATTCCATGTGACTGACTGGCAAGATACAGGCAGCTGAGGACCTATTTGCTTGCTGTTCTTGCTGTTATTGTCTCTGTGCTGTGTGGGGAAGTCTGGGGAAAGAAGTTGTTGATTTTGTTTTTCAGTTACAATTTTTTCAAGTATTTATTTAGTAAAACGTAACAGAGTACAATATATTGGAAGGTAACATACTTAGAACAGTAAAAATGAGTACAAGCATATCAAATTTCATATGGAATATTGTGACAAGGTAGGCACAGCTGATATCTTAAGGGATATATGACCATATGATAATAGGGGACAAAATGAGCATTGCAAGAGAAAAATCGTGCTATCTTGTTGAAGAAAGAGGCTATGTATCAATGAAATACCTAAGCCTTCTAATTAGGTAATATAATGAATGGAGAAGTGTAGTGGAATACCATGGTGTGGAAGGGAGAGGGAGGAAAAAAACCAAAAAATGCTGGAGTAAGTAAGTCAGATGCCGTCACCTTAAATCGGATGGAACAGGATGTGAAGCCCAACATGAGGACCTCAGCAGAGTCTCCAGATCAAAGCTAGATCCATGACTATTTCCTATGAGGATTGAGTGTGAGTAGTCTAGGATGCGTTGCTCTCTAGCCATTTAGTGTGGAATGCATGGGAAGGTTTTCCATAGAAATATAGGAGTCCACCGTTAGGAGCCAAGAATTCAGCGAAGGGGGAGTTTGAGATGGGATAAGGGATTTTGCCACATTTAGAAGAGTGGTGATACAGGGCCAGTGATTGATGTCCCTGACCTGAGGATCACGTGCTCTTTGTAAAAATAAGCATGGGAGCGGATTTAAAGGTAAGTCAGTGTGAAGAGAACTGTTAATATGACCCACTATTCTGGACCAATAAGCGGCAATAAGGGGACAAGTCCACCAGATATGGAATATGGATCCAATCTCTCGCCGGCATCTCCAACACAATATCGAGGTAGAGGCTGAAAAGCTAGCCAATCTTTGAGGTGTCATGTACCATCTGGTTATGAATTAATTTCCCTTTCCTCAAATCTTGTGCAGAGACCCACAAACTGTAAAAGATATGGTGCCAGGTTTCAATCTCCAGGACAAGGCCAAGCTCTTTTTCCCAGAGTCTAAGAAAATAATATTTGTTAACGGGAAGGGAATTAGAAATAAGAGAGTAACAAAAGGAGAGAGAATGAAAATGAGGAGGAGTTTTACGTAGGTATCGTTCGAAAACCGTGAAGGGTCTAAGCGGAAGACGTGACCTAGTCACATAATTGAACCAGTGGCACAATTGCAAATAAATCCACCAAGGAATGTGAGTGTTATTAAGAATAACTGAAATTTCTTTGGAGGATAAAAAAACGGTCAAAGAAGTTAGAGGTCTTACGGTGTCAAGAGAAGCAAGCCGAAATGTAGAGAAGATGGGGTGTAAGTCACCCATGGGAAAATCGGGGTTACCGATCATAGACATCATATCACGGTGCCTGTGTTATCGCTGGCGACATTATGACCAGTGCTACTTCCTAATTCCTTTTATTGCCTAACCTGGTTTTGTTCTGCCCAGTGCTAGCCCTTAAATACTGAGCCCTGTCACTTCTGCAGTGCCCTTTTGTGGTGTTCCCATTGCTAGCGCTTGTTCCTATATTTGTGTGAATCCTGTGTATGCCCTGGACTGCCTGACTACTCTGCCTGTATATGATCCTGCTCTGTGTACCGACCCAGATTGGCTGATGTTTCTGCTCTGTGTATCAGCCTGGCCTGGCTGACGTTCCTGCTCTGTGTACTGACCCGGTTTGGCTGACGTTCTTGCTCTGTGTATCGACCCAGCCTGGCTGATGTTCCTGCTCTGTGTACCGACCCTGATTGGCTGACGTTCCTGCTCCATGTATCGACCTTGCCTGGCTGACGTTCCTGCTCTGTGTACCGACCCGGTTTGGAGGACATTCTTGCTCTGTGCATCGATCTGGCCTGGCTCCCTGCTCCACCCGGTAATCCGGTGAGTGGCTGTCCTCTGGTGTCCTCTCTGTCTACGGACAGATCTTCTGGTTGCCTCGTTTGCTGCTCTGGCAGTTTAGTTACTGTGACCAGTCACCGAGTTTGTGCCTCATGATCCTACACCCCGGTGTTAGAAATCAATCAGGTTGCATCACGGTATGCTTGACCTGTTCACCACTTACAAGCTGAGGTTGGTTTGAGTCCTGGGCACCTCAGGTTGTCCCCACTATCTGGCAGCCGATTTCAGGTCTGAGCATTCGTTAACCCCTTGCAGGTTGGTGCCATTGAACATTGAGTCACAGTCATTGCAGTCTCGGTTTGGTGTTACTCTGTGCCTACAGTTTCAGTCCTCCTCTATCTGTTCTGGCAATCTGCCACTTGTCCAGGGCCTCCGTTTACTCCTGTGTGGCCTAAGTCGCTATTGTGTCACTCTCTGCATAGTGAGTGTCCTGTGGGCCTTTGCGCTATTAGGGCCTGTCCGTACCTCCTGGCCTAATAACAACCATTTCTCCACTGTCTCGTTTTGTATTCACATGAAATATAACCTGACTTGTGGCAGTGTTGTACCTTCATGTCTCACTGGACCCGTGTGGGTTATTGATTTCTACTGTAACCTGACCTGTGTCAGTATTATATTTGTCTAGATATACTGGACCTGCAAGAGTTATTCTAATTTCTGTGTTTTTCAATAAAACTGTGGTTTTTACCCAACCTTCCATGTCTGAGTGTCCATAAAACCATTACAGTATGAAAGGGCCATGATGGTACAGGTGAGGGTAATGCACAAAGTATCCATTGGAGGATGGATTTACATGAGCAACGTTTGGACCAGTTGGCATTGGCGATACAAATGATATTGGAGCGCACCGCTCACTTGGATAAACCTGTTGTAACAGTTATTCAGACTCTCAGACCAGAGGCAAAAAATGAAACACAGTTTTATTGGGAAAAAATAAAGAACACGGCCCCCTAAGGGCAGAAACAGGTAATTACACGTAACTGCAGGCAATATGGTAATATAGCAGACACAGTATAGGTAAAGAGCAATACTGTACAAATAAAGGAACAGTGGAAAGCAAGGGTTAAGTCCAATGTAATAATCAGTCTCTGAGGTGGTGTGTAAGCTAACGCCCAGTGGTGGATAAGAACAGCCCAAGGCTGTGGGAATGGGGTTAACATCAACAAATGATGCAGGACTAAAAGAGAGAGAGAAAAGGGGTAGCGTCTCATCGTGTAGTATATTTGAAAATCAATGTGAAGCAAAAACTAATTTGTCAAATGGATACTCACATTAAAAAGTGGCTACTATCATCAGACTTGTATCAAAAATGCCTGTGGAGGATCTTATCACTGTCCCCACCAGATATCTCATGTCACTCAGCTTGATCATTCACCTGTGCTGATCCATAGGAATCACTTGTCTTGAAAAACAGAAAAACACCAACCAGAAGGAGAGCACACAGACAGGTGTAATAAGCACAAATATGATGTGAAATATATAATGTAAATATTTCAGTACTTACATTTTCCACAAAGACTGTCCGTAACCCTTCATATGCCGGTCATAAGAGCATACGGGGAATTTAAGGTGTAAGTCCTCCCCATTAATGGACCATTTATGTAAAACACCAAGCTCTTTTCCAATGTCCAGTTCAGAATATATGAACTTCCACACGAGTAGATCAATATGAAGTATAAATTTATTAAAAATACATATCTATAAGAAACATATGTTTCATTAAAATATAAACATTGATTGGTTTATTTGAATTTGCTATGTCCAGTTAGATTAGACTAGTTAATTGATGAGTAGGAAGTGTTGGGTATATCTGGTTTTATATCGTTTGAATAGATTGCTATCATTTCTCCTGAAGAAACGGTCTGAATGACAAAGAAACATGTTGGGATAGATTTATTTTTTATTTTGAAGTGTTTTTATTTTAATGAACAGTAGCAGCAACAGAAGCAACATTATCTGCTGCCACAGACAGTGAAGGGGAATGTGGAGGACAAGAAGAAAGATGCCATTTTTCTCCACCTGTTCCCTACACCCTGAAGTCATAGGACTATTTTTCTCTTGGGACAGGCACAGTGCAGTCATCACCAATGGCACTGTGTATAATTTGTGACAAGTCAGTGAGAAGAGGAAAGGAGGGAACACACCTTGGCACAAACACCCTGATATCTCACATGAAACACAGACACCATGACAATTATTTCAAACATATCACACCTTAGGTGGCGCTAATGTGAAGGAGCAGGAGAAGTCCCAACTCTCAGCTGCCAAAACATGAACCCCAACTCCACGAGTTCAAAAACAATTAAACGCAAATAACACAAGTCTGGCGCTTGAGTAGTGGTCCAAAAATATATATACACAATTCAGGAACAACAGAGGGAAAATGGTATAAAAATCAATACACTTACTATCAATGAAAAATAATATTTTTAATACAAAAAATATATAAAAAATATAATGGTATAGACCAATTATATATCCATATATAGAAATAAGTATCTACAAAAAGAACAATAATGTAAAAATATTTTCTTATTCTAAAAATGATGGGATAGAATACTGATACACCACAATCACTGGTAAGACTGAGATGTCACAGGGAAATCCCTATATACTTAAAACAATGTAACCAGAGGAAAGCTACAATACTTTTCCTGGCAGCAAAGTGTGCAAATCTCAACAAAATACAGCAATATCAAAGAACCCACTTAACTAACTCTGCACTAAGTATCTTCCCATAAAACCTATAAACTGACCCTATCTGTATACCGGTATACAAAAAACAATAAAAAATATAAAAATATAAAAAATATATGACTCGGAGGGGTACACTGAATATATTTGAATGTCTTTTTGCAAAAACCTTCAATCCAGTGATTTCTTCTAGCTACCACTTAAAGGCAATGTTGACCAGAAAAAACTACTGTTTCCCAAGGCCGAATTGCGATGATGTTAAGCAGATGCAATTGCGTTCCACAAAGCAAAAAACATTCACTTGCTACAATCTCTCAGGTGCGACTTAAAGGCTATTTGTCTCCAGCAATATAGCAGAAAAATACCTTAATCACGCCCACTTGATTATGACTTTATCAAGACACTATAACCTTTTTAAACTTCATCGTCTTAGAGCAAAACATAGCATAAATACAACCGCAGGTAATATTTGATTCACCACACACTATTACGGAAGTCCTCAAACCCTTTGGATATTACTGGATTCACTGATCAAATTCGTTCAACATCACCAATGTCACAGTGTTACTGTAATTTCAATCACACTCATTACGATGTTGTTGGCATACAAAAAAAACACTTTATCCATCTGATATGCCCAGTACTTATCTCATACCTCCTGGGAACCAAGCACTCAGACCAAAGGTTAAAATGATAAACACAGTTTTATTGAGGTAAAACAAGGAACACTGGCCCCTAGGGCTAGAATAGGTAATAGCACGTATCAGACAAGTATAGGGATGTAGTACAGGCCCAATATAGCTAGGAGCAATATAGCTTGCAACAGGAATCAATAGAGGTACAAGGGTTAATGCCCCATACAAATAATCAGTCTCTGTTGTGGTGATTAGCCAACGCCCAGTGAATATAAAACAGTCCAGGTAGTGGTGCAGATAGAAAGCGCTTAGCAGTGCGACTGAACTGAATCACTACAAGGTCAGAAGTTCTGCAATATGCCCAATTGTATAGCAAGAGCTGACTGGAGCCAGAGCCAATAGCACCCCAGGTGCGGTAACGGATAGTGACACTGCAAGAGCAAATGGGACCGAACCCAATAGCACCCCTTAGGTGCGGTAACGGAAGAGAGACACTGCAAGAGCAAACTGGGCCGGAGCCTATAGCACCCCTGAGGTGCGGTAACGGAGTCGGAGACACTGCACAAGCGAATGTAACATGAGCCAATTGCACTCAATGGTACGGTATGATGGTACAACACTGCGAGTAAAATGAGACCAGAGCCAAGACACCCTTCCGGTGCTGAAATGGAGCTACACACTGCAAGAGCTAAAGGAATGCCCAATAGCACCATGCGGTGCAACGACTGCAAGGGTGTAAGGTGGAGGCACCGTAAATGGAGGTCACGATTGCTCTGCTAGTGTTAACGGATAGGCTCGGTAGTGGAGGCAATAAGTTCAGCAAGTGTTAATGAAGGGCTCAGAATCGGAAGCAACAAGCTTGGCAAGTGTACACGGACAGGCTTGGTAACGGAGGCAACAACCTCAGCAAGTGTTCTCTGACAGGCTCGGTAACAGAGGCAACAAGCTCAGCAAGTGTTCTCGGACAGGCTGGGTAACGGAGGCAACAAGCTCAGCAAGTGTTCACGGACAGGCTCAGCAATGGAGGTAACAAGCTCTGCAGAGGTAAAGTAAGTGATCAGTCTGTACAGCACTGCGAGCACAGTTCAGAATGTCACCAAGCGAAGTGATCAGAATCTTGCAGGAACACTGGAAGCAATCACGGAGCAGGAATGTCAGCCAGAGACAGGTCAATCATGGAGCAGGAATGTCAGCCAAGGTCGGGTCAATCACGGAGCAGGAACGTCAGCCAAGCTGAGTCAATCAAGGAGCAGGAACGACAAGAGTAGTCAGACGGGCCAAATCAGTACACAGGAACGCAGGAACACAGCAACGAATGCACAGGTATGGGAACACCACGAAAGGGCACCTAAGAGGTGCCAGAGGCCCGGTATATGAAGGGACACCCTGGGCGGGCCAATCAAGCTCTGCCAATGAGAGAGCACCACAGCAGTGAGTGACATAGGAATCACGGGAACCGTGATATGGGGCTAGATGTTGATGCAATTCTACTGCCACAAATAATAGGTGTCAAAGGTGCAGAACTTACAGCAGCAGCAGAGGCACTCATCATATCTAACATTGTGTGTTGCTGCTGGGTACACAAAACAGGTGTGTGTTTGGCTGAGTATGACTTGGACTTTGAAGAAGCAATGATGCTGATGATGAAGGATAGGGTGACTGTGTACCTTTTGACATCTGGGCTTGTCCAGGGTCAGACTTTCCATTGGTTTTCTCAAGCAGTTTATAGACTGGCACAGTGCTCCTTTTCAGTGGTGAACGACTCAGCCTTTGTCTTACTATTAACCTTATAGCCATGTAATCATCCTCACTCTCAACTTCATCTGTATCTGAACAAGAGAAGGATGCTGGAGGGATATATTCTAGATCTGCATCAGAATCAGTCATTATTGGGTCATCCTCTGCAGCATCAGAATTACCTGACAGTTCTTCCCTACTACCCTTATATTCCTCTGAGCTTTTAGAGGTCTCAAACAATTTCTTTTTACTTTTACTGTAACAAAGTTTGCTACTACTTTGAGGATAGGTATTTTGGTGCTTGTTTATCTCACTATCTGATGCAGCAGGTGGTTCAGCTGCTACACCTTCCACTTTTATGCTATTGCCAGCATCATCAACACTTAAATGTGGCTTGTCGTCTTCAGTGTTCTTCTTATATGGTTCTTTTTTGTACTTGCATTGGTGGTGCTGGAAGTTTTGCTGGGACCTTGACAAACTGCATCCTCCCATACAGTAGAGTAGTGTTCCTGGTCTCGGGACCAAGAGGTGGATGTGTCAGTGGTGCTATGAATATGCCAACAAAGCACATATAATGCTCACCTGTAAACTCAACTACTTTTGTAGGCAAAATAACATTCCATTCCATCTGCACCTCCCCCCAGATGGCTCCCTCACGCAAGACACCCACAAAATACTAACTGCTTTCTCTTCTATTTTCTCTATTTGGACTATCATGCCCCAAATGCTATGCCATCCAAGGTTCTCCCCTATCCATCTCACAGTTCTCTTCCACATCTCTCCCAAGCAGGGAGAGATCCTGGATGCTCTGAAAGATCCTTCCTAGGTCTTTCAAGCAGTCAAACAACTTAACTCAAATAAGACACCTGAATTCCATTGCAGGTGCTAATTTTATCACTGCTTTTATCTCCTATTTTCCCCATAGACTTCAATAGGAAAATGTTTGAGAAAACAGGTGTTAACATTTATCACCTGCAATAGAAACCAGTGCCTGATCCTGATGGCTTCTCTAATCAGTACTATAAAGCACTGTTAACTGTACTTAACTCATTTAATGATGGCAAAAAAACCCTCACACCACACTACAATCTAATGTGATTCTCTTCCACAAACAAGCTAAAAACCCTATGAATTGTGACTCTTACAGACCAATCTCCTTAGTTAACACTAACATAAAGCTTTATGCAAAGATTTTTGCCATTCAGCTTTCTCCTGTGCTCACCTCTCTCACCCATCTGGACAAGCCTCGGATAGTATCAGGCACACTATCAATGTCACCCATCATGCCAAAACTCACAGTATTCCTTCCCTAATTCTGTCCCTAGACACTCAGAGGGCATTTGATAGGCTAAACTGGAAAGTCATGCTTGCCACACACAATTTTAATTTTCCTAAACATTACCTTCTAGTTGGCAGAGCCCTATTTTCACACCCTACAACTCAGATCTCCACTTCTGGTACCTAACTGTATTCTTTTCCCATTTGTAACAGCAGCAGGCAGGGCTGCCCACTTTCTCCACTTCTCTTCATTTTGAGCATTGCATCTTTAACAGCTCATATCAGACTCAACACAGACATCTCCAGCATCTCTATAGGAAGCACTAACTACAACACTCACTTTCCTCAGAATATATTATCTTACTCTCTCCAAACCCCATACTTCTCTGCTGAATATTATAGCAGAACTGAGACATTGTCAACACAGATAAATCACAAGTTTTGACGATTCACTTACCTTCACAGACCAAGAAACTTAGCAGCTAATTTCATTTTCAACTGGCCTTCACAACAGTTTAAAGGGATAGTAATACCTAAAATGTAAAAAAAAATATGTTGTAGGGTTTATCCCCCTGAGTAAAACAAGAGTACTCCCACTGCTGAAAGATGTTTCATTCAAAAGTTATTAATTTTCAAAGTTGAATTTTTTAGGTGCAATATCACAGTGGCCTGAAATTGTACAGTGGCGCTGTTGCTACACCATCCTATGGACAGCTCTGGTCTCAGGACCATAAATCTCCATAGGATGGTGTATCAACAGCGCCACTCTACAATTTCAGGCCACTGTGATATTGCACCTAAAAAATTCAACTTTGAAAATTAATAACTTTTGAATGAAACATCTTTCAGCAGTGGGAGTACTCTTGTTTTACTCAGGGGGATAAACCCTACAACATATTTTTTTTTACATTTTAGGTATTACTATCCCTTTAAGTAACATAGTAACATAATTGACAAGGTTGAAAAAATGCATGCGTCCATCAAGTTCAGCCCATGCCAAAGCACCCCAGTTGATAAAGAGGAAGGCACAAAAAACCCCACTGAGGCCATTTCCAATGAGGCCCCAAGTGTGTACTAGAATTATTTCCTGACCCCAAATGGCAGTCAGGTAGTTCCCTGGATCAACAACCTATCTGCATTGAAGCCATCTGTCATAATTCTCAATCTTGTTCTGTTCTAGATAGGAATCTATTTCTTTTTTGGAAATTTCTAAATCTTTCCAATATCTCCAAGTGTCATGGATTTGAAGACTCTCAGACTTAAGGTTTGGTAAAATAACTTAACTTTATTAAAAGTTAAAGGCAGTCCCCATAGGGTAAACATACATAACAATACAACAGTAATATAACATATAATAGGTTCTACCGGCCTTGCCTAAATACCGGGCAAGGCAACCCAAGTGACAGTTTTAATGACAGGCTCTACCGGCCTTGCCTATACCGGGTAAGGCAACCGTGAGATGACATATACCGGTTCTACCGGCCTTACCAATACCGGGCAAGGCAGCCCCCACGGAATGCTGAACGTAGGTTCTACCGGCCTTACCAATACCGGGCAGGGCAGCTCAAAGGAGTACTAGAGTAGGCTCTACCGGCCCTGCCAATACCGGGTGAGGCAACCTACAGGATGGTATTGTCAAGGTTCTACCAGCCTCACCAATACCGGGCAGGGCAGCCTGAATGAGTAGACCAGCTTTCAGGTGACTAAGACAGCATAGAGCATAAGTATACAGGTCTACTCAGCAGGAGTCTATTGCCAGGGATACTCAGACAACTGCAAGGAAGTGGACAGCGACTGACCACAGTACTGGATGTTCAAGAGCAAACCAACATCCGCACGTTGGGACTAATGGTAATAGCGCCACCAGGTTTAATGGAGCAAACCAGCGACCACATGCTGGAACCAACAATGTATATCGCAACCAGGTTTAGTGGAGTAAACCAGCGTCCGCACGCTGGGACCAACAACGTATATCGCAACCAGGTTTAGTGGAGCAAACCAGCGTCCGTACGCTGGAGCCAATAATGTATCTCGCAACCAGTTTAGTGGAGTAAACCAGCGTCCGCACGCTGGGACCAACAATGTATATAGCAACCAGGTTTAGTGGAGTAAACCAGCGTCCGCACGCTGGGACCAACAATGTATATCGCAACCAGTCTTAGTGGAGTAAACCAGCGTCCGCACGCTGGGACCAACAATGTATATCGCAACCAGGTTTAGTGGAGTAAACCAGAGCATTGGCGTGGGCTAACCCACTGTGGGAAAACGCTAAACCCTGCACAGAGAATTTCTGTGATTTTGTGCAATCCTTTCGAAGAGTATTTGAGCCTCCTGGTAGAACTACCTCTGCTGCTAAACGTCTCATGAAGATACAACAGGGCAGGCGCACTGTTGGCAATTATGCCATTGAATTCCGCACCTTGGCAGCAGAGGTAGGATGGAATAACGAGGCCCTGTTGGCAACCTTTGCTCAAGGATTGAGTAACCAACAAAGTATGATCAGCAGCGAGAAGAACAATGTCGCCAGAGCGACGGCTGGAGCAGGAGATTCAGGAACTCAGTAAGATTAACCCGCGAGGTGCTGGAACACAGGAACACTGGAACTCTGGAACACAGGAACACTAGCATACAGAAACACTGGAACACTGGAACACAGGATCAGCAAGTACAGCAGGAACAGGCCCAGAAGCCTGACAAGCAGGTCAGGCAGAGTGGAGTCAGAAACACCACGAAAGGGCAACCTGGAAGTGCTCAGCCTGGGTTTAAAAAGGCTGTGTGAGGAGGGCTAATCACAGACAGCCAATCATGCTACTCAGCAAGTGACTGACACTGAACAGCACCAATCACGGGCACCGTGATACCAAGTAACTCATTTTATTCACAAGAACATTCCAGACAGACCCCCGTAGACTTGTTTTGAAAAGCTTTGTTGGCATGGGAGGGAGATATTGGTTCACAGGCCTGGTCTAAGATCTGGTCCAGTACAGCTCATAGCTCTATTTGCATCCGTCATAAAGAAAGAGCTTATAGGCTTCTTTGTAGATGATACTTGATCCCAGTGAGGTTACAGAAAATCTGTCTATGCCAGTCTTCTCTGTGCCCAGAGAGGGATATTCTCTTTCATATCTGGTGGACCTGCCTGTTGGCTCATGGATTTTGGGATAGGATAGGCTCCCTAATTTGTTTCATTACCTCTCTTTCCATTTACTCCAAACCATGGTAGTTCCTTTTGGGACTTCGGTCAGTGGCGAGGCCTCATCCTGTCTCCAAGTTAACATCTCACGTATTATTGAAGGCCAGGAATGCTCTGACATCTCATTGGAAGACATTGTATCTTCCAGACTAACAGGTTCTGTTCCAGGGCATCTGAAAGATTTACTCTATGGAAAAACTGACCTCCCTTCTCTCTAACTCACAGTGAAGGTTCTCACAGATTTTGGAGACCTTGGTCTCCTATTCAACTGCCCATCCTTATCCCTGGACTGAGTATTCTACTGGTTTTATGTATTAGGAACTCTCCCCATCCATATTTCATAGAATCCTTTCTGTCCACCCCCCTTTTTTCCCTGTCTCCTCTCTCTTTGCTCACCTTCACCTATTCCCCTCTCTTCTTATTATTATTTACTTTCTTTTCCAATTCCCCTCCCACAGCTTGGCATCCTCTGTGCCTAGCTCTTCCAACTCTAATTTTCTTCTTTGGCACATAGTAAACCTGTACACTAGCTGAGACTTTCAACAGTACTCCACAGGTTCCACTGATAAGAATAGCGGATTGCCGCTATGCTTCAGTTTTCTCTTTTCTCTCAATTTAGATGATTCAGCATGCACTGACTCATCTCCTCCAGGCAATAATCATGAGATTAAATACTCTAGTATAGAGTGTTCTGTTGTCACTGTTTCTGCATTCTCTATGATCAACAGGCTCTTGAAATAAGTTATCCTTCTGTACATGCATTCATATTTTAGTCTATAGGCCAGAATTAAAGGCAGGAAATAGAAATGAACAGCTAACGGCAGTTTTCATATCATTAAGTACAATAATCTTACGTGCATTGAGACCTATGGAACAAGATCTTCCAAAGCCATTTAAAGGAGTGAGGTACTGCTAACAGCAGAAAAAAAGATATATTTAACAGGCAAAAGTTAAGACCCAGTTTTGTTAGCTGTAACACACAACATAACCGCACACACAAAACACCATTGAACAAAATAAAACAGACACACAGCATATAGCACAAGCATGTAGATGGAAAAATTAACCCTTGCAATGCCAAAATAACATAAACAATGGGTGTTGACACACAACGCAGACACCTGTCAATACAAAACAAGCTCACCTGTGCAACATCACCAGATGATTGAGACACAACCTGCACCCTACAACTTTATACTCACAACTCACAGCGACACAGCAATCAAAACACAGCAAATTTTAAAACACAAACACCCCGGAAAACACTTACTTGGACAACATACACCCTCCCAATGGACATCACTCACCTCATGACCACACCTAACACGGTCTTAAAGGGACAGCCATACATGTGCTTATTTTCCACTCAGGGGGAGAAAGAGACAGAGAGAGATAGAGAGAAATATACACCAATAAGTATGTTCACATACCTTTTGATGCGAAGACTGCGGAAAAGGCATGTGAGAGTAGGGATGGGTGAAAAGTGTGAAAAATTTCCCCCACGACTTTTCGTGTAAACTTACAGATGTTTCACTTTTCTGCCTATGCAGAAATGTCCTCCTTTTCGCCTATTTAAACACATTTTTCACCTATTTTAACACATTTTCACCTATATTTCCTAAAGGTACTATATTTCCTACTGTAATATTACTTCTTCTGAGGGCTGAAGTTTAGAAATAAGTGGCTGAAAGTCAAAGTTGTGAGTCCTACAGCAACATATGCCTTGAAAAATGTGTTTGCATGCAGAATGCATTTGTCCTTTGCCCACAACACTAACTTCTTGCTTAAGTGACACTGGCACATATTCATGATGATGTCATAAAAAAAATAAAGTACAACCTACAATGTGGCAGATGTTTATGGTAGTGGTGGTGGTGGTGGTGGACTGGCATGGTGTGATTTGTGTATGTTTATTGTTTTTACCATTGTCATACGCTATCCTCCTTCTCAGATTATTGACAAACATGAATTATCAGTCATAGCAGTGGTCCCAAGTGGGGTAGATGGTGGCAACTGTTCTTCCCATCCCTCCTTCACCTCCTCATCTGTACTGCTGTTAATATATTTGTCCTGGCTTTGTCTGTCATGTGTGGTTTCTGCTACCTTATACTCAGATGGTATGAGATGTTGGTTCCTTTTTAAGAATGTTACTCTCCCAACATTGCTGCTTTATAGCCGTGTCCTGCAGTCATTGAAAATATAACCAGCTGCATTGAAAACCCTCTCAGACTCAGCACTTGTTGGAGGACAACTAAGGGTTTCAACTGCAATGCTGGCCACACACACTGCTTTTTTTGCCAGTATTCCATGGGGTCATTGTTTCTGCCTAAAACTTAGCCATCCTGCAAGCATGCAGAAACCATCTCACATGCAGTGGGACCACTTCTAGGAGATACAAGATATTCCTGTGTGTCAGTTACCAAACCATACTCAGGGAACAAGTTCCAAAGAGATGTGCTGCCGCCACTCGCACCACCATCAATGTTAGGTTTTTGCCTCCCCTGCTGTGACCCATGATGAATTGTCCTGTGTTCCAAATGGGATGTTCTGGTTGATGATGTAGCTGCTTCTGCTGGTTGAATTGCTTTGCTGCCTTCCTTTTCATTATACTGCCTAGATGTTTGTTGTGCCCTCACTTTCTTCCTCTCATCCTCCATAAAGAAACCCTCAACTCCATCAATAAACATGTCTCGATATTCCTTAACAGAATCTGATTCCTCAGAGAGTTGCTGCTGATTGTCATGACTCCTTGTTGTGACAAACTGCTGATGGCCCTTTGGAAAAAATTCTTACATTTTGTGTTTAAAGAGGGGGTCCAGCAAAGTGGCAAGAATGTATTCCTCATTGTATTTAATGGACGCTATACGAGGATCTTGTTCAAAGCACTCTATCATGTCTTTACCAGCTGATGCATGTCTGTGTTGTCATTCTGGTGTAATTCTGTTAAGAATCCTCAGCCATCCTCCTCATTTTTTTCTGCAATAAAAATATCAGTGGTAGAATTTCACTAATTCCTGACCCATTGATACTCACCAGCATGGTTGCCTGAGAGGCTCCTCCCTTCCAGTTTTGCATGGTGTACTCGCTAATGGCCTTATTCTGCTTGTACAAATGCTCTAGCATGTTCATGGTGGAATTACATTTGGTAGGGACCTCCATTTTCAGCTGTTGATGGGGCAGGTTGTTACGCTCTTGTATGGAATATAGAACTTTGGGTGCACCGTAGGAGCGACTAAAATGGGCACCGATTTTGTGGGCAATAGTAAGCATCTCTTTGAGGGTTTTGGATTCTGACAGGAATCTGGTCACAACTATATTTAGCACATGGGCAAAGAAGGGCACATGTATCATACCACCTATTCTCAAAGCAGCGATTATGTTGGAGCCGTTATCAGCAGACACAAAACCAGCTTTTAAGGTGTGGGGTACAAGCAATTCCTCTATCACCTGCTCTAGCTTACTTAGAACATCTACAGTTTTGTGTGATTGTCTCTCAAAACTCTGCATGCACAAGGTGGCGTGACGATGGTATGGGCTATCCTTCAACTGCTACTGCTGCCGCTTTTTAATCACAGTGCCACAACCAGAAGCACGATTACTGGCTTTCACCTGATGCTGTAAGCTAGTGTTGTCCACTGTTGGTGATGGGAGGGAAACCCAGTGAGCAGTCACAATCATATAGTGTGCTCTGCCCACTTGTCTACATATCTGTTGTCAGGTGGATTTTCTTGCCATACACACTTTTCAGCCCTTCACCCACCACACTAACCACCTGCTTGTATAACTGAGGCACAGCCATCCTAGAAAAATACCTGCGGCTTGGGATATTCCAGCGTGGAGCTACACATGACATCAGTTCTCTGAAACCTCAATTTTCTACAAAAGAATACTGCAGCATGTCCATTGCCAACATCTTGGCAACCTTACCATTCCACAGGCGTACTTTGGGATTGTTTTTGTGAAGTTTTTGACTCCTTCCCAGGAACTCAGTCAGTGTGGGTTGGCAGGACATGGCAGAAAAACCCTGGAACTTTGCTTTAACAACGTAACTAAAGGAGGTGGTGGTGGCAGAGGCAGCATGTATTGGCAGTCTATGACTCTTGTGATCTCCTACAGCAAAGCCAGAGACGTCATACTCCTCTGCAGTAGGAGACATAGGTGTTATTTGGACTGAACTAATTGTTGTCACTGGCATAGCCCACTCTCTGACACATAAATAACTTCACTACTTCTTTTTTCTGCCCTAAAGCCGTGGGAACATTTTAAAGTGCTTCTTCTGCTGCTAGTTGTGGCACCTTTGGCATGTTGATAGTGTGTCTCCCAGTCAGACCTGTGATTGTGCTTCAGGTGGGATCTCACAGAGGAGGTGCCTAGGTGTGAGCCTGCTTTCCCCCTGCTCACATGCTTTTTGCACAGACAACAGATCGCAACATGCTTAGCTTGAGGATCCTGAGTGAAGTATCTCCATACTGTGGACTTCATGGAATGAGGGGCTCCTGAGGTGGTGCTGCTGCTACTACTACTACTGGGGCTAGATGTTGATGAAATTCTACTGCCACTACTACTAGGTGTCAAAGGAGCAGAACTTACAGCAGCAGCAGCAGCAGCAGCAGCAGAGTCACTTGTCATATCTAACATTGTTAATGTTAACCTGTGTCGCTGCTGCTGGGTACTCACAAAAACAGGTGTGTGTGAGTGGCTGAATGTGACTTGGACTGTGACGAGGCGATGATGATGATTATGACTGGTAGGGTGACTATGTGCTTTTTGACATCTGTACTTGTCCAGGGTCAGACTTGCCAATGGCCTTCTCAAACAGCTTATACACAGGCACAGTGCTCCTTAAAAGTGGTGGAAGATTCAGCCTTTGATTTTCTGCTAACCTTATAGTCCCGTCATCATCCTCACTTCATCTGTATCTGAACAAGAGAAGTATGCTGGAGGGATATATTCTAGATCTGCATCATCATCATCAGGCTTCGTTAGTTCATCCTCAGCAGCATCAGCATCACCTGACAGTTCTTGCCCACTACTACCCTTATATTCCTCTGAGCTTTTAGAGGTCTCAAACAATTTCTTTTTACTTTTACTGTAACAAAGTTCCCTACTACTTTAAGGATGTGTGTTTTGGTGCTTGTTTGTCTCAATATCTGATGCAGCAGGTGGTTCAGTTGCTAGACCTTCCTCTATTATGCTATTGCCAGCATCATTAACTCTTGAATGTGACTTCTTTTTGGTTCTTTATTTCTACTGGCACTGGTGGTGCTGGAACTAGTTTTGCTGGGACCTTGACAAACTGCATCCTTGGAGTAGAGGAATCATCATCATTGATTGCACACGCTGCAGCAACCATTGCTGCAGTCAGTTTTTGAACTACTACTTTACTCTCATGTCCCTGCACTGCTCCACCCCTCCCCCTTCCCCTAGTGTGTTTGCTAGACATTACGCAACTACACTGTGTATTTTTACTGTATGGTACAGTACGGTACAGCCTTTATATATGACTGTAGAAAACTTTAGTGTGGTGGAGAAATATTTTTCTTCCCATTGATTTCAATGAGTGAAAAACGTGGGAAAAAGCAGAGAAACTGGACTTTTTGCAGGAAATTATTCACCAAGCGGAAAGTGCCATTATTCACCGATTTCAGTTTGAAGCGAAAATTTTCGCACATCCCTAGCTGAGAGTTAGGAAACACCAGCAACTCCCAAGCACACCTGGTCAACAGCCATCACCTGTTGCAAGTGAGGAGGCTCTGGCTGAAGAGCCACACAGGAGCCATTGCCCACCTGAAGGACAACACCTGCCTGCAGAACCACAGCTGCTGCAACAGGATGTTCCCCAGATACAGCAACAGGATGCTCCCCAGCTGCCACAGGGACCCCTGGAGCAGCGTAGGATGTACAGACAACCACCAAGGCCCAAAGTATACCACCCAATAGTCACGATCCTTAGAATGACCAATGAGGAGGTGATCGATCACTAGAGGTTGACTCTGCACAGCATCATTGCCCGGTATGAGGTCATCAAGGATGAGGTTGATCGAATATACCTCCACAACCATGCCCTGACCGGCTTGCAGAAACTGATGTGTGTTATACATTTTATGGCAAGTGGAGCCTTTCAGTCAACAGAAGGTTACGCATCAGGCATGTCACAGTCCACATTTTCTAGGGTACTGGCTCAGGTGTTGCCAGCCCTCAAAAGCAAGGTTAGAAGATACATCCACTTTCCCACCAAGCAGGACTTTTATGCAAGGGGTGGCATGCCCAGGGTCATGGGTTCAATAGAGTGCATCCATGTCCGTATCAAAGCCTCTACACGTGAGGAACATTTATTCATCAACAGGAAGAACTTCCACTCCATGAACATTAGTTCATATATGTTAACGGTGAAATTAAATACCCCAAATTGTAGGGGGCATGGCCTGGCGGCCATACTGAGCGGACGTCTGTTGGTGAGGCTCCGCTATTTTCTTTCACTATCTGTTGCCATCCTGCTTCTACAGCCAACTTTTTACATTATTTCTTCCTCATCCTTACTGCCCAGCTGCTGAGCTCTCTGGAGGACTCATTCTTTATCTGTTTTGTTGAACGCGGCGACATCGGAATGCTTAGGCCTGGAGCCACGGCCTTGCATGCCATTTCTGCCCGGCGGGGAGCCGGACAACTACAGAAGGTGGCGTTTGATTTTTCTCAATTCCCTGTCGCTTGGAGACACTGCTTAGAGGCACCCATGCCTATCTGAGCGCATCTTACTGGTGAAGAACAGCTCGTAACGGCGATGCAGAGATAACGTGGAGGCCCTGCTGGTTTCACTGCTCATGGCTTGATCCTCTGTTAAATGTAGTAAGTGCCTGATTTGCTGCTGCTCCTGGCCCCGGGGGGCATGGGCTTGCCATGTACTGCTCCTCTTCTTACAATTAATTAGTGCACCTTCCGTTTATTATTTTTCTCCTAGTGCCTTTTCCCTGCCAATAGGTGTGTTTATCTGGCCTGCTGCCTACCGGGGCCCTTGGGGAGCTTGGTGCCTTATACAGTGGGGCCCACTGTCTGACTCTGGATTGGAGATTCCCCTGTTTGTCGTTTTTCCCATATCTGTTCCCCCCTCTGCCCCGTGTATATTTATCTGCTTAAACGCTGAGCTCTGGATCATCGCTTATCCTTGATGGCAAGTTCTATCTGCTGTGGCTACAGAGAAAGTTGATGGTCTGTGGTTGTCATACTGCCTTATGGATGTGCACACCATCTTTTGATACATCTAGTGGGACTATCTTTGTGACACAGGGGTGGCTGGAGAGCCTACTGTTGCTGTATTGCTGCTTGACTGTGGCCAACTACCTTTTTATGCTGCACAACTCCCCTGTTTGTCCTCTTTCCTGCATATGTTATACCTTACTACCCTATGTATAATTGAGCACTGAAGCTCCAGTTGTTGATTGCTGAATCACTAAATTGTTACGGATTCCCTCTGTTTGTTTATTACCTTTCCTTTCTATGTTTCCCTCCTCTGCCCCATGTATATCTAAATGAGCCACACATGATGCCTCGGTCCATGGTATATGTGGTACTTAAATACCCGTTGTGAAGATATGAGCCCAGATATGCATGCTATTTGAACTTTTGAGAGGTCCCATCTGCAAATACCCACCTTAGCGGCAGTTGTCCACCCTACGCTGAATCTGGCCTGTGTTGATTTAATCCATTCTTGATTTCCTGGTTCCACTATGGTTAAAAAGTCAACAGAATATAGGAAGAAACTAAGTAAATTTGCTAGAAGAGCTATGGCGGTGGAGGAGGTCACGGCTATGATGGAGGCCCCTTCTACGGTGGCCTCACCGGCACAGCCCTCAGCTTCCGAGGAAGATGATTCCAAATCCCAATTTACAGAAATGATGTCTGCGATTGCTACCTGCCAGGCAGTTCTGACCAAGAAAATTGACACAGTACAGGTGGAGATTAATCTCCTTCGTGCGGACCAACAAAACCTGCGTGAAAGTATCACAGATGTTCGACAACGTATCTCTACTGTAGAGGACTCACTTCCTCCTGTGGTTACCACGGTGGATGAACTAAAGAATCAGGTACAATCTCTACAATCCAAGGTAGATGATCTTGAAAATAGGTCTAGACGCAGTAATATTCGTATAGTTGGACTGCCGGAGAACCGCGAGGGTCGTGCTCCTGAGCAATTTATGGAGTCCTGGATAAAGGAACACGTTGGCACAGAGGGTCTCTCGTCATCCTTTACTGTTGAACGGGCACATCGCTTGCCTACAGGTTTAGAGACCTCCTGGATCTTCTCCCCATCAGATGATTATTAAACTTCTAAATTACAGAGATCGGGATGCCATACTTCACATGGCCAGGATGAAAGGCCAAGTTCTTTTCTAAAATCAACGCATCTCCTTTTATCCGGATTTCTCGGCTGATTTCCAACACCAGAGACGCAGGTTTGCGGAGGTGAAACGCAAACTTAGAGAGAAAAACATATCCTACTCTATGTTATTTCCTGCTAGATTGAGAGTTGTTCATGATGGTAACACCATCTTCTTTACGTCAGAGTCCGAGGCTAGAGAATGGGTGGACACTCATTGAAGTGATTTCATCATTTCATCATTTCCTGCATTGCTGCCGTGGTCTTAAAGTCCTGAGTTCTCATTAGTCTTGCCTCCCTGGTTCTCATTGGACATTGGGGCAGATCCCGAGAGTCATGGTGGATACCCGGACTGATCCTTCCCCTGCTGATCTACTTAAATGGAGGCTGAGCTCAGTGGGGAATGATGACGTGGCCTTTTTACTTTGTGGTTATATAGAGCAATGGTGACGCTGGACTTCACCCCTCCAGGGCTTTTGCTCTGTGATGGACTGCCTTCAGATCTCTGCTGTGGTGATGAGGTTAGGGGAGGAATGCCATGTTGATTCCATAAACCTGATTACATGCCTGTTCTGATAATGCCACTGTGACCATGTGTTTACGTGCATGTGTTTATATGTCTTTGGGTGGGGGGGGGGGATTTTTTTTTCTCTCTCTCTTCCGCACCTTGCTAATACTGTGGGCACTGGTTTGAGGGGGTACTAATTGGCTAATTCTCCCTTGCGTCTCTTGGGCAGTGGTTGGATGCTGCATTGCTGTGAGTCGACATTTGAATTTTTTATTTGCAGCTATTACTTCCTGCTTATCTATGTCGCCACTGACCTGCCCGGGGGATGCTGGGACGAGGTGAATGAATGGGAGGCGTATTGTCATCATATATCTAATTGTGTTTCTATGTGTTCATATACTTATTTGTGGGGATATGGGCTACTGTTCTGGGGTGCTTTTGCTATGTTGCTATCGTCTCACATCCTTTGGGCAGTGGTTTGATGCTGTGTTGCCGTGGTTCGGCACTTGAACCCCTTGAAGTTGTTGGAGTCTGATCGTTTACTGATGCCTCAGATCTGCCCAGGGGGTGCTGGGACAGGGAGAATAAGTGCATGTGGCATCTGGTTGTGTCCGGAGGATTGGCTTCCTATCGGACGGGAGATGTTCTGCTTTAGCGATGACTATGGTGGTATGGTCCTTGGGATCTCTTTTACTTGTTACTTTGAAGTGATGATGTGTTTCCTTGTGCTTTAATATGCTGCTGTGGGGGGTGGGGAGTGTGGATGGGACTGTAAATGTTCTGTTTAATTACTGGTTGATTGGTTTATGTGGGGTGGGTGGGAGGGAAGGGAAGAAGGTTTTGGCTGCCAGGCAGCTGGAATGGGTTGGTTAAGGGATAAAATCTCTATCGGGTTGGGGGTGATGGAGATAGGGTGGGATGTTCAGATAGGGGCCGGGTTAGATGTTACTTTAGGGATCCCTCTTCATCTCTCTTGTGGGCCGGGCGCTTCTTGCTCCCAACAGCCCCTGCCGTGTGCCCAGAGATGTAAAACATACTATTTATCTCTGTAATGACGCCACTAATCTGTATGTTTTTGTCATGGAATGTCCGTGGCTTGAATGATGCCATAAAACGATCTTTAGTTTTAAATCACATTAAGAAGCAGACTCCAGGGGTAGTCATGTTGCAGGAGACTCATCTTACTGCAGGGAGAGTTTTGTCTCTTAGGAGGCAATGGATACAGAGTCACTATTTCTAAGCTAGTTTCCTTTGAACTCATTGACCTCAGGACTGACCCTCGGGGACGCTATATTTTCTTGACATGTAAGTTACAGGGAGCTCTGTTTGTTTTAATGAATGTTTCTATACCACCGCCTTTCGACCCCTCAATTCTCAGAAGCATGCTTGTGTATGACACTGACAAGTCACAACAACATATAATTTGTATGGGTGATTTGAATATAGCTACCAATCCTGACTTAGACAGGTTGGGTGGGATAGTGGTTGACTCCGAATTGTATAGAGATGCCTTTCTTGGTCTCATAGGTGACCTGGGATTTATAGACGTATGGCAGACTCTTCATTCGCAGGACCAGGAATTCTCGTGCCACTCGGCCACAAATATGATTGATTATGTGTTTGCTAACCAGCTGGCCTTGAACTGGGTTTCAGATTGCTGTTTTATGGCCAGAGTGGCTTCTGATCAATCCCCGCTATTATTGCATATGATTTGGGAGTGTCCTGGAGTTGGAGGGTTTTGGACAGAAATAATGCATATTGTGGCCCTGGTGTTGAGAAGACCTGTTCCTGTGACTCCAAAGCTTTCTTTATTGTCTGTTTTCCCAGATGAGATTGAGGATGTACATGACAGGTCTCTATTGAGTGAGCTCTTGGTGATGGCGAGAAAGGTGGTAGCCTTGAACTGGATGTCAAACGGAGTTCCCAACTGTAGAGCGTGGATAACCTGGTCTTATAGTGCATTCCACATTATAAACTGGTTTACTTACACCGGGGTACTCCGACTAAGTTCGACAAGATATGGGGAAGGTGACAGACCTGGTGGACAATTGGGGTGGATACTTCTGTGGCACCTGCTGATGTGAGGGACTCTGTGAAATCATTGGCTGGCGGGCGGGGGGGGGTGCTGCGGGCCCGGGGGAGAGAGGAATTGGGGTTGAGGGGTATAGTAGAGGTTGAGTTATTGTATATTTTAGAAGTTTGGGTTATTGAAGGTTGAAATAAACATAAAAAAACCTCAGGTTGACTCTGTACGCCCTACTACTATGCATATGTTCCTTTCATTGCTATAAATGTTTCCATACCTTTGTGTATTTGAACGATCTACATGTATTTCCCCTTTTTTTGTATTTAAAATGTGTATGGAGTGATCTGATAATAAAATGTATTTAAAAAAAATACCCCAGAAAATTATGGCCTAGAAAATTATGGTTATAAGTATTGTTTGGCCAAAAATAGAAGCCCGTTCAGTGTTCTGTCCGTATTGTATCAGTGTCAGTCTGTCTGGCACTCTAAAACGTAACCTTTAATCAGTGAATCTAAAAACCAATGGGTATTTTATGGGCTTTCATTAATGCATTATAAGTGCAAAGCTTATTTTCTAAAAGTGATATTGTGCTGTGAATGCAGTCCCAGAGTCTTGCCTACTGCAGTCCTCTTGAGATGCCACGCACATACAAATACCACCATAAAACAATATATGATAGGGGTCTTTCAATGATTCAGATTATTTCTAGTAGTAGTGACATATATATGTTATTATTTCTGTATGCAAGTCTCTGTAGGTAGATTGGTGTCTCAGTTACCAAGTATGACATTCTCAGTATACCTCAGTACTTTCTGTGTTTGAGGTATATCTTAACAGAATAATTAGAAAATGTCTTCAAGCACTTTATTAACAATCAATGCTTCTGTAGTATCAGAGCTACAATCCGACACATTGAACGGTTGCTCATGCAGATTAATCAGTGCCGCACACAGCATATTTTTTGATTTACGTTTAAATAGCAGCCTACTCAGGTCACCGTTTTGAATTGCACAGCTCCCGCAGAGGGAAAAGCTGATAGTCATATACCTCAATACTTTGTCTGTTTGAGGTTTAGTGCTACATGTAGACATTTATGTTGGACATATTTCTCTTTTAGTGTCCTGTCGGTTCTGTTGTTAGCAGTATGCCGCAATACTTTATCTGTTTGAGGTTTGCCATCACAAACGAACATTTATTTAGTACATGTTCCTTTTACTATGTCCAGTCAACTCTACTGTTTGCAGTATACCTCAATACTTTTTCTCTTTGAGGTCAGCTTTTCTAACATTGTCCTGTCGGCTCTATTTTCGTACTAACACTGTCGTGTACTCATCATTTCCCAAGTAGAAATAGGAGAGATCAATGTCTCCTTCACATCTGATCTGTTTTCAAGATACAGAAATCAAGTGTTTGCATTCAATATTATTTCACTCACACATATTCACAAAGTCAATGCGCTTTTAGTATCAGCATAACAGTCAGACACATACATGTGGATTAGTCAATTATGTATATAGCACAGTTTGTCATTTAATTGATTTAAATAGAGGCATACTCGGGTCGCTATTCCATCACACAGCTTCCTCGGATGTTCACTGTGAGGAAAAAGCAGATAGTAAATCAGATTATCTTTCACTTAGTGTAACTTAGAGTATTTTGTTGGCTATTTTACGAGAGGCAATTGCTGAAGAGAGTAATCATTTGTAACAAGACTATTACTTATATCTTTGGTAACTTGTCCCTAACTACCTCAGTTGTATGAGAGACACTAGTCCCCCGTGCTGGATGATCCAACACGTTTCGTTGTGTTGTCTCACAGCTTCATCAGGGGCTACTCACTTCACTAATTAAAGGTTACATTTTAGAGTGCCAGACAGATTGACACTGAAACAATATGGGCAGAGCACTGAACGGGCTTCTATTTTTGGCCAAACAATACTTAGAACCATAATTTTCTAGGCCAGACGTTTTTCTCTTTAAGGATCACTCCATGAACATGCAGATGGTGTGTGACTCCAACACGAGGATCACCAATGTCTGTGCAAAATATCCTGGCAGCTGTCACAATGCATGCATTCTCCAAAACTCTTCTGTACACAGACTGCAAGAATGGAACATATACAACTGAATGTTCACAGTGTTGCACCTGTTGTTATGCTAAGGGGTAGGTATCTGTTGTTCAAATCCAACCCACATCATGGCCATACAACACTGTCATGTTGTTTGGCTGCAGTGGTGGATTGCAAGTTGGATTTGGACAACGTTGTGAGTGGTGTGTGTGCTAACCTATGCCCAAACATTCTAAAACCATTTAACCTGGGCAGAGCTTGTGTTCACTGCATTGCTTTGCAATGCATTGATGACATCCTTGCCACTTTGTATCGGAAGCTAGAAGGGACTGCGTCGCCTTCCACCGTCGTTCCCGGGTTTCTCCCTCTCGACGCCGGACTGGCGCTGTCGGATGCACCGGTTGAGCAAATGAATAGACTGATCGAACACCGTGGTGTCACAAACTCCGTGTCGAAGTCAACAAAGTGGTAGCAGAGTCGACTTCATTTCAGAGTCTGTGGAAAGCCAGGCAAACAGGGAAAGAGTTGAAGGGTCCCACAGCCAGAACTGGGTCGCAAACTGGTACCACAGACCGTAGAAGGTGAGGCCTCTACTCCCAGATGAACAGACAACAGGAAAATGTAGCAGGAACCGAGGAAGTTCGAATGGCTTCGACCTGACTGTAGCTCGCAGTCACAGGATTTCTGGAACACAGGAAAGAGAAGATGGAGTCCACGTCGCCGCCTGACAGCATACGAAGTTGGGTCGCAGGAAGCTGGCAGCAGGTGGTTGGCGATTCAGGATACTTGGCGCAGATGGGTATCAGCGTGGACACTTTAGACCATAAGCAATACAAGACTAAAGGACTCCTTGTTCACTCAGAAAACCACACATATTTATACTCAAACCTTACATTGAAATACATGGTCTAACCAGATACAATAGCGACATAAATCAATCACAACATGTATGACAAGGCCAACGGCAGATGGTCTAACAAATCCAATGACTCAGACATGATTACATTTCAGATACAAATGGATTGATGAACTCAGACAATGGACACAAAGACTTGAGGGCTTGAATGAATTACCACAAGACAGAGGGTCTTACTACAGTTCACAACCATACAATGGCTTAATTAACACACAACAGGGGGTCTTAGCACAGTACAACATAGTCCATGGCTGGAGTGGCTACAATACACATCTTAGGGACAGTGACCCAAGATTGGAGCCTTTGTTTGACTACTTTGAATGCCCTTGACCAATCCCTGAGCTGCCTATGGTTCCCCAGCTTAGGCTATGGAAGATATATGCATGCCTGCTCCAGGGATTCAAGTGACGCAGCTTTCACCTCTTGCCCCCTGCCGCTGAATGTTCGATCCAATGGCAACGATCGCACACCGCACCAGCACCCCCCCGACTGGTAGTCGGTTGAAGTGCAAGCCCTCAACTACAACAATACATTAAACATAGACTATTCAACAGTACATTAAACACAGTCTATGAGCACAGGTTTTGGTTGTACGACCAAGCCCCATAAGGAATAAATGTCCATAGTCATAGGTGTTTAGGGCTAAACTGTCTTATGGCCAGACAAGGGCTCCAGTAACGGACTAAGCTCCGTTACCCACTTAATCTACCAGAAGTAACCACAAACCTCTCACACAGGATTGAAAAGCAGATATTTTTTTTACTTGAGGGAATTTCACAATTTGGACTATTTATTTATTTATTTATTTTTGTGAGGGGGGGTTTGCACTTGCTTGCTGAGGTGGATGGCCTGGTTGACTGTCTGGTCACCTTCTACTTGGTGCAGGTGTCACACTGAAGGAAGAGATGGGTGCAGTGTACCCCTCCATTGAATGCTGGTCCCTCTCCATACACAGGTTCTCCCTGTGGTTTTAGTCTTTGATTTCCACTAGCAGCTGTCCCATCATGTCCATTATTCCAGTTCTGTACTGAGGCAGCTCATTGGTCAGGACTGTGTGCTGGACTTCAAGGGCATGTAGGGTGGCTGTGTTCCGCAGGGAATCCCTTTGGAACCTTCTGAGGTACCTGTTGATCCCCTGGGATTCCCTGAGTTGCATCTTCTGTAGCACCAGGCACTCCAGCTGCACACCTCTGCTGCTTGCACTACTGGAGGAGGATGTGCCTGATGATGCTGCCTCACCTACATTCTCCTGTTCTGGTAGAGAGGCTGGTGGTGGTGAGGCAGCTGCTGGTGCTGGCGTGGCTGCTGCCGGTGCTGGTGAGGCTTGTTCTGGTGGAGAGGCTTCTTTGGATGACAGCCGTGTGCCCACCACATCCAGGGACTCTGAACTGCCTATTGATCTCACTGGTGATGGTGGTGGGGTGAAGTCATCCCTTGTTTTAGGGTGCTGGGGCTCCCCAATAAGGCCCAGGGGTCATACCTTGGACACTGTTAGCTGCATGGCCCCCTCCTAGGACCGTACCTGGACCCATGCTGGGGAGCCATCCAGGAGGGTAGGTCCATCTGATGTGAAAATGGCCCATATTGAGGGGTGGCCACTGTCCTGGGTAGCCAGTGCCTTCATGGTGGTGATGGTGCTGCTTCTGCAGTATAATACCTTGTGGAGGTAGACGGATGCATCCACCTCTCCTCCTGTTGCATCCAATCACTATAGGAGGTTGGAGCAGGTGGTACAGCAGGTGGTTCAGCAAGTGGTTCAGCAGGTGGTGCAGAAGGTGATGATGGTGGGTACGGTGACCACTGGCTGGTCCCCTCCTCTGGATACTCCTCACTGGGGGATAACTCTGCCTCCTCGTCCTCCCCCATGGGCTCCTGCTGTGCTGGAGTCCTGTATGCTGTGTGGGTAAATGGCATGGTTAGATTACTAAAGTAAGCAATGACAGAATGAATGCAAGATGATGTAATTGACATGTGAATCTCTGGTTGTCATGATGGTATCCTATTCATTGCATTACGATTCATGGGATACCACCCTGGCAATCACAGATTGATGAACTTGACAGGATCCTGTACATGATGTCTGTCCAAGTTCAGTCCTCAAGGCCACCAATCAGGTCAGTAGTGAAGGATTTCTCTGATTAAAGCCTGTTGTTGTTTGGATAAGTCGCTCCATTTTTCTGAGTGACCCAGCCATGCTCAATCAGAGATATCCATTATTCATGGCCTGTTGGTGAGCAAACTACAGTGGTTCATATTTGGTTCTCATGTATGTCCTGCAAATAGTAGATAGTCTAACATCCATTCATGGCATCACCACTCCTGAGGATCCATGTGAAAACCAAATATGAGGCATGACAGTTCAAGTGAGAGTGAATGATTGCATACAAAACACAAAGACAAAAAAAAGAAAAGACCCAGCGAAATGCGCATCTAAGAGTAGCCTTTTGATAGACAGAACTGTTCCCTTGAAAATGAAGAAGAAAACCCCCTCAGGGTGGGTACTCACTGGAAACAGAGGCTTTTCCTGCCTCTAGGTATAACAGCACAAAACAATAGCCCTTGGGCCTTTCTCCACTCTCCCACCTTCGATATCAGGAACCAACGCTACTTCAATGCGTGATCTTCATACATAAACAGCTTTTATTAACATTAATGTACAATTCATGTACTTGAAATTAAAACATCCAAACACCTAACGCGTTTTGTCACTCATGTGACTTCATCAGAGGAAGTCACATGAGTGACGAAACGCGTTAGGTGTTTGGATGTTTTAATTTCAAGTACATGAATTGTACATTGAACTGGAACTTGAACAGGTTTGGGCCTGGTTGAACCTTGCCATTTATCCTTGTGTTGTGTCCTGTTTTAACCCTCAGGGTGCTGTGTTGGCGAAGTGGTGTGGATGAATGATGGGCAGGTGTTGGGGTGTGACTCTGTTTGCCTGTGACGGTTGTGTCAGTTGATGTGGTGTGTGTTTATGTGATGATGCACTTACCGGTAGTGTGGAGGCTCCTCTCATCCCCAGTGTCCAATCCTTCAGAGAGTCCCTCAACAGTTGTGGCCGACATGTTTTGTCGCAGCATCTCCTCCCAGCTGCAGAAGGTGATGTGGGCAGGGGGACCACCTCTGGTGCCTCGGGCATAGAGGGCAACCTCCCCTATCTTCTTTTTCACAACCCTCTTGCAATCACCCCATCTCTTCTTGTCAGACTCCAAGGTCCATCTGCAGGTGGCCACTGCATTCACCCTGCTGCACACTTGGTTCCAGGCAGCCTTCCTCCTCACAGCCAGGCCAGGGACCTTCTCCCTCGGATAGAGAATGCTCTCCCTCTCCAACATAGCCTCCATGAGGGCCCTGTTCTCCTCATTGATGTAACGAGTATCCCTCAGCTATCCTCCATAGCTACGGCATGTGAGGTGTCAGAGCTGTGGCCAGAATGTCCTGCATGCGCTGCCCCTGCCTGTGTGTTTTGCTCCCCAACAGATATCCCTTGTCCCACTGAAGGTTCCGTCCCTGCCCTCTGTGTGCCTCTTTTAGGCCGTGTCACCCTCTGCCCTGCGGATCTCCTTCTCCCACTCCTACTCTCAACAGGGATGCCCTGCTCTCCTTCTTCCTCCTCCTCCTCCTCCACTACTCTCCCCATCTCTCTGTCCTCTTCTCCTAGCCATCACTCACCCACTCACACACAGGCACTCACACAGGCCCTCACAGACACACTCGATCCCACTCATTCTATGTCAAACTATGTCACTCACAGATTTACACTGAAAAAATAAAGTTTAAAATATGTGTAATGTGTTTTTTAAAAAAGACTATATGTGTGTATGTGTCTGTGTTGGTGTATATAATATGTGCAAAAGTGTGCTGTGTGTATATTTAAGTGTAACTCCATCTAAATCTCTCCGCTCCAAAAACTCCTTCTACCTCCAATGTCAGCTCCTCTCTCACTCACTCTAAATGCATTCCTCCACTCCTGGGTTCTATGATATAGCTCACCAAAACTCGAAACACATGCAAGGTGGGACCGATATTACTGGGTATATATATAGATATATTTGAACATTTTTGATACTTTGGGGTCTTGGGATTGGCTGTTGGTTTAAATTTGTTTGTACATGAATCAGGGTTTCTAGACAACGTCGGCCGTTATGTTACAACTTGATTCAAAGGGATAGTAATACTTTGTTTTAACTTTATTTTATTTTGTAGGCATTAAAAAAACATGAAGAATGATATAAGTCTTATCTCTCAAACCTTTATGGTTTATGAGATATTCACAAGCAAAGTTTCCCCCTCCCGCCCCTTTTATCTACTGTAAACAATCTCTTCTCAGATGTGGAATGCAGTCCATAGACTGGACAGATAACAGAAGGGGACACTCTTATTCCTATGAAAACAATTAAATCCCTGCCCCCCTTGACAAGCTTTTCAGGTTTTTCCCTTATCTTAATTGAAGATTGTCCCTCTCTCCAGTCTACCTGGGCAGCTCCCTTCTGCCCTGGCTGAGAAGTGTTACATCAGTAAAAGGGGCGGGAGGGGGACACTTTGCTTGTGAATATCTCTTAAACCATAAAGGTTTGAGAGATAAGACTTATATCATTCTTCATGTTTTTTTAATGCCTACAAAATAAAATAAAGTTAAAACAAAGTATTACTATCCCTTTAAGTTGTGTTTTATCGGGTGATTAGGACGTAAGGTGATGCGAAAAAAGGTGCAATGAAGGTGTTTGTGTTACGTGTTTTTGTTGTGCCTATGCTAGTTAGCTATTCTTGTAGACTACCTGTTGATTTCAACGTAAATCATGTATTATTTACGGGCGATGTTCCTTTTTTTACTTAATGGCTGTTTTAATGCAAACCTTTAAATCTGGCCCTATGTGAGATTATACATGAAATAAGGTCAGTTAAACTTATATGAGGATGACAAGGTTTGAAGCTAATGAGAAACTCAATATGCTATTTACTTTTAGTGTTTTAATACAATACTATCTGGATACTTTTGAAATTAAAGCTAAACATTAACCATTGTATTATAGATACTCATATGGATGTGAATGTTCACATATACCTTTTAACATGTCTATGCTGTGCTATACAAACAAAATTATTTCCTTATTTTCAACGTACTACTGTGTTTCTATTGTATCACAAAAAGCATCTCTTAATTAATATTGATTTTTTCTAATTTAATGCACATTGCACATTGAGTCATTGCGTAGCAGAGGAAGGGATTGCATTATTATCAGTGTTATCTTCATACTAACTTAAGGCTCTTGCATGAAAACCAATGTACCATGCATCAACTAGCAGTAAGCTCAAGCTGCTTTCTCATTACTCAATTTGAGTTCTTTCTTGGTGTGGCATATTTTTATATAAAGCAAAATGTCTTTCTTCAGATTGGGTGAATGATTCTTAAAAGACAAATTGTAATGAGTCTATGCATCCTTCTGGAACTGATGGTTGCAGACTCAATATGTTTCTAAGGGCGAAAAACTAGAACTGGTGGACTCAAATGTGAAATCAATGATAAAATGGAAAACAGTAAGCAACTCATTTATAAGCATGAACTAAAGACATTTAAATGACTTTTCACTCTACATACATATTCTCTGCAGTAATAATTGAATGTACTCTTAGCTGTATTTATATTTTCTTTCCATGGCCCTGTTTTGAACAACTTATATTCCTTGTGGGTTAAAAAATAATTTTTTTTTGTGGAGAAATGTCAAGATAACACATCACTTTTCAAAACATCAAAAGCTATATTTTTATCTAGTGTATAAGTAGGCTATTCTCTAGTCTGGGTTTTTATAAAAAGTATATTGATTTTATTATGTTGTTTAAAGGACCAGCAAACTTTTATTTATGAAAACACATATTTTATAGAGCATTTCCTGCTGAATAAAACAAGGTCACTCCCACTGCTGTCAGATGTTTTATTCAAAATGTATAACAGTTCAGATAACCAGGAAGTGAATTTACTGTGTTTACTTCCTGATAGTTCTAACTGACAGGAAGTGACAGGCAGTTTCTATCACAGTGTATGGGGAACTGTATGTTTCTGACTTTCCTGTCGTTCCTCTCCATTAGCATCTAACAGGAAAACTAATTATAATTTGACCACTAGAGAGCACTGCTAATGTAAAAAAACATGGGTTTAAACTGTAATAACTCTGGAAATATAAATATCTCAGCAGTGGGAGTACCCTTATCTTACTCAATAGGAAAATCCCTACAATATATTTTTTTTCATAAAAAGTTTTCTGTTCATTTAAGCCTAGTTCATTGTTCATATTTAGTGAGATAATAATCAGATATGGGAATGAAACAGATTAATTTTTTTTTTATAAAATAACACTTCCAGTTTCCAAAATATTATTCTTCACAGATATTTAGAGGGGTTGTTTTACTAATGCCTCACTCCCCCCTTCCCATCTGATATTCTATTATACTAATCAAGTAGTGTGGAAATTACAATAACATTTCTGAATTGAGCTGTGTGGTTCCAGGTCCCTGTTATGCTCTCACTAGTTTGGATATGTATATTTTGATGTTTTAAAGAGAGATAGAGAGTGTTGAATAATGAAGGCCTCATGGCTATTGTCTTCTAAAAAATTAATGTTGAAGCCCAACAGGTACTAGATAAGATTTCCTTTAGCAGGAAGTGAAAATATTGCAAGTTGCTTGAGTTTTCCAGTGTACTGTTTCCAAAATGTGTAATGTATTATAATTACTATTTATCTTATTTATTAAAAACTATCAGTCAAGTACAATAGAGGTATCTGAAAAGGATAAAAAAATGAATATTTCTTACAGTACTGATTCAATAGATTGAAACATTGGCTCTATTACATCACCTGACAATTCTTGCCCACTACCCTTATATTACTTTAAGCTTTTGGAGGTTTCAAACAATTTCTTTTTACTTTTACTGTAACAAAGTTCCCTACTATGGGTGTTTTTGTCTCACTATCTGATGCAGCAGGTGGTTCAGCTGCTACACCTTCCTCTATTATGCTATTGTCAGCATCATAAACACTTAAATGTGACTTGTTGTCATCTTATATATGGTTCTTTATTTCAACTGGCATTGGTGGTGCTGGAACTAGTTTTGCTGGGACCTTGACAAACTGCATCCTCCCTTGGAGTAGAAGGATCATCATTATTGATTGCACACGCTGCAGCAACCATTGCTGCAGTCAGTTTTTGAACTACTAATTTACTCTCACGTTTCTGCACTGCTCCACCCCTCCTCCTTCTCCTTGTGCATTTGCTGGACATTACGCAACTACACTGTGTTTTTTTTACTGTACTGTACACAACACAACTGATGCAGCTGTATGATGCCTTGCCTAAGCCCAGTCAGCTGTCTGTCACTGTCACCTAAGATATTTAGTTTTTTAATCTTTTTTATTTTTTTTTTATTTTCTTTTTTGTTTTATTTTTTAGTTGTCCACCCTGTTGTCTTTTCACTGTCTGTCCAAAGAAATGATAACTGAAATAATAACAGCAAGATCAGCAAGCCAGTCAGTCACATGGAATTTTGGAGTATTTGGGAGTCAACTTCCTTACTCCCTTCTTATCACCTAGAGTGTCTCCAGACTCCCTTAATACAGAGAACATATGTCCTACCTAAATGACTCCCTAAACTAAGCTCTTTATTTGCCCATCTTCTCTATCTCAAAAACATGCTGCTCTTTCCTCTCACAAACACAGAATGGCTGCTGTGGGAGCCTGACAGCCTTTTATATGGCTGTAGAAAACTTTCCTGTGGTGGAGAAATATTTTTCTTCCCATTGATTTCAATGGGCGGAAAAGGCAGGAAAAAGCGGAAACACTGCACTTTTTTGTGGGAAATTATTTGCCAAGTGGAAAATGCCGTTATTTGCCGATTTCAGTTTTGAGGTGAAAATTTTCGCTCATCCCTACTTCCAGGGTGAAAACAATGACCCCACTGAGTACTGGGAAACAAAACAGTGTGTGTGTGGCCAGCAAGTATGGCAAAATCTTTCTTCTCAAAATCTAAACAGGCATAAAATGGTACTTCCCGTCATTTGAGAATATTTTTTGCAAAAAGTGCCATTTTTCCCCTCCTTGATAATTGAATTCAAATCAGTGATAAGAAAGATTTAGAATGAGCCAGAATATGAGGGACCAGTATATTGACTGAGATGTGGTGCCTCCAGCAGCTGCTGTAAAACACAATGTATTCCTTATTGTCAGTTGTTTACTATTAATCTAACAGGTCTATAATCATCCTGTACTGTAAAAATTAACACTTCAGTGACATTGAGAAGGAGAAAGCAGCTGCTGGAATTTTGACACTAGCAACAGGCAGAAAGATGGGGAGAAGACAAAGCAATTGCAAGGAGTATGTTCATTTTTTAACAGAGATAGACAGAAACAATTATTTAAATGACAAACAATTTTTGACTGATAGATGACAGACAGGAAGGGGACCTTGAAGTGAACTATGACTGAGGCTGACAGTGACAGATACTAGAGACAAAGACCTACATGATGCAATATTTTGAGAGGGACAAATAACAAACACAAACAATTCTGATGTGTACTTTACTGTAAAAAAAAATATTTTGATTATGTCCAACAAACATACCAGGGGCAAGGTTAAGGGGAAGGAGTACAAGGAGTACATGGTTGTCCAAAAACTGACTGTGACCATGGTTGCTGCAGTATGTGCAATAAATTATGCTGATATTCCAACTCGTCTTGAGGAGGCAGTTTAAAAGTTCCACCAACAGCTGTAGTTGTATTGAACCCTTTAAGAACACTGTAGCCAACAATGAGTCACATTCTAGTGTTGTTAGCATTGAGGAGGAGGATGCAGCAGTGAAATTAACTGATAGACTTGTGCAGGACAAAAATTCCCAGTAAAATTCGATGTCAGAAGAATTTTTTTTTCCACAACTCCACAATTCGGATCCAACCTGTTTGACTTGGATGAAAGTTGGCGACAGTCCGAATTATTCAGCAAGTTTACAATACCTTTAAAAATACAATAAAAATGAAAATTAAATGAATAGAACCATTTCCAGGGTCTAAATGAAGATGGTAGAACAGGGTAAGATGGGCATTTAGCCTAATGATACTATGGATAAAGTAGATGTAGCTAAATTTGAAGGAAGAAGGAAGACTGAGGATGACTGGTGAGAGACGGACTCAGAATGACTGGAACACTGGAAATGTAGCCAGCAACAAACTGCAGAACACTTGATCAGTCACGACTCAGTAGAGATACCGCAGACTTTTTTTTACAAGAGACTACAAAACTGAGGATGATTGGTGTGAGATAGACTCAGGATGACAGCAACACTGGAGATGAAGCCAGGACTCAGTAGAGATACAGCAACTGAGGATGACTGGTGCGAGACAGAATCAGGATGACAGCAACACTGGAGGTGTAGCCAGCAGCAAACTGTAGAACACTGGAGCAGCCTGGACTCAATAGATAGATAATGCAGACTTTTTTTTACAAGAGATGAAAAACAATAGAGCCAGACTGAACAACCTGTATAGTGGGACAACAATGTATACTATAAATCCACCCCCCATGTCCAACCAAGTCAGGGGGAACACTGGAAATGTAGCCAGCAGCAAACTGCAGAACACTTGATCAGTCACAACTCAGTAGAGATACCGCAGACTTTTTTACAAGAGACTAAAAAACTGAGGATGATTGGTGCGAGACGGACTCAGGATGACAGCAACACTAGAGATGTAGCCAGCAGCAAACTGCAGAACACGGAGTAGCCAGGACTCAGTAGAGATACAGCAAATGAGGATGACTGGTGCAAGACAGACTCAGGATGACAGCAACACTGGAGGTGTAGCCAGCAGCAAACTGCAGAACTCAGTAGATAGATAATGCAGACTTTTTTACAAGAGATAAAAAACAGTAGAGCCAGACTGAACAACCTGTATAGTGAAACAACAATGTATACTTTAAATCCCCCCCCATGTCCCACCAAGTCAGGGAGTGTCCTCTGCCCAACCTACCATGGTTCTAGAGCTGGGTAAGCTGGAGCTCTCAGCATATTACGCTACTATGGTACTTTTTTCATCTAATCTCCATCGAACCTGAGAGCAGGGTAACCCAGCTTTGGCAGGTTGACTTTTAAAAAAGTCATTTGCTCCATGAGCTGGGGGGCCAATTGAGAACACTGGGGGCTAAGTATATTTCCAGTTACGGAAAATACCCGCTCACTCTGGACAGTGGTTAGGGGGCAAGAAAGCAACTCCTGGGCTACCAGATATAAAATGGGCCATACAGCCCTCTTGTTATCCCAGAAAGTCAAGGGATCTGTACTTGGGGGCAAAGAAGGTTCCGCAAGGTAAGCCTTAACCTCAAACTCAGCACTTTTTCTATTTATGGGGAGCTGTTTGTTTTGTCCGAAGCATAATCTGTACATTGCCTCAGCATAAAAAGCAGCAGCTGCTCCACCGGAAGAAGATAACGTGCTACTGGCGCTGCTACTGATTGGTCCCGGAAGACCACCACACTCCTCCAGCTCATCTGCGGAATCTTGTTCCCGCAAGGCAGTGAGTGAATTGGAATTAAGTGCCTTCTTGCCTTTGATTCGAGGATCGCAAATTGTGGCAAGCATTAACTCGAGACAATCATCCATGCGCCCTTCCATGCATCGAATCAGTTCCTTCTTCAGCCTCGTTAGTAGGGCAGCAACATCGGGAAGTATATTACCCTCAGCACCAGACAATAAAATTGTCAATTTTTAAGGAGAGGTGTGTGAAGAGGGGAATGACTTCTGCCAGGTTAGCATTCTCTTTGCTTAAAATTTCCGTCAAAGCAGGGAAAGGCGTGAGGACTGTCACTACCTGTTCCATCAGGGCCCATTCAGCACTGCCCTGTGTTCTGTTACTACCAATTAAATGGTGACATGACATTGCATGAATTGCATTTTTCTGCTCCAGGATACTCTCTAGCATATCTATGGTGGAGTTCCACCTGGTCCCAAAATCTTGTTTCAGGTGGTGCTCTGGGAGGTCTGATTTTTTCTGTTCCTCCCTGAGGAGCTGGTTATCATTTACACTCTGATGGAAGGGGCCAGCAATTTGTCGACATAACTACAGAAGTGCTGGCAACCTTCCAGTGTTACTGCCATCCTCGAGAGCAGCCTTCACTACTAGATGCAGGACATGTGCTGAGCAGCGCACACCCACAAATCTGCCATCCCAGAGAGCCTTTATCATGTTAGCTGTACCGTCAGTGACCACAAACCCCACTTGTGCCTGTGTGCCTGCCTGCTCCCCTAGCCACTGCACCACCATATTCTGCAGTGTTTTGGAAATGTTATCTGAGGTGTGCTGCTGATCCATTACCTCTGCTGCTGATCCATTACCTCAGCATGAAGGAGGAAAGAGTGGTGCCCTGCCTGTTTAGCTACTGCACCTGAACTTGTCAGTAATGATGTGTCTTGCAACACACTGGGCTGCCACCAATGCGCCATCAAGGACAGGAAGCCATGCTGGCCACTCGGAGCACTCCATAAGTCAGTGGTAAAGTGCACTGACTGGCCACCAGCCTTTCCTAGCAGGTCCTTCAAAAGCCCAATGCATGACCGGTACATTGAGGGCACTATAGTTCTACTAAATGTGGTGCGGGAAGGAATTTTATATTGGGGTGCGACAGCCTCCATAAGTTCCTGGAAGGGCTCCCAGCCCACCAAAATAAAAGTAGCACCCCTAACAGCTATGAGCTGTGCAATGAGGTGAGTGATTTTTCGGGACTGCTGTCTGCACATCCCCTTTGAATGAAACCCACCAAAATATTCCATTGTGCCCTTTATTGATTTTGGGATGGGTTGTGTCTGCTGCTCTTACTAGGACCAGATGTGTCATGATCCCCCTGCCCTTTCTCCTGCCTACTGGTGGTGAGTGTGACACTGTTATATGCAGTAGTGCCACTTTCTGCACTAATCAACACTGACTTGTGGTAGTTGTTCAGGTGTTGGTTCATCCCAGAGGTGGTTAGATGACCCAACATCCTGGCTGACTTCCCTGCCACACAATTTGCATTTTGCTAGCCGGTTATCGCCAAGTGCCACAAAATGTCCCACGCTTTGGAGTGACAGGTGACTCTGGAAGGTGGTGGAGAAGAAGAAACTGAGGTGACACTTTCTTGAACTTCACATGCTGGATCAACCTCACTTTGCTTTTTCTTTCTACGTACCATTACAGGAGTACCAGTAGACCTAAAGATGGCAGCAGGGATGTTGGGACTGGGATTGGAGGAGGATAGTGGAGTAACAGTGGTACTGATGGCGGAGATACTAGCAGCTACTACCTGGCTGGGACACTCAAATGGAACTGGAAAGCCAGGTGTTAAGTCGTCAATAGAAGACAAAACTGGAGAAACAGGAGGAGTACTATGGGAAGCAGGGGAAAATTAAGCTCAGGGGAATAATCAAGGTCACTGGAAAAATCCAGCTCAGGGGCCAAATCAAGACTAGGAGGCCATGATCCCTCAGATTCTTCTTCTACCTCTTGTAGGTTTTGACAGGAAGAAAAATCATCATCAGCAGAAGATTTTGGGGAGCCCTGCTCAATTCCCTCTTCTGCCTGGTGGCTACCAAGAAATGGTAAACTATCTCTCTCAATAATCTTTTCTGGAGACGATATGCTTTCAGTGGCAGTGACAGTGGTGGCAGGAGAAATTGTCTCCAAATTTCAATTTGGGATTCTTACATGGACGTTCGCTATAAAAATCCTGTGTTGATACTTCCCTCAGTGTCCGACCAGTAGTGTTACACACACACACTAGGTGTTCCCAGAACTGGCTGTAGCTGAGGTGGTGACTAAACTGGCAGTGGCACAAGTCATTGTGCAGGTGGTTCTGGGGGGTCATCACCAAACAGCTGACGAGACACATGTGACGGCTGCTTCGTAGTCTCAGAGGAGGACCTAGACCTCTCTACCCTGCAAGTAGAGGTAGAACGACCTGCAGTTCCCTTCTTCTTTCTAGTTTTTGTTTTGGAGTGCTGCTGCTGAGTCTGACTAGTACTACTCAAAGTACTCTTCTTTGCCCGCCTTCTGCTGCTAGCTCTACTTGAAAGCAACATCACTGTGGTGGTGTTGGTGGTTGCTGGGTCACGGCAGCTGGTAGCATGACGAGGAACATCAGGTTGTTCAGTAGGACTGAAGTCCATGACAGATAGGTAGGTAGTGAACTATAATAGCTTTAAAATGTATAAACCTGGCCACACGACAACTGTGAGACTGGCTATGTCACTCTGAAAAATTATTCAAACAAATCCCAAATATTACTTTTAATAATTTACATATGAACAAAGTTGACTTTCGCTTGTGGATGCAATAAGGTACTAGGCCTGTCTATAGAACTGTGAGACTGGCTGAAGTGTCACTCTGAAAATTATTCAAACAAATTCCTACTAGTTCAGTATTTTTAATATATAACACAGAAACAGAGGTAACTCCCTTATGGTGGTAATAAGGTACTAGGCTTGCCTATAGAACTATGAGACTGACTGATGTGTCACTTTGAAAATGATACAAACAAAGCCCTAATATTAATTTTAATATTCAACACGGAAACAAAGGTGACTTTTCCTTGCGGTGGTAATAAGATACTAGGCCTGCCTGCAGAACTGTGAGACTGGCTGAAGTATCACTGTGAAAATTATTCAAACAAATTCATATTAGTTTAGTATTTTTAATATTTAACACAGGAACACAGGTGACTCCCTTGTGGTGGTAATAAGGTACCAGGCCTGCCTATAGAACTGTGAAACTGGCTGATGTGTCACTCCGAAAATTATTCAAACAAATTGCTAGTATTATTTTTAATGTTAAACACAGAAACAAAGGTGACTTTCCCTTGATGTGGTAATAAGATACTAGGCCTGCCTGCAGAACTGTGAGACTGGCTGAAGTGTCACTGTGAAAATTATTCAAACAAATTCATATTAGTTTAGTATTTTTAATATTTAACACAGGAACACAGGTGACTCCCTTGTGGTGGTAATAAGGTACTAGGCCTGCCTACAGAACTGTGAGACTGGCTGATGTGTCACTCTGAAAATTATTAGAATTCCTACTAGTTTAGTATTTTTAATATTTAACACAGGAACACAGATGACTCACACAGATTCAAACAAGTCCCTTATATTTTTAATTTTTTGCGCAGGAACAAAGATTACTCTCCCTTGCAGTATCAATACGGCACTAATGCTGGCTGCCTGCCTATGCCTAATGCCAACTGCCTGCCTACATAACAACTGGACACTCTCTGTCTCCTCCTTCTCTCTCCGAGCTCCAACAACACAATGAGGAAATGCAGGCTGTCTGCCTGGGTGTCTGTGTCTTTAGTCCAATCCCCATCATGAAACGAAGAAGCCAATTGCAATAGAGACAAAGCAGGAAAGTAGCACATGAAACGGAGAAGCTAATTGGACTAGAGACATGGAGGGAAGGTAAGGAGGGAAAGTAATCGAGTGCGGGTAGTAGTCAATGAATTTCCAAAAGTTTTGAGAACATTCGGACTAGGGCTAGTCAGATTTGTATGTTTATTGGCGAATGACCCTTGCCTGTCGGAAGGTCCAAATGTCACAGAATTACCCCATTTTTTTGAATTCCAAATGTCGCCGACCCGAATCTCACAAGTGTAGTAAGTGATGTTCCTGACAGTGGGATTAAGAATACCCATTCTGAAAGTACTGGTGAATGTTTTAAAAGAGGAAAAAGTAAAAGGAAACTGTCTGAGACTTCAAAAAGCCAAGAGGAATGTGAAAGTAATGAGAAGAAATCAGCACACGATGCTGACGATGACCTAATTATTGATGATAATGTTGATAAAGAAAATATCCTTTCAGCGTCCTCCTGTTCTTCTGATACAAATGAAATTGAGAGTGTGATTATCAGATTGCCATAAAATTAGCTGAAGGAAGAGGCTCAATCTTCTACCACTGAAAATGAGCATTCTGCCTGTTTATAAACAGTTTGATAAATCAATTGGAAAATCTAACTATGGAAAAGTAAAGATGTCTAAAATACACATTCATTTTGTCAGTCAATCATTATCATCACTGTAGTAGTAGCTGCATTTCTGGAACCCCTCAGCCTATGAAATTGGCAGTATGGAGATACTTTACTCATGATCAAAAGCTAAACATGTTGATATTTGTTGTCAGTGTAAAAACATGTAAGCAGCAGAGACACAGGATGCCATCTAGGTGTATCTCAGTGAGATCCCAACTAAAGCCCAACTGCATATTTGATTGCAAAACACACATTCAACATAGAGGTGTCATGACTAACAGCAGTAGAAGCAAGATTATGCCAAGATTTCCTTTATTTGCAGTAATATCCATTTCACCTGCTTCTGTTCTGCAAATGCAAAACATAGAGGAGTATGACTTTGAGTAGGTTTGAGATGTCAAGAGTCATAGATTACACGGTTTGACATCTCTATTACTTCTACCATACAAGTCATGTTTTAAAGCAACAAAACTTCACAGTTCTGCTATGTTCAGCCAATTAGGGGTGAGAGAAAAGTGATAACAATTTTCTGCATGACTCATGAAAAGCAGACAATTTTTCTTGTTTTCACAAAAGTTTTCTCCTTTACGCCAATGCAAAAATTTTTCTCAGTTTCGCCAATTCAAACACATGTTTTTGTTTACTGTGGTGCAACATTTACCATGACAATATTACTTCTTCTGAGGGCTGTAATGGGTTGAATAAGTTTGATTACTATTGTATCTCTCTCTCTCTCTCTCTCTCTCTCTCTATATATATATATATATATATACACATACATACTTTACTTTGACTTTACATATTTTGAAACAGCATAATTTGTGAAGTCAAAGTAACTATTTTTTTTCTTTTTTAATAATCTTCAACTATTTTTTTTAAACATTTTATGTCCCAGACCATAAACTCCTTGTATTTCTGATTCCATAGAGTTTTCTGGTCAGTCACCCATCAAAACAGGGGAATAAAACACTGTAACACCATCTCTGCATCACTAAGTGATGTGTATATTATATGTTATCTATTTTTTTTTAAATGTGTAAAAAAATATATAGGTGGAGAAGAAAACAAAAAATAACAAAAGGTATAGGCAAACAGACATATTATGCACTTGAATGTCAAAATAAATGGCTATTATACTTTCAAAATATTACTGTTCAATGCAGGAGCTTACCTGTGCTACCTTATTCTCTGTTATGAGCTGTTTACCATAATAAAGGTATCTGCAAAATGTAGGCTTCAGCCACAGAGAAGTGTAGAAGGGTAAGCCTGGGTTCACAATGGTAGTTTAAACAGCACTACAACTGAGCTCCATTTAAACCACCCCTTTACTCACCCCTTCATAGGGAATCATCTCCCTATGAAGAGGTGTTATGGACGTGGGTTGGCTATTTGTGGTTGCAAAGGGAATCACAACTTCCACAATGCATTGCACAGTCCTCTAGCCCTCAAAGAGTTAACACAGTAAGAAACCTACTCTAAGTGGTGTGAGATAATAGATCATGAAAACGTTTGATTCAACAATCATTTCATAAAAAAATCACACACACTTATCACACCTGATGGTGTGTGCTGGTAAGCTTTAAAAAATTACCATAGAGCAAACTAACATCTGTTTGATAGTTTTAGCTTAATCTTTTAAACCTTTGAGTACCAGGGGTGAGCAACTCATTGCAAAACAATGTTTAGCACACCCCTCTGGCACTGAAAGGGTTAAACACTGGTTCATGGCTGCGGACATGTGAGAGTGGAGCTCCGGACCTGACTGAGAATGTATAGCCTTCTTGGGGGTATTTCATTGCTCTGTTCCCTCATACTTTTGTGGATTGCATTACTCACTTTCTACATCTCATGAGAGGCAGAAAGAAGAAATCAGATCGCCCTAGCCACTTGTTCAAGCGTTTTTTCTCGCCAGGGCCTGCCAATTCTAAAACACCTCAACTGCAAGAAAAAGTTGTGACGCACTCTGATATTGAAGAGCCTGCATCTTCTAGCAGTTTAACTAAAGCTTCACCTTCAGATACCACCTGGACATTTTATCAGAGTGCTCTACTACTGAGTCCAGCACCATGTCCACTCCACTATATAAGGAAGACTTGATTGCCTTAATGGAGGGCATTCCTACTAAAGTGGACATTCCGACTAAGGAGAATATACACAAAATCATGGAAGAGATTAAACTTGTGCAGACTTTGCAATCTTCAGGGATGACTTTAAACAACTAGGTCAAAGGGTAGCTTTGTTGGAGGAAGACAAGGCTGTTGTTGCTGATCACGCGACCCACCAGAACACCATTTCCCAACTAACACTCAACACTGATCTGGATGATCTGGATAATAGAGAAAGAAAGGCCAATTTAAGAATCAGAAATGTTCCCAACACAGATCTGCATAGCAAAACTGAGAGAAGTCTTACAAAACTACTTCAATTCCCTTCTTCCCGACAACCAAAATTCTCCACTTTTGATGGAGCGAGTTCATAGTGTGCTGCAACAAAGAGAAGATGGCTCTTCACATGACATTATTATTTGCTTCCATCGCTTTGAAGTTAAAGAATGGATTTAGAAGTAAAGCTTAGAAGGAAACGTATCACTTTGTAAAGGAGTCACTATACAAATCTATGAAGACCTCTCTCCTCATACTTTGTACCTACGGTGCTCACTGAAACCTATAACAGATCTCCTCAGACATCTTCAAATAAAATACAGGTGGTGTTTTCCTTTTGCACTACAATCTTAATGCAGTGGTTCGACCTACACTATCAGATATCCCGAGGAAATCCTGGCATTTTGCACATCCATGGGAATTGAGCTGCCTCCGCAACCTATGCACCCCAACAACCTCCTCAGCATAAGTCGCACCGGAGATTGGAATGGTCCAATGGTTCACCAAACCAAGAAACAGTGCAGATCTGATGGAAGTTCTGATCCTTCTCTGCCAACCATATCAACTTGGACATGAACTGACATATTGGAACATTCTGGCATTACCCTAGTCAGATTTCCTGATGTGTGAACCTCAAGGCTATCTCTCCTCTGAGTTGACTATTCCTGTGCTGTACTGGTATTACTTCATTTTAAGTTGGGAGCACTTCTTGCTCCATTTACCATTATATAATATGCCCTTTCCTTGGGGACTAATTGTTTGAGACAATTATTTTATTGCAGATACTTGTTTAATGTTTTGACCTTTACTTGTTTTTGCAGTTTCGTAACTATACTATCTTACTCGATAGCTAGAATTGACCTCTTCCTGGAGCCTTCACACTCGTCAGCTCCCCTCCTACCAGAGCCATATCCTGCGGGATGCACGGGATGTAGGTGGTTGCTTTGGAATGGTGATCGCTTTGTGAGCTAGTATAATGGGCAAGCTAGAAATTACCCGGTATTTTGCAACATAGGCAACATTCTCCTCTGTTCTGCTCTTATCCACACCTCTCACTTTCTTGATGGGACTTGTAGAGGGTGCCAGAAATGTAGGAGTCCAAGAATACCAGGCTTCTTAGCATTCATTCCCAAGTTTATATCGCTTGTTTTCACTTCCGACCATAATACTCCCAAGCTTATATCTCTTGTTTCCACTTTTGACCATAGTTCTACACTTTTTTACTATGTTCTTCACATTTTATGGATTATTTCATTTTTCGGGTGTGAAATGATTGTTGAATCAAAATTTTTCATGATCTATTATCTCGCACCATTTAGAGGAGGTTTCTTACTGCTCTGTATCTGTACTCTGGTACTTACTAATTAGGAAGACTAATTGTTTATGAACTACAAACTCCTCTGTTCCTCTCCTGTCTGCTCCTCCCGCTATAGATGAGTGGGATGGACATGGATGGTAGGGGACTGTGTATATACCTGCTACATTCATAGAATGTCTTATATATTGCTTGAAATGTCTTGGCGATTTCATGTTTAAACTCCTGTGTTCCTCTCCTTGCCACACCTCTCCTTTTATTGTGTGGTGTGGAGAGTGAGCAGCTGTTACATATGATAGGGCTCATATAGGAGGGCGTATTTGTTCACATCTTTTGAATAATGTGGATTATGGGTCGAATTTGGCTTTAATGATTAGGTGGACTCCTGCAGTAGTTGACATTAGAATCTCAAATGATACATACTTCTCTTCACCACTGTGTGGGGTGATCACAGATTTTCCTGTGCATTCCTTGACATTAAGCAGATGCATTCCTCAAGTGTCTGGTTGCAAAGCTCTGTTTTATATGCTTTACACCTTACTATTAGCTTGCACCATATCCATATGGTTTTATACTTTATCCTACAATATTAGAATATGTAGCTTCTACTGTCTGTTTTAACTCCTCTCTTCTCATCGCTTTTTCTTTACATAATACCAATTTGTATTTGTTTTGTTTTTTTATGATTGGGCCATATTAGCCAATGCTTTGTTTTATTTGCCTACTCCCCCACTCCACTCCTAGAGCTTACTTATACTTTGTTGGCAGAAATTCTAAGGGCCGCAACCAGACACCCCTTTATTATATTATCATTGCATTGTCTGTTCTCACGCTAAACTTCGTAGTGCTTTTGTATTATGATAAGGTAGTATACCTAAGTTTGAATTCTCCTTTATTGTCCCCCTTTACTTTTCCTACCTGTATTCCCCATCTCTTATGTAGCTGTACACTTACCAGACATACTGCAATAAGCACATTCCGCACAGATGTTACACATTTTGGTTCCTCAGACTATACATGAATTTCATCTCTATCTACTCATGTACCTCCAAGCCCGCAAACTTGTGATTTACTTACATTTTCCTCTTTCACACTGACCTCACATTTAGAGTATTTTCATACACCCATACACTTCCTCTTCGCATGCTTAGATTCCTACAGTTCTTAACCCCCCCTTATTTCTTCTCACTATTCTTGGTCCCGGTATTGAGCTGTCACACTCCAGCCTTTTGGCACCTGCCGACTGTCTGCTTCCACGCATGCTACTTCAGCTAGTTCCTTTTTACCTATGACTTTGTCTTATGTTCTATTTCCTCCTATTCCCTTCCTCTTCCTCCTACTCATTCCCTCCCCTTTTTTTTTCTTTCTGCGCTCAGAGACCTCTTCGCTTACGCAGTTTGTTCGAGAAGCTGTTTCTAATGCATCATGCCAGGAATTAATGTCATGACCCTTAATTTCAAGGGACCCAATGCCCCTGAAAAAAGATCCATTGCTTTGAGAGAATTTTAGAGGCTTAAAGCAGAAATAATATTGTTAAAAGACACACACTTTCTCAATACTGCTACTCCTAGATTCTACACTTGCAGGTTCCTTACCTCCTATTGGGCCTCTGCAGCTGAGAAGAAGAGAGGGGTTGGCATAATGCTCAGTGCTTCTATCCCTTATAAATTGCTCTCAATAACAGCGGACCCAGATGGAAGATTTCTCCTACTCAAAGGCACATTATATATTAAACCTTATGTTATTCTAAATATGTACACCCCTAACTCTAATCAAATTTCATTCTTGATCAAAACCCTGTCTATTTTAGACCAAGAATTGGAAGGTAGGGTAATTGTAGGCGGAGATCTTAATGTTACTTTGGACCCATCGCAAGACTCCTCTTCCAGTAAATCCCTTTTTACATTGTCTTATCTTAAGTGAATACGATTTAAACTAGATGATCTTCAACTTCATGATGCATGGTGTACTCTCAATCCATCGGCGAAAAATGTTACCTTCTTTTCACATCCACATTGCTCTTATAGCAGAATTGACCACATCTTTCTGTCTCTCTTTCCTCTCCAATCCTTAACAGATTCCTGATTTCAACTGATTTCGTGGACAGATCACTAGGCAGTGTTTGCTAGTCTCTCAGTTTTCAGATTCCTCTCATGCTTTCTCTTCATGGCGATTAAATGACTCACTTCTTTCTGTTCAACCAATAATTGACAAACTCCAATGCAACATTGCAAACTACTTCCAAGAGAACTCCACTTCGGATGTGTCTGAACCTATAATTTGGGAAGCCAACAAGTCCGTTATTTGAGGTTTACTTATACAATATGGAATCATCAAAGCTAGAGAAAAACGCAAACAGATTGGTGCCTTGCTTCACAAAAGCAGAGAATTAGATCTTTAACATAAGAAATCTCTGTCCCCTATGTTCCCGACAACTTAACTCTCTCAAAGATGAGCTCAACTCCATATTATGCTCAGTGGCCTTAAAATCCCATTTATGGTTGAAATTTCATCATTACATATCTGGGGACAAATGTGGTTGTTCACTATCACGTCTGATCAAAATGAAAAGAAGAGCCAATATAGTGCAAAAATTATGCACTGCCTCTAACTCTGTTGTTACCTTGTTTGCCGACATTGCAAACACTTTCCGTGAATTTTACTTCAACTTATACAACATTTCTGAAGGTTCCTCCCCTCTTTCCCAGTCTTCCAGATTAAAGACTTTCCTTGCCAAAGCTAAACTCCCCTCTCTATCTCCAGATGAATCAATGGCGCTTTAACGGCCCATTTCTGTCTCAGAATTTTCCTTGGCCATTCAAACGATGGGGAAAAGTCCTGGGCCAGACAGCTTTTCATCATTATACTACAGAACTTTTAGATTGCTTTTGTCATCTCCTTTATGAAATTCATTTAATGCAGTTTTGAAAGGAATTCCTTTCCCCCCCAAGTGCTGGAAGCCGACATTGTGATCATTCCGAAACCAGACAAGGATGATTCCTTATTTTCAAACTTCAGACCGATTTCACTCTTCAATATAGATTTGAAACTCTTCACCAAGATACTAGCGACTTGCCTTCAAGATATGCTCCCGAACCTCATCCATGTTTACCAGAGCGGCTTTATGCTTGGCTGACAAATGAGGCACAACACTATGAAGACTATATTATCACGGTGCCCATGCTATGCTGGCGACATTCTGTCAGTTTTACTTCGTGCTTACTCTTATTGGTTGAGGTGGCTTTGTCCCACCCAGTATTTGTCCTTAAATACTGGACCTTGTCACTTCTCCGGTGCCCTTTTGTGGTGTTTCCATTACCAGCGCTTGTTCCAGTTTCTCGGGTGATCTCTGTGTCTGACCCGGACTGCCTGACTACTCTGCTGTATCCATTCCTTTTTTGTGTACCGACCCGGACTGCCTGACTACTCTGCTATCTTGTTACTGCTCTGTGTACCGACCCGGCCCGGCTGACGTTCCTGCTCTGTGTACCGACTCAGAATGGCTGATGTTCCTGCTCTGTGTACAGACCCAGCCTGGCTGACGTTCCTGCTCTGTGGACCGACTCGGATTGGCTGACGTTCCTGCTCTGTATACCGACCCGGCCTGGCTGATGTTTTTGCTCTGTGTACCGACTCGGATTGACTGATGTTCCTGCTCTGTGTACCTGCCCGGTTTGGGTTCCATTGTCCGTATATCAGGGCCTGCCTGCGGCCCCATCCAGTACTCGATTTGGGGCTGTCTTCCAAGTTCCTCTCTGTCTCTGGACAGAGTCACTGTTGCCTCTTTGTCCTTCCCGCAGTCTAGTCTCGGTTGCAGTCTGTCGCACGGGCGACACTCCGGTGTGATTCCTCCATCTGTGCACCATGGTACGCTTGACCTTTTTCCTGCCACCAGCTGAGGTTGGTCTTCCTTTGGGCACATCAGGCTGTCTCCATAGCGAGCAGTCCACATTGGTCTGAGCATTCGTTAACCCCTTCGGGGAAGGTGCCATCTTCCACCGGATCTCAATCATTGCAGTCTCCGTTGGGTACCCTTCCGGGCATACAGTTGCAGTCCTCCGTTACTGCTATGGCAGTCCACAAGCTTGTCCTGGGACTCCATTTACTTCTGTGGCATTACTCGCTATTTATTCACTCTCTGCAGAATGAGAGTCTTAAGGGCCTTGCACTATTAGGGCCTGTCAGTCTTCCTGGCCTAATAGTAACCCATTCACTGCTGCCTCGTTTGAGTATCACACGAAATTTACCTGACCTGTGTCAGTATATCGTTGTTGCTAAATTGTACATATACTGGACCCGTGTGGGTATTTATTACTGTAAACCTGTCCTGTGTCAGTACTATATTGTGTGTATATATATATTACTGGACCCGTGAGGGTTATTGTTATTCTGAGTTTGTTCAATAAAATTGTGTTTTACCTAACCTACTGTGTCCGAGTGTCAAATACAACCGTTACATATATCCTTGATGCAGTTTATGAATGCAAAAAACATACCTACTATGTTTTTGTCGACTGATGGGGAGAAGGCCTTCAATGGGGTACATTGGGAGTATGTAAAAGCTGTGCTGCAACACGTCGGATTGGGTCCAACTATGTTGAAAGGGATACTAAGTCTTTACTCCAATTCTACAATGTGAATCCTAGTCAATGGTACCTTACAGGAGGCCTTCCCCATCACTAATGGCACAAAACATCCTCTCATCTTCATCTTAGCTTTAGAACCCCTCTTACAATTAGTCAGACTGACCCTGGAAATTGTGAATATCTTCTCTCTCAACTTCTTTTAAAGTCGCTCCCTATGCCGTTGATGCCCTATTCTTCTTGTCCCTAGGCTTTGGAGGAATATTGCTATTTATCACAAGCTCTTATTAATTATAAGTCTGAGGCCCTCTGCTTTGGCTTATCGTTGGATGATATGTCCAGACTTACCAAGAAATACAAATTTAAATGCTCTTCTTCCTCTATATGCTGTCTAGGAATTCATGTTTCCTTTGACACTGATTCACTGGTGTCTCTCAATATGGACCCCCTTTTAACTGACATCAAAGAGTCTCTCTTGACTTGGCAAGCTCGTCCCCTATCTTGGTTAGGTCGCATTAATCTCATCAAAATGGTTATACTCCCAAACATGTTATATGTTCTTAACGCACTCCTGATCTGGATCCCTTCTCATTACTCTCTTCTTTTAACTCACTGTCCTGTTCCTTCATTTGGGCATAAAAAAAGCCTTGAATCCGATATGACATCCTAGCCCAATCTATCAATGGAGGGGGATTAGGCCTCCCAGATTTAATTAAATATTAACAAGCTGCCACCCTTTCCAAATTATTTGACTTCACACAAGCCCCTGCCACTCGGTGGGTTAGTACCTTAGCTGAAATGCTGGGCTGGTTTTCTCTCTATTCCGTCTCACTCTCTCTGTCTCCCTCCCCATCCCCTCTGAAGTCTGTCATTGGCAATCCTGGCTTTCCACTTGGATTGAACAACCCCTCTATTACCACTCTGAAACGTTCCTCCTTGGACACACTGAGATCCTTATCTCAGATTGATCTACTAGAAACTTCAGGAAACTCTTCCAGTAGAAATATATTCAGAACTATTCCTCAGCTTACATCTCTTGAATTCATAGACTGGCGCCGGTCTGAATTATGGTCAGCTACTCCTCTCCGCGATCTTTCAACTCTTGAATTCAGACTGGCGGGTCTCATCCATACTCTGCGTACACTCTCCTTCTTCTATGCTTTCTTGCTACATACCCCACCCCAGAACAAATACTACTACTACTGCCTGAGACAATGGGAACAGGAACAATCTGTGAATCTGGATGTTCTCATTGGGTTTGGCATCTCTAGACGCTTGTTCAAATCTTCGCAGGCTTCTACTATTCGATTGGTGAATTACAAATTCTTAATGTGCTGGTACCTGACACCTCCACATCTTTCCATAATAGACTCCTCTATTTCATTTTCATGCTGGAGATGTCAATGCAGTAACAGGCAACATGTTCCACTTATATGGTATATACAGAATTAAGACTGTGAGATGGAAACAAAAGAGACACAGTCTTGGTGAGAGCACCTTAATCTACCTACAGGGGATATATAGTAGATTACCCTGAGACAACTTATGGGTATATAAACATAAGAAAAGGAAAAGGGTAGAAAAGGTTCAATATACAAGGATGATTAAAAAAAAAAAAAACATACAGACTAATTCAAATGTGCCCTTCAAAGTATGGTTCTTCATGGAGTTCGATCAATCCTTTTGGTGATGCTGCACGTTCTAAAACAGCTGGATTCCCACTCAAACTGTAGTAGACAGACAAAAAAAGAAGAAAAAACAATGCAAACAGTCCTCTAAGTGTAGTACTTTCTTACTGGAAAGATCCTTCACCAAACCCATAGAATACTACTCACATTTATTAGTGGCCACTACTGCCTCTCAGTATTTTCACTTGTGCTGGTTTTCACTCCAGCTCAGTGTGCTCTAGCTTGAGTTTTCAAATTCCGATCATATACTGGACCACCACTTCTCTGGGATTCATAAATATATATGTGAAAACAGCCACTCTAGTCCAGGGCCACATAATGCCCAGTGCACTATTGGCTGAACCTTCTCTATTTTTAAAATCCCTTTGTTAAAAGAGCTAGTAACAAAATATTTACAAGACTCTCCAGCTTAGAGTGAATATTGACACCCAAATAACGAGCTTTAACAACCAACCACCAGCTGAATGTTAAAAACACTGAGTAATATAAAAACAATTTGAACAAAGTAATATATGTAAAAGAAAACGCCTAATGCATTTCGTGACTCCAATAGCCACTTCTTCAGAGGCTTACAAATATCTGAAACATAGGAGAACATAATTTCTTTAAATATCTTATACATTCTCAAAATCCACAGGAACTCCATTGAGCAAAACCTAATAGCGTTTTTTCATGCCAGGAAGCAGACTAAGAACTCCTATGGAATGCACGATTGCGCTCCACAGTGAACTTCCGCATCCGGTGCCAGTCACATGCCCAATCTGACTACCTCTAGGCAGCACTCATGTCACACCCAGCCGACTGTGTCAATTCCAACAGGCATTTCAGAGAGCCCAGAATCTTGATAGAGGTATGATTATAAGAAGTAAAAAGAAAAGTGATGATAAATCGATAGAAATATATCTTTTATAACCCATTATAATAAAATTGGGAATAAAATAAAAAACATAATTAAAAGGAATTGGCGGATCTTATTACAAGATCCATTTCTTAAAGAAGATTTAAAGGGATAGTAATACTTCGTTTTAACTTTATTTTATTTTGTAGACAGGAGGTGCCCAGGTAGCTGCAGAGAGGGACAATCTTCAATTAAGATAAGGGAAAAAGCTGAAAAACTTGTCAAGGGGGGGAGGGCTTTCATTGTTTTCATACAAAGAAAATTGTCCCCTTCTGTTATCTGTCTGGTCATACAACCTGATCCACATCTGAGAAGAGATGGCTTACACTAGGTAAAAGGGGTGGGGAGGGGAACTTTGCTTGTGAATATCTCATAAACCTTAAAGGATTGAGAGATAAGACTTATATCATTCTTCATGTTTTTTTAATGCCTACAAAATAAAATAAAGTTAACAGCTTGTACAGCACGGTGCGGTAGACTTTTAGGATGTTGACAAACGTACACCATTTAAGTTTAAACATTTTTGTAATTGTGGCAATAGCTTTATTATTTTTCTTATTCAATGTGGTTGTCAAGCCATGTATGTAGGGAGAAAAAGGAGGGAATTGAGGAAAAGAATAGGTGAACATAAAAGGAAAATCATAAAAAAAGAAATGGATCACGGAGTATCTAGGCATTTTCCCATTTGTGAATATGGAGGGTTAAAACCCGAGCTAAAGCACACTAAGCTGGAGTGAAAACTAGCACAAGTGAAAATACTGAGAGGCAAGTAACAGTAACATAGTAATTTAGGTTGAAAAAAGACTTGCGTCCATCTAGTTCAACCCTTTTCCTATTCCTGTTTACCATCGTTGATCCAAAAGAAGGCAACCCCCCCCCAATATAGCAATTTAAAATTCTGCCTTGAATGGGGGGGGGTTCTTTCTTGATTCCAAATGGCAATCAGATTTCTCCCTGGATCAACAAGCCCTAACTAAATATTAATCCCAATACTAACGTACATAGCCCTCTATGTTATGCTCTTTTAAATAAGTATCCAGGCCCCTTTTAAAGGCATCTAATGTATTTGATAGCACCACCTCCTCAGGAAGTGAATCCCATACCTTTATTGCTCTTACTGTAAAGAAACCCTTCCGCTGTTGTAGATTAAATCTCCTTTCCTCAAGTCTAAGCGGGTGGCCCCTTGTCCTGTGTACTGTTCTTTTAATGAACAGGTCTTTGGAGAGCCCTTTATATGGGCCTTGAACATATTTATATAGTGTTATCATATCCCCTCTAAGACACCATTTCTCTAGTGTGTACAAGTTTAACTTTTCTAGCCTTTCTTCATAACTAAAACTTTCAATTCCCCTTACTAGTTTTGTAGCCCTCCTCTGCACTTTCTCTAGTTCCATAATGCCCTTTTTCAGAAAGGGAGCACAGAATTGAACAGCATATTCTAGGTGGGGTCTTACCATGGACCTGTAAAGAGGCATAATTATATCTTCCTCCCTTGAGTCAATACCCCTTTTAATACATGCCAATATCTTATTGGCCTTTGCAGCTGCCAGCTGGCACTGCATGCTACTGATAAGTCTAGTGTCTACCATTACTCCCAAATCCTTTTCATTAGTAGATTTCCCCAGAGAAAAACCATCTAAACTATATGTTGCATTTTTATTATTATACCCAAAATGCATAACTTTACACTTGTCTATATTGAATCTCATTTGCCATTTGCCTGCCCAGTTACTCAATTTGTTCAAATCCTCTTGAAATGAAGACACATCCAGTTCAGACTTTATTACCTTACTTAATTTTGTGTCATCGGCAAACACTGATACATGGCTCCCTATGCCCTCTGGGAGGTCATTAATAAATAAATTAAAAAGAAGAGGACCCAGGACAGATCCTTGAGGTACTCCACTTATCACTTTTATCCAACTGGAGAACTTGCCAGTAGTGGCCTCTGATAAATGTGAGTAGTATTCTATGGGTGTTGGTGAAGGATCATTCAAGTAAGAATGTACTACACCTAGAGGACTGTCTGCGCCATTTTTTCTTCTTTTTTGTCTGTCCATTTATGGTGGTCCTGCTGTAAAATATAACCCTTTTGAGCTTTGATTTTGACTCAAATACGACTTGCTTTTAATTAATCTCTTCCGTTGGATCCGATGCTATGCCTCTTCTTGTACAAAGACCCTCTCAAACCCATTACAGGGAACGCACCTTGGTCTTGCTTACGTCTCCTTCTCAATGCTACCAAAGTGGTCATTCCTCTATTTTGGAGATCCCCAGAGACCCTATCCATTGATGCATGGTGGGCTAAAGTTGACCACATACTTGAAATGGAAAGATGCTATTCCATTACTTAAGCTGCATTCTCAGAATTCAGAACCACATGGGAGAGGTGGTTCAACAATAGGAAAACCCTGGTGTCTTGAGTTCCTTGCATTTAGTGTTTGCCCTGTTATATGTAATACACATACTATCTTTCTAATTGACTACATTAGTATTACATACTGGGCTCGTGAGAGGTCATTGGATGTATATATATATATATATATATATATACTATTATACATTTTTTTTTCTTTCTCTTCCCTCCCCCCTTTTTATATTGTAAGCTCTTATTAGAATTCACTATTTCTATAATACACTTTCCTCACACATGCTCCATTTTTCCACTTTGTTATAAGGCAACATGCTATAAGTATAGCTTCTAGATGATTTTCGATTACTGGTACCTCTCTCCTTGCATTGCTGTATTTTTGTTACGTTGTTATATTGTCTCTTGTGCGCTTTATCTATTGTATGTTTCTTTATCTTCAATAAAGATTTTGGAAAATGAAAAAAAAAAAAAAGAAAGGGATAAACACCAGAGGGGAATTCAACACATTCAAAAGCAATGCGTGCTGCTCACCCTCACCACATCGGTCCTTAATGGGTTAACACTTTCCAATGAGATACCTATAGTCCTGGTAAAAAGACTGGAAGTTCTACATGTTTGACAAAAAGACTGGAAAGCCTCGAAAGGCATTGACAGAAAGTCACTGTCATTTTCAGTTATATTTTATCTGTTAAAGTAGTGTAAAAGCCCATCTCTGTGCATTCAGGCAGTCTCTACTGTGCTTGACTGCATCGGCAGTCTCTACTGGGCATGACTGCAAAAGCCAGTGTACATGGGCCCGCATTCTGTGTGTTCGGACAGTCTTTACTGAGCATGACTGCATCAGACAAACATACATCTGGCCTTTTATATAATAGGATGTATCTTTTTTTAAACTTGCTTTATCTACTTGGACCATCCACAGTGTCAGCTGGTGGCTTCTGAGTAGGGGAAGGTTTATTAACCCTGCATGCTGTCTTTGCCAGTTATCACTTTTAGGTGCTTACCAGTCAACCAGAACAGTATGCAGTCCTGTTGGGATAAACATAAGTGTGTGAAATTACATTTAACACTAGAGACAGCCAGGTAGTTGGATGTAAGGGGACTGGGAAATTGGGGAGAAGGCATTGGAAACCATTCAACATGCCCAGTGTTGGGGTTGTTTTCAGATAATTGTGCACCATATCTTTAGGGATTGAAGAGGATGTCATTAGGCATGGTAGGTGCTGGTATTTTATATTTTATTTTTGGCAGACTGCCTTATCTGAACAATAGCAGTTGTTTGTAACACTTTAACCCTTTCAGTGACAGATGGATAAGCTGTGAAACAATGTGTTGCATCCCTCTCTGACTGCATTACTGCTTTTGTGAGGTGGCCGCGCAAGTACGGCAGCAGCTTTCCTCTTCTTGGTCACTGCTGGAGCCTCATCTTGTAGTCTTTTAGCCTCTTGTGCCTGATGGAAGAGCAGGAGTAAGGAATGCAAGAGGAGGCACCAGCAGTGACTGAGAAGAGTAGCAGATGGTAGTGGTAGGAGAGGTCAGTGCAGGTAGTATGCAGGTAGTGCAGGTAGTATGTGAGGTGGTGCAGGTAGAAGAGCAGTGTCGGGCATGTTTTTTCTATTTTTTCAGTCCTGGTTATAAGCAGTGTAAGTTCATGGCCCTATAAGTGAGGCATGTTTATTTTGTGCTTGAACAGGAAATAGATTGCATTTGCCCCTGCAGTTAGATCATATGGAAATATAGCAAACTCGAGAAATAGAAAACATAATAGAAACAGTGCTTAAATTACTCATTATGATACAACTGTATTATAAAGTAATTTTCATTCAATATTTAAGCCCTTACATGAATCATGTCCTATTCTATGTAGAAAAAAGCTAATCATGAACCAAAGAGTAGAACATTGAAAGAAGACCAATTTAATGGCATAGTATGGTTGTAATGCCCTCCTAAGTAGGTGTGGGTGAAAGGTCCTGTCATGTTCCTGCAAAAACACATTGATTTCCACTTTTTTTCATGGAAAAATCCATTTTAAATAAAGCAATTAAAATCTTCAAATTTTTCTCTCATTGGCAGACATTTTTCACAATTTTTTTCCAATGGCTAGTTTTCACCCCTTTATTCATGTGTTTTTCACCTTTTCCTATAAAAATATGCTGTTTTCCAGGAAGTTAAACAAAATATAAGAAACTATAGAGTGATAGAGAGGTGATAGTCTGTTGTGCTGTGATTTGGTTTGCAAAATTGAGGCAGGAGAGGCTCATAGTGACTAATATCACTATGAGAATGTTTATAACAATAAAAGGAGGACCTGGAAGGACAGTTATGCATCCATTGAGTCTGAGGAGGAGGAGTAAGTGACCACAACCACCAACATGAAAGGGGCTGGATACCCTGGCTCCCCAGTTCCCCTACATCACCCCTAGGGATCTTGGGGACATTTTTGTCAAAGTCAGTGGAAGAAAAGGTTAGCAGAGTGAGCAGGACAGGTCATCTACCTGTGCCTGCTGCCAGTGCTGCATCTGCTGCCAGTGCTGCCCCTGCTTCCAATGATACACCTGCTGCCAGTGCTAAAATTGTTGCCAGTGCTGTGCCTGCTGCCACCAGTGCTGAACCTGCTGCCAGTGTGTGTTGTAATTCTTAGGAAGGGGGAGGAGGAGATTATCCCAAGTGTGACAGCAGGGGACCCTAAGTCACTCGTTCCATCCCTAAGCAGTCCCACCACTAGTACTACTACTGCTAAGAAGGTCCAGCAGCTTGTACAGAGGGAAGGACGGGGTGAACATATTACTAGTGAGGAGGAAGAGTCGTGGACTGAAACTGATGTGTTTGGTGTTAGTAATAGTAACAGTGTTGGTGAAGAAGCTGGTAGGAATGGTAGGGGAAGTAATGCAGAGTGTCCAGACTAGTGGTCAAGGGAGCCCACAGCATTCCCTTTATCCTGGGAGTCCCCTTCTCATGGTATTATCCAGGTGGAACATGATCCTGAAGAAGGCAGAATTGTTGCTTAGCAGCAATAATATCACCAGATCAGCTGCCTGTGCCTGCTGCTAGTGCTGCCAGTCTGCCTTCTTAAGGTAACCAAGAAATGGCAAGTGTGACAATAGGGGACCCTCTGTCAAATTTCTAATCACCTCCTCAAACTGGCGAAAAGCAGCTAGAATGAGTTTTAAATAATAACCCAAGTGACTAAAGCATAGAGAGTAGCAAGGAATAATGGGTTTTTCCAACCCTCAAAATTAGGCTAAAATCTAAAACAGAAAAACAGACCTACGCTTCTCTATACAAGTTATCCAAATGTGCACCCTGTGTAAGCAAATATTGTATCACTGTGTATAGTAATTTAGGATTTTGTTGCATAGTTTGGCCAAAAGCTCACTTATCACACCAAAGTATCCCATTTCAAGCAAGTCCTATCTAATATACATAATAATCATCATTATTTAAGTTTAAAAATGTCCCTGAAGAATTCTTGTAAATAAACGCATGCACATTTGGCTAACTTGTATAGAGGATCACAGGTCTGTTTTACTGTTCTAAAATATACAGCTCTGTTTCTCTATAACAGTAAACTGCTCTGTAGCACTGGGTCCTTTGATGGCTATCGACATTTAATATCTTGAAATGGAACCTTTTTGTGAAATAATGGAGGGCAAGGTGAAGAAGGGAATAAAAAAATGAGGTTGAAGGTTATTTGTCTCCTGACAATCAGCAGTGTGACTTGTGAAAGAAAAAGGAGCAGGTTGCCAACAAATGAAATGACATTTATATCAGTCATGCTGTTTCTTTCCCTACAAGACCATTGTCAAGAAATCCAAAATGCAAGTGGTAGAATCACCATAGAAACCAAATTCTCTCAGGAGGAATAAACAGCTCATAAGATAAGATGTATGATTTAAGCTACCTATCCATATATCGTTGATCTTCTTGTTTAAATATAAATTTATCTAAACACTGACTGGAAACCATCCATAAAATAATTTTATGTGCAACATCGCTTCCATGTTGCCAGAGGATTTTATGCTTTTACTTCATCAAAATCTTAGAAGCGAATATATTAGAATTAACATGTTCAGAATGTTAATTCATTATTTAATGTATTACTAGTTTTCCTATTGCAGCATATGACTTATTTGTTCATTACTGCTGATTATAACACCTGAACAAATGATTAGTGTCACACAGACTTGGGGAAAGACATACAAGGCAGATGTAGTATGCTAGGCACTGATTAGAGCTCCTGGTGGGGTCAGTGTCCTAGAGAAACAAAACAGAATGCTAGGATGTATAGGTGAGGCACAGAGAAGATAGCCAAGACAGAAAGTCTGGGCAGAAGAAAGGACAAAAGGGAATTATTTAAGAGACACTAGAAACAGGTCATGAGGCAAGTTAGATTATCAGAAGAAGAAGAATTTAGAGTGTAATGAGCAGAATGACACTTAGGGTATGTAAGGGTGTGGATATGGTGAGCTGGGGAACCACTAGGTCATGCTGATTACCTGAAAGAGGAGTGGCTAGGGAAGCTGCTAGTACCTTACGATAGAGAGGGAAGACAGCTGGAGCAGTGCGTAGAAGGAGATGGCTACGAGGACTGGATTAGGGATGGGCAAAAATGTTCACCTCCAACTGAAATCGGCGAATAATGGCACTTTCCATTTGATGAAAAATTTCCCTCAAAGTGCATTTTTTTGCTTTTTTCTGCCTTTTCCGCCCATTGAAATCAATGGGAAGAAATATTTCTACACCACACAAAAGTTTTCTACAGCCATATAAAAGGCTGTCAGGCTCTCACAGCAGCCATTCTGTGTTTGTGAAGGAGAGAGCAGCATGTTTTTTAGCTAGATGAGATAGGCAAATAAAGGGGAATTGAAGCTTAGTTTAGGAAGTAATTTACGTAGCATATTTTTCTCTGTATTAGGGGAGTTTGGGGGCACTCTAGGGGATAAGAAGGGAGGAAGGAGGTTGTCCCCCAAATACTCCAAAATTCCATGTGACTGACTGGCAAGACAAAGGCAACCTATTTGCTTGCTGATCTTGCTGTTATTGTCCCTGTGCTGGGTGGGGAAGTCTGGGGAAAGACATTGTTGATTTTCTTTTTCAGTTACAATTTTTTTTGGACAGATTGTGATAAGACAACAGGGTGGGCAACTTAAATAAATAAAATAAAAATTAGAAAAAAAAATAAAACAAAGTATAAAAAATGAAATATCTTAGGTGACAGTGGCAGACAGCTGACTGGGCTTAGGCAAGGCATCATACAGCTCTATCAGTTGTGTCGTGCACTGTACAGTAAAAAAACACAGTGTAGTTGCAGAATGTCCAGCAAACGCACAAGGGGAAGGGGGAGAGGTGGAGCAGTGTAGGGATGTAGTTGTTACTCCCTGACCTGTACCCTTTGACCCTGGATTTGGATAGGCTAGGGAGAGTTTATAGGTGCTCTTCCCTGTTGCCTAGATGCCTGTTTATCAAGCTAAGTTTTGGTAGTGTTCCTGTGTTCCGGTTCGAAGATACCTGACCTCAGCCTGTACCTGCTTGTGTTTCTCCGTGTCTTCCTTGGCTGGGCCATTTCTCCGTTCCTCTCCCGCTTGGTGTCCGTGCCTTCAGCCTGCCTTGCTCTCCACGCCTCGCTCCCTCGGTTCTCCCGAGGCTCCTACTCCTCCTACCCCGTCCGGGGTTCCTGTGTTCAGGCCTTCAACGACCGTTACTGTCTGCCAGGTTGAGAGGCTTCGTCCCGCTTACGCTTCCTTCCTGGAGGCGGGACAGCTATCCCTTCTCTGCCCCTTGTTACGTTCCGATCTCTCTCCCCTCTGGGGACGCTGGTGCCAGGTCCTGAGCACCTCTTGCCTGAATCTGGTCTCCAGTTGTGGCGCTTGAAGCTTCCTTCATTCGGCCGGTCGTGGCTGCAACTTTGTTTCAGTTCGCCCTTCTCTGTATCTCCTTCTAGCCGTAGATAGACGGCTGAGAAGCTGGCGATTCTGCTCCAATCACTCATCTACTGTGGCTGCAACTTTGTTTCAGTTCGCCCTTCTCTGTATCTCCTTATAGCCGTAGATAGACGGCTGAGAAGTTGGCGCTACTGCATCTCCATCTGTCATTTTTGCCTTACCTCTCTGATCAGGGAGGTAGCCGTAGATAGACGGCTCCTGGGAGATCCCAGGGTTTTCTTGTGGAACGTATCAATCCTTTTCCTCTTCCTGGCCATCATTTTTATCCTCTCTTTTTGGTATCATCTCTTCGTGGGATCTAGCTCTTGTCCGCCATAGGGTTCCTCCTCCTCTTCTGATACTGGTTCCTGATTATAAGTCTGAGGAGTATCTATCCTGGTCCCGGCCCCGGCTCAACTGGGGTCAGACATCTGGCTTCGCGGCCAGCACCTTTACTTCAGCCCCGGCTGCAGCAAGGATACTCCAATAGGGCTCCTACGTACCCAAGCATCGCTCTCCAGCTCCGCTCTCTAGCACATCTTGTTGGACCAGTATCGGAAGCCGCTAGTTTTTCTCCTCTTGCCAGCTTTGAGGAGCTAACAGTAGTAGTCCAAAAACCTATTGCAGCAATGGTTGTTGCAGCATGTGCAGTCAGTTATGATGATCCCTTTACTCCATGGGAGGATGCAGTTTGTCAAGGTCCCAGCAAAACTAGGTCCAGCACCACCAGTGCCAGTAGAAATATAGAAGCATATAAGAAGAACACTGAAGATAACAACAAGTCACATTCAAGTGTTGATGATGCTGGCAAAAGCATTATAGAGGAAGGTGGAGCAGCTGAACCGCCTTCTGCATCAGACAGTGAGACACCAAAACACCTGTCCTCAAAGTAGTAGTGAATTAGTAAAAGAAAAAATAAATTGTTTGAGACCTCCAAAAGCTTAGAGGAATATAAGGGTGGTAGTGGGCAAGAACTGTCAGGTGATGTTGATGCTTCTGAGGATGACCTAATGATGACTGATGATGACACATATCTAGAATTTATCTCTCAAGCATCCTTCTCTTGCTCAGATACAGATGAAGTTGAGAGTGAGGATGATGACAGGGCTATAAAGTTAGCAGAAAGTCAAAGGCTGTATCTTCCACCACTGTGTCTGTCTGTAACCTGTTTGAGAAAGCCATTGGAATGTCTGACCCTGGACAAATACAGATGTCAAAAAGCACAGTCACCCTATCAGTCATCCTCAGCATCATTGCCTCTTATGACGGTGCCTGTGATTCCTCTGATGACATTGCTATGTCCGGTTTACTTCCTACATGTCTTTTATTGGCTGCTGGGTCCTATTTCCACCCAGTTCTAGCCCTTAAATACTCAGCCCTGTCATTTCATGGGTGCCCTTTCGTGGTGTTCCAGTCGCTAGCGTTTGTTTCTGATTTCATGTGTGAATCCTGTGTATGACCCGGACTGCCTGACTACTCTGCCTGTCTGTTCCTGCTCTGTGTACTGACCCCGCCTGGCTGACATTCCTGCTCTGTGTACTGACCCGGATTGGCTGACGTTCCAGCTCTGTCTACCGACCTGGCCTGGCTGACGTTCCTGCTCTGTGTACTGACCCAGATTGGCTGACGTACCTGCTCTGTGTACCGACCCGGCCTGGCTGACGTTCCTGCTCTGTGTACTGACCCAGATTGGCTGACGTACCTGCTCTGTGTACCGACCCGGCCTGGCTGACATTCCTGCTCTGTGTGCCGCCCTCAGTACTACTGTCAGTCCAACTGTGTCCCGTCCAGAGGGCATCCCTCCAGTGCCACTTACTGTCGCTAGACAGTCCCTGGTTGCCTTGATCCTGCACTGCTACTGCAGCGCTGTAACTGTGACCCTGTCTCCTCACCTGTGCGCTATTGTATCCTTTCACTTCGGTTTCTGGACCTGTTGGTTGCACCCCGGTACCCTTGACCTGTCCACCACTTACCTCCGAGGTTGGGTTCGTTCCTGGGTGCCTCAGTTAGGATCCGCTGCCTTGCAGTCCATTCCAGGTCTGAGCGTTCTTTTTCCCCTTGCGGGTTGGTACTGTTACACTTCAGGGTCAAAGTCTTCCTCCATCACTGGTGTGCGGTACATCATGATAGTCTGCTGCTTGTAACCCTCAGTCTGTTCTGATAGTCTGGAAAATACCTTTTCTTCTACTGCTTGGCAGTACCATGTGTCTATACATTTCGGCCAGTTCCGCTGTTGTTGCCATCAGAACCATACAGTCCGGAACCTCCAATTGGACTGTTTAGGGTCTCTGTCCGCTTGTCTTCTGTCCAGAGCCTTCATTGGTCTCCGCTTGCCTAGTCTCTCCTGACTACCCTAATTGGGGATAGTAGTTGCCTCCTACTCAACACCCCTATCGTGGCTTACCTTATCTTGGGTTCACTCTCTGAGTGGAGAGTCTCCACTGACCTCTGCACTACTAGGGCCTGCCGGCATCCCTTGGCCTTGTAGTTGTCTCTGCTCCTCTGCTCTTCTGGATTCACATGAACTGTTAACCTGACCTGTGTCAGTATTGTACCCTTGGTACCTACTGGTGGCCTGACCTGTGTAAGTATTGTAACATTTGTACCTACTGGACCCGTGTGGGTTACTGTATATCATTGTAGCCTGACCAGTGTCAGTATTGTATCATTTGTACCTACTGGACCCGTGTGGGTCACCTTATTCTTGTCTTATTAATAAAACTGTGTTTTACTATAGCCTCCCGAGTCTGAGTGTCCATAAAACCATTACACCTCTTCAAAGACCAAGTCCCACTCAGCCACACACACCTGTTTTGAGTACCCAGCAACACAGGTTATGTTAGATATGACGCATACATCTGGTGCTGCTGCTATAAGTGCTGCACCTCTTGACACCTAGTAGTAGTGGCAATAGAATTACATCAACGTCCAGCTCCAGTAGTTGTAGTAGTAGCAGAAACCACACATGACAGACAAAGCCAGGACAAATATATTAACAGCAGCACAGATGAGGAGGTGGAGGACAGATGTGAAGAAGGGTTTCCACTATCTACCCCACTTGGGACCACTGCTATGACTGATAAGTAATATGTGTCAAATGTCTGAGAAGTAGATTAGAGTATGACAATGGTAAGAATACATACACAAATCACACCATGCCAGTCCCCTTCCACCACCACTACAATACATATCTACCACATTGTAGTTTGTACTTTATTTTTTTTATTACTTGATATCATCCTGAACATGTGCACAGCACAATTATGATAAAGGCTTATTACGGGGTTTACAATTTATATTATCAGTATGGATCAGCGCAGGTTAATTTTTCCTTTTGTGTTTCTTCTAGGTTTTTCCTAAGTTTGGGGGTTTGGGGACAAGCTCCCTCTTTCCTTGCTGCGTTCCATACCTTAATCACTAGATTCATTCACATTCTTCACATTAAATATATTAATCATGGTGGTTTAGCGCTGTGGGTTTTCTATCTTTGTTTACATATCTGCCACATTGTAGGTTGTACTTTATTTTTTTTTTTACTTGACTAGTTGAACAGCCCTTTACACAGGCCACAGTGCCACTGCTACCCGGTTGCAGGGCAGTCACACGCAGTAGAGACTACCCGCGCCATGGCTGATACAGAGTTGGACCAGCTCTGTATCAGCCGCGGTGCGGGCAGCCTCTACTGCGCATGACTGCAGCATGCGCAGCAGTGTGTACTGCGCATGTTGCGGTGTTACACACAATTTAGCGAATTATTATATAGGATGTCATCCTGAATATGTGCCAGTGTCACTTAAGCAAGAACGTGTTGTGGGCAAAGGACAAATGCATTCTGCATGCTAATGCATTTTTCAAGCCATATTTTGCTGTAGGCAGGGGAGGGCTGGCCTGGGGGGCAGGGAGGCAATTGCCCCCTGGGCCGGTCATATGTCTGGGCCAGTGGGCCACAGCCTCACTTAATCTCCATCTTGTTGCTATAAATAGAGCTACACTAGTGATACCACAGAGCGTACAATTGAAACAGAGCTACCCAAATGATACCACAGAGCTACAATCCAAATAAAGCTACACTAGTAGCATAACGTATTTCCATTGTAAGCGCTATAGTATCATTAGTGTAGCTTTGCTTAAATTTTAAGCTCTATAGTATCACTAGTGCAGCTTTGCTTAAATTGTAAGCGCTATAGTATCACTAGTGTAGCTTTGCTTAAATTGTAAGCTCTATAGTATCACTAGTGCAGCTTTGCTTACATTGTAAGCTCTATAGTATCAGCAGTTTAGCCCATTTCATCTGTGAGCGACGTGGTATCGCTTTACTTCATGATATTTATTCCACTTTTAAAATTAACAAAAGAGGGTGGGCTGGGACAGTGGGGTCAAATTATGGTAGAAATGGGCCACTTGATCGTATTTGCCCCACAGACCATAAGTTGCCAGCCCTCCCCTGGCTGTAGGACTCACAACTTTGACTTTCAGCCACTTATTTCTAAACTCTAGCACTCAGAAGAAGTAATATTACAGTGGGAAATGTAGTATCTATAGGAAATATAGGTGAAAAATGTGTTAAAATAGGCAGAAAATGTGTTAACATAGGCGGAAAATTTGTTAAAATAGACAAAAAGGAGGAAATTTTTGCAAAGGTGGAAAGGCAACTTTTTCGTGGGAAAAGCAAAAAATTGGCACGTTTTTGTGACTTTTTCACTGGAAATTTTTCATACTTTTTACCCACCACTAGACTAGATCACATAATGAGCAGAAGACACTTGCACGTAGTGGATGAGACATGGTCATTTATCAAAACAAAAGTTGATGGCAGGCAATAAACAGAAAATAGTTGTTTTACTAGACAGAGCTTAATCTTGGAAAAAGAGAATTAGATTAATATTAGGAAATGTAATTTTACTATGTCTGTAAATAAATATTTAAAATTATGTTCATACAGTTTCCCACGTAGGTTAGTTGATATTAGAGTGTTTTATTTTCCCACAGGGTGGTGGCAAGGGATGGGCGAAAATTTTTGCCTCAAACCAAAATCAGCAAAAAATGGCACTTCCCGCTTGGTGAAAAATTCCTGTGAAGTGCAGTTTTTCCTCTTTTTTTGCCTAGCTCATTGCATTGAAATCAATGGCAACACTGAATTTACACACAACACATTGTAAATGTTGTTTTATTTCCAAAAAGGCATAGTATAAAAGGGAGTATGAGGGTGCCTGTGTTGGTGGATTGTGGGGAAAGAATCAGTTGAACAAGGAATTGTTTTTTTTTGGGGGGGAGGCGATTGTTGACTGGCATTGGGAGGACAGTTAATAATAAAAAAAATAAAATTAAAATAAGCTAAGAAATTGGTGCATAACTTGACAGAAACAAAGACCCCGTGACATAAGCTGTGACTGGAGCAGACTGGTACTTGAAAGGATAAATATTTTGTAGAAGATGATTTGTAGGACTTAGACTTGTTGTGAGAGGCCCAGTCCCCAGTAATTTGTAGGACTTAGACTTGTGTTAGGGACAAGACCTGAGGAAACATTCATTTGTAGGACTCAGACTTGTTTGGCACAGGCCCTTAAGAAACATTGATTTGTTAGGACTTAGACTTGTGTTAGGCCCAATCTCTAAGGATTCATAGGACATGCATTGTTTTTTTTAGGTCCCTGTTTTTTTTTGGTTTTTTTTTAAAGCCCTGAGAAAAAAAACTGCCATACTTGCCTAGTGCCAGTATGTCAGTATTGTCAAATGCCCCAGTGTAATTGCAGAATTTGCGACTGCTGTTCTTGCTGCTGCTGCTGCTGGATGATTAGTCAGCTCAAAGGTAATGGGATTCAACATCAGCAGAAACATGGGTGATGGATGTTGAAGGTTCCACTTGCCATTAGTAGATCCAGTGATGTACCTGAGGCAGTAGCAGCACCATAACTACTCACCACCACTTCAGGTATATGTGGAGAAAAGAAGAAGTTGGCTAGTAATACTTCTCCACCTGCCTCTCCTCCAAAATTATGAGTGTGTTGAGAATAGAAATGTTTCCCTTGAGAGCAGGATCTGTGCCACTCATAAGCAACTGAAATGTGAACAGTGTGTGTGATAAATAAAGGAAGGATTGGTGACAATGGGCACATATGGATTCACATCAAACACCTGGCTTAACAGTAAACAAACACCATTACGCTTAGGTTCTTCAATGTGAAATCATCCCACCAGAAACCAAGTACTGTTGCTATGCCCCTTGTCACATGTCCATTGTGGGGAGTGGACAACTTGCAGACAGTTTAATAATAATATAATATTATAATAATTTTTTATATATATATATATATATATATATATATCTTCCTGCCACCAGCTTAGCATATTCTTTGGGATGGAATCTTCTCAGATGAAGCTATATACTCTGCTTCCAGCTCCTCCTTTCATTATTATTAAACTTACTCAAAATGATAGAAGTCACTATGAGACTCTCCTGATCAATTTTACAATACAGCTCATAACACAACAGCCTAGCGCCTCTTTTTCACTCTGTAGCTGCTTGTATTGTGTTACACTTCCTGGAAAATGTCTCGTTTTTATAGAGAAAAAGTGGAAAACATGTCATTAATGGGTCAAAAACTAGCCATTGAAAAAATAGCACAAATCCCCCACGGGATTGTCCAGGTGGAATATGATCCTGAAGAAGTCAGAACTTGTGGATAGCAGGTGCAGCAATAATACCACTACCACCAGGAGCATACAAGAGGTGAGGTGGAGATAAAAGAGGACGAGAATAGAGAAACCCAGGCAGAGACTGAACGTCCCATGATGAGTGAAACAACAAGCTTGCCATAACCTTCTTCCTCTAGGATAACTACATCTTCTGCCAATCCCCCTCATTCATCATTAGCTCCCCTGCCAAATGATAGCCATGCTGTGGATGTTAGGATTTGGCACTTGGTGTCCACCCATTGCACACTGTGTGGTGCACTGCTCACACATGGCAGTGTGGTGGATGAATATCGCAAGCAGGGCATCATGTAGCATCTGGGGAGAGTCCAGCCCGCAGAATATGCTAAGATGCTAGCAGGGAGGTTTCACCATTACTATTAAACTGTCAGCAAGTTGTCATGTGTCCTTAGTGGGTTCTGGACAAGGGGTATAGTGACAGCGGCAGTATTTGGGTTCTGGTGTCATGGTGTTTGGATACAGTTGTACCCCCAGATGTTATTTACCACACACACACTGTGCACATTGCAGTTTCTGATGAGAGAATGAATATGTTTATTTATATAGTGCCACAAGTGTACGCAGTGCTTTACACTTTAAGACTTTAGACAATACAAGGTTACAGTTGCACTGCTTTGTAGAGTGAAACATTGAGTGCGAGGTCCCTGCCAAAAGCTTACAATCTAAAGTGGTAATGGGAGGCATATAGAGTACATAAGTGCTGAATACAGTGCTAGAGTTCTGATGATGGGGGATACAAGTAAATTAAATAATTTATAAGCGCTTTCTTTGTACAACATCAGTGCCTTCTAGCATGTTGAGGTTTTGAATATACAGCAGATGCATTTTCAAGTGAGACCTGAAGGCCAACAGAGAGGTGCAGTGGTGTAGGGTGGGAGGGAGAGCATTCCATAGATACAGAGCAATGAGTGAAGAAGGTTTAATATGTGTGATGGCTGTAGACACGAAAGGAGATGAGCGAAGACAATCATTAGCTGAACGCAAGTGGCGGGATGGGGTATAGTGGGAGATCATAGTGGAAATGTGGGAAGGAGTAGAGAAGTGTCTTGAATGAGAAAAGTAAGATGTAAGATATCCGGAGTTTGATAGGCAGCCATTGAAGAGTTTTGAGGAGGACAAACCGAGGTGACAGAAGAGTAATTTGTGCTGCAGCCTTCTGTATGGATGGATATGGGAGGCAGGAATGCCAGACAGAAGAATGTTGCAGTAGTGCATGCCGGAGAGGATGAGTGCTTGTATAAGAATTTTAGCTGTGGAGGAAACAGAGGGAGGGATGGATTTTTAGCATTGTTACGCAAAGGAAAGTGACAGGATTTAGCAATGGCATTAATATGAGGGGTGTATGACAGAGATGTGTCAATTATCACCCCTAAACACCATGCTTCTGATACTGGACTTATGATAGTGCCATTTACAATCACCTGGAAGGGAGCTACAGGGCCAGGCCTAGGTGGGATGAGTAGTAGCTCTGTTTTAGACATATTGAGTTTGAGGTGCCTATGAGCCATCAAGTCTGAGATAGCCGAGAGGCAATCTGTGACTTTAGCCTGGATATCAGAAGTCATTCGGGGGACACTTAATGCTCTCAAGGGAAAAATGTCTATTCTAATAACAACACACCCATGATTTTGGAGGAGAGATAGGTGGAGAAGAATTATTGGACAACTCCTTCTTTTCTCCACATATACCTGGGGGCTACTTATTGTGCTGCTACTGCCTCGGATGCATCACTGGCGCTAGTCATGGCAAGGGGAACCTTCATCATCCATCACCAGTGTTACTGCTATTGTTGATACCATTCTCTTTCAGCTGTCTAATCATCCTGTTGCTTAAACAACTCAGCAGTAGCAAGAACAGCAGTTGCAAATTCCCCAATTATGGACTTTTGACATTTGATCGGTGGCTAATAGCCAACATTCCTGCTGGCATTAGGCCAGTAGGGCATTTTTTTTTCCTCAGGGCTTGTGCTTTAAAAAAATAAAATAATAATAATAATAATAATAAAAATAAAAAATAGTCATACAAAAGCAAAAAAATGGGGGGGGGGGGGTGTTTCCAACAAGCCTATGTCTTACAAATCAATGCTTCCCTAGGGCTTGTGCCAAACAAGCTTAAGTCCTACAAATCAATGTTTCCTCAGGGCTTGGGCCTCTAACCACAAATCTAACAAATCATGCTCTACAAAATCAAGTCAAGTATCAGTCCACTCCAGTGACAGCTTATGTCAGGGGGTTCCTGTCTCTATCACTTTACACACAAAATATAACAGATATAACATATTGTTTATTTATTTATTTATTTATATTAAATGTCCTCCCCAATAGCAGTCAAGAAACCATCCCAAAAAACAAATTCCCTGTACAACCGATTCATTCCCCAGACTCCACCCACCAACACAGACACTTTCCTCAGATCCCTTTTATTTTATACCATGTCTTATGGGGTTTTTTTTATTGTATTTAGGATTTTTTTTATTAACTGCCCCCAATCCCAGTAAATAACCCCCTCAAAAAAATTCCTTGTTCAACTAATTCTTTCCCCACACCCCACCAACACAACCACCCTCATGCGCCTTTTATACCATGGCTTTGGGAAATAAAATAATATTTGTTATGTGTTGTGTGTAAATTCAAAGTTCCCATTGATGTCAATGGAATGAGCTAGGTGAAAAAAGTGGAAAAACTGCACTTTTCATGGGGAATGATTTGCCATGCTAAAAGTGCCATTATTCGACGATTTCAGTTTGAGGCTACATTTTTCTCCCATTCCTATAACTGAGTGAACATGGTGAACTGAGGAGCTCAAAATCTTCCCACTGCAAAACTGAGTGGAGAATAACCTATATTGTCATCCTCTGCGTGCAGGTGCAAACTTCATCATCTAAATTAGTAATTCTCAAGCCTAACTTCAAGGACCACTAATAGGCCATGTATTCAGAATTTCTCTGCTTGAGCACATCTATCTATCTATCTATCTATCTATCTATCACTTTCTCTTTCATTATTTTTATTATTCTCATTTAATTTCAATTGATTAATTTGGTATTCAGCAATTCATTTCTGGTAAATAGAGTAAAGAGTTAGGTATTTTTGAAAATGGAAATATATGAATCTTTTGTACTTGAAAATTAATTAGCTGTTTGCAAGCTATATACAGAATAATTTTATACAAATAGAGCTCTTATTCAGGCCTCCTATAAAACAATGAATCTGTCAAGAAAAAAAGTGATTGCACAACTAAATAGAAAATCCTTTCATGTAAATATAGGTTTCAAGAGAAACAAAGGCGTTCTGTCTAAAACAGGGTACTGTAGATGAAAGGATGTGATGTCAGATTATAGAGAAACAGGTCCGGCAAGCCCAGGTAACGCAGGAAACAAGTTGCTAATTATTCACTGAGCTAAGAAGGTATACTATTGCAGTACTACAGTACACTACAGAGTCAGAAGGTCAAAGCCTGCACAGTAACTTATTCAACGTGAACTAGCTATCTTTGTTTCCATAATATAACAACAATGGAAGAAAAGGAATCAAATTCAACATGTATTTCTCTACAAGGTAAGTTCAACAACTTGTTAAGTGATTTTGTCAGAGTTCAGGTGTTACATTAGTCCTTGCAACCTGTGATATTCTTATTGCTTCTTGCAAAAGCATGTATGGCTGCCTTCTTACCTAAAGAATGACTAATTGAAAATGCAGTGAGAGGGAAAGGAAGCATGCTTTCTGTGCAGCTGTAGCTGTCTTCCTTTGTTAAGTTAATATGTAAGTGCTGACATGCTCTGTGGCATCGTGCTAGAAATGGGATGCCGTATTCCTGGAAATTTACCCTTCAATCATCTTACACTTGTCAGTGTAATAGTGTCTTATTGTCAGTACACTTCCCTGGTTTTACATTAGTAATGACAATGTACCACATTCAGGAAGGCACTGTATAAGTAATCATGATGATGTCTAACATGTTGATTATTTGTAATTGGTTAGTCATGTTATATTTCTGCAGTATTATATACAGGTGTATGTTAGTTTGCTATATGTAAAAAAGACTTGGCACCATTGGATGCCAAAGTGGTCATCAATGCAGCGTGATGCAATGTACTGGAGTTGTCTATATCATCCAAGAGGTTAAACAGTTGTTTTTCTAGTCAGCCTGCATTTCTCTGATTCCTCTTAAATGACTTAGCACAATTTAACAATGCATGGCTGTGCACTCCAGGTAGATAGAAAACTGGTTTAAAATATTTATATATGAACCCATTGATGACCAGAGGTGTATACTCCTAAATACAAATGTGAAAGATCAATATTTTATAAAGACACTATGGCTTTGTTCAAAAAGTGAGATCTTTGGACACAGTTTGCAGAAAAAAGTAGTGAACATTTTTAGTGAAAAATAAGTTATAGTGCTTTACCTGAGAAAAACATGGGTACTCACAGCTTTTCTGTTCATAGTTCATTATAAGAAATGTCTAATGTAGTCAAGCAGTTGTGCTATCACTTACCATAGAGAGCCATAGTCACTGACCCATATAGGCAATTATAAATAAAGCCTGCCTTTTGGCACCATTGCTAACAGTATAAGCTGTAATAACTTTAACCCTTTGAGTGCCAGAGGGGTATGCAACGCATTGCAAAGCAATGTGCTATGTACCCCCATGGCACTCAAAGGGTTAAAAAGAAAATCTCCCAGTGGTGGGAATAACCTTGTTTTACTCAGCAGAAAAAAACGTAATGTATATTTTACATTTAAAAAGTTTACTATTCCTACTCAGGTACTAAGGATGTATAATGTATTTTAGACACATAAACACACTTATTTCTAGATATATATTTATCATGATCCATAATACCACACTATGAATTGTTGTTTGATTCACAGTTTTTGTTTTACAATATACCATTGATGAGTCATTTTAAACAAATGCCTTTTCTCACCAGTGAAAGTACTTGTGAAAATTGTGTAAATATACGACTTTTATGGAAGACTAAAGTGGACAGTTTGGAAGAAGTTCAAGTACACATATATTAACTCTTTAAGGGGTATGCAACACATTGTGAACTAATGAATTGTTCACCCCTTTGGTCCTGAATAGGTTAATCCCTATTGTACTGAAATGAAAATAATGTAATCATATAATAATAAATATGATTATAATGGAGTTTTCTGCAACTCATTTATTTGCAATGAGATATAGTATCTCGATTCTACATTTAGGATGATGCATTTAGAAGAAATGGGACAATTCTGATGAAACCAACTGCACCATGGGAACACTGGTTTAAATGTTCAAACCCCTTCAATAATAGAGACCTATCTAAAATCAATAGGCATTCTGAAATTTTTATTTGTCTATCATGGTGGTTTGCATCGGAATTGCTCAAATTCAGCCTCATTGAATTATATTACTGAAGCTGGTGGTATTACATGTATGTTTCTAAAGCAATGATGTCAAACAGGGGCTCTGAGTGCCAGTTGCAGTTCATAAGTGGTTATTTTTCACTCTGTAACCTGGTAGGCAACACTCTGACACATATTATTAGATCATCAGGTCAAATAGGAATGATACATTTTGTCTGAACTGAATATAGCATAATTATTTTTGTAATGGAAGCAATCTGATGTCTTTTTGTCTTTATAAAATACTTGGTTGCATAGTTTTTAACATATAACACATATAATTATTCTGCTGTTTTCATTAAATTGTTTATTAACTGTCTACAGCCGTGGCCAAAACTGCATTACTTGCCAGAAAATGTTAATTGTATTTGTTCTCCTTGAATGCTTATCTTTACTTAACATATTTTAATTTAGAATATGGGTTGTCAACCTTTACCTGTAACCACTTTTGTCCATGGTGGTCTGTGGCACAATAACCTACTCCTCATCATTCTGTTGCAGCAGCAAGAATTAGAGCAGCATCAAATCTCACTGCTAGTGGTGGTGAAGTGATGTCCATACCCATCTCTCTCCCATTCTGTTTTGGTTTGGGCTAAAATGGACACTAATGTCTCTTCCACCCCAGTCTCCCCACCATCATCACCACCAGTCCCTCCTTGCTGCTGCTGCTGCTCTAATACAGATATTTCACTGGTTGAAGGAGGTGATGAGAAATGTGGCAGATTTGTGACCCAAAGAAGGAAGACTGGCAGCAGACAGGCAGCCTATCTATGCTCATGGTGGTGGTGGTATTATTGCTGTTAGGCAACAATTCTTCCTTCTTCAGGATCATGTTCCATCTGGACAATGCCATGGGGGCAATAGGACTCCTTGGGTCAGGAGAATGTTGTGGGCTCCCTTGACCGGTAGTCTGGCCACTCTGAATTACTTCCCCTACCACCTCAGCATCAGTAGGAGGAGCTATTGTGGTAATGCTAGTCCCACCAGCTGCTTTACCATCACTACTAACACCATCCATGTCAATTTCAGTCCCCGAGTTTTCCTCCTCACTTGTAGCATGATCACCCCCACCCTTACTCCTAACACTTTGAGTCTGTAGATGCTGGATCTTCGTAGTAGTAGTAGCGGGACTGCTTGGGGATGGCAAGTGTGACTTAGGGTCCCCTGCTGTCAAACTTGGTATCATCTCCTATTTCCCCCCACCTGAAAATCACAAGCTAGAGCACTAACGTCTCTGAAAGGGGTGGGAGGAGGGAACTTTAGAAGATTATATCTAGCAAAATATACATGTTTGAGAAACGTGAGGTATGTTATTGTATTTCTATTTTTAATATCTCCAATATTAGCCTTTGTTAAAAGAGCAATTACTATCCCTTTAAAGGCCAAATGTGTTTCCTGTGTGCTCCCCAGGTTAGTTCCCCCTCTGGAGCCCTAGTTCATTCTTTCCCCAAAATAGCTTCAACCGTCAGTAAATTTTACAAACAGAGCTACAGTCTAGAATCAACTCCTGACAACCCCCCAATTTCCTTGCAGTCCCCTCTTTGGAATTTCCTCAATAGAGCATGTGTCTCTTCACTCACCACATCAGTCTATTCTGAGCTCCAAGCTCCCATCACTGCCACTGAACTTGATAAAGAGCTCAGTTCTATGCCATTAGGGAAGATCCCTGTTCCTGATGGAATTCCCTAACCTTATTATCACAAGTTTCAGCCCACCCTCCTCCCACATCTACGTCTGTCATTTAACATGATCCTGTGAGGTATACCTTTTTCTCCACAGACCCTGGAGGCACATGTAGTGGTTATCCACAAACCAGGCAAGGACCCTTCACTTTGTTCCAGCTACTGCCCCATCTCTCTTCTTAATGTGGACTTCAAATACTTGCCAATCAACTATGCCCCCACCTACCCAACCTCATCTACCTAGATCAGAGTGTTTTCATTCCTGTCAGACACAACACAGCCTCAGTTATCTCCCTACTGAAACTCACTTGGTCTTCCTCTCCTTAATAGCCCCCCATATTCACTCCCTCTTCATACCTCTGGCATATCATTACTGATCATTTCTCCTCCCAAGATTTAGTCTCACAGCTACTTACCTGCCTTCTGTACAGTTTCCATGGCTCTTCTGGTGCTCTCTCTTTTTTCTTCTCTCTCTTCCCACACTCTCCTCTTCTTTCAGTAGATCGGTCATTTTACCACTTCACACCTTGGTTGACATAGGCCCCCGGTAAGAAGACTTAAGAACATATTCCCACAGCCTCCCTTACTCTCCTTCAGACAGCCTCCCAATTTGAAACAACTGATGGTGAGGAGTGCCCTGAATAAAAATACAAAAAATGGCACATCTCCCTGCCTACAAAAGAGATGTGAAACCTGTGCACACATTTACACCACGGACAACATACCAATTCCAAACACCCAGTTACACCATAAGATCAATGGTACCTTCACCTGTAAATCATTCAATGTAATATACCTTATCATGTGTCCAAAATGCCCAACAGCTCTGTATGTGGGAGAAACTGGACAAGCACTACATAAGAGATTTAATTCCCACAGATCCAGTGTTCATAACAAAAAGACAGAGACACCAATGGGAGGACATTTTTGTCAAAATGGGCACAGTGTCAGGGACATTAAGTTAACTGTATTGATGGGACGGTTCCGCACTCAAAGGGACAGAAAGGTTTGGGAGGTAAAATTAATGTTAAAATTTAATGCAATTTGTAGTGGTTTAAATAGGGACAAAGCGTTTCTGTCACATTATCACTTAGTTGGTTGGTCTTTCCGACAGACCCAAGAGCATCGTAAGTACCTCTAAAGCCTCAGAGGAAGAGTGCAATTTACCACTGACTGATCAAAGTATCTGGATTGAGTTGTCTTATCTGATTTCCATGCTAAACAATGCAATGTGTACTTGTATTTAAGAGAGATGTTCTCATATTTATCTGTATAACATGCCTGAGGAAGAGCCCTAAGGTCTTGAAAGCTTGCATTCTAAATCTGCTTAGTTAGCCAATAAAAGGTATCAAAAACTATATTTGCCTCCTGTATTTCTATGGCTAACACAGTACCAACTCTCATCTGTTATAGAATAACACAGAGGAGGAGTGATCTCACTGTAGAACTTATCTCCGTTTTATCAACTCTTTATCATACCTTAGTGCATCTCTCCTTTGTACTGATAGAGAGAATGTTTAAGTTGTTTTTTTTTCAATAGCACATGTATTTGAAGAGTAATGTGTCAATACTATATCTGGATATTGGGAGAGATTTAAAGAGCAGCACTGGTTAAGATATAAGACAGAGGGGTAACTATACACATGTAGTATGTAGCACCAAAAAGAAGTATTAGAGGCAAAATAAGTATGTCAAATTATCAGCCTAGCAACTTGATTTTCAGTTGCAACAGAACAAGTAGAAATATTTTTTAATTCAGGGAAAATGCTTGAAGTAAGCAGTCTAGGCAAAACGGTGCCAAAGATATTGGGGGTGGGAAATAAAATATGGGTATATAATCAATGGCAGTCAATGAATAACAGAAGTATGCCCCTCAAGGAATTAACCCTTTGAGTGTCAGAGGGGTAGAGAATGCATTGCAATGTAATGTGTTAAGTAACCCTCTGGCACTCAAAGGGTTGACAACTGTCCTACAAAAAGAAATACCATAGATTTAAATGGAGATTTTAACCTCATGAATGCTAGGTAGTTCCCCAATGCATTGATTTACCATGAACTGGGGAACTCTGTAGCTTTCAAGGGGTTTAAAGCCCTATTTAAATAAATGTGAGCTATTATTTGCCCTGTATATGTAGTTAAATTATGCCAGGGCTGTATTTCCCATTAGGCAAACTAGAAAACTGCCTAGAGCTCCAAATTTTGAAAGGCATCTCAGCTTTGCTGTTCACACTTACTTTATGAGCTGTTGATGTGGCTAGTGCACTCTCATTGTTGATATTCCCTTTTAGTGACTATTATTTAATCCATGACTATTATTTAACCCATTGCATGCTAGATTTTTTTTTTTTGTACATGGACGTTATGGGTAAAAGGTATTTGTTTTAATCAGTATTAAGCATTACTATTCCTTTAAATAGTTTCTATACTTATATACCCTGAAAATGAAAGGAAAACTCATTTTTATTTATCTGGCAACAGCAGTTAAAACAATGAAATAAAACAGTCTCTGTTATACAACAGGCTCTAAAGTAAATAGCTTTGACAGAAAAACTGATACCTGTGTGCTGAGGTATTTTATGTGCAGTGAGAAAACAAAAGTACTCCTTGGTCAGATTATAGGGTAATTCAGACAGGAACAGTTTTCATATACCATGACTAATGTATTAACCACTCAGTGACCAAGCCTTTTTTACACTAGAGGATAAGACCAATTAGGCCTTTTTAGTATGTCTTTGGTCAACCATATTTTTCATCTAATTTATTTAGTAAATCTAACCAAATGATATACCATTTTAATCATATGTAGGGATTTCTTTTTTACCATATTTATATGTGTAACCCAACATTTCTTTTGATAATAAAAAATGAAATAAAAAAAAAAAACCTTTCATAGGTTTTCCTGTGATAATGTGTGCTCAAATGTTTTTTAACTGGATGAAATGTATGAACATTAGTTCATACTTCTTAAATGTCCCTTTTTAAGGGGGTACTTCCCTCTGAGGTGAAAATCCCTATGTCCCTCTTTCCCTCCCTGGTGCGATCTTTAACTCATGACATGCCAAAACTAGCACTGGTCCTTAAAGGACTGAATTCTGTGATAGTCCTGACACATCGCTGGTTTTTAAGGGTTTAAGAAGAATAGAGCAATTCTGGCATAATCTGACAGCTAAATAAGAGCTCATATCAATTTAAATAGAGCCTTTAACTCATTGAAAGCTAGAGAGGTCCCCAATGAGTTGCAAAGCATTGAGAAAATCATTGGTACTGCTACTGCTGATATATGTTTTGTATAAGATGGATTTAATCACAAGCTTCCATTTTTTGGATGCAGTATCTCTATGGCCTGACATTTTACAGTCTGCAGGCTGTTATACCCCTCTGGGACACAAAGGGTTACTAATCACTTCAAGTAAATGAAAATGAAACAAATGTATTGCTGCAATGACACACTAGTCTAAAAAGAGTTGTTTGTATTCCTGTTTATTTCCTTCTCTGTAAGAGATGCATTTGGATTGTACAGAAATATAGTTTTGTGTTAACGTATTAGCAAGGTCTGGCAATAGGGCACTGAGAATGTACTTCTATTTCAGTATGACATACTGTGGAGATCAGCCAGGACAAGCCATTGATCTGGCAGCAATTACAAGGTCACCCTTTGTCACTGAATTTTCCAAAGAGATACATGCTTTACTTTCTTCGGTGGCCATATTACAACCTCCTTTGAGTATTGGGCACTCATCCAATGATCTTGTACAGGGCTATTTACTTTTTCGTAGTAAATTTTCCTTGCACAGTAGTGGGTGTGAATATTAAACATTTAAAGTAAACAGAGTAAATGGAAATGTTCTACTATAGAAAACTACGATACAGGTACAGTCAGCATTACATGTTTCATCTCAATGCTTTAATGTGTCTAATAACACATTAATGTGCTTTAACCAGGAATTGGCAAACTGAGGTCCTCCAGCTGTTGAGGACTACAATTCCCATCAGCCCCAGTTTGTCCATGTTTAGTTGAAGTTGTGCTGAACATGTTAGCAAATCATTCTTTCAAAAGATGTATCACTGGTAGCACCAAATATCAGTAATTAATTACCAGTGTATCATTACCTATAAATGACACAGCAATATAATGGGAGATTTCCAACATTATGGAATAAGGAAGGTATCAATATGTAGACTGCTTCTGTAGTATTTAAAGTAACATAGAAACAGATTTTAACGGCAGTAAAGAACCATCTGCCCCAACCAATCTGCAAATTCCCCTAATAAAATACATAATTTACAAATCAGGTACAGTATAACATGTCAAATTTGTCCTGTACAGCACCCTACAAAAAAAGGCAAAACATTACAGTTGGAGAGTATACTGCACATAATAAACACACGTGAACATGCTAGGTGAAACTCAAAGATTAAAGAAAAATTCACTCTCATGCAGATTAATTCACCAGTTATCTTCCCCACACTTAAACCATTCCATTCATCCATTATGCACATGCAAATAAATATGCAGTCATTCAGCTACACAAACAGATAATACATTCAGCCACTACTCATGTTTACCCAAACCTAAAAATAAACCTCCATTTAACCACCACACAGATATATGTCTATTTAAAATATCTTCAAACACATACAACTATCTAAGTCTCCAACCTAAGGGTGGGGTTGTCCATGTGGTGTATTATATTGATTAATTAATGTTGCTGGATCATAAATTTTGGAAATGCAGATTGATAGCTGTTGGACTGCTCCAGCATCAGGTTGGCCTATTAAGTGTGTGTAGGTGTGTGAGGGTGTGTGTAGGTGTGTGTTTGTAGGTGTGTGTGTAGGTGTGCGTGTAGGGGTGTGTGTGTCATCACTTTCTATAACTGTCTAACTTGTCTACTAAGCCGGACAAAGCTGTTCCACCTACAGTTCTAAACAAGTTTAACCAGTTTACTGAATATATTTACACTAAAGTCAAATAATGTATATTTACCTAGCCATATCATACCATACTCACTAATGTTGAATATAAAGCCATATGCTTCATGACTTTAATAGATAAATAACAAATAGACATATTTACAGAACAACTAATTGTATTCTATATGATGTACAGAAGCAAGTCTGCAATGGCCTAAAATGTGTTTTACCTTCCATTGTTGAGCATCCACGTTTAGGTATTATTTTCATACATGAGTAGCACATTTCTAAAGGCTTATGAAAGTAAAATAACAGAGAACCACATAAATATACACCTGTTTGTGAATTTATTGCTCCTATAGCTCCATAAGTGAAATGTTTTTTATGCTGGGCCATGTGATAAGCATAAAGAGACAAACAACTTAAACATTTAACCCTTTGAGTGCCAGAAAGGTATCCATACATTGCAATGCAATGCACTGGCTACTTCTCTTGCACTCAAAGGGTTAAGGACCAGAAGTTTACAACAAATTGTGAAGATATATTGTACACCTGCCTGGTCCTTAAATGGTTAAGTTAGATATGTACACATATTCTATTGTATCCTATATAATAATTCACTAGGATGTTTGTCAGAAGCCGCCATGTGCAGTAGAGATGCGCATTCGGGCAGTCTCTACTGCACATGATTGCATTGCGTGAGTGAGGGGACGCAAGACTGCATCACGTGGAGCAGTGAGGTAGCGACCACTAAATCCTTTGAGTGCCAGAGGTGTACGCTATAGCAGCACAGATATTATATGCAATCTCAGAGATTATTGGTGCATGTGGTCATTCTTTTACTGAGGTTCACTGTTTTACTTTTTACTGCAGTGCCTTTTGTCAGTGTGCAAAATAGTAACATTTTTCATAGCACAGTTATATAATAAGGATAATCTTTATTTTGAACAAATGTGCATTTAAAGTTTTTTTTGGGGGGTTATTCAGCGTGAAGACACCTATACTTTAACTATAAAACAATATTTGACATTCATGCCAGGTACTTAGAATAGATAAAAAAATAAATACAAATTGCACACTCTAAATGTAAATTTATCAAAAGATGATTTGTGTCAATGTGCCACCTTCACCACACCCCCAATGTGGGAGCTCACTTTAAAAAGAGGTTATAAAATGGCCTCTCATAGTACACATTTGTCTGGTATCTACCCCAGAAAGGTCATTGATATCCAATCTCACATGTAAAATATAAATTGTAAAGACTTCTGCGTGTAGTATACTTTCAATATAGCAGTCACCAATGAATTGCCAGATAAAATGAGCTACTGACATATTTTCACAAACTGAGTACTGTCTCTAGTGGTAAGCAGGAGTACCTGGAATCAGCCCCAGGCAAATCTCTCTGGTGATACCCGGTATGCAGATACAGTCTCCCGATTTATATAAATTAAAGGAGTCCATTAGAGTATACAAAAATATTTTAGTACAAAAAAATACATATATTAAAAAAAGTGTTGTATAATTAAATATGCATATACTAGTTTTAAAGCCAGTGTACACGGGCCAACACGTGGCGCTGCAGTCATGCTCAGTACTGACTGCGTGTGCTGCAGCTGATACGGAGCGGGGCTCTCTGAATGCTTGGTCCCAGGAAGGTGTGTAGAGAGGACTCCGGTCTGTATTCAGAGCTCCCCACTCCGTATCAGCCGTGGCACGGGCAGTCAGTACTGCGCATGACTGCAGAGCACACAATCATCTCTACTACACATGACAGCTTCTGACAAACATCCTTAGTGAATTATAATATAGGATGCTATAAAAACATGCAGACACAACAAAAATACCCTTCAAGTTTCGTAACAAAAGTGTTGTTAATTCTTTATAGCACATATGTATATTTAATTGTACAACCCCATTTTTTAAAAATATTTATTTTTGTATTAAAATATTTTTGTACTATACTGTATTTGACTCCTTTACTTTATATACGTCTTGAGACTGTATCTGCATATTGGGTATCACCAGAGAGACTTTCCTGGGGATGATTCCAGGCACTGCTGATTATCACTAGAGACAGTGTTCAGTCTGTGAAATATATATATGTTTTGTTTTTCACTACAGGAAAGAGCAGCACCATTGTTTTGCTGACAGATTGTATTGACACTTAACACATTTTATTTTTTTATTTTTTATATCAATTTCCCATGTTGTAAGCTCTTTTGCTTTTTTATTGTTTATTTGTTACTTAAACTAGATAATTTAATTTTTCACTTTCTCAACTGCAGAAATTCTGAGATTATCGCCACCTCATAAATTTCCTCAGAATTGTGGGCCTTATTTATGAAAGTAAACTATATCAACTATGGGACAAACCAATTGGTGGGTGAGGAATAAAAATTCCCAATATTCCCACTGACTTAAATGGTATTTTTTAACCTCTCAATTGCTTGATAGTAACATACATTGTAACGTAGATGATGAGGCTGAATAAAGACATGTGTCCATCAAGTCCAGCCCATGCCAAAAACACCCCTGTTTATCCAGAGGAAGGCAAAAAAAAACCATCTGGAGCAATTTCTAATTTAGCCCCAAGTGGGTAAAAAAAATCCTTCCTGACTCCAAATGGCAGTCAGATATTTCCCTGGATCAACATCTTATCTGCTTTGAAGTCATCTGTAATCATTTTCAATATTGTTCTGTGCTAGATAGGCATCTATTTCTTTTTTGAAAGCAGTTGCATTATCTGCAAGTACAACATACGGAGGCAAAGAATTCCATAGCTTAACTGCCCTTACTGTAAAGAATCCCTGCCTTTGTTTTAGTCGAAAGCACCTTTCCTCAAGTCTTAATGGATGACCTCTTGTTCTTAGCTCAGCTCTTTGCGTAAATAATTAACTAGCTAGTTTTTTGTATTGACCTTGAATGTATTTGTAAATGGTAATCATATCACCCCTTAGATGTCTCTTATCTAACGTAAACAAACCCAGTTTGGCTAGTCTCTCTTTATAACTCAGATCCTCCGATCCCTTTATCAGTTTAGTTGCATGTCTCTGCACCTTTTCCAGTTCAACAGTGTCTTTTTTAAGAACTGGCTCCCAAAATTGTACTCCATATCCTAGATGAGGCCTAACCAAGGATTTATACAAAGGTAGGATAATATTAGCATCACTTGCATCTATACATCTTTTTATGCAGGCTAGTATCCTATTTACTCTTGCAGCTGCAGAGTGACTCTGCACACAGCTGTGAAGTCTATTGTCTATCAGTACTCCTAAATCTTTCTCTAATGAGGATTTCCCAAGTTGTTTCCCATTTAGAGTATATGTAGTAAGTTTGTTTCTACAGCCCAAATGCATAACCTTACATTTATCTACATTAAATGTCCTCTGCCACTTTACTGCCCATTCACTCAATTTATCTAAATCCTTCTGCAGAGACACATAGCTTAGTGTCATCAGTAAAGATTGAGATGCTACTTGATGTCCCAAAGAATTGTGAAAACATGATTTGGAGAACTCTATTAATCAAGAGGCTAAAGGGCACCATTTAGATCAATGGTATATTTCATTTGTCCCCTTATAGTGCAGTTGATTTTCCCAAGAATTCTCCCTCGTAGCTTCAACACATACCTCCCAATGGTCTATATTTATAAAAGCAAACTGGAGGTTATTCTGGAGTAAACCAACTGCAACACAGGGGACCAATGAAAATACCTGTTAAATTAAATTTAATTTTTAACTTCTTGATTGGTAGAGCAATCCATTGGAGACCTCTATAGCATTCATGGGGTTAAAAAGCTCTTTTGAAGTGCATGGGAAGTTAGGAATTTTTATTTGTTCCCTTTGGTGCAGTGGGTTTACTCCAGTTTGCTTTTATAAATATGGACTAATGAGCTTTATTAACCCTTTGCGTGCCATATGGATACGCAATGCATTGTCAACACCTCTGGCACTCAAAGGGTTAATAGCGGCATTCCAAATCTGCTGCTTTATCTGACTAGGCCATGTTTTATTTTCCCTAACCAAAGTCCCCTGATTCTGTGTATTAACATTATAGGTCCTATGATCAAAATATGGCTGTTAGCAGCTTCTGATCTATATTTAAAGTCAATGTTAGCATTGCTTTTAGTCTGGAATGTCTAAACACTAAGCACACTTTTGAAACATGACAAAATTAGCATTTTTTTAATCATAAAATGGAGGAAAAAACATCCCTTATACAGACATAATGGTGCAAAACAACAGCATCTTAGCGAAAAAATAGAAAGTGCCATTGACTTAAATTGGGCTTTTAACCCCTTGAATGCTATATAGTTAAATAGTAGTTTAAGTTAACCCTTTGAGTGCCAGAGGGGTACGCAACGCATTGCAAAGCAATGCGTTGCGTACCCCTCTGGCACTCAAAGGGTTAAAAAAAGACTTGCGCCCATCAAGTTTAACCCTTTTCCTCTTCTTGTTTACTGTTGTTGATCCATTTTGGCAATTTCATATTGTGCTTTCAATGGGAGAAAAATTGCTTCTTGACTCCAAATATGTCTCCAACACATTGTAAAGTAATATGTTAGAGCAGTGGTTCTCAAATGCAGCCACCGTGGCCGCATGCGGCCAGCAGCGTGTTTTTGTGTGGGCCACCATGATAAATGAGGAAATGGTGGCCGCATACAAAATGTGTGTGTGTTTTTTTTCCCCCTTGTTGGAGCCAGCAATGATAACCAGCTCCAGCCGGGACCACGTCACACACGGAGATGCCGCGTGGAGCATGCTGGTGTTTCCTTCCTCAGTCTGGGCACCAGTTTCAAACTTGCACTGGCCTCAGTTTAAGTTTAAAACTGGCTCCCAGACTGAGGAAGAAAACGCCAGCATGCACCACACAGCGTCTCCACGTGTTAATCGGTCCCAGCTGTCATCAGTGCCGGCAGTGTGGAGGCGAGAAAGAGGCATAAGGAGGTACTGCAAGGGGGAGAAAGAGAGGTGCAAGGGGAGAGGTACAGAGGAGAGAAAGAAGTGCAAGGGGGAGAAAGAGAGGTGCAAGGGGAGAGGTACAGAGAGGAGAAAGAGGTACAAGGGGGAGAAAGAGAGGTGCAAGGGGAGAGGTACAGAGAGGAGAAAGAGGTACAAGGGGGAGAAAGAGAGGTGCAAAGGGGTACAAGGGGGAGAAAGAGAGGTGCAAGGGGGAAAGGTACAGAGGGTAGAAAGAGGTACAAGGGGAGAAAGAGGTGCAAGGGGGTACAAGGGGGAGAAAGAGAGGTGCAAGGGGGAGAGGTACAGAGGGGAGAAAGAGGTACAAGGGGGAGAAAGAGAGGTGCAAGGGGGAGAGGTACAGAGTGGAGAAAGAGGTGCAAGGGGGAGAAAGAGAGGTGCAAGGGGGAGAGGTACAAGGGGGAAAAAGAGAGGTGCAAGGGGGAGAAAGAGAGGTGCAAGGGGGAGAGGTACAGAGGGGAGAAAGAGAGGTGCAAGGGGGAGAGGTCCAGATGGGAGAAAGAGAGGTGCAAAGGGGAGAGGTACAGAGGGGAGAAAGAGAGGTGCAACAGGGAGAGGTACAGAGGGGAGAAAGAGAGGTGCAAGTGGGAGAGGTACAGAGGGGAGAAACAGAGGTGCAAGGGGGAGAGGTACAGAGGGGAGAAAGAGAGGTGCAACAGGGAGAGGTACAGAGGGGAGAAAGAGAGGTGCAAGGGGGAGAAGGCACAAGGGGGTGAAAGAAGTACATGGGGCGAGAAAGAGGCACAAGGTGGGGGTGAAAGAGGCACAAGGTGGGGGTGAAAGAGGCACAAGGTGGCGTGACAGAAGTACATGGGGGAGAAAGAAGTACATGAGGGAGAGGTACAAAGGGGAGAAAGAGGTGCAGAGGGTGAAAGTACAAGAGGGGAGAAAGAGACACAAAGGGGTGAAAGAACTACAAGGGGGGGTGAAAGAATTACATGGGGGAGAAAGAGAGGTGCAAGGGGGAGAAAGTACAAGGGGGGCAATGTGAGTGGGACAATGAGTGGGCAATGTGAGTAGGTAATATATTGGGACAGTGTGAGTGGCCAATATGAGGTAAGCAATGTGAGTGGGACAGTGTGAGGTGGGCAATGTGAGTGGGACAAAATAAGAGGTGGGCAATAAGAGGTGGGCCAGTATGAAGTGGGCCAGTGTGAGGTGGGCAATGTGAGTGGAACAGTGTGAGGTGGGCAATGTAAGTGGGACAGTGTGAAGTGGGCAATGTGAGTGGGACAAAATAAGTGAGAGTGTGAGGTGGACAATGTGAGTGGGACAGTAAGAGGTGGGCAATGTGAGTGGGACAGTGTGAGGTGGGCAATAAGAGGTGGGCCAGTGTGAGGTGGGCAGTGTGAGTCGCAGTCGCTCCTCTAAGCCTCAACCTCAGATGGCCCTGGGATGAGTGAGAGTGAGTGCTGAACCTGAGTGAGACACACACACACAGTGAACCCAGCATTTACTTTTTTGTAATCATGTCACATTGCTGGGTAATGCATAGCAGAAAATATATAAGTGTATGTGAAGCAATTTTGGGGCAAAATAATTGCAGAATAATTAAAAAAAAAAAAAAAAAGAAGAAATAACCACTTCGATGAAGGAGAGGTCTCCAATGCATTAGAAAGCACCCAAGGGGTTAAAAATCACATTTGAATCAATTGCATTGTGTTTGTGTTTCACGTGGTATAGTAGTAATCCTCACAACATGATTGCTATGCTTTTGTCTTGTAATTTATATTGCCCGTTCAGTTCAAGGGAAAATTGCTTACTTGTGTTAACCCCTTGAGGATCAGAAGGGAGTGCAGTTCAATGCTTGTCAATGTGTTGTGCACCCCTCTGGTCCTCAAGCAGTTAAAACACTGAACAAGAATGGTAGCATTTTGATATCTCAAATGTATGTTAGATTAAAAAAAATTCAGAGTGCAGGGTTGTGGTGTTTTCACTCCTTGGCTGTCACAAAGGTACCCAATCTAGTGTGAGGCCTCCAACATCCAAGGGGTTGATTTTAGACTAGAGAAGCTTTGAGGGAATTATATAAATCCCATTAGAATTGATGGTTGTACTTTAATGGTACATAACTTTAAAGGCAAAATGTGGTGATAATGGTGAAATCTACAGTCCCATCCATCCCAGTGAAATGATCGGTAGAAATCTGGAGGATAACTGTCTGCTCATTGGGTTTCCCGCTGAGTTTGTCAGGAATACCTGTGTGTCAGGGGGATACTGTCAGTAATGTCACAGGTCCTAACAGAGAATGGAAATGGATCAGAAGGGTCACTTCATTTGACTATGTGTTTTCTGTCTGGTCAAACAGTTGAAATGTGGTTTCCAGGGGTGCACCCAGGTGTAAGCCCTCTGACATTCAGAAGGTTAAAAAGGCATTTTGTAGTGCCCTGGTTTACAATGGAACTGTCACTTTGTAATAAATAGGTGTTTTTAACTATTTGAGTGCCAGAAAGGTATCCAACATATTGCATTGGATAACTCTCTGGCACTAAAAGGGTTAAAATCTTTCATATTCATATATGTTTGTTAGCCATGTTTTATTTAAAGCAATAGTGTGTGAATGTAGCTTTAGGTGCTGGTCAGTGTTTGTGGTACTCTTTATTACTATGTGATTTCTTTCTGGAATTTTAAATTGTAATATGATGTAAATTTATTGTTGTTGCACTTATTTATATGCACTTTTTGTATGTCTTAACATCCTCATAGCATTTGTGCATGTAATGTCATAGTGTGGCCACCAGGACATGGCTGTGGCCACAGTGCAGCCACCAGGACATCGTGGTGGCCGCATTGGTGGCCACCAGAAAAAATTCCTTGAGAACCACTGTGTTAGAGCCATATCTAGAATTCAACATGCTAAAATACCCTTTTAAATTAATGGGACATTTGAGAACATTTCTTTCTCCTCTATGGTGCAGTTGGTTTACACCAGAATTACTCCACTTCTCTTTTTTAACCCCTTAAGGACTGATGTCGTTCTAGGACCATCATCAGTGAATTTGATTACAGTCCTGGCATGTCATGGGTTTTTTGCTCACAGTGCTCCTATGGGAGTCTGAAACTGACCACTCCATGACCGCTTCGGCGAGCTGACGTGATTGGTCATGAGCGTTGGCTCACTGAATGAGCTCAAAGTGATCCTTAAGGGGAATCCACTCCCCAGGACCGCCTTTGGTAAGGGGCTAAACATATGATTTATCCTGACATTACATTTGCCCATACCCTCTTTTAGACCTTCTCTAATATTGTCTTTCGTAGCATTAACTAGCAAAAAAATGGTCTTGAATTCTTTAAAAATGTGTTGTTTTAAAGACAAAATAAAATGATGTTGTTAAAAATTGATTTTAAGACTACATTTTCTTTTGAACATTGAATCCTATATTTTTAAACTGTACAGTGATTACAGCTGTAAAACATCTAGAAACAAAGTTTCTCCCTACCTCTGGATTTTTCTCTTTAAGTATTTTACAAGCACTTTCTCCTTAAACTCACCTGCTACGAGAAGAGCATCATAAATTGTTCATACCTTACAGCCAATATGAATTTGACCTCAAATACTAATTAATCACTTCTCTTCTACACCTCCTATCCTAAGCAGTAGGCCAGGATCACCATAATTCTATGTCGCTACTCACTATACATATGTGTGATTGAGGGAGAAAGAGAGAGACAGAGAGAGAGAAAGAGAGACATCCTGCCTCTAAAAAGATGATCATTGAACTGAACATTTGCATTAATTGAATTTTGAATTGTCTACAAGTGAGTCTGTCATAATATATGTCCTCCCCTTATATCATACCAAATATATCATAAAACAACTTAATTACAGATATACCTTATTTTTTGTAAAGGTCAAGGTGATAATAACAGTACTTAAGAGTACATATCAGATATTGTGCCACTAAAGTTAATCCAATCCAATCTTCACCCACCTGCGTCATTAATGTCCCTTGTATTCAAATTAAGTGTTAAAGGTGGCACAATTTTAGATTTAGGTTATAGCTTTGTATAGGTCAACACATCCCAAGGTATATCTTATTAACTTTCCTCCGATAAAATGTTAAGTTAATAGAGAACTCCTTGTTCAATAACAGATAATAACTTATTTAAATTCTCTTTTCAAAGTTTATTTTTTTAAGAGTCGGGTGATTTTTTTTTCCAGGTTCAAGATGATTAACACCTTAGAATGGGAATAATTTTAAATATTAATTTAGCAATGATATAGTTACTGAATTTAGAGTGCATTATCATAATCTTTTGAGTACCTTGTTGGCACTGTAATAGTAAAAGTTATACATCTATTCATACATAGTATTGTCAGATACAATGACAAAATTATCAGGATTTATAATTTCCTCCCTGCTATAGCGGAGTCAATTTATCGGAATCTTATGTAAGGATGGGCAAAAGTTTATACCTCAAAAGTGAAAAATGTAAATTTTCACCAAACTGCAAATGTTTTGCGAAAAAATATTTTTTTTTCCATTTTTCGCTTAACTCATTGCATTGAAATCAATGGGAAGACTGAATTTCTCCCAACCATGTTGCAAGTTTCCCCTTCTTTTCCTGCAGCATTCATTTTCTGAGAGGGAGAGAGAGAGCTGCAAAATTTTTATCTACAAAGACAGGCTAATGAAGTGGACCTGAGGCTTAGTTTAAGGAGTCTTGTAGACAGGACATTTGTTCTCTGTATTAAGGGAGTCTGGGGGCACACTGGGGCAAGTAAGGAAGAAAGAAGGTTAACCCCAAATACCCCCAAATTCTGTGTGCCTGATTAGAAAGACACAGGCAGATGTGATTCAATTTCCTTCCTAATCTGGCTGTTATTATGTCTGTGTTGGGGGGCCTAGGGTGTATGAGAAGTGAGCAAATGAGATGTACCCCAAATATCTCAACATTCTGTGTGACTGACTGGAAAGACACAGTCAGATGTGATCCAAGTTTGTTTCTGATCTGGCTATTATCTCTCGGTCAGGGGAGTCTGGGGTATGAGAAGGCAGCAAAGGAGAATTACCACAAATACCTCAAAATCTGTGTGACTGACTAGAAAGATATAGACAGAGGTTATCCAAATTCCATCCTGATCTGGCTGGGGAGTCTGGAGTGTGAGAAGGGAGCAAAGTAGGGTCACCCCAATTACCCCAAAAGTCTATGTCACTGTCTTTGAAGACACAGGCAAATGTGATTCACATTTCTTCCTGATCTGGATGTTATCTCTGTCCTAGGGGAGTTTAGGGAAATAAGCAGTTGATCGGGGAGTGCTATTTTGTTTGTTTATTGTTGAAAGAAATAGGGATAGAGGGGACAGTAAATTAAAGGGATAGTAATGTTTAACAAAAAAGCAGCTCTTATTAATCTTCATAGTGTTTGCACCATGGAGAGTGTTATTTCAATGCTGTCAGAGTTGTAGTTCAAGAGTAATTGAATGATAAAGTATCCCCCTCCCACCTCTTTTACCTAGTGTAAGCCTCCTCCTCTCAGATGTGAAATCTGGTCTCTTGACCGGACAGGTTGCAGCAAGGGACAATCTTCTTACTATGAGAATAAGGAAAACCCTGTCCCTCTTCACAGGTTTTTCAGGTATTTCCTTATGTTCACTGAAGATTGTCCCTTATGTGATCCATTCAGACAGTCTTGCTACTCTGAGGTGAGCAGTTTTACATCAGTAAAAGGGGCAGGAGGGGGATACTTTATCATTCAATTGCTCTTGATCTACAACTTTGACAGTATTGAAATAACACTCTCCATAGCTCCAATACTGTGAAGATTAATTAGAGCTGCTTTTTTTGTGAAACATTAATATCTTTTTAAAATAAATAAATACATTTAAAAAAAATATAGGTGGCAAAGACAGGGGCCCTGACTGAGGCAGACTGGTACTTGAGACTGGGTATTTTGTATTGGCAATTGCAAGGCATTACACACAATCAGTTCTATTATGTACTTTACAATCAAAACATACACAGCAAATGAGAAATGTCCAGAAAACACACAAGGGGTAGGGTGAAAAGTTTAGGAGCAGTGCAGAGATGTGTGAGTTAAGTGGTAGTCCAAAAACTGGCTGCACCCATGGTTGCTGTTTTTGAAGATGACAAGAGTCATAGAATGCCAACATCCTCCCCCACCACCTTCACCACCATCACAAGTCATGTAGTTAAAGCTATAAAGTTACATAGTACTTCCACTATCTACTGACATAACACACTTACCAAGTTCTTACAAAGAAGTTAAAACTTGTACAAAAATAATACAAAAGTACACTTATGGAATAGTAAACTTGCCAAAATGGTGGCTGTTGACATGCTGTCCTTTACTTTTGTTGAAAACAGAGGCTTTAAAAGAACTGATATCAAGTGTTTAACCCCAGAGGAATATCCTAAGCCACAGTTAATTTTCAAGGATGGTTGTGCCAATGTTACTTAAGTAGGAAGTAAGTATTGTTGGAAAAGGACAAAGGCACTCATCCTGATAACAATTTTTAAAGGTGTATTTTGCTGTAGGACTCACAACTTTTACTTTTAATTCTCCACTTCATAAAGGTGATATTGCAGTGGGAAATCTTGCAATCATCGAAAACAAAAATTGTAAGGTAATCACAGGAAATTTATCGGAAATTATATATTTTAAATGGGCAGGAAGTTTAGCAAAAACAGTGGGAAATTGTTTTTTTTCCTCTGAAATGTCTGTGAGAAATGTATCTGACCTTATACCCATCCCTAATTTGAAGTCAATTCTAGTGAATGGAAAGGAGACTAAAATCATCTCAATATGATTCTCACAGTAGTACCTTTTACTCAGCCTATGCTTAAACAGCTATTTTTAAAAGGTGGGAACTAGGCATATATGTGCCTAAAATTCTGAGCCAACAAACAAAATGTATTATGAGTTGCCCTTATTTGTGTGTTTCTGCAAGGCTAACAATTCTATCACTGTTTTCTATATGATGTGGTGTTAATGCAGGTTATTAACTTTTTGAAGCATACAGCTACTCCACTAAGCAGCTTATTTTCTTAGATGTCTCTGTAAAAGTAAACTACAGCTTTAGCATATGCTTTTTCAAAAGACAATCAGATAAAATAGCTAACATTTATGATAGAGGATGGATACTAACAAACACTGGACTAGTCTTTGATAACTACAAAGTGCTTCATTCATCAGCACCTTTATGTTTTTTGACACACCTTCCTTTTCATTGGGTCCCAACTGATTTATGCTCAGTCCTCATCTTCCTCCTACGTCTGATATTTGAGCCTTCCTGCTTGTGGCATCAGTGTTTTGCTTGTTTCTGCTGGTCTCTGATTTTGACCTCTGCTAATACCGTTCACTCGCCTGCTTTCTCCTCTCCCTACCTTGGCTTCAGATATTGGCTCTCCACTGATCTTTCATTTAGTACTGCAAACCCAGACTGTGGAACATTCTCCTATCTGGGTAGCTGCTCCTGATCGACCTCCCTCTCCTGCTATTGTTCCAGTGGAAGGATTGTATCTCCTCAACACCATCCACCCATTACTAGCTTGCAAGGGTTGCGAATACTTTACAAGGTTTGCAGAGGAAATCTATTTGTACTTATATTCATTTTGTGTGGAATATGCAGTTATTTATTTGTTTTCAACTCTTCCATCCCAAAATGGATTTACAAGTATAATCTGAATGAGGTGAACTACCAAAATTGGGTATACACATACATATGCAAGAGTAATATCTATTTACTTGTAAAAGTCAGTAGGGTACATTCATATTTTTACCTGCTTGTATATACATATATATATATATATTTGTTTTTTGTATAGCATTCAAGTGGTTAATAAAACTCTGTTTAACTCTATGGGCATTTGTATTTGACTGCTATTGTGCAGTTGGTTTACAACAGAATTATTCCAGGATTATGTAAGGCTCTTTGATGATGAAGGGGATTAGATTGCTTAACTAGTGTCCTATGTTCAAAAGGAAAACATAATTCTGGGATAACCTATCTACACCACAGTGGACAAATACAAGTTCCAAAAATTATCTTTTAGTTGAATGAGTCCTTGATCTTTCTGCAGGTCTCCACTACAGAAAGATCAAGGACCTTCCAAACATTCAAAAATTCTGTGAGGATTTGCATCTCTCCCCTGTCGTGCAGTTTGTTTTCTTCAGAATTACTATTTCGGAATACAGGGGCTTTAGAGGTGATTCTTTTTTCTCTTGATATATTGAGTATATCAAACTGCCTTTCATAAAAATCAGATTGTAGTCAGCCAACTCTGATCCCAAAGAACTATCAAAAGTCTATGTTTTCACTATAACCTTCTTTAGAACAGCTGAATTAATTAAAGAAACAGCCTTTGATTTATTCACATGTGCTCCAGCTGAGATACCCTGAAACCTGCACTGTTGTTAACATTTGAAGACCAGGATTGGCTATCCTTGATATAAATATACACATTTTAATCTCACTTTGTTTTTGTTTTTTTTTGTTTTTGTTTTTTGCATGGTCAAAAGTGTGTCACGCCTATGCAATATATTCTAGCAACGATCTTCCTCTAAAAATGGTGCCAGACTGCACTATACCAAAATGGTAAAATTATGGATTTTAGTAATGTACTGCATAGCTCTTTATCCCTGTTCCAATAATTGTTAACTCCGGTCGTTGTGGCATACCAACAGATCAGGTTTTTAAGATCCCTGATGACCAGTGGGATTTGCAATGTGCAAAGAATTGAGTCTCACACTACTGTTATTGAAGGGGATAATATACAAAGCAAATATACAGCTTACAATGTGCACACATACCATGATTTCTTCCATGTAAAATGTGATATGTCAGCCTAATATTATATTCTTCAGTTACTCAATGTGTATTGATCTCATGATATATTGGAACAGCATACTATGGGCTAGATTTAAAGAATGCCGTTAGCGAAAAAAAAAAACATCGGCAGTTTTACAAGCAGAGTAAGCAATTCAAATACCTATGAAAAAGAAGCATATTGGTTGCTAAAGTTAGCGGCATTTGAGCTCAGATAAACATACTACAAATGGTCTAATTTTGAATTCAAAGGACTGCGTTAGGTGGTAAGATGTGTTAGGGACTCACTTTATCATGGAAAATTCTGACGCAACTTTTAACCGCCGACACAGGAATTGAACTTAAAAAAAGAGTTAAAAAAGCCAAAGTCACCATTGAATGTATTGACATGGGGCACTAAGCCCCATATCTATATATCCAAAGCCCTCCAAAATGTGTTCAGTGATAGTAGAATTAACCCTATGAGTGTCACAGGGTTAATCTAAGTAACAAAGCAACAATCCATGAAAAGTAACACTTACCATTAATCATGATGTCCAGTGGGGTCTATCCATCTTGTTATTCTCTCTTCTCTTCCTCTACTCTGCGTTCTTTCTTCTATCTTCTCTTAATTTACTTGTAAAACAGACAAATAAAGAAATACGCCATACAAAGAACCCGCACATCTAAGCATTGTTTAACCCTTTAAGTTCCAAAGAGGTGCGCAAAGAATTGCTCTGAAATGTGTTGTGCACTCCTCTGGCATTCAAGGGGTTAAACTATGCATAGATGCGTGGTTTCTTTGTACTGAGTATTTCTTTATCTCTCTGTTTGTTTTACAGGTAAAGAGACGATAGAAGAAAGAAGATGGACCAGTGGAAGTAGGAGAGGAGGAAGAAGAAAGAAGATAAAAGAAAAAAAGGCAGATAGAAGAAGCCAGACAGTGGCTGACAGGTAAGAGTAACATAGATAAGCTAACAATTGCTGCTTGAGAGTGTCTCAGGCACTGATCGTTAGCTTTTTTCCTTTGATATCCCCATTATTGCCACTATTTACTGGTGTTTTGGGAACTTAACACACAAAACAGATGTTTGGCCATAAGTCCTTTTCTGTGGCCTAATGTCCATTTTGCTTTCAGCTGGCAGGGCAATTGAATAGCTCCACTAGCACTTTTTGATAACGGGACGTTATCCAGTTTTGCCCTACCAGCTGTTTTAACTGCCTTCTTTAAATTGAGCCATATAACTGACAATTGCACATTAATGCATTGTTGAACATGAGGACTTCAGATGCTAATGTTGGATATATACTACAAACTGACCTTTGACAGCAAGAGATAACATCTGATAGCAATTAACTACAATGATTTATTATGCAAACAATACTGCGGCTTATGTACTAAGAAAACTGGAAGAATTTTGCCAAATCAACTGCACCAAGGGAAGCAAATTCCCTTTGATTTAACAGGTTATATAACCCTTTAAATGTTAGAAAGGTTTCCAATGCTTCCCAATGTGTTGGTGAATGGCAACCCCACTCTAGGATTCTTTTGTCTTATTTGTCCCATATGATTCAGTTGATTTTCCCCAGAGTTGTTTCAGTTCTAGTATATACATCAGCCTCACTATCTACAAGACTATATCCATATTTATAAAAGCAAATTGGAGTTATTCTGGGATAAACCACCTGTATCATAGGGGGCAAATACAAATTCCTAAATTCTTATGCACTTGAAGAGAGCTTCGAACCCCTTGAATGCTAGACAGGTCTTCAATGCATTGCTCCACAATGCAATGGAGACCTCTCAAGCATTCAGTGGGTTAAAAGCCTGATTTAATTTAACAGGTGTTTTTATTTGTCCCCTCTGCTCAAGTTGGTTTACTCCAGAATAACTCCAGTTTTCTCTTGTAAATATGGGCCTATATTCATTCAGATCAATAGCCTAGATTCCATTAGTTGATACATTTATCAAAGGTTTCATCTGCATATTTCTCTTTAGACTCCAATGGTAATCCGTTGGACAAGATGATTAACACTTATTTATTGAAAAGTAATCTAGGTCAACATTGGTAACTCTGGATGGCCTAGGTTGAGTACGTTTTATATGTGTGTGTATATATATATATATATATATATATATATATATATAGCCTCTGATCTGATCATCAAAATCAAAACCCTAGAATTTTTTCACAAACAGACTCTGTTGGTCGCTGGCACCTCCATTTTTGGTACTCCTGAGCGGGAACTGCGGGAGCTAAGTCCTTCCAATGGCAATGGTACTAAGCCTATATGTACAGGAATAAGTATGGTCACAAGTTTGCGCAGATAATGTGAATAAAACGCAAATATAAATACATAGCCAGAATCCGCCATCCCTTCAGTGCAAACTGCTACTCCTTTCATGACATTGATCAAGCTTTTTTTCCATTCTTTCACTCTCTGCACAATTGTAAAATGCCACCACACCACCAGATGCCTGCCTTTTACAGGCAGGTATCAGGGATTTCCCTCACTCATCAGGCATTGGAGGCCTTCCCCAGAAGATTCTTGAGGCTCTGGAGACCCTGTTTACAGGAGACAAGATATTGAAGACTATCGCAATACTGCCCTTGGGGAAAATCCCTGGACCCAACAGGTTCTCCGCTGTCTACTATAAAACTTTTGGCTCGGTCCTAGTTCCACAATTGGTGAGAATTTTTAATGCTATCAATTCCGTAAAACACAGGGCGCCCAGTGGTATAGTACGTTCAATGATAATTTCACAATATATGAAAAAAAGTGTATACTCACACTTTTATTAGGTTAGAGTATCACCCCCAACCACATGTAGTGAGATTTTGAATTTGCGGCATTTCCTGCTGCTGTAATTCCTGCTGTTCCTGATTTGCAAGGGCAGAAGGATGATGATGAGCAGATTACTGTGCCGCCGACCACTGTGGACACAGTGTGAATGGGTTACAGCAGTAGTGATGTGGGACTAGTAGATGTTACACTTGCCAGCAGTAATACTCCTGGTCCTAGTTGTAGTGCTGATTCTGCATCAGCAGAAACAGTAACAGCAGAAACACCATCCTCTGCCCCAGCCAGTGAAGGGGAATGTAGAGGAGAAGAAGTAAGAGGTCATTCTTCTCCACCTTTTTTTTCCTCCCCCTTGAAGTCCTGGATGTGGGACTATTTTTCTCTTGTAGTGATCAGCGATTTCACTGACTTATCACAAATTGTACACAGTGCCAAGGGGAAAGTAGGGAACACACCTTGGCACAACCAGCCACAAAACACAAACATGAAACACAGACACCATTACATTTATATGAGGCATGTTAAAGCCAAACCCTCACCAAAGAAATCAGACACCACTGTTACTGTACACCCACTGACTCTCCGCAAACACAGCAAGAGGTGAGGCATAAATTAAAGAGGAGGAAGAATAGAGAAACCCAGACAGAGCCAGTTGATAGCCATTCTGTAGATGTCAGGATGTGGCACTTTATGCCCACCCATTGCACATTGTATGGTGCACTGACCACACATGGCAATGTGGTTGAAGATATTCATAACCAGGACATCAAGCAACATCTGAGGAAATTCCATCCTGCAGAATATGCTAAGCTTGTGGCAGCGAGGGTTCATCATTATTATTAAAAATGCAAATGGCTATGTGTCCTTAGTGTGCAGTGGACAAGGGGCATAATGACAGCAGCAGTATGTGGTCTGTGGTGGAATGCTTTCACATAAGTGGCCCTAAGCATCTTGGTGTTTTGTTAGAGTTGTGCCAGCTGTTTGAAGTGAGTTTCTCAAGAGAAACATTTATAGTCCAATACACTCATGATTTTGGTGGAAGGGCATAAGGGGAAGCATTATTGGACAACTTCTTTTCTTCACGTATACCTGAAGCTGGGAGGGGGTAGTTGTGGTGCTGCTACTGCCTCAGGCACACCACTGCAGCTAGTAGTGACATGATCATCATCACCCATATCACTGTTGTTGTTGATCCCATTTCCTTGGGGCTGCCAAATCATCCAGCTGCTTAAAGCTGTTTAAATAACTCAGCAGCAGCAGCAGCAGCAGCAGCAATAACAGCAGTGACACTGGGGCATTTGCTAATGGCCAGTGGACATTGGCCACCATAACACGAAATGCTGGCACTTTGCAAGTTGGGCATTTTTTTCTCAGGGTTTGAACACAAACCATAGCCTAAAAATAAAAAACAATTTTTGGGGACTTGTTTCTAATAAGCCTTGTTCCTACAAATCACTGATTCCTCAGGGCTTGTGATGCTAACAAGCCTAAGTGATAAAATGTTTATCTGATGTGGTTCCTCAGAGCATGTGTTGCTAACAAGCCTGAGTGATAAAAAATGTTCTCTAGTGTGATTCCTCTGGGCTTGTGATGCTAACAAGCTAAAGTCCTACAAATCAATGTTTCCTCAGGGCTTGGACCGCTAACAAGTCTAAGAAGATTGTAATAGCTTTATTTAAAGTGGATTTTTCAGCAAAAAAAGCAAACAACCACTTTTATTTTTTTCATGGTAACACAACATGACCTTTTGTCAACCCCTATTCCAAAAACCGTTTAAGGAGGCATCCATGCTGGATAGTCACACAGGGACAGAAATTAATGAAATTTTTCATCTCATATATTTATTGCAGAAAAAAAGAGGGACATGGCTAAGTTAATACTACCATAATGACAACACAAACATCCACCAGCTGTCAAGGACATGTTAGCATGCTTTGTGAAAGATCTTTTAAAAGCATGATGAATATATTCTTGCTACTTTGCTGGACCCCGCTTTAAATACAACATTTCAGAACTTCTGCTAAATTTCATTTTGTCACAACAAAACAAGTCATGATCATCAGCAACATCTCTCTAAGGAATCAAATTCTGTCAATGAATATAAAGATATGCTTATTTATCAAGTGGAGGATGAGTGGGAGAAAGTTAGGGCCAAAAAACATGTTAGACTGCACAGTGAACAGGAAGGCAGAAAAGGGTTTAGACCAACAGGCAGCAGCAGGAGCTGCTACATGAACCTGAACATCCCATTCCCAACATATTTCTGAACACAGTGCGATTAATGGGTCTCAGAGGCAGAAATCAATCATTTGTGGCTCTGGTGGCACATCTCTATGGGACTTCCTCCAAGACTATTGGTTGATAACTGATACACTGGAACACCATGTAACTCATAGTAGTCTCAATGCATGTAAGATGGTTTCAAGCATACTTGCAAGATAACTACATTCTCAGCAGAAACAATGACCCCATGAACTACTGGCAAACAAAACAATGTGTGTAGCCAGAACTGACAAGGGCTGCCATGAAAGCTCTTAGTTGCCCACCAGAAAGCTATGTGTCTGAGTAGGTTTTAAATGCAGTGGGTTATATTGTAAATGACCACAGGACATGACTGTAAAGCAGCAGTGTTGGGAAACTAACATTCTTAAAAATTACCCAACATCTAATACCATTTGAGTATCAGGTAGCAGAAGTGGACAAAATCCACAAATGACAGGGAATCCAGACAACATATATTATTAACTGCAGAACATAGGATGAGGAAGATGAAGAGGAGGGATGAGGATGATTGCTTACATTAGAGTCAGACATAATTATATTGATATTTGTTGTAGGAATCAGCAGGAATAAATCTATCCTATATAATAATTCGCCAAGTTGTGTGTAACGCCCGACATGCTCAGTAGACACTGCTGCGCGTGCGGAGCACGAAGGAGCGTCCAGCTCTGTATCAGCCAAGGCGCGGGTAGTCTCCACTGCGTGTGACTGCCCCGCGACTGGCTGCCAGAGGCTCTGTATCAGCCGAGGCGCGGGCAGTCTCCACTGCGTGTGACTGCCCCGCGACCAGCTGCCAGAGGCACTATGGCCCGTGTAACGGGCTGTTCAACTAGTAAATCTATAAACAGACAGAAAGATAGATAGATAAAGATATGTACATCAGTCACACCACACCAGTCCACCACCACCATACACATCTGCCACATTCATTGTAGATTGTAACGTTTTGTTTTTTCTTTCTTTTCATCTTTACAAATAATGGCTTGGCGCCATAGCAGCAAACTTACAAAAAGCCTGAAAAACGTTGTGTGTGCAGGATTAGCCAAATACAAGCCCTGAGATAAGTTGTTTTGTATTACCTACAAACACAAGCCCTGTGAAAAAAATTGGTTTGTAGGACATAGGATCTTGTTAAATATAAGCCCTGAGAAAAAACTGGTTTGTAGCCCTCTGCAAACTGTGGCAAATTCTGGCAGTGACATTCCTGCATTTGTTACTGGCGTTATTGCAGCAGCTGAGTTGTTTAAAGTAGCAGGATGATTAGACTGCTCCAAGGGACTGGGGTCAATGCCATTGATAGGAAACATTGTGGAATAGGGAAGGACTGGGAAAATGGACCCAATTTCTCTCATATGGCACAACTGCAACCAAAACCTTGACGCTTAGGTCCGCAATATGTACCATCAGTACTGATGTCACTATGGTCTTTGCTTCGCTAAGGTCAGGTGAAAACAAGAAGAGTTAGTAATAATAAACCTCCCTTTCACCAGTTTAGCTTATTCTGTTGGATGGAATGTCCACAAATGCTGATCAAGAAGAAACAAATTCAGGTGCTACAAGGAACAAACACAAGTCCCACCATATTCAGCATTAGGCTCCAATCTCAAATCCACAAGTTCAATGCTGCTGCTACCTCAGACTAAACACTAGCACTAGGATCAGGATTATTGGTGGCAAATGGTACCTGTCCTAGTCCCAAACCACTACTGGAAGTATCCAGTCCCATGGTGGCTGGAGCAGTTTGTGGCACACTTATCTGCTCATCATCATCATCCTGCTTCTGAGACATATGAATGTCTGGCACTGGCAAATCAGCAGCAGGAATCACAGCAGCAGCAAAGTCTGCAATGTCACTACTGGTGGTGGTGGTGCCCATCCCCATTTTCATCTCTGTCTCCCGTTCCTTTTTCTTTCAGCTAAAAAGGCCCTCATTCTCTCCTCTACATCAGCTGCTCCACTATCACCCTTACTCTTACCACCAGTCTCTTGCTGCTGTATGGGAGTGATAGTGGTTGGTGATGACAAATGTGACATAGTGTCCTCTACCGTGACTGTCGCACTTCCCATCTCTTCAGAGGAAGAAGGCATACTGGTAGTAGCAACAGCAGTAGGCACAGGTAGCTGAGGTGTGCTGCTTCTCATACTTCTAGCTAGTTCTGCCTTTTTCTTCATAATTCCCCACAGTTACAATGCCAGGTGAAATGGAATCACAGGGTCAGGGGTATATGGGCTCCCTTGACCGGGAGTCTGGTTGCTCACTTCCCCTTCCACCTCAGTAGCAGTATTATGGACCATCCATCTAGTCACAGCAGCTGCTCCACCACCCCCAACTTCACCCCACTAGTATCTAGCTGCTATATGGTAGTGTGACTACTTGGGTTCCCTGATGTCTCACTTTCCATCTCCTACTCCTCCTCAGAATTAGAAGACACATTTGCTGCAGAAGTAGCAGGCACAGGCAGCTGATCTGTGCTGCTCACACTGCTACCCAGTTCTGCCTCATTCGCAATTTTTCCCCATATGCCTAGTGATGATGTTGGGAGACTGGGCCTCAATGGGTCTGGAAAATGTGGGTTCCAAGTCCCTTTTGCCCTGGTGATGGTGACTTTCTCCTCCTCTGAGTCACTGTATGTATCAGTGTCCTGCCACTTTATCTTTTTTTATTACTGGTGTCCATAGTGTCAGGCTAACCAGCACCAGAAACCTGTAATTCCCTAAATTCACTACATAAATTGCTTTAAACTTGCTTTTTGTTGTCTCCCTTTCTCACTGTATGCTTCCACTCCATTTTACTTTCTATTTACAGCATGCTTTTTGGCAGGAAAATGTGAGATTTTTATAGTATGTATATGGGAAGTTTCAACACATTGAAAGGGTGAAACATGAACCATTTTTGATAAATATATTCTGGTCTATGCAAAATAGAGAAAAATCTAATGATCTTAGTATGGGAGAAATTTCATGTGAAAATACAGAGAACAACATGATGTTCATCAAATATATCATGAGAACAAAGTGGGACATTTTACAGCTACCCTTTCCTCAAATTCTCAGGCTTTCACTCAAGCTGGAGTGACTAGTCAATTGTTGTTGGCAATTACTTCATCTAGGTGACACTCCAGGAGACCTGTGCATTGCTCTTCCATTGCTAGGTGTATTTTGATTGCCAAGATGGCTTGTGATATATCATTTTGCAGTGATTCTCTGATGTCGCTCAAGAGACTTTTCATAGCATGTAAGGTAAATAAATTTACCTCCATATCTAACGTGCTGTCTGTATGTTCTTGTATCTGTAAAAGGCTTGGTGGCTTTCAGTAGGGATAGGCGAAAATATTTGCTTCAAAATGAAATTGTCGAATAATGGAACGTCCCGCTTGGCAAATAATTTCCAGCAGGAGGGGGGAAGGATGGAGCAGTGCAGGGATGTGAGAGTATCATAGTAGTTCAAAAGCTGACTGCAGCAATCGTTGCTGCAGCATGTGTAATAAATAATGATGATGACTCTTTTCCAAAGAAGGATACAGTTTGTCAAGGTTCCAGCAAAACTTCAAGCACCACCAGTGTCAGTACAAATAAAGAACCATATAAGAAGACATATAAGAACGCTGAAGATGACAACAAGTCGCATTCAAGTGTTGATGATGGCAATAGCATAATAGAGGAAGGTGTAGCAGCTGAACCGCCTGCTGCATCAGATTGTAAGACAAACAAGCACCAAAACACCTGTCCGCAAGGTAGTAGTGAACTTTGTTACAGTAAAATTAAAAAGAAATTGTTTCAGACCACTAAAAGCGTGAAGGAATATAAGGGTAGTGGGCAAAAATTGTCAGGTGATGCTGTTGCTGCTGAAGATGACCTAATGATGACTGATGATGATGTAGATCTAGAATATATCCCTGCAGATACTGATTAAGTTGAGAGGGAGGATGATGACATTGCCATAAAGTTAACAGAAAGGCAAAGGCTGAATCTTCCACCACTGAAAAGGAGCACTGTGTCTGTCTATACACTGTTTGAGAAAACCATTGGAAAGTCTGACACCAGACAAGCAAAGATGTCAAAAAGTACACAGTCACCCTATCAGTCATCATTGGCATCATCACCTCTTTAAAGTCCAAGTCCCACTCAGCCACACACACACCTGTGTTATGTACCCAGCAGCAACAACACAGGTTATTAACAGCCAAAATGTTAGATATGACTAGTGCCTCTACTGCTTCTGGAAGTGCTACACCTCTGACACCTTGTAGTAGTATCAATAGAATTGCATCAGCATCTAGCCCCAGTAGTAATAGTAGCAGCTCCTCAGAAACCCCTCAGTCCATGAAGTCAACAGTATGGAGATACTTCACTTAGGATCCTAAAGCTAAACATGTTGCTATCTGTCGTCTGTACAAAAAGCACATGAACAATGGGAAAGCAGGCTGACACCTAGGCACCTCCTCTATGAGATCCCACCTGAAGCACAACCACAGGTCTGACTGTGAGACACACTATCAGCAGGCCAAAGTGCCACAACTAGCATCAGCAGAAGCACTCTAAAAGGTTTGCAGGACTCTGGGGTAGAAAAAAGACATAGTGAAGTTATTTATGTGTTAGAGAGTGTGCTACTGCCAACAGTTAGTTCACTCCAAATAACACCTACGCCTCCTGTTGCAGAGGGGTATGATGATTCTAGCTTTGCTGTTGGAGATGGCAAGAGTCATAGACTGCCCACACATGCTGCCTCTACCACCAACACCTCCTCTAGTCATGTTGTTAAAGCAATAAAGTTCCAGAGTTCTTCTGCCATGTCCTGACAACCCACACTGCAGTTATTTTTATGGATGGCTGTTCCTGAATTGTAGAAACAGGTGGTTAGTGTGGTGGGCAAAGTGCTGAAAAGTGTGTGTGGCAAGAAAATCCACCGGACAACAGATATGTGGACAAGTGGGCAGAGCACATACTATATGACTGTGACTGCTCACTGGGTTTCCCTCCCAGCACCAACAAAGGACAACACTAGCTTAAAGCATCAGGTGACAACTAGTAATTGTGCTTCTGGTTCTGGCAGTGTGATTAAAAGGTGGCAGGAGCAGGATAGCCCATGCCATCGTCACGCCACCTTGTGCATGCAGAGTTTTGAGAGACAGTCCCACAAAGCTGTAGATGTTTTAAGTAAGCTACAGCAGGTAAGTAATGGCTTCACCATGCTCCATAAAAGCTGTTTTTGTGTCTGCTGATAACGTCTCCAACATAATCACTGCTTTGAGAATAGGTGATATGGTGAATGTGCCCTGCTTTGCCCGTGTCTAAATTTAGTTGTGACCAGATTCCTGGCTGAATCCGAGAGATGCTTACTATTGTCTGCAAAATCTGTGCCATTTTAGTTGCTCCTACAGTGCATGCAATGCTCTATATTCCATACAAGAGTGTAACAACCTGCCCCATCACCAGCTGAGAATGGAGATCCCTACCAGGTGGAATTCCACAATGTACATGCTAGAGTGTTTGTATGAGCAGAATAAGCCTATTAGTGAGTACACCAGCAAAACTGGAAGGCTTTGGAAGGAGTCTCTTTGCCATTTGGCCAATGGCAAATAATGAGTGATGTATGTGAGTTGCTGAAACCCTTTGAGGAGGCAACCATGCTGGTGAGTCGCATTGCGGCAGGAATTAGTGAAATTCTACCACTGATATTTTTATTGCAGAAAAAAATGAGCATGGCTGAGGAATCTTACCATAATGACAGCACAGACATGCAAATTATATGTTAGTGTACTTTGAACAATATCCTCGCATAGTGTCCATTAAAAGCAATGAGGAATACATTCTTGCCACTTTGCTGGACCCCTGCTTCAAACAGAAATTTCAGAATTTCTGCCAAAGGGCCATCAGATGTTTGTCACAACAAGGAGTCATGGCGATCAGCAGCAACTCTCTGAGGAATTGGATTCTGTCAAGGAATATAGAAATATGCTAATTGATTGAGTAGAAGGTTGCATTGTGGAGGATGAGATGGAGAAAGTGAGGGCACAACAAACATCTAGACAGTATAGTGAAAAGGAAGGCAGCAAAGCATTTCAACCAGTAGAAGCAGCTACATCAACCAGAATATCCCATTCAGAACACAGACAATTCATGGCCTCAGTAGGGGCAACAAAAACCCAACATTGGTGGTGGTGGTGGTGGTGGCAACACATCTCTTTGGGACTTGCTCCCTGAGTATGGGTTTGTAATTGACACACAGGAAAACTGTGTAGCTCCTAGAAGTGGTCCCACTGCATGTGAGATGATTTCTGCATACTTGCAGGATAGCTACGTTACAAGCAGAAACAATGACCCCATTGATTTCTGGCAAACAAAGCAGTGTGTGTGGCCAGTATTGACACCTACTGCAGTGGAAACCCTTAGTTGTCCTCCAGCAAGTGTTGAGTCTGAGAGGGTTTTCAGTGTGGCTGGTTACATTGTCAATGACCAAAGGAAGAGGCTAGCGAGCAGCAATATTGGGAGACTAGCATTCTTAAAAATGAACCAACATATCATATCATCTGAATATCAGGTAGTTGAAACCACACATGACAGAGAAATTCAGGACAAATATATTAAAGCAGCACAGATAAGGAGGAGGAGGAGAAGGAATGTGAAGAAGGGTTGCCACCATCTGCCCCACTTGGGACCACTTCTATGACTTATAAGTAATGTGTGTCAATAATCTGAGGAGGATAGCTATTTGACACAAACATGACAATGGTAAAAGCTATATACATACACAAATCACACCATACCAGTCCCCCCACCACCACCACTATAATACACATCTGCCACATTGTAAGTTATACTTTATTTTTTTTACTTGACATCATCATGAATATGTGCCAGTGTCACCTAAGCGAGTGTTGTGAGCAAAGGACAAAGTCACTCTCCATGCTAACACATTTTTCAAGGCATATGTTGCTGCAGGACTCACAGCTTTGACTTTCAGCCACTTATTTCTAAACTACAGCCCTCAGAAGAAGTAATATTGCAGTGGGAAATGTAGTACCCATAGGAAATATAGGCAAAAAAATGTGTTTAAATAAACAAAAAGAAGGAAAAGTTTGCATTACTGAAAAGGAGAAAGCTTTCACAAAAAAAGAGAAAAATCAGCCAGTTTTCGAGAAAAGTCATGCAGGACATTTTTCCACTTTTCTCCCATCCTTAGCTTTGAGGAAGCACACTCCACTATGCTGCAGCCAATGTCTTTCATAGGATCAGTTTGAGCCATTGAATATGGTTGGGTATAATAGCTGCAGTGAGCCAATTTCAGTGCAAGTGGAATGGAGCTCTGGGGTTACACTGCCATCTTGTTCAGGTGTACTCCATGCCCCTCCCTATTTTTTGTTCAAATGTTTTCTATAATCGACCACACTTTACTTTCATGATTTACTTTTTTTTGTTTCTCATATAACCTTTTGACCAATCAATTTTTTTTTCATGTTATTTGTTTGATCAAGGCAAAGTGCTAAATATGCACAGTTGGCCTTTTTTAAATCAGTCTTTTTTGTTTGAGGTTTGTTCAGTAAAGAGATGTTCATGCTTATTATAACTTATTTATAAACATTTTTGGCTGGAATGTGTGTTAAAAAATAGCATTTGTATGTGCAAATTGTGAATTTAATCATTTATCTTTCTTTTCCGTTGTTTTAACCTTTTTTATTGATCAAAGAAACAGTGATGAAATAAAAAGTCTCTGTGGAGCATTTACAAGTATGCATTAACCTGTTGTGTGCAAAGTGTACTATGTATGCGGAAACCATGTTTAATGAGCTTAATGTCTGTGGAAAAGGACCACTGATCAACATTGGTGATATAGTAAGGGGTGAACTTCATGGACACATTATTTTTAGCCTCATCAACTATGTGAGTAAAAGGACTTTGTCTCTGTCGTGATCTTTCTGTCTGTCATTCCATCTGTCCTTCAGTCTGTCTGTCTATCTATCTATATACCTTTACTCTGAAAGCAACACTGTTCATATTTTAGACTCAGTTTATAGCTTTGCCAGTTTCCTTGTTAGAGTTAAATTATAAGATATTGTTTGATGTCCAAAATAAATTTGTTCTAAAACTGTGCTGGTCCAACAAAACAAAGTGGTGACTTGTACGGTGATTTGTGCCATGGATTTGCATATACATGAGAATATTTATGTGCATCCCAAGTATACAAAACATTTAACTACTTTCTGCAGGGTCCTACACTGCTTTCATCTGCATCGATAAATAGGGAAACACATTTGAGTTGTGTTAAATAGCTAGAGTCTCTGTGACCAGCTCCATAACACACATGAAATATTACAATAAAGAATTGCAAACAAGATTCACTTTATAGAAGAGGAATATGCATAGCAGTATTTCAGTTTTAGAATTACTTATTTAGACTCTGCTTCATTTCAAAAACACATAATTTGAAATGTGATTTTCCATTGGTCTCTGGAAATTGAAATGTCCCAAAGTCATAAAATTAAAGCATTTAGCATGCTGTTCCACAGGAATGTTAAGGTCCTTTTGCTAGTATAAATACACAGAATACAAAGTGATACATAAAGAAACACGAACATCTACATAATGCACTTACAGTAAGACTTGAAAGCATTCCATGTCACAACAATTTTTAAATTATCTACTTTTTGTGAGATGTGATTAATTTAATTGTCCACTGTATTAGAATCAATTTACCACACTTTGATTGTATTCATAATAATGAAACTGCATTTTTCCTGAAAATGCTATGTACATTATAAAATGTATTATATTTCAAATATACAAATGACAAGTTTTTGTTACATTGGCATTCAAACAAATTAAACATTATGCAGAAAAATAGTACTAACACTTAACTGAAACGTGGGTGTGTCTGTGTTTATGGGTGTCAGTGTGTATATGGGTGATGGTATGAGTATGTATGTGTGTGTGCATGTGTGTGAATATCCAACAAATCTGTAGGTCACATGACTGGATATTCTAAAGGACCACTTGCGCCCATAAACAATGGTCCTTAATGTTAAAGAACACATTTCTTTTTGTCTCTCCCCAAGAGCACAAAGAATGGGGGAGAAAATACCAGACGAAGACAACCCAGCCTGGAAGTTTGATGATGATTGCAAAACCTGCATTTTCTATTTCTTCTTGTACTGGGGTCCGGATTAGGGAAAATATACCCATTATCCCTGCCCTGGCTCCCTATCATGGTGCCCGTGATTGCTGCCTTTCCTTGTCAATTACCTGTAGGGGGCTCTCCATTGGCTGCCTGCTTTCAGCCCGCCCTGTATTCCCTATTTAAACTGAGCTTGGGCACCCTTTGGTTGCCCTTTCATGTTGTCTCTATGCTGCCTGTGTCTGCATTGGGTTCCTGAGCTTCCTGGGTCATTCTTCTGTTCCTGCTCGTCTGTGATCGCCCGAGTTCCTGTTCGCCAGCTTCCCTGGTTCCAGCATTCGTTCCTGATCCGGTTGGGGTTGCTGTCCTTGCTGCTGTTTCCTGCTGCCATCCTGATCCGGTTGACTGCCAGTAGATTTGTTCCTGTCCATCTCGACTGTGTTCCAGCTCCTGGATCGCCCGCAGTGTGCACCTCTCCTCCAGTCGCCCTGGTGACATTCTCATCCACTTGTGTTTCACTCCTCAGTACGCAGGTACTGGTTTGCTCCACAGACAACCGGTTGTGCGTGCACTGGTAGAGATCTAGGTTACTCCAGTATGCGGGTTCTGGTTCGCTCACTGTAACTGGCTGCTTAGTGTTATCAAGACAGCACCGGTGGTGGTTTGGTTTCCCCAGTACGCGGGTACTGGTTTGCTCCATTTACTAACCGGTTGCTCGTTGCACCGGTAGGGGTTTAGTCTCTCCAGTACGTGGGTACTGGTTCGCTCCCTGTAACCGGCTGCTTAGTGCTATCCTGACAGCACCAGTGGTGGTTTGGTTTCTCCAGTACACGGGTACTGGTTCACTCCATGTATTAACTGGTCACGCGTTGCACCGGTAGAGGTTCAGTCTCTCCAGTATGTGGGTACTGGTCCGCTCTATGTTTAACGGCTGCTCATTGCACCAGTACAGGTTCAGTCTCCCCAGTACGCGGTTAATGGTTCGCTCCATGTATTAACTGGCTGCTGTTCAGTCCTAAACAGCACTGGTAGAGTTTCCGTTTTTCTAGTACACGGATACTAGTTTGCTCCATGTGTTAACCGGTGGCTTGCCACGTATCTATCAGCACCTGTAGATTTTGGTCTCCCCAGTACGCAGGTACTGGTTCGCTCCATGTACTAACCGGTTGCTTGCCAGCACAGGCCGAGATTGTGTACTCCAGTACACGGGTACTGGTTCGCTCCAGCATTATATGGTGCCTATACCATCCTGTCTATCCAGTGGGCTTCAGTCTGTCCATCTTATGAGACTGGTCTATTACACCTTAAGCCAGTTACTGAGGTGACCATTGCTGCTATCCAGTACTTGCAGTTCAGGCTGCCCTGCCCAGTATATTGGTAAGGCCGGTAGAACCTATTCCTCATTGTACCAACTTTAGGTTGCCTTACCCGGTATTGGCAGGGCTGGTAGAGCCTATTATTTGCTGTCTTAGTATCAAGGCTGCCTTGCCCGGTATATTATCAGGCCGGTAGAGCCTTACGTCCTCGTAGTACCAGTCTCAAGGCTGCCTTGCCTGGAATATTGGCAGGGTCGGTAAAGCCTATTTCTATTCATTGTACCAGTCTCCAGGCTGCCTTGCCCGGTATATTGGCAAGGCCGGTAGAGCCTCCTTTTCCTTCATTACTAGTCAAGGGCTGCCTTGCCTGGTATATTGGTAAGGCCGGTAGAACCTTTTCCACCTTGTGCCACCTAGGTTGCCTTACCCGGTATTGGCAAGGCTGGTAGAGCCTGTATCACATTATGTGTACCACTACTCATGCTACTATGTATGATCGCTAATGTTATATGTGTATGCTACCCACAAGGGTTATCTTAAACTTTTCAATAAAGTTGTGTTTTTATCTTAACTCTGTGTCTGAGAGTCATAACAAACCGTGACACTCCCTCAGGGTCCTCCTTTCTGGCATACCACCTTTTTCTCTGTTACTTCCCCACCAGCTGTTAGAGATTCTATTATGTGAAGATCTGGCATCTTCTGTTCACCCATTGCACCCTGTGTGGTGCATATGACAATGTGATAGAAAGCAATCAAAAGAAGGTGATCAGGGAGTATTTACGGACATTCCATTCCACTGAATTTACTAAGTTGGTGGAAAGGAGGATTCATTATTTTTATTAAGTCTTCTATCTTGGGATCAAGTGTCCTTAGTGGAGTGGACAAATTAAATAGCCACAGCAGTACTTATTTTCTTGGGGATGGTTTTACATTGCTGACCAGAGCATCAAGGTGTTTTGTTGCCTACTGCTGCTTTCTATGAGAATAGATATGTCAGTTTTGATACGTCCCTTCTTTATTTTACAATGTTTCATTGCACACACCTTTCATTACACACACTGTACACTTTGCAGTTGATGAAGACATGGCACAGTTTCTTTCTGCTCTCATGTTTGGGCTTGTTGTGGTGTTTCTACTGCCTCAGCAGCAGCACTAGGGCTAGTGTTAAGTGGAAATATCATCATACCATCGCCTGTTAATTATCAAATCTTATGATGGAAGTCCTATGCAGCTACCTAATCAGGTGAATTAGCACATAACTTTTACTTCTGATTTCCAAAATTGTGGAAGTTATGTTCATAATTAGGAGTACATTTGTTGACCCTTTAGAAATAAATACATTAAAAATGTAAAGCTATTTAAAGTAATGTGTTAATTATGCTGCCAGGTAAGGGTTGACATCTCAATTACTGAAAAGATATTGTCATGTGTGTACTATAGTGGAAAAGGTCTGTGAAGGCAATAAGCAACTTGGGCATGCCACCAAGTTTATGATAATGTCCTCTTTGTCACTTGCATTGATCTGTATATATAGTAGGTTTATTATTTTTAAATACTGTTGTCCTCCAAATGCGTATAGATAGGGAATATTGTTCTTCTACAGAAAAATTACAATATTCTGCAGAAGGATTTTGAAGCCTGAAAGATTTTATAATGAAGCACAATTATTATATTAGCGACTGTACAGTCTTATGAACAGTGCATGTTTATTTCTCTTAATGCTGAAACAAACACAAATAAGTTGAAGATGGAAGTTATAAGCTTTTTGTCTACCAAAATACTCTCAAGTAAACTACAATCAATCTAAAGTTGTCAGGTACAAGCAGCCTGGGCACTGAACGTGTTTAAGAAGAAAAGTTAATGCTGTACCAGTTCCAGTCCACTTTACAGCAAAGGAAAGTATCACATCTCTCATAGACAAACATTACTGTTCAGTGTATTATGTCAGTGGTGTATGTTAGAAGCCTATATTTTATAACTTGCTCTGCTTGAAGTGTTTCCTTTTTGGCCTCATGGATAACAACAGTAAATAGGAACTATATTTTATGCCTTATCTTCTTGCACAAAAAATCATGTGCCTTTATGATGACAGCAAAGACATAGTGTTCTAATACTGTACTCCACAAGCTAAATCCTCCTCCATTATGGTAATACATATGCATTTTTATACATTTTTGCAATTGTTTTCATTCAGACATATAGGGTTATAAAGGATTTTGCTGGTAAATATCTTCTATATTACTTCCTTCCCCTAAAGGGATAGTAATACTTAATTTTATCGTTATTTTATTTTGTAGGCATTAAAAAAACATGAAGAACACTATAGGTCTTATCTCTCAAACCTTTATGGTTTAAGAGATATTCACAAGCAAAGTTTCCCCTCCCGCCCCTTTTACCTAGTGTAAGCAATCTCTTCTCAGATGTGGAATGCAGTCCATAGACCAGACAGATAACAGCAGGGGATAATCTTCTTCCTATGAGAACAATGAAAGCCCTGCCCCCCTTGACAAGTTTTTCAGGTTTTTCCCTTATCTTAATTGAAGATTGCCCCTCTCTGCAGTCTACCTGGGCACCTCCCTTCTGCTCTGGCTGAGCAGTGTTACATTAGTAAAAGGGGTGGGAGGGGGATACTTTATAATTGAATTACTCCTAAACTACAACTCTGACAGAATTGAAAAAACACTCTCCATGGCCCAAATACTATGAAGTTTAATTAGAGCTGCTTTTATTATGAAACATTACTATCACTTTAAAATGGTACTGTCATTTTAAAGTCTACTATAATTGAGGACCTTACACATTACCTCTTTTTCATCTCTTATCCACTACCAGTGGCAGATATTTGTAAATCTAATTTACCATTTTACAATAGCTCATTGTGTATAAAAGTATTGCATGAACATGACTATAAGAAACAACTCACATATGAATCTTCCTTGGCATATTAACATGAGCAAGATGCATCACCACAATGCTATTTTAACACAATGCATTAAAATGATCTGTTCTAAAGCAAAAAGGGCTAGTGCTGTCATTTTAATGATTTCACATTCTCAAGTTCTTGTAGCATGTATACCATTAGTATTTTATGGTGTACAACTCCTTTTATTCTCCTAATAACCGATTTAGTAATGTAGTTGGCGAGGCTGAAAAAAAGCTGTGCTCATCAAGTCCAGCTCATGCCAAAACACCCCTAAGTCAGAGCACTAAACCTAGTGTTTGCTAGTCTATGAATGACTAATTTCTCAGATACTGAGATGACATACTCTGGCTTTGCCTAGAAACATGCTGAATTCCAAACAACTAATAGATGATGGTAAGAACTATATCCATACAGATTTGGAAAATTTAAGGAACACTCACACACCCAAATAATGAGCTGGATTCCATTGCAGGTGGTATACTGGTTTTATCTACAAATCCCCGAGACACATCAGTACAAAACTATTCAATAAACCCAGTGATCACCTGCAATATAATCCAGCCAAATAATGGCTGGTATCAAAGCATGAAGAAAATTGTAGGGCTCTGATGTTGTAGGTCCCTGATGGTGTGCCAACATTTATTTAAGGTTACAAGTATATATATGATATCTGTTTCTTAAAATAAAGGTACAGTAAATATGCAATGACAAGCTGTGGAAATGGTAATTCAGCTCAGCTGGCATTAGCCTCAAACACCAGTATCATGCATACCAGCAGACTGTTGTTTTCAGTTTAATTCCAGCAAACTCCTTTTACCTGTCACATAGCATGTGCAGAAAAATGGCGTTATGTTACACCATTTGAGATTTGTTAATACATGGAACTAAACAAGGCATCGAGGAAAGGAGGCCTTTGAAAAACCTATAGATTGACCCATTGTTCTCCTAATGCAACATTATGGTGATAATTTGAAGAGTTAGTACAGTAAGTACAGTAGTTTAGTAGGCAGGTGTAGGCTACAAAATTGATAACAGGACCCATGTTTGAGCTAAATCATATTTATAAATAAACCCATTTTGTTAAGTTTGATTAATTCAGACAATAAACCCTGAAGACTACATCATTTTTTTTACCCACAAAAGGTTTTATGAATTCTGTGTTGGAGGACACATACATAAGAAGAAGTCAGTTCCAGATATGGCTGGAATCCTCAATGTGGCCTGGAGTTCCGAGAATGCATAGCACCATAATTTGTCTAGAAGAAGTGATCTCAGTGAGAGAAAAGAAGAAAACTGGATGAATGCATATTCTCTACACTTAAGTATCTCTACTGTCCTCCCATAGACTGCAGAAATTAGACAAGTGGAGCTAGACTCAGTGTTTACCCACAAATATGAGCAACCAAGTACTGAAATAATGTTCACCTCCATGGAAATGTCATCCAGGGCTGATTGAGGCTACTGTCTCTTGAACCAAGGAGCAAGAGCAATATTCATAGGGGCAATTAGGATTTTCTGGTTGTAGTAAGGTTAGAGGGGAGTTCTTACTCATAAGTATTAGTTCTCCTTTAACTGAGAAGCTTGTAAAAGTCCTGCAATCTGTTCTAATTGTACTGATCTGTCTGTGTCATTTTACGAACTAGCTCTCTTCACTTCATTCACATTAAACCACTGAAGCATGATTTTATGAATTATGGCAAATATGAAGATAAACATTTATTTTATGCTATACAATTTGTTGACCATTGCTAACATCATACTCTTCTTAAAGTTCAATTTCATGCAACAGTAATTGATGTGTCTATATTCAGAGTCAGACAGTGACACAGAAGCTAACCAGTGAGTGTAAGTAATTTTGTCAGTGTCCTTTTGACATTTAGTGAGTTTTCCTGGCAAATACATGTAAGTTTCATCAGTACATGATTATTTAAAGTATTAGTTTAAATTATGTAGTACTGCATGCTCGAATCTATTTATTTTTGCTCATGAACAATTTTTATGGAAACAGCTGTGATCTTTTTAAATTCATACTGTATCTTAATACAATCACTCTTATAATACTGTATTAGTGTGTCACATTTGACAATGTGATGCTCCCTTCCATTCAAATCTGTTTATTTGAACATGATTTAAAGTAATTGTGCACTTTGGTTCTCAATGAATGCTCCCAGGCTAAGATGTTAAAGGGGATAGTAATACTTAAAGGGATAGTAATACTTCGTTTTAACTTTATTTTATTTTGTAGGCATTAAATAAACATGAAGAATGATATAAGTCTTATCTCTCAAACCTTTATGGTTTATGAGATATTCACAAGCAAAGTTCCCCTCCCCGCCCCTTTTACCTAGTGTAAGCCATCTCTTCTCAGATGTGAGTCTGGTTGTATGACAGTACATATAACAGAAGGGGACAATTTTCTTTGTATGAAAACAATGAAAGCCATTCCCCCCTTGACAAGTTTTTCAGCTTTTTCCATTATCTTAATTGAAGATTGTCCCTCTCTGCAGTCTACCTGGGCATCTCCCTTCTGATCTGGTTGAACGGGGGGGGGGGGATACTTTGTTTGTGAATATCTCTTAAACCATAAAGGTTTCAGAGATAAGACTTATATCATTCTTCATGTTTTTTTAATGCCTACAAAATAAAATAAAGTTAAAATGAAGTATTACTATCCCTTTAAGTATTACTAATCCCTATAATAAAGCCCTACTAAAAAAAAACCGTATTGCCCCCAGTGTCATCTCTCAGACTTTTATGGTTTGAGAGATGAATGCTTCTAAAGTTGCCCTCTCCCTCCCCCTTCCCCAAAGTCAGCTTTGTAGCTGACTGAAGGGAAATCCGGTCATAGATCATCAGGCGGCTCTGCAGCAGAGCCGCGATCGCGTTAACTAAAAAAAAACTTTCACTAAAATGGTCTTCTACGTGAGCTTCCAAACCAAGCACACGTAGAAGACCATTTCAGTGAAAGTTTTCTTTTTTAGTAACGCGATCAGGCTGTGCTGGAGAGCCGCCTGAAAGTCGTATGACTCTCTTCCCTGCAGTCAACTAGAATGCTGACTACGGAGAAGGGGGAGGGAGAGGGCAACTTTAGAAGCGTTCATCTCTCAAACCATAAAGGTTTGAGAGATGACACTTGGGGCAATACATTTTTTTTAGTATTACTATCCCTTTAACCCTTTAAGCACCAGAAGGATGTGCAAAATATTGCTTCCAAATGCATTACACACCCCATGGTTCCTTAAAGGGTTAGCAATGTCATTAAAAAGTATTAACTATATGGTAGATATAATTAAAAGAGAGCTGTCAGAAGCAGATTCTGCTGCTTGACCAGATGCAGCTCTTCAGTAGCACCAATATAACAATATCTGAAGATAAATAATTTATCGGAATGGTCTACAATGTGTACTTGCAAACCAGGCACACATTGTAGACCATTCAGATGAAGTATTTATTTTTAGGTATTGCTATGTCGGCGCTGCTGAAGTGCCGCCATCTGATCCAGAATCTGATTCTGACATCTTTACAGCTTGTCAAGCAGAAAGGGGAGGGAGAGGAGAACTTTATTTTCCTATATCTCTCAAACAATAACGGTTTGAGAGATACGAATAAGTGCAAGTACTCTCTTTTAATTGTATCTACCATATAGTTAATACTTTTTTTCTGACATTACTATCCCTTTAAGTAACAGTGGGATGGAAGCATATGATGATGCTGATGATGATTAGGGATGAATGAAAAGTATTTTTTTCCTATAGGAATTGTGGAAAACCCACAATTTCCCACATTTCTGGAGAAATTCTGCAGCACAGAAGTCTCATAAAATATCCGCCTTTACACTAACCTCAATACATTTCAATGTCTACCAGTGTAGTGGAACAAAGCAGAGACTCAGAGTTCTGTATGTTTGGTTCTATGACTACCAGTGCAGTGGGACAAGGCTGAGGGTCAGAATGTATGGTTCTATGGATGTTAGTGTAGAGGCAAAAGGGTAGAGGTTCAGAATAGGTGGTTTTATGGCTTGCAGTGCAGTTGGAAAAAACTCAAGAGTCAATGGTTATATGGCTAATGTGGGACAAAGATGGGGGGGACAGTATTTCTGTATTAACAGTGGGACAAACCTGGAGTTTGGTATGCATTTTTTATGGCTAACAATGTAGTGTTACAAGCTGGGAATCCACTGAAGTGGGACAAGACTGGGGGTTCGGTATATGTGATTCCACGGCCACAGAGAAACAACGCTGGAGGGTGTGGTCACTGTGGTTAGTGCCGAGAGTTAGAATGTGTTGTTCTGTTGCTATCATGGTACAATACTGGGGGTCAGTATGTATGGATGTATGGCTACCGGGGTGTTGGGACAAGGCTGGGGAGTCATAATTTGTGGTTTAAGGCTACAATTGAAGTGCAATGGCACAATGCTGGGGGTGGGGGTCAGTATGTGTTCTATAGCTACCATGGGACAGACCTGTGGGGCGGAGGTCCAGAAAGTGTGGTGCTGTGGCTACTGTGGGACAAGACTGGGGATTCAATATGATTATCAGTTCAGTGGAACAAGGCTAGAGTCATTATGTGTGTGGTTCTATGTCTACCAGAGTAGTGGAAAAGGTTGGGGGGTCAGTATGTTTTATTCTATTACTACCATGTGTTAAGACTGGGAGGGTCATGAACGTGCTTTTCTATGGTGAATGTGGGACAAGGCTGGAAGATAATGTGTGTAGATTTATGACTACGGGGGAACAAGTCTGGGAAGTCAGTCTGGCTACCAGTGCAGTGGGGCAAAGCTGGGGGGTAATTATGTTTGTGTCACGGACACCAGAGTAAATAATACATACAACACAGGTACAGTAAAGTTTAACCAGTTTATTAAGATAAGCAAGAGTAAGCACCTCCTCAACCCTAGTAGGAACAGGCGTGAGGACAGTGCCGAGTCCACTACCCAAGGATTGACACTGAACTGTAACCGGCTCTCAGTAGCCTATAGAGATGGATGGGAACAGAACCAGGCTTGTTTCTATACCTAGCAAATGGAAACCTGGAACGCTAAGAAACCTGATCACTGGAGTGACAGCTAAACTCCCAGATACGAAACAGGCAGACAGATGTCTCGAAGTAGTGACTCTACCATGGAGTGGTAGGAGGAGCTAGACACAGAGTAACTAGTACTCCGAAAGAGTCAAGGAACCGGTTTACTAGGTAGGCAAAGGATGGAGGCAAGACAACTGAATGTACCCAGCCGCAACACCGGTAAGTATGTGACAGCAATACTGTACGTAAGCTACAGAGCGGAGGATTATGCAACAGACCCAGGAGGCAATAGCTACAGTGGCACAGGATGGAGGCAACAGAGTGAGAGGCAACCAACAACTCTACCATGGAGGTAGCAGTTGCACTACACACCCATAATTAGCCCAGACAGGTGGTAGTCAGACTGGAGCGAAGGACAGCACAGAGTGTAAGTCAGACAAGCCACAGTCCAGAACCAAATCGGGTTGTCAGCCACAGCCAGGGTCAAAACAGAGCGGGTAGTCAGATAAGCCCCAGGATCAATCAAGTGAAAACACAGCAGCCAAGCAAGGGTCAAACAAGAGCAACACTGAAGAAACGCACAGATACACTATGAAAGAGAAACAAGTCCTAGCCTCAATGAGGTTTATAAAACAGCAGAAGGAGGCAGGAACCAATTAGGTCCAACAGATTAGGCCCATAAACAGGCATCCAGTGCCTGTAACATGACTTAGCAATGAGGAAGTGGCCGGAAGCCATGCCGGCTGTCGGCCATACAGAGGTAAGAGCACAGGATCGCTTCGGCCTCAAAGGGAGACTGTGATAGTTTGGTTCTATGAATATCACAAGGCTGGGAGTCAGTTTGTATGGTTCTATGGCTACCACTGCAGTCGGACAGGCTGAGGATCAGTATGTGCAAGGCAGAAAGAGTAAAAAGAAAATTTAACTTTTTATGGGAATTCCCTCAGAAAGCAGTACACATTTTTCTTGATGGATAAAGATTTTTGTCCACCTCTGCTGCTGAGGACCTAATTATATACGATGATGATCCTAATCCAAAGTATCACTCCCCTCTCATTCCCTTCTTCTGATACAGAGATACAGCGAGAAAGAGCAATGATGCAATGAAAAGGAGCTAAAAACTTACAATCATCATTTCAGTCATTTTCATCATAGTCTCCACTTCCCAGTCTAACCTCCACCTAGTTACATTCACTGTTATTGACTAGCAACAACACAGTTCAACAGCATTTAAAATTCTAGATATGAATGATTCTGCTGCTTTTTGAAGTGTAGAACCACTGAGACCTACTGCTCATGCTATTGAATCATCTAGTCCCTTTAGTTGTAGTAGAAGGAATATTAGTAGGAATAATAGAAGTAGTAGTCCCTCAGGAACCCCTCAGTCTACGAAATCTACAATACAGAGATACTTCACTCACAATCAAAAAGCTAAGTGTGTTGGCTAAGATGCAACACAAATTATTCTACTGCAGCTGTTCAAGGTGCAACACTTCTGATGCCTACAAGTTTGACTAGTACTATTACAACATCTAGCTCCTTTAGTAGTGATGAATATGGATGAGTGAACATTTTCTCCCAAAAGTGAAAACCTATACCTTTCACCTTCTATGGTAATTCCCATGAAAAGTGCAGTTTTTCTTCTTTTCCACCTCCCAGCCTTGTCCAATGGTAGCCGTTGAACCAAACACACACACACACACACACACACACACACATATACACATAATTACCTGCAGTGTTATCCCACTGCAGTGGTATCCATAGAACCCCTACATCTTCTCATCCAACCTTGTCCTGCTGCAATGGTATGGACAGGACACATAATAATTTCCTGCAGAAAAAGTTGTGGGTTAATGTAAAATATTTGGGATGTTTATATATGGAAGGATTTTCACTGAAAGAGCAGCAAAGTGCTGGTATTCTATGAAAATTGCCCAAGAAAAGTTTTTTTGTCCATCCCTAGAAATATTGTAATAAGTAGTAGTCCTTCAGGATTAGGAACCCCTCAGTCTATCAACAGTAAGGAGAAATATATAGTAGGGAGATATATTGCTTACTTTCCAAAACCTAACATTTTGCTCTCTGTTGTCGCTGTAAAAAAAAAACAACAACATGTGAGTAGTGGGAAAGAAGGATCATATCTAGGCAAATTCTATTAGAGATTTCACCAAAAGCTCCATCACAGGTCTGACTGTAAGACACACCAGCAGCCACGTCAGAGGGGAAATAAGTAGCAGCAGTAGATGCACTACTAAAAGTGAGGTACACATCATAGCAGTGTTATAGATGTCTCAGAAAGTGGAACAACACTTTCATCATTACAATAAAAACATGTTGTGCTAATGCAAAACACTGAGGAGGATGACATGGTATATATGGAGGTGGTTCCTCTTAATCCTAATACTGTAGCAGCAGAACCAGGGCCGGATTTGCCATAAGGCAGAGTTGGCATCTGCCTACAGGCGCACCCCACAGAGGGGCGCCTGTGACTGAAATAAAAAAAATAAATAAATATTTTTGTTCACAGCGCTGCACGCTGTGCACAGTAACAACACACCCACCACATGGTAAGGTCCGTGTCTTCTTCGGCTCAAACAGAAGGCACAGACCTGTAGCTGCTGCTGCTCCCTTGTTGGCTCTAATGCAGAGCGCTGGGAAATTACATTATCTCCCAGCGCTCTGCATTCCTAAAGAGACAGCGCGGGATAACAGCAGCTACAGAAGGAGGCACAGACATCCACTGCTGGACCACCAGGGAGGTAGGAAATGTATGCGAGAGGCAAAGTGGGGGCAATGTGAAGATGATGTGGGCAATGTGGAGCTGATGGCAAGGTGAGGGCAAGTTGGAGCTGATATAGTGGAGATGATGGGGGTAATGTGAGGGCAAGTTGGAGCTGATGAGGCAATGTGGAGATGATGGGGGCAAACTGGAGATGATGGGGCAATGTGGAGATGATGGGGGATAAGTTGGAGCTGATGGCAATATGGAGCTGATGCAGAATAAGTTGGAGCTGATGGCAATATGGAGCTGATGCGGAATAAGTTGGAGCTGATGGCAATATGGAGCTGATGGGGGGCAATGTGAGGGCTATATGGATATGGGGGGTAATGTGGAGATTTGGATCATTGTGGAGGTGTCCAGTAGAGATGACAAATGGGGGGGGTGCTTCAGATTTTTGTGCCTACAGGCTCCTGAGATGTAAATCCGGTCCTGAGCAGAACAGCATGTCACCTCTACTTCAGGTTCATATTATGGAAAAAAAGTTGCTCGGTCATCATAATCCTTCTATTGGTGGCAAATTTGTAGGTGGCAGTGTCAAGGCGGGGGACAGTGAGGTCGCTAGAAGATGGTGACAAATTGAATATTAATGGTTGTACTCATGAGAACAGATGGACTTACCTATGTGGATTTTGTTCATACAATAGTAAACTGGTCTATCATTATAACTACAATTGCTTTTATTCAGTGGTCTCATTTGAGGTCTACCTTTAGTATATGCTTCCTTACAATAACAGACAATATACTTCAACAGTCTGTAAAAAAAAATATGGATTGAAAGTGATATAACCTAAAACAGAGGCCCAGTGCAAAAATATGTCAATTTATACCAGACTGCTGTTTGAAAGATATCTTCCTAGTAGTGTTGAGCGAGCACCACGATGCTCGGGTGCTCTGACCGAGCACCCCCTGAGGCTCGAGTGCTCGGCCGAGCACCCGAGCCCCATAGAAATGAATGGGGCGACACCAGGCACCCCCTGCTCTGATGAGGGGAGGGTGCCTGGTCAATGCCCCCTTCATCTCCGCTATGCCCCCTTCATCTCCGAATGCCCCCTTCAGCTCCGCAATGTCCCCCTTCAGCTCCGCTATGCCCGTCTTCCACAATGTGCCCCTTCATCTCCGCTATGCCCCTCTTCCACAATGTGCCCCTTCATCTCCGCTATGCCCCTCTTCCACAATGTCCCCCTTCATCTCCTCTATGCCATAGAGGAGATGAAGGGGGACATTGTGGAAGAGGGGCATAGCGGAGATGAAGGGGCACATTGTGGAAGAGGGGCATAGCGGAGATGAAGGGGCACATTGTGGAAGACGGGCATAGCGGAGATGAAGGGGGACATTGTGGAAGAGGGGCATAGAGTCTATGCCCCTCTTCCACAATGTCCCCCTTCATCTCCGCAATGCCCCCTTCATCTCCGCAATGCCCCCGTACCTCCAGTCCCTGGTGGTCCAGCGGAGCTTCTTCGGATCTGTGCCTCTTCCGGCACAGATCCCCGCCACCCGAACATGTCGGGCGAGCACATGGCGGTACTCGACGAGTACCGCCATGTGCCGAGCAGAGCGATGCTCGAGCCGATCCGAGCATCGGCCGAGCACGCTCGCTCATCACTACTTCCTAGGTAAATTACTTGTTAAGCAAATTCGAAGCCACTTATTATTGTAGATATAACTCACCTCTAGTTCTTTCACTGACAAATTAAAATGAATTGATTTGGATATATTAAAGTGTATATCTCATTGTATAAAGAATATATTCTAAATTGTACAAGCTTCAGTATGTTAAAAAATCTGAAATTATAAGCAGTTGGTGACAGAACAGAAGCGTATCATTTCTTATCCTTTTACTTGTTTTTCCATGTAGTGAATATGTCAGATATACATACTTCTCTTATTTCAACAGATCCTGACATCCTGGTACACATTTACTCTGCTGTGTTAGTGTAATGTTATAAAGATTTTTGTTTCCAGTGCCAAAATGAATTGCAAAGAATAAAATCCCATGGTTACAGTTAAATTACAGGTAGTAAATTTTCTTTATTGTCGAGTGTAGTCAAATTAGACTCCAATATAATGAAACATAGATTAAGTAATGATTGTCAAAGGTTGAAATAAAAGTGGAAAAACAGTAACTGACACTTTTCATGGATATATAAACTTACTGTAATTACGTAAATGAATAATCAGTGCAGTTTGCCATGCTTTGTGTTTGAAGAAAATATGTAAAATATCAGTATATTTTTTGAGTCCATAAAGTTCGAGTTTTAAAAAGCACTTTACTGGATCCTAAGAAATGTAAAATTCATTATATAAGCCATTATTTTCTTTCTGCGGTTATGCATATATGCAAAATATAACTGAAGTAATAAAAAGTAAGATCCAAAGTGTGCATTTATATACTTTAAGAATTGTAAAATTGTCTTGTTTTTTTAGTCTGATATGCCAGTGTGGGCTCTTCCTAAAGGTTATATATTTCAACCACATTTGTGAGACAAAAATAGCAAATATTTTACATATATTTTGATTAAATTAGCTAGATGTATTTATTTTCTAATTGTAATGAATGTATAAATGAAATATAACATTTGTTGATGCTTGCTAGTATTTCATATTTAGGAATGAAAATCTATTATTTGTATGTTAGGATTAATTATTGAGTGCTGGACATTGAGGATACATAAATGTAAGCATCAGTCCCACACCAAAAGATAAGGGTAACAGGAAAGTGGGAATGAGCAGATGTTTGAGCCATACGTACAGTGTATGGCTAATGTCAAAATATGTAATACACAAAATATTAGTGCAGATAATGGACAGGTCCCAACAGAAATCAGTTCAAACAGGATGTCTCGCTTAGGGATAGGTGAAAATTTTCACCTCAAACTGAAATCTGTGAAAAATGTCACTTTCCACTTGGTGAAAAAATTCCAGCGAAAAGTGCAGTTTTCCACTTTTTTTCAGATTTTTTCTCCTAGCTCATTCCATTGAAATCAACGGGAACATAGAAGTTACACACAACACATAGCAAATATTATTTTATTTCCCAAAGGCATAGTATAAAAGGGGTATGAGGGTGTCTGTGTTGGTGGAGTGTGAGGAAAGAATCAATTGAACAGGGGATGATTTTTGGGGGTTTGTTTACTGGAATTGGGGGGAGTATCATGGTGCCGTGATTCCTTGTCTGTCGACATTGCTACTTCCTGTCTGTGCTTGCTGATTCTTATTGGACACTGGACTCTGCTCCGCCCAGCACTTGCCTTTTTAAACTCAGTTCTCACTACCTTGGGTGCCCTTTCGTGGTGTTCCTGACCAGACGTTTGTTGCTGTGTATCCTGCTCCGTGTATGATCCGGTTCTGCCTGACCTTGCTCCTGTCTTCGTTGCCTATTCCGTTGATGACCAGGTTTGCCTGACTATCGCTATCTGCGTACCGATTCAGCTTGTGCCTGACTACCGATCTCTGTGTACCAATCCAGGCTTTGTCTGACTACCGATCTCTGTGTACCGATCCAGTCTTTGGCTGACTTCCGCTCTCTGTGTACCGATCCAGGCTTTGGCTGACTACCGCTCTCTGTGTACTGATCCAGGCTTTGGCTGACTACTGCTCTCTGTGTACCAATCCAGGCTTTGGCTTACTACCACTCTCTGTGTACCGATCTAGGCTTTGGCTACTACCACTCGCTGTGTACCGATCCAGGCTGTGCTTACCTCTCTCTGTGTTACTCTGTATCTGCTGGCAGAGTTGTTCACGTCTCACTGACTCACTAGTTCCTAGTGCTTACCGTTGCCTGTGCCTGCCAGTGTTGCCATTAGTCTCCTACTTCTGAGAGTAAGCATGTGCCTCCACCGTTGCCTCCGGTTTCGCTGTACGATAGCCTGTGCCTTTACTGTTGCCTCCGGTTTCGCTACTTACACAGTTGTGCCCTCTCTGCGGAATCCTGGTTGCTAGTTCAGAATAGTCTGTACCTGTCCGTGTTGCCTCTGGGCATATACCTCTAAGTGTGTGAGTCTGTGCCTGTCACTTTGCCTATTACCAGCCTGGTCATCTGGACCAGTCCTGTTGCCAGGTTGTCTAGTCTCCTACCTAGACAATCAAGGATCAGTCTCTGTGCTACCTGTTTCGTGCCTCGTCTCAGGGTTCCTATTGCCTTGCTCTAGTTTCCCTGTTCCATTGGGGATTCAGCCCTGCAGTACCTACCTCCATTTGTGGGCCACTTCCTTGTTGGTACTGTTGAGGTCCAGTTCCAGTTTCAGTCTACTTCTCTTGCATTTATCTGTGTTATACTTGTTGCTTTTTGTACCCTGACCTGTGTCGGATCTAGAAGTGCCTGGGCACAGTTCGGGTCTGGACCTGTGAAGGGTGTCTCTGTTCTTTATTTATTCAATAAAAAGCTGATTTTACCTTACCAAATTGAGTGTTCATTAAAACCGTGACAGGGAGGTTGTTAATATAAAATAAATATTAAATACAAATAAAAACCCCATAAGACATGATATAAAAGGGGTCTGAGGAGGGTGCCTGTGTTGATGAATGAATGACTGAATCATTTGAACAGGGAATTTGTTTTTTGGCGGGGTTTTGACTGCTATTGGGGGGAGAGGTAATAAAAAAATAAATCAATAAAAAAAAATAAGAAATTTGTATGTAAAATGATAGAGACAGGAACCCCCTGACATAATCTGCCACTGGTATAGACTGATACTTGTCTTCATAGGGAACTTTGTAGGACCCCCAAAAATTGTTTATTTTTTTGTAGGACTATGTTTTTTTTTTTTTTTAGTAGCGCCCTGAGAAAAAAATAAAAATGCCCTACTGGCCTAATGCCAGCAGGTCATGTTGGCCAGTGACCACTGTCAAATGTCCTCCTGAGTTGCATCTGCTGTTCGTACTGCTGCTGCTGAGTTGTTTAATCAGCAGGATGATTAGGCAGCTGAAAGGGAATGGGATCAACAATAGCAGCAACATGGAAGATGGATGCCTCTTGCCACTACTGGCTCCAGGGTTGCTCCAGAGGCAGTAGCAGCACAATAAATAGCCCCCAGTCTATGTGGAGAAAGGAACAAGTTGGCCAATAATTTTTCTCCACCAGCCCCTCCTCCAAAATCATGGGTGTGTTGTTATTAGAATATAATTTTTTCTCTTGAGAGCAGGAACTGTGACTCTCATCAGCAACTGCAAGGTGCACAATATGTGTGGTAAATAACATCTGGGGGCACAACTGTATCCAAACACTATGACACCAGAATGCAAGTACTGGCGCTGTCACTATACCCCTTGTCCTGACCCTGCTAAGGACACATGACAACTTGCTGACAGTTTAATATTAATGATGAGCCCTCCAGCATCTTAGCATATTCTGTGGGATGGAATCTCCTCATATGCCGCTTGATGACCTGGTATCGATTCTCCTACACCACACTGGCATGCGTGGTCAGTGCACCACACAGTGTGCAATGGGTAGAGATGAACTGCCATAGCCTAACATCAACAGAGTAGCTATCATTTGGCAGGGGAGGTAACGAACGAGATGGACTGGCAGGAGATGTACTTGTTACCCTACAGGAAGAAGGTGATGTTGATGGCTAGCAGGATGTTTCGCTCGTCATGGAACTTCCATTGTCTGTCTGGGTTTCTTTATTCTTCCTCCTCTTTGATCTCCACCTTGCCTTTGGTGCCTTTCTGGAGAGTCAGGTGGCACAGTAACAGCGGTGCTAGAATTCTGTAATGGGTGTTTGGCTTTAACATGTTTGACAAAAATGTCATGGTGTCTGTGTTTCATGTGTGTTATCAGGGAGGTTGTGCAAAGGTGTGTTCCCTCTTTTCCCCTTCTTACTAACTTGTCACAAATTTTGCACTGTATAATTGTTGATGATGACTGCACTGTGGAAGAGAATAATAGTCCCACATCCATGACTTCTGGGGGGAGGGATAGGGAACAGGTGATGGCCTCTTTCTTCTTGTCCTCCACATTCCCGCAGCGGATAATGTTGCTGCTACTGCCTTAGATTCAGCACTGCAACTAGGACCAGGAGTATTGCTGGCACTGGCAAGTGGAACCTGTCCTAGTCCTGCATCACTTGTTGACCCCATTCCCACTGTGTCCATGGTGGTCTGTGTCACACACACAATGAGTACCACTGATTGGGTAATAATAACACCTATTATTTCAGCTGCCGATTTGGTTAATTCCGAGAGCGTGCGCTGACAGCGCTTTGAGTCCCACTGGGAGAAAGGTGCTATATAAATACTAGTTATTATTATTATTATTACTAGCTTGCACCCCACCATCCTGCTGCCCTTGCATCTCATCAGCAGCATGAATTAGAGCAGTTGCAAATTCCACAAATTCCAAAAGCTGATTGCTAGTGGTGGTGGTGTCCATCATCATCCCTGTCTCTTATTCCTCCTTAGTTCCTGATTAAAAGGCCATCAAGGTCTCTTCCACCCCAGCTTCTTCAACACCACCAACCCCACTAGTCCCTACGTGCTACTGCTCTATTACAGACATCTCCCTGCTTCTTGGAGGAGGTGATGAGCAAAGTGAAAGAGGGTCCCCTGCTGTCACGCTTGGAATCATCTTCTCCTTTCCCCCCTCCTGAGTATTACAAGACACACTAGCAGCTTCAGCACTGGTGGCAGCAGCTTCAACACTGGTGGCAGAAGGTTTAGCACTGGCAGCAGGCACCACACTGGTTTCAACAAGGGCAGCAACGGTGTCAGCAGCTGCAGCACGTCTAGCAGCTGACCTGTCCTGCTCTCACTAGTACTACCCTTTTCTCTCTCCCTTCCCATTTCCTTTTCTCCCTCCCATCCCATTAAATTCCCCAAGATCCCTTGGGATGATTTAGGGGGACTGGACAGCATTGGTTCAGTACTGGTCCCTTCCTCCTCCTCCTCAGACTCAGTGGACACATAAGGGTCCTTCCACCTCCTCTGTTGATTATTTTTCACCCTGCTCATAGTGATAGCAGTCACTATGAGCCTTTTCTGCCTCAGTTTTGACAAAATATCACAGCAGAACAGCACAGCATGTCTATTTCGCTCTGTAGCTGCTTCTATTGTGTCTGCCTTCCGCGAATATGTTGCGTTTTTATAGCGGAAACTTTCTAGCCATTGAAAAAATGGTGAAAGATTTTGGCCAATGGGTAAAAGATGCAAAAATTTGAAGCGTTAGTTTTAAAGTGGATTTTCCCATGAAAAAGTGGATAACAACATGGTTTTCACAAAATTTCTCACGGGAACATGGAGACAACTTTTGCCCATCCCAAATTTCATTACAGGATTGCCATGTCAAGAATTTACCAACTCAGACAAAAAACACTGGAAATGACATGTTTACAAAACAATAATCCAGGTTAATGAAGCTCAATGTCTCATGAAAACAGTAGAAGGCCACAAAGGGTGCAAATGTTCTCAGCAGAACAATTATTTAGATTTCTTTATACTTGCATGATTTTGTGTAGATAATGTTAATAAGTAATGACTTGAATATTAGGGCACATTCTTGCTGCCTAGTCCTATTATATTGCCACATTTTTGCAACACATAATCTTTTTACATATAATTAACATTTTAAATACATAAAGTCAAGCCAGTCTGCAGAACTTCATTGTTGGTTGAAGTTTGCCTGGGCTAGTTTAATTATTGTGTTTGTGACAATGGTCACATTGGGCATATGAAACAAGAAACAACATAGAGGGTGATATAGAAACTAAGTGAATGAGAAAAAAGTCTCACATCAAGGGAGAGGGACAGTGGAGAAAAAATAAAAATATGCGTTGAATCATATCTGTTTTCATTGTACGGCTATAGACCACAATGTGCATCCTGATAGCATGTAAAAAGTGACAATTAGGCTTATATTATCTGTTTTGTTATTTTTTAAAGATAAGTGCTGTAAAATAACATGCAGAATACTCACAATGTTGTGCTTTTTTACCTTATGTGAAGTGGGGGGTGAGTATTATACACAAGAGAAAAAATATAACACGTGTCTGCTCCCCTCCTCCCTCCCTCTATGCACTCCCCCTAGAAACATCTGGATGGCATGCTTGCATTTGCCGCTCTCTTCCTGCATCCCCCTGTGAGGACTTGTGTTAATTCAAAATAAGGATAGTACCCTTTGAGGACCTCAAGATCCTAGCAGGGCACAGCTGTAGTTTAAGAGCACATAAGAACTACCTTTAGCTTGAATTAACACTAGTTCTTACAGAGATGTGCGGGAAGCGAGCGTCAAAATGCAAGCATGCTGCCCATTGTGCAGATATTCCAGGTGCCTCCAGAGGAGGTGAGTAGAGGGAGGAGAAGGTGGGAGCATACTGAGGTGGGAATCAGAAAAGAAACACATTTTTTTGGGTGGGTAGAGGGAAAACAAGGGTGCGTATTATACAAAAGCACTTTTGTTTTCTCCTAAAATCTTGAGTATAATTTACACCTGAGTATCACAGATGCATATTATACCTGAGATTATATGGTATTAAAGAAAAACTATTTTAATTCAATTTTATTTTTCACGGGGGAATTATATTGTTCTGGAATTTGTGAGTGAGGTCTCTTTAACAACATGCCAAAGACAGATACACAGGGAAATACTCTCATACAGTCACAGGCTCATTCATAAAGTGAATGTTCACAGTGGAAAACCCTGCATATTTCCATTATGAGCATACAGAGGTGTACACTATGCAGCGAAATATGAGTAAGTGTTTATAAATACAAATAATGTATGCTCATTTGGCTTTAAAGGAATAATTAATTATCAATAAAAATGTAAAGAGTAATCCTAACGGAGGCAAATGAATGCAAAGTAATGCTTCAAACACAATTTTTTAGGGCCTTTGGTCTCCTTGAGAAAGTATACTTCAATTTAACTACATCAAAGGTCTAGCTATCAAAAACAGAAAATCTCTCAGTGAAAGATGCAGTCATTTTCCAGTCAAGAAGAACCTTCTACATTAAGGTCCAGCACTATGCTATCATTCATTGAAATTGAACCTTACAGCCTAGTTCCTAAAAGCACAATATTAAGTGAACAAGGCTTATCATCAAACTGAATTGATCTAGTTCTCAATTCAGGAAGAAAATTATATTAAATTCTAATAACACAATCAGGGATGGGTAAAAATAATGGCACTTCAGAAATGTTGCAGTGAAAGTGGCTTTTCCCGAATAATATATAAAGCAGGAGATATAGGAGAGGCTTTTAGAGAATATTATAAAAATGTATAGAACATCCTGCAAATATGCAGAACCATCTCACATACAGTGGGACCACTCCTATGAGCTACATGGTGTTCCTGTGTGTCAGTTACCAACCTATACTCATTGAGAAAGCCCCAAAGAGATTTGCCAACAACAGTGCTGCCATTACCACAAATGTCAGGTTTTTGCCGTCCCTGCTGAGACCCATGAATTGCTCTCTGTTCAGAATGGGAAGTTCTGGTTGATGATTTAGGTGCTTCTGCTGCTGCTGATTGAAATGTTTTGCTGCCTTCTTCCTCACTATGCTGTCTAGACATTTTTTGTGCCCTAACTTTGTACCTCTCATGCGTCACATTGCAACCCACCACTCTATCAATAAGCATATCTCTATATTCCTTTACAGAATCCAATTCCTCAGATAGATGCTGATGATCATCATGACTCCTTGTTGTGAAAAACTGCTGATGGCCCTTTGGCAGAAATTCAGAAATTTTGTGTTTGAAGTGGGGGTCCAGCAAAGTAGCAAGAATGTTTTCTTCATTGCTTTTAATGGACACTAAGCGAGCATCTTGTTCAAAGTACTCTAACATGTCATTTACCAGCTGGTGCATATCTGTGTTGTCATTATGGTAAGATTCCTCAGCCATGCTCCTCATTTTTTCTGCAATAAAAATATCAGTTGTAGAATTTCACTAATTCCTGCCCCAATGCGACTCACCAGCACGGTTGCCTCCGCAAATTATTTCATCAGCTCATATACATCGCACATTAGTTGCCATTGGCCGAGTTCACAAAGAGGGTCCTCCAAAGACTTCCAGTTTTACATGGGGTCCTCACTAATGGCCTTATTCTGCTTGTACAAATGCTCTAGCACGCACATTGTGGAATTCAACCTGGTAGGGACCTGCATTTTCAGCTGGTGATGGAGCAGGTTGTTACGCTCTTGTATGCAATATAGAGAGTTGTTTGCACTGTAGGAGTGACTAAAATGGGCACAGATTTTGCAGGCAATAGTAAGCATCTCTCTGAGGGTTTCTGATTCTGCCAAAAATCTGGTCACAACTAAATTTAGCACATAGGCAAAGCAGGGCACATGCACCATAACACTTATTCTCAAGGAAGTGATTATGTTGGAGCCATTATCAGCAGACACAAAACTAGCTTTTATGGTTTGGTGCTCAAGCCATTCCTTTATCACTTGCTCTAGCTTACTTAACCTCTTAAGGACTGGCCACAAGAGCACAGACCTTTTTTTTTAATTTACGGATCCAGTTCAGGGCTCCCCGAATGGCATGCAGCCACGTGGGGAGCCTAAAATCCATGATGGTCCTGGCACGTCGTGGTTCTTTATAGTTCGCCAACCCATGACATGCCATGACCGTCATGGGTCCTTAAGGGGTTAAAGCATCTACAGCTTTGTGGGACTCGCTCTCAAAATGATGGTAAGGGCTATCCTGCTGCTGCTGCCGCTGCCTTTTAATCACAATGCCAATACCAGAGGTAGATTACTGGCTGTCACCTGATGCTGTAAGCTAATGTTGACCACTGTTGGTGGTGGAAAGTCAACCCAGGGAGCAGTCACAGTTATATAGTCTGTGCTCTGCCCACTTGTCCACATATCTGTTGTCAGGTGGATTATCTTGCTTTTCCCACCACACTATCCACCTTCTTGTATAATTTAGGCACAGCCATCCTGGAAAAATAATTGCAGCTTGGGATAAGCCAGCGTGGAGTTACACATGAGATCAGTTCATTGAAACCTTGGGTTTCTACAAAATAATACTGCAGCATGTTCACTGCCAACATCTTGGCAACCTTTCCATTCCACAGATGTACTTTGGGATTGTTTTTTTGAAGTCTTGGACCAAGGAACTCAGTCAGTGTGTGTTGGTAGGACATGGTAGAAGGACCCTTTAACAACATGGGTAGAGGAGGTAGTAGAGGTAGAGGCAGCATGTGAGGGCAATCTATGACTCTTGCCATCTCCTTCTGAGACTGAGTATTGTGACAGTCACAGATACCATGTTACTACATGGGAAGTGACAATCAAGACAAATATAGGCAAGCTTAGCATCCTGTGTGTACCATTCCAACAGATTCACAATCCAATACATCCACAAGAGCTAGGGGGCAAGGAAGGCTATACTGTGGTGTAGTGCTGCACTGGAGCACCAGTGAAAGTCAAAGGCTTGGTCTTCCAACAATAGAAAGAAGCAGTAAGCCTTTTCATAAATAAGGATAGGCAAAAGTTTTCTCCTCAAAAGCATAACAGAAGAAAATTTTCACTTTTTGAAGGTTTTTTTTTTTGCCTAGCTTTTTGCATTGAAATCAACAGGGAAAGGGAAATCAATTGTGTAGTGTTTGGTGTACTTATATTTTAATCAAACTGTTTATTCAATTTCAATGCAAACAAAACCATACATGCATGATGTTGTGTTTAGAATACTCAATACACATGAAGTAGCATTAATGGCAGCACAAAGTGGAAGGCAACCCCAATGCCCGCACATCAGGTATATGTATAAAACACCCCACCCGGCATAAAAACAGAAACGTCACACAAGGACTATATTGAACAATAACATGAGATAACAGGAGGGGACATAAAAGGGGGTCACATAAACTGTGAAAGGGTCCAGACTGATGTCCGTCGAGGTCACTTCATGCCTAGGAAGGATCAGACACCACATCAAACATGTAATGACAACACTAAACAAATAAACATAAAAACAGACAAACATGCACATGCCCCAAGGGAAACCAGCACCCCCCAAGCCCGTATACAGCCTCAAAGACATAGAAATTGATGAGTGTACGTCAGCCACCATCTGTCCCCCTCCACATCCTCATTTCAAAGACATAGAAGTGAGGGAATAACTTCCTGCTCAGTCGAGTCCAAAAGGGACAGAACATAATGCTTCGCTTGTAAGAAAGCAAAAAGATGACTCGAAGGCAATTGATATTCGGACTATAAATCTGGAAAAAATGTAAACCTTTTTGTCAATGGGTCAAGTAGGTGGCGCACACACACCGAATACCATGAGAGGCCCAAAGAGAGAAACGGACATCTGATTCTCCCCATTGAAAGGAAGAGTTATGGATGATGGCAAGAAAACTGAAATTGACCGAGAATTAAATAACAAGTGCCTAATGTATTGCCAAGCCTTCACTGTCAAAATTAACAGAGGGTTAGAGGCGCACAGAGACAGAAGAGAGGTGGGTAAGGTATGTAGTACACATGGCAGACTAATCAAAGGGCAAAAGCCCTGATTTCTAAAGGAATCAGTATAAACCGAAGAAACATCTAACCAATCCTTTGCATAGCGAAATAGGCAAGCAACATTATAGAAGCCTAAATGTGGAAAGTTAAACTAACCATATCACTTAGGCTGGGACAGCTTGGCTATACTCATCCAGGGCTGTCTTCCCCCCAAAATGAAGCCTTGAAACCCATTTATTCAGCAGTTGAATATAAGCCTCCATCAGATACAAAGGAAGCATGTGCAATAAGTATAATATCCACAGAAAAACAACCATCTTAATTAAATGTATCCTACCAATCAAAGACAGTGGAAGGGAGCGCCAAGAATGAAAATCTGTCATAAGCTTATTCCACAAGGGTGTAAAATTCGCACTATGAAGAAAGGACACATCAATTTCAAAAGACAGTGAAATGGCAGGGGAGTTGTGGAACGTGAAGAGAGCCACATGGCCTCAGACTTCGAAAAATTTATCGTAAAGCCAGCCACATTCTGGAAATCACAAAAAATTCTCAATATTGGGAGAAGAGCCGAATGAGGATTATGGGTGAACAACAAGAAATCATCCGGGAATGCCGCCAACTTCATTTCTACCCAGCCCACCACTATACCCTGAAAGAATGACACACCCTGCAAAGAATGGAGAAGGGGATCCATGCCAAATTAAAAAGAAGTGGTGTGAGATGGCAGCCCTGTCTAGTGCCCTTATGAAGTTGAAATAATAATGAATTAACATAGTTTGTAGATACAGTAGCCTGAGGGTTAGAATTGATTTGTTCAATAAGGGCACGAAATCACAGGTCAAAGCCTTGCCACTCTAAAGCATGAAAAATATATGGCCAAAGGATTTTATTGAATCCTTTTTTGGCATCAAGATTAATAAGTAGGTTGGAGTTACATGGGAAGTCAGTTGAGTTAATAAGGGCAGCAACAGCCGTTTGCACATCTGTAACGGAATACCTGCCTAAGATAAAACCCATTTGTTCTGGGACATTAATATGTGGTAAGAGTTGGTTCAGTCTATTTGACAAGATTTTTATAAGAATCTTATAATCTGTATTCAACAGAGAAAATGGACAGTAGGACGCCACTTGATTAGGATCCTTCCCAGGTTCAGGCAATACAATAATCCTAGCCAAGGTAAAGAAGGAGGGCATAGAATGAGAATCAAGAATGGTATTATACAAAGCTAACAGGGAAGGACAGATGTTTTGTTTGGGAATGTTATAAAACGCAACGGGAAGCCCATCCGGGCCAGGGGATTTAGCATTATGTAGAGACAATTTTACAAAAAAACTAAAGTGCGCTACTATATATTCAAAAATAAAACACCCCAAATAGTATCTTAAACCTGAGAAGTATAAAAAAACACAGTATACAAAAATCAATGTCTTAGCACTTATTGCGTAATGTGAAACAATCGGTAACCAATTAAATCAGAGACATAACAAATGGATACAAAAGTAGAATCAAGATAATTATTATATCAAAACAAGGAATCGAAAAATGTACTAATATTAAAATCACAGTATTATTCCATTACCTCCACACAGCCTAGCGCGCCAGTCCTCTAAATAGTAGCAGAACGGACACGCTGACAGTGTAAGAGGGAAGGGAATACAACCACAGAGCACTTATAAAAAACCCCACAGATAAATCCACTTGTTAAGGTGTCTTATGGGGTCCCTACAAAACACCTGAACAAAAACATAGTATATAGTGTGGTAAATCTAATAGGTTGTCAATTAATACTCCGGTGTTATCCTACAATATAATAACACATAATATTGGACAATAATAATGAAAAAATAAAATAAAATTAATATTTTAATATAACGTATCTGGTGTTTTGATAATCATGAGGAGAAAAACATATTTTTTTAATATATTTTCTTGTGTGAATAATTGACCATCCACCATTGTGTTTTGTTTGAATTGCACAGTCTCAATTTCCTTCGTGAATGTAAAACCACCAAGAGTTTTTAGGGCCAATGGGACATGTAAATCTGTACAATTATTTACAATTTGTCTCAGATCAAGATGTTAGTCTCTTTTTCAGGAGCTCTCTTTTACAATTATAACCACGGACTACAAATCATTTTCACTTGGTTGTATATTCTTGTTTTTAACCAAGACTTTCTTGTAAGCCAGGTGTAATAGCAGTTAATCCGATTCAGTCTCAGACAGCTCAATATTCACGGAACTGAAATTGTACTGGTTTACTTACCATTGGCGTCTTCACTTGGGGTTTAAATCAACACTGGTTTCTGTGTGCACACCTTCCTGAAAAAACTTTGCAAAGTCTTATACTCACAATGTTAAAAAGTCCATATGTTGAAAACAACAAATAACTGCAACCACAATTAGGTTATACTGCCACTACAACCTGTAGATGGAATAGTGTGCAAAATATTGTAGAACACTTGAAATGATGTTTGACTGCTTTGAAAAAGGAAACAGCACTTTCCGAAATGCGTCAATATAGATTTTGCGGCAGCAATATTTTACATCTGTGTGTCCATTTTGAGGAAATATAGTTAAACATCAAGTGTTCTACAATATTTTGCGCAAAAGTATAATAGTATAACCCATTAACTATGGGTGCCTGACTTACTGCCAAGCACCGATCATTACCTGATCACACCGATCGTTAACTGATCCATGTTACACTGACACTGTCTGTCTCCTTCTGTCTCCATTCTTTCTTCTATCTTCTCTTGTATCTTCTGTCTTCTGTCTTCTTGCTGTAAAACAATAACAAAGATTTAAGTTAAAAGCATATATAATTTAACCCCTTGAGTGCCAGAGGGGGTTAAAGTATGTAATAGTGTGCCAGTTGTTAAAATCCAAATGTGCCCATAATAATAATAAATGTTTTTAATAAATTCAATGCCGATGGTATTGCCATAAGTAAAATGAAATGATACTTGGCATAGCTTTATCGCTGTCTCCGCAGCAGTGTGAGGTTGCAGAGGCGGCGGTGGAGTCAGAATAATGCTCCACTCCCCCCCCACTTCTTGTCCACGGACAGATGCCCGCTCCGGTCTGAGGGAATTAGAATTGAGGCTGCCCTTATATATGGGCAGCCTTACTTCAAATTCTCACACAGCCATTGACTGTGATATGCTTACGCATCTCCCAGCCAATCCGTTCAAAGCACAGTTGCTGAAAGCTGATTGGCTGGGAGGTGCGTAAGCATATCCCAGCCAATGGCTGTGAGAGAATTAGAAGTAAGGCTGCCCATATATTAGGACAGCCTCAATTCTAATTCCCTCAGGACTTAACCTCACCCACTAGCAAATGAATGGAGGACTGAATACTGTCCATTTTAGTTTCAATAATTGGAATGAGTAATGCCAAAACCACCTTTGCAGTATCTCAGCCAGCGTGGAGGGCATCTGTGATGATGAAACAGATAACAGATCAGAATGAGTATCCCCAGAATCAGAAAGTTGCTTCTGTTTGGTCTTGTTTTGCTTTTTCTCACCACGCTGAGGGCGTGGGGTGTTAGATTGATCAGCGGAATGCCCAAAGCACTCCATTGGTGGACATATAGAAACCCACACAATCTGAGAACAATACCAGCAAGCACCAACTGAGATCCAAGGAGCAATCAGAGCAGGCAGCAAGAGGGAGGGAGATCAGCTCATAGGGGTGTCAAGGGTGACATACATAGTCCAGCAGGCCCACAGGCCAGAATGAAGCCCCTCAGATGCCAGCCATTTCAGCAGAGAAGATGTAGAGAGTGGAAATTGACATCATGGCAGCCAGAAGTTCATGAGCTGAATGCAGGAGCATGAAGAGCTAGAAACAGCCAACACTGTATTTCTCACTGGGTCCCCAATGCCACGAGCAGCAAAAGAGAGCAGGGGTAGCAGTAAAACAGAGGCCAGACTGCCAGCCTGGTGAGCAATAAGGTGACCTCAGCAAGGTCCTAGGGAGCTCCACACCACCAGAAACAAAGCTAGTGGCGGGGGGGTTATCACGGTGCCCGTGATTGGTGCTGTTCAGTGTCAGTCACTTGCTGAGTATCATGATTGGCTGTCTGTGATTAGCCCTCCTCACACAGCCTTTTTAAACCCAGGCTGAGCACTTCCAGGTTGCCCTTTCGTGGTGTTTCTGACTTTACTCTGCCTGACCTGCTTGTCAGGCTTCTGGGCCTGTTCCTGCTGTTCCTGCTGTACTTGCTGATCCTGTGTTCCAGTGTTCCAGTGTTCCTGTATGCTAGTGTTCCTGTGTTCCAGAGTTCCAGTGTTCCTGTGTTCCAGCACCTCGCGGGTTAATCTTACTGAGTTCCTGAATCTCCTGCTCCAGCCGTCGCTCTGCGACATTGCTCTTCTCGCTGCCGATCATACATTGTTGGTCCCAGCGTGCGGACGCTGGTTTACTCCACTAAACCTGGTTGCTATATACATTGTTGGTCCCAGCGTGCGGACGCTGGTTTACTCCACTAAACTGGTTGCGAGATACGTTATTGGCTCCAGCATGCGGACGCTGGTTTGCCCCACTAAACCTGGTTGCGATATACGTTGTTGGTCCCAGCGTGCGGACGCTGGTTTACTCCATTAAACCTGGTTGCAATATACGTTGTTGGTCCCAGCGTGCGGACGCTGGTTTACTCCACTAAACCTGGTGGCGATATACATTGTTGGTCCCAGCGTGCGGACACTGGTTTACTCCACTAAACCTGGTTGCTATATACATTGTTGGTCCCAGCGTGCGGACGCTGGTTTACTCCACTAAACTGGTTGCGAGATACATTATTGGCTCCAGCGTGCGGATGCTGGTTTGCTCCACTAAACCTGGTTGCAATATACGTTGTTGGTCCCAGCGTGCGGACGCTGGTTTACTCCACTAAACCTGGTTGCAATATACATTGTTGGTACCAGCGTACGGTCGCTGGTTTGCTCCATTAAACCTGGTGGCGCTATTACCATTAGTCCCAACATGTGAACGTTGGTTTGCTCCTGAACATCTAGTACTGTGGTCAGTCGCTGTCCACTTCCTTGCAGTTGTCGGACTATCCCTGTCAATAGACTCCTGCTGAGTAAGACCTCTATACTTATGCTCTATGCTGTCTTAGTCACCTGACAGCTGGTCTACTTGCTCAGGCTGCCCTGCCCGGTATTGGTGAGGCCGGTAGAACCTTGATGATACCATCATGTAGGTTGCCTCACCCGGTATTGGCAGGGCCGGCAGAGCCTACTCCAGTACTCCTTTGGGCTGCCCTGCCCGGTATTGTTAAGGCCGGTAGAACCTTGTAATTCACCATCTTTAAGGTTGCCTTACCCGGTATTGGCAGGGCTGGTAGAGCCTACATTCAGCATTCCGTGGGGGCTGCCTTGCCCGGTATTGGTAAGGCCGGTAGAACCGGTATATGTCATCTCACGGTTGCCTTACCCGGTATAGGCAAGGCCGGTAGAGCCTGTCATTAAAACTGTCACTTGGGTTGCCTTGCCCGGTATTTAGGCAAGGCCGGTAGAACCTATTATATGTTATATTACTGTTGTATTGTTATGCATGTTTACCCTACGGGGACTGCCTTTAACTTTTAATAAAGTTAAGTTATGTTACCAAACCTTAAGTCTGAGAGTCTTCAAAAACCGTGACAGGGGTACAGGGGTAAAATAATAAATAGGACATAATCCCTGCAGATCTGAAGGTAGGAGGAGGGGAGCAGGCAATACAAGAGCCACAAGTGATAGGATGGCAAAGGCATCACCAGTTTAGACCCCTGGTAGGGCTACTCAAAACTGCTCCAGATCAGTCCAGAGAGGGAGGGGAGTCAAGAAGCTGTAACTCAGTCTCCACATAGCAGAAGATGCTGATAGGATCCTAGAGTCAGCTCTAGAGAGTCAAAGCATCAGCTGCCAGTAAGGGGAGAGCGGAGGATGCTGATCCCAGAGACACATGGCCCACTGCAGCCAAGCAACAGCCAGGTACTTGGTTGCCTCCAGGTGAGGATGAGGCCTCCAACTCCCCCACTCGGTGCAGCCATGTCTACAGGCCTGCAGAAGTCACACGAGCCGGTCGCACTATAGATTTGAAAGGTCCGGTGCGAGGTGTACATAAACTCCAACCTATTTGGCCAAGTGATTGTGGCCACACAGGAAGTCTGTCCTGGCCAGTAGGGTCGGCACCCAAGGCCAAGGACGTGCGGCCTAGGCCCCAGCCAAACTGGAGGAAAGTAAGCCAAAAAGGTAACCTTAGATAGCCCTGGAAGCAGATCCAAGTGGATGCAAGAGAGAATGTAAGCCACACCGAGTGGATGGTTAAAGATTATAGTTGAAGGAGACGGTGATGCAAAGGAAAGCATCCACTCAGTATGGCTGCCAGGCCACTCCCTGGTGTATTTTTTTTAACTCTTTGAGTGCCACGGGGTGAGCAATGGATGTTGAAAGCATTCTCTCCACTCCCCTACTGGGGCAGCAGAGAGAATGCTCTTAGATTTCAAGATTGTCATAGTGCTGATGATGTGCTAATCAGTTCACAACCCTCCCTGCTTCTGATTGATAGATGGCTGTTACCTCATAGGAAACTACAGGGAGATCCTAAATTCACCAGTCTCAGGTAGGTAAAGTTGAAACTGTAATCTCAGACAGCAGAGGCTGCTATCAGAGTTTAGTGAATGTGTCGAAGTGCCATATTAACATATCAACACAACCCTTGCATTTGATACTGGCGCATTATCCTGCATTTCCATATGGAAATAAGTCAGTATGCTTCATTTCCATATGGAAATAGGCCATTGTTGATGTTATGAGTGAAAATTCGCAAACCTGTTGGATGGATGTTGATGTGGGCAGATTTTTGTTGTACTCCTGTTGATGTGATGTTGAAGACACTTAATGAATACTGTCCATATGCCCTCAACACTGCTCTGACAGGACCTCTACATTTTCAGCCCTCTTCGAACTCTAGTGAACCTAGGCCATAGAGACAATCCATCTGTGGCATAAACATATCAAACATGTAGGTCTGGCAGGTCTGTAAGCAGCTCAAATCATGCCTCCCAACCAGGATGCAAAATAAAATAAAAAGGAAATCTACAAATATGTATCGAGCTCTATACAAATCTGCATAGAACAGATCTCCTCAGATAAAAAAAATAATCACAACTTATATATTAAAAGACATATTTTTAAATATTTGTGATAAGAGAAAAATATAGCAGAGAAAGACCTACTTCAGGTGCCCAGACACCATGCACAAAGATGATGATGAGAAATATCCCAACATCCACAATACCAACCTCTGTAGTCTCTCATCCACGAGAAAGACAAATAATATTATACACAATAAAATAATGTACAAAGATTTCAAGACAAAAATTAAATAGCCTAACAAATAAAATAAAAAAAAATAATCCTATATAATAATTCGCTAGGATGTTTGTCAGAAGCTGTCATGCGCAGTAGAGACTGTGTGCTTTCGGCCAGTCTCTACTGCGCATGATTGCAACGCATGGAGCAGTGAGGTAGCGGCCGCTTAACATTTCCCGGACCCTGGCCCGTGTACACTGGCTTTTACACTAGTATTACATATAATACATCTAAATGAAATGTAACACCACGTACCCACACAGTCACCAGACAAACTACTACTGGAAATCAAGCTGGAGAATGGTTCCTGCATTGGCTCCCAATTTATAACCTTGTCTGGTTTGCAACACGCATAGATCTGGTTAAACTAGTTTGTCTGGTGGCTTTATGGGTCACATACCACATGTGGCTTTAGATTTTATTTAGCTGTATTATATGTAGTATTAGTTTTTATTTCATTTTTTTTATTAGGCTATTTAATTTTTGTTTTGGGAAACTTGCACATTATGTTATTGTATATAATATTTGTTGTCTTTCTGCTGAATGAGGGACTGTGGGAATCAGTGTTGTGGATGTTGGAATATTTTCTATCATCATCTTTGTGCATGGCATCTGTGAGCTTAAATTAGGGTTCCATCAGGGATTCCTGAATAAGCAGATCATTCATAATGCCTAGACGTGGTGCACTTGTAGTTGTGTGGATTTACCTTTTGTTTCACTTTACAGGTACTTCCCTGACCTGTAATTAGGAGAATAATTTACTGGTTGTTTTATTTTGAGATAAGAGTTTTCTCTAGTATTTTTTTCTCTTATATTTAAGATATATCCTATCTTTTAATAAATATGTTGTGATTATTATATTTTACCTGAGGATCTCTTTTCTATGCAGATTTGTATAGCGTTCAATACATATTTGCATGGAGGAATCATAGCATGCCCACACAAAACACCAGTGTCTTGTAGTGCTGGTTTTATGCATTACAAAGTCTAGCTGCAGAGTAGACCAGGGCTCAAAATTTACACTCGCCACTAGCCAATGGCAAGTGAAATTTTAGCCCTGGCAAGTAGAAATTCAGCCCTGGTGGGTATGTTTTGGCGTGCAGTGGCGAGTAACTTTTCAGGTCTGGCTAGTAGCAAAGGACTTAAAATTATAAGCCCTGGAGTAGATCATAGCATGGGCATGCCACTTTATGTGTGGAGAGCTTTGAACTAGCAGTAATACTAGTGAGGCAACAGCAAGCAAACTGTAACAAGTACAGAAGCAACAGTACAAGAAGATACTTAAGGTGTTTACAGTCAACAGCCCAATCTCTCTCTACCTTTCCCTGTCAAGAAATTGTGCCTCTCACATTTTGTATGTATATTTTAAAAACTCGTAGGAAGTCTCCCTAAGAGTGAAGGGTAGTCCAGACATGAACCCTTTGCTCTCAGTGCCTAGGGAATCCAGCTGCACCTCACCGACGAAGCCCAACATGGCCAAAATGTATGTCTTGGGTTAGCTGGTGTTCACATGCAGAGTTGAATTGCCCATCACTTTGGAACTGGGGATTAGGCTAATATGTATGTGGAAATTTCTCCTCTATAATGTCACTAGAGAGCAAAAATGTTATGCTACTGAGTGGTAACTAGCTGTAGAACAAGCCGTTGTGCTATTTGTTTGTCCACAGAAGATTCTCACATTTTGTATATATATATTAAGAAATTGTTGCCAGGGACTGTTCAGTACTTAGCAGCACTGGCTTTGTGTACAATGTGTGACAAAATTATGAAGAGGAGGAAGGAGGGTTCACACCTTGGCCCATCTTCTCTGATAAAGCATGTCATTCATAACCACCCTGAAGTGCACCAAACACATGAACTGTTGCATTCTCTAGCCAAGCCAAATATTTGATCAGATAAAGATAGCATAATTAATTTCATGTATTGAAAATCACCTCTCTCGCTCAACTTAGGAATATAATGCTAAATTAGTTTCCACTAGAGGTGCAGGGTACAAATTAATGATATTTCACTGCTGGTTCTGTCACAACAGTGTGAAGTTGATTTTCTAAGGAGAACATGAGCAATTGTCTGACAAACTAACTGCACTACAGAGGAGAAATAAAACATTTCCCCAAATCCCATAGATTTCATTTTCTATTTTAGCCCTTTAAATACTAGAGAAGTGTGCAATCCATTGATTTACAATGCAATAGAGACCTCTCTAATATCCTGTAGGTTAACATACACATTTAAATAAATGTGTATTTTTATTTGTTATCTATAGTGCAATTGGTTTACCACATACATTTTCTCCTGTATCTTAGTACAAAATCTCCAATGCAAATTATATTATTTTTCAGTATTCCATATTGTCAATATACAGGTTTATATGACCATTATGTTTAATGAATCTGTGTATGCTTTTAATAGTTTTGGATACAATCATGAAATATATTTTGCTTGTAACCTGAATAAGTATTATCATCTCATTAATTTATACCATTTGCCACCAAGATCTAATTAATTTTTGTTAAGTAACCCTTGATACTATAAGATGTTGCAGGAAATACATAAGGTACATAGTAGAAATGTAATATGTATTGCAATATCTTGGATAAATACAAAACTACTGTTATTATATATCCAACTTAGAATATATATTATACTGTAATTTCTCATTTACATTGGTTTTTTTCATACTGTATAGATACAAATATATAATAGAGTAACATCAAGGTAATGGGAAATTTATATTATTGAGGTACAAATTAATTAACAGAAGAATTGCGTTTGTTTATGGAAACATGCTATGAATGAGGTGTGTTTCTTCACATTATGATAAATAGTACTGAATTTGCTTGCTACATCAGTGTGTGTGGGTTTTTGTTCTTAGTTATGAAAACATTCTGCAGCTGAGAGATAACTCAGCTATCATGTAATGTGGCTGTTTCCAAGGAAACCATGTTTTATTTTTGAATAGCAAAACAAATTAGGTGAGTAAAACATCTGTAAATTGCCAGTACACAAGTCACTGTAGCAGAAAGTTGAGTTTATATGCCCCCTGCAAGAACCCTTGATAAAAGGAGGCACAATACTTGGCTGCTATTAGCAACATTTCATCAGCATTATGGATTTTTTATTTCATTATTTTGTACTTTCACTTACAGACTTGTTGTATACCTAGCTAAAAAAAATCTCATAATAAAGGACAATAAATATCCTCTCTGAATACCCTGTTTGAGAATGTTTGTGATGTTTCTTTTAAAATCTTTATGTAAATAACTGTACTTTTAGTACATTTCTTCATACTCCCTTTATAACATGGCTATCATTTATTAATCTTTTGAGCACAGAGAAAACAAAGAGATTGGCCAAGGATGCTAATGATTTGATGGATGAAAAGTACCATTTATTCCTGCAAGAATTTTCAGGCAAAACCCACAACTTTTTCTGCAGAAATTCACACATAGAAACCCCATAAAATGTCCACCTTTTTGCTAACCAAAAAAATTTCCTGTGAGAATTTTGTAATTTTCTGCTTATGACCAAGTAACACAACCAGGGTTCAAAATGTTTAGCTATATGCCTACCAGTGCAGTGGGATAACAAGGCTGGAACTTGGTTGACAGTGTGTGTGAGGTGGTGTGTGGGTGAGGGGTCAGTATGTGTGTTTCTATGACAACTGAGGGATAATACTGGGCATCAGGATGTGTGTTTCTATGGCAGTAGTGGGAAACACAAGGCCATCCAACTGCTACCTCACTACAGATAACATCATTTACTGCTTGCTGTTGGATGGCAAAGATAGTAGTAGGAGTTGTAGTCTGGCAGCAGCTGGAAGGCCTCACATTTCCCATTCCAAGACTAACAGTACAGATTGACATATCTGGGGATAGGTATGAGTGGTTCTTTGACAACTGTGGAACAAGACTGGGGGGTTAGTATGTGTAGTTCTATAGCTACCAAAGAACCTAGGCTAGGGGTCAGTATGTACTGTTCCAAAACTGTCAGTGGAACCGTATAAGGCTAGGAGGGGGTGGGGGTCCGTATGTGTGCTATGGAATAAAACCAAAAAAAGTCACTTTTAGTGGGAATTCCGGTAGAAGGTGAGAAGTGTTGTTTTTCACATTTTTTCTTGGCAAACAAAACAGTATGTGTGGCCTGCTCTCATACTGTTGCTGAAACCCTAAATTGGCCACCAAGAAGCAAGCAGTCAGAGTGAGTTTCAGTAAAGCTAAATATATTGTTAATGAGTGTAGCACATGCAGCAGTATTGGTACACTTACATTATTAAAATGCACTGGCATCTAACATCATATGGGTATCATGTAGCAGAAGTGGAGAAATACAGAAAACAGAGATGCATACAGCATATGTAAGAAGGAAAAGGGTTTTGCGCAGTTGCCACCATCTACAACAGTTGGGATTGGTGCTACTGTGAACATTGTTGAATGTTTCACAAAAAATAATGTAAGATAATGTTGGAATCAAACATTATGCTCTTAAAAGAGGTTTGCAGGGAAATAAGAAATAAGAATCAAGCATTTAAATTGTTTAAATCAGAAGGGTCAGATGCATCATTTAAAAAAATGTAAAGAAGAGAGCAAGAAAAAAACAGTTCAACAAGTATATAAATAAAATTTGCAAAAAAGATTAAGGTTGATATTTGTCCTTTGAATGTTGAGACAGGTGAATTCATTAGTGAGGATAAGGCTATGGCTAATACATTAAACACATTATTTTCATCTGTATATACAAAGGAATCAACAATGCAAGGCTATGTGTACATGGCTTACTGAGGACAAAGTACAAAGAAAAGACTGCAAAAGTTATGGTTAACAAAGTACCTGGACCTGATGGTATACACCCATGGGTGCTTAAGGAACTTAGTTCTGTAATAACAAGACCATTATTATTAATATTTATTGATTATCTTTCATCAGGCATAGTGCCATATGATGGGAAGAAAGCTGATGTAGTACCATTGTTCAAAAAAGGGGCAAGATCCAAACCAGGAAATTATAAACCTGTAAGCTGTACTTTCATAGTGGGTAAGATATCAGAAAGGTTACTTACTGACAGTATTCATATTGATGGTATTCAGAACTATGCAAATAGTAGGAGACGGCATTGATTTATTGTATATTTTTATTTGTATGGCACCAACCTGTGTTCTTGGCACTTTACAGTTCAAATTTAGTATAGAAGGGGTACAATAAGTGCAGTGATTAAGTGCTTAGATAGACAATCATAAAGGGATCACCAGGTGAGTATACATTAGGATAAAAGGTCCCTGCCCCATAGAGCTTACAATCTAAGTATAGGATGGGTGACATACAGATATGAGCTTGTAGAGGAGGAAGTGCAGTTTTTGACATATGAGATAATGTTTACTGTAGTGCTATATTTAAGAGATGCTCTTTTAGCTTTGATGTGAAGTTGTTGAGGGTTGAGGCTTGGTGAAAGGTGGGTGGTAGGAAGTTCCAGAGGTAGGGAGCAGCAAGGCAGAAAGCCTTCAGTCGTGATATAGCAATAGTGGTTAAAGGGGCAGAGAGTTGTCCAACATGCACGGTGCGTAGTGGATGTGCAGGTATATGGCGGGATATCGAAGATGAAATATAATGTGTGGAAAATTGATGGAGAGCCTTGAAGGTAATGAGGAGGCTTTTGAATATGATACGCTGCTTTATGGGAAGGCATGACAGTGATTTTAAAAGTGGTAAGGTGAGTACTGTTCTGGAGGAGAAGTAGAGTATTCTGGTGGCTAAATTAAGAATTGATTGGAGAGGAGAGATATGGTTAGTAGGAAGACCAATAAGTAAAGAGTTGCAATAGTCCAGACAAGAAAGAATAAGAGCATGCACAAGGGTTTCTTTTGTAGAGTGAGAGAGAAATGGCCAGAGTTTTGCTATATTCTGAAGAAAGCAACAGGTGTTGGTCACTTCATTAATGTGGGTGATTAAGGAAATACAAGAGTCAAAGAGAAGAAAAGATCATGTCAAATTAATTTACTTGCATTTTATGAAAGGATAAATAGTAATTTGAACAAGGGAATTGCTACTGATGTAATATACTTGAATTTTGTATAAGCCTTTTATAATGTTCTTGACAACATGTTACTGCATAAATTAACCCCTTAGTGACCGGCCACACGCACACGTGGCCAATGCTTAACTCCCGCAGTGTTTTTTTTGTTTTTTTTTCATAAACAATTCCGGAGCCCCTGAATGGCATGCAGCCGCACGGGGACCTGGAAATGGAGGATGTACATGTATGTCCTCTGTCCGTAAAGGACATCCGCTCGAGGACGTACATATAATACTCGGGCATTAAGGGGTTAAAAAGCTTCAGTTTGGGAGGTGATATTTGTGCATGGATAGAGAACTGGTTAAGTGATAGATGGCAGAGAGTTATTGTAAATGGAACCTATTCAAGTTGGTCTACAGTTGTAAGTAGGGTGCCAAACGGTTTGGGCCTGGGTCCAATGTCTTATAATTTGTTTATTTTGATATAGAAGTGGGAATTGAAAGAAATGTCTCAGTAATTGTTGATGACACTAAGCTATGTAAGGAAATGCATACAGAGCAGGATGCTTTTTTCTTGGTAGAAAGATTTCGATAAACTGAGTGAATGGGCAGAAGAGTGCCAGATGACATTTAATGTAGATAAATGAAAGGTTATGCATTTGGACTGTAGAAGCAAAGATGCTACATATACTCTAGAGAAAGATTTAGGAGCACTGATAGAGGATATACTTCACAGCAGTGTGCAGAGTCACTCAGCTGCTGCAAGTGCAAATGAGGTACTAGCCTGCATAAAAAGAGGAGTAGATGCATGGGATGTTAATATTATTCTACCTCTATTTAAGTCAGGTATACTTGCACACAGTTTGTTAATGAACTCGGCAGGTAGGTTGTTCCAAACATCTTGGAGAACTAAATACAGTTCTTCTGTTGATTTAGGTAGCCTCAGTTGCTTCTCTCTCTTCATGTAATCCCAGACAGACTCGATGAAGTTGAGATCAGGGCTCTTTTACGCTGAATATAGTTCTTAATGATTTTGGCTACATGTTTGGGGTCATCGTCATGCTGCAGAATAAATTTGGGGCCAATCAGATGCCTTCCTGATGTTATTGCATGGTTGGTAAGTATCTGTCTGTACTCAGCATTGAGGATACCATTAATTATGGCCAAGTCCCAAACTCCATTTTCAGAAATGCAGTCCCAAACTTGCAAGGAACCTCTACCATGCTTCACTGTTGCCTGCAGACCCTCATTCTTGTGCTGCTCTCCAACCCTTTTGGAACAAACTGCCTTCTGCTATAGCCACATATTTAAAATCTGGACTCATCAGTCCCGTGCATCTGCTGCCATTTTTCAGCACCCATTTCCTGTGTTTTCATGCATAGTTTAGTCACTTGGCCTTGTTTCCACGTCGGAGGTATGACTTTATGGCCATAAGTCTTCCATGGAGACCACTTCTGACCAGACTTCTCCAGACAGTAGATGGTTGTACCAGGGTCTTGCTGTTTTCCACCAATTCTGAGCTTATGGCACTGCTTGACATCTTCCGATGTAGAGAAGTAAGCATGATGTGTCTTTCTTCTGCTGTACTAGGTTTCCTTGTCCGACCGACTTTTGACATTAAACTGTCTTCAGCAACTTCACCTACTTTTAGTTTGGCTTCATACATATTAAATTGATGATATTACCCTGTTTGGTATAATTGTTTAATCATACACCTAAATATATACCTACAAAGTCCCTGACTTTTTTGGTAATTGATGAATATAAACTATTAACATTTCTATTTTTGAATGCATTCTTACTTTACAGGATTTTTTCACACCTGCATAAAACTTTTCCACAGTACTGTATATATATATACACACAGACATACACACATCAATCACACCATCCCCCGCCACCACTTCCATACAAACATGCAACATTGTAGGTTGTACTTTTTTTTTCGTCTCCTGATGCATGCTAACAAATTTTGAAGGCTTATGTTGCTATACAACTCATAACTTTCAGCTACTTATTTCTCCACTGCAGCCCTCAGAAGAAGTAATATTGTGGTGGGAAATGTTGCACCATAGGAATCATACATGAAATATGTTAAAATTGGTGAAACGGAAGACAATTTTGCATTGCAAAAAGGAGAAAACTTTCATGAAAAAAGTGAAATATTGTCCGTTTGTCACGAAAAGTCAAGCAGAACATTGATCTCACATTTTGCCCACACTATCACGGTGCCCGTGATTCCTCCATTTGCAACATTCCTACTTCCTGATCATTTCCTTCTAGTATTCTTATTTGCGTTCAGTAATTATTCCTCCCACTGGTTACCTTTATATGCTAGTGCTGTCATTATGGAGGCACCCTTTCATGGTGTTCCAGTATCTAGTGTTTGTTCCTGTGGTTCCTGGTATCCTGTGTATGACCCGGCTCGACTGACTATGTTCCTGAGTGATCCTCTGTTCCTGACTTCCGTTGCGACCCGGCTTGGCTGACTATCCTGTTCTATGTTCCGACCCGGCTTGGCTGACTATCCTGCTCTGTGTACCAACCCGGTGTGGCTGACTATCCTACTCTGTGTACCAACCCGGCGAGGCTGACTATCCTGCTCTGTGTACCGACCCGGCTTGACAGACTATCCTGCTCTGTTCACCAAACTGATTGGCTACTTAGCCTGTCCAAGTTCCTACTCGGTCCATTGCCTGTTCTGCTCCATCAGTGCCTGTCCGACACTGTGTGTTCCTCCTCCTGAGTCACCTGCACCTGTACGCTTGACCTCGCACAGCTGTCCGCTTCATTTCTACGAGGTTGGCTGCCGCTCCATTGCACCTCGCTAGTCTCAGCCTGTACGGCCGTTCTACCTTTCCAGAGGTCTTTGAGTGTCCTAAGTCTGACTACAGGCTGGTGCGTGGTTTAGTGACTTCAGTCACTTGTCGTTGCTTTAGCTCCCAGGTTAGTTCGGTTGCCTTGCCTTGTCACTGCCAGTATTGCGCTACCACCTAGCATACTAGGGGTCCGGTTGCCTTGCCTTGTCACTGCCAGTACTGTGCTACCACCTAGTGTACTAGGGGTCCGGTTGCCTTGCCTTGTCGCTGCCAGTACTGCGATACCACCTAGTGTTCTAGGTGACCGGTTGCCTTGCATTGTTATAGCCAGTACTGCTATACCGACTAGCATACTAGGGGTCCGGTTGCCTGTCTCTGCCAGTACTGCAACACCACCTAGCATACTAGGAGTTCAGTTGCGTTGCCTTATCCATCTGTCAGCTATTCTCCTTACCTGCAGAGCTCGATTACAGGAAAGGCCCCCAAGGCGCCTGCCTAGGGCCCGGTCAACTTGAGGGGGCCCGACGGAGACTGATCCCCCCTCTCCTCCTCACAATCACTGGACAGTTTATTTTTAATCAGAGCATAGACTTAAGCATTGGTCAGGGTGCACATCTACTGGGGCGTGGAGGCAGAGCATAGCCACACGCACCTCAGCGACGGCGGCTGCTGTGTCTGCCTGTGAATGGTAGTACAGACGGCAGCATGTTGTATGACGTTGCACTGTCACACTGCAGCTAATGAGAGAGGAATGCTTTTACAGGATACTCTTCTCTCATTGGCTGCCTGCACATGTGATGCAGCGTGGTGATGGTCACGGTTTCCGGCAGAGTCCTGCCTGCTACTTCTCTGCAGAACTTCCTGCTCTGGACTTCCCAGCACTTGCAGTGTACGAAAGAGGTCTGCGTGCACATAATGGGACCTGGGCTGGGGAGCCGCCTGTCCAACTTGACTTGCGTTAGGGGCAGACAGATTCCTAGCAGCCATGCCTTGGCATAGTGACCAGTACAAGGGTAAATTGCTCTGTATGGCTTGTGGAAATGCTAGCTCTTAATCAGGGGTAGTTATGTCTTGGATCACAATGTGTTCAGGACTACAACTCCCAAATGCCTATTTGGGGATGATGGGGGTTTTATTTCCAACAACTGAAGTGTAGGTAGCCTGGGTTAGGGAGGGAGCTGCCCAAGATACATGGATTTATGTTTGTCCTCTCTCTGCCCCCCTGGGCCAGTAGGTCCCTGGTCTGGAGATTCCTGTAAAATGTGTCTAAAGTGAAAATTAACCCTATGAATGCCAGAGAGGTACACAATTGTGTTGCATTGCAAAGCAATGCAGTGTGTACCTCTGAGGCTCTCCCTGGCATTCAAAGGGTTAATTTTCAGTGCAGGCACAGTTATTTATTTTACAGTGGCTCAGGGGGCTGATAGTGGACAAATTTAAATGAATATATCCCGGACTCCTTCCTTAACCCTTAACCCTTAACAGTGTTTAGTTTACACTAGAATTTTGTGGGCACAGGCACTCAAAGGGTTATCAAATAACACTTTGAGTGCCTGTGCCCACAAAACTGTAGTGTAAACTAAACACTTTGTAGGCAGACTGGGTTAGGGAGGTATAGGGGTTTCTACTATATGGGGGAGGGTGGCCCCAAATTGGTATCTTGCCAGGGCCATGTGACGTGTTAATCCGGCTCTGCTTACCTGGCTTCCAGGTGAATTGTTGCCTTCGCTCCTGTCAGTACTGCTGAGCTCCCTAGCGCTCTAGGGATCCCGTTACTCAGTCTGGGCCTCTTCCTGTCGTCCCTACCACCCGGTGGGATCTGCTGTTTCTGATCCAGAATATCGCTACTGTTGCACTATTCCTGATACTGGGTCCACAGGCGTACCTCTCTGCCTCATTGTATTATCGTATCTGTATCCTGTATTGCCGAGACTACTACTATTATTGTTTTGCCTTTACTACTGTGTTTACTAAACCTAATATGTCTGAGTGTCTGAAAACCGTAACACACCCCTAGTAGCAACTCTTCAAATCACTTCTCCTGCTCCTTATTCTCAATGCTGCTGTTAATAATACATGTGTTATCTGTTTTTCCTGTCATGTGATTTTATCCACCTTTACTACTGATTCTCAGAAGGTATTAGATGATGGTTAATTTCTAGAACTGTTAGTCTCACAACACTGCATGGTAGTCTTATCTACAATATAAAAGCAGCCCTGAAATCCTGCTCATGCTTCATGCTTGTTGGTGGGCAACTAAAGGTTTCCACTTCTGTAAGCATCTGTACTGGTCATAAAAACTGTTTTGCTCGATAGTCGTCAGTTGGGTCATCATTTAGGCCTAAAACATAGCTATGCAAGTATTCTATAGTCATCTCACATGCAGGGGGACCAGTTGCAGGAGCAACACAGTGTTTGTATATCAGTTACCAAGGAGGCAAACATTTAGTAAAGTTGATACCTTTATTGGTTAACTAAACAGATTTAAAATGCAAGCTTTCAAGACTTCTTAGGTCTCTTCCTCAGTCATGTTATACAGATAAATACGAAAACTTCTCTCTTAAATACATGTACACATTACATTGTTTATAATGGAAAACAGATAAGAATGTTAGTCAGATACTGATTCTTTGATCAGTCAGTGGTAGAGGATGTGATTTAAATTGCATTCTTCCTCTGAGTCCAGGTACTTATGATCCCAGGGGCACTGTTGTAAAAGTTAATTCACAAGGCGATAATGTGACAGAAACTCTCTGTCTCTATTCAGCCCATAAGTCAAAAAGTCAGATTGTAGCATTAATTTTACCTCCCATTATTTTCTGTCTCTCTGAGTGCGAAATTGTCCCATAAGTACAGTCAGTTTAATGTCCCGGACACTGTGCCCCCTTTTGCAATAATATTCTCCCACTGGTGTCTCTGTCTTTTTGTTGTTAATGCTGGATCTGTGGGAATTAAACCTCTTATGTAATTTCTGTCCCGTTTCCCCCACATAAAGAGCTGTTGGGCATTTTGCACACATGATGAGGGATATTACCTTGGATGATTTGCAGGTGAAATTACCATTGATCTTATGGTGTAACTGGGTGTTCGGTATGGGCATCTTGTCTGTGGTTTTACACCTACTTTGTAGGCAGGGTAATGTGTCATTTTTTGTATTTTTGTTCAGGGCACTCCTTACCATCAGTTGTTTTAAAATGGGAGGCTGCCTGAAGGAGAGTACATCATCCAATGTAATATACCTCATCATGTGTGCAAAATGTCCAACAGCTCTTTATGTGGGGAAAACGGGACAGTAATTATATAAGAGGTTTAATTCCCAAAGATCCAGCATTAACAACAAAAAGACAGAGAGATAAGTGGGAGAAAGTCAAGTGACTCAGTAGGCCGGTGAGATAGCTAAGTGGTAAATTCCAAGACTATGGAGCCTGTTCAAACCTCAAGGTTGCAGGTTCAAATCCTGGCAGGGTCAAATGAGCCCTTCATCCTTCCGAGGTTGATAAAATGAGTACCATCGATTGGGTAATAATAACATCTTTTATTTCAGCTGCTGATTTGGTTAGCTCCGAGAGCGTGTGCGGAAAGCGCTTTGAGTCCCACTGGGAGAAAGGCAATATATAAATACTAGTTATTATTATTAACATTTTTGCCAAAGTGGGCACAGTGTCAGAGACATTCGACTGACTGTACTGAAGTGACAATTTTGCACTCAGAGGGACAGAAAATTATGGGAGGTAGAATTAATGCTAAAATTTGACTCTTACAGGCTGAATAGAGACAGAGAGTTTCTGTCACATTATCACATTGTGAATTAATTTTTATGACAGTGCCTCTGGGATCATAAATACCTGGACTCAGAGGAAGAATGCAATTTTTTTTTAAGTTCTGAAAGCTTGCATTTTAAATCTGTTTAGTTAGCCAATAAAGGTATCAACTTTACTAAATGTATTTCTACGATTAACACAGTACCAACTCTCATCAGTTACCAACCCATACTATGGGAACAATCCCCAAAGAGAGATGCCACTGTCACCACCACTAATAACAATGTTTTCTTGATGACCCTGAGTCACTTCACTTTCTTTCTATTTTAACAGTGACATATTCATAAATATATTGTGGTGTTCTTGTTGATATATATGCTGATTCTGCTCTTGGTAAAAACCCTTTACTGACTTCTTTTTCATTATGCTTTCTACAGGTTTTTTTTGGCCTTAACTTTCTCTCTTTCATCCTCTACAAAGAAACCCACCACTAGATATATATAATTATAACTTTACATTCTTTAACAAAATACCATTCATCAGGATCCTTCTCAAAGCATGCTAACATGTTCTTCACTAGTTTGTGGTGTTGTCATTATTGTAAGATTTGTCTTCTATGTTTTTCAGTTTTTTTCTGCATTAAATATATCATTAGAGTATTTCACTAATATTAATACAATAACATAGTAACATAGTTGATGAGGCTGAAAAAAGACATGCACCCATCAAATCTAGCCCGTGCCTAAACACCCCTGTTGATCCAGCGCAAAGCAAAAAAAAAAAAAACGAAGCCATTTCCAATTAAGCCCCAAGTGGGTAAAAATTCCTTCCTGACTCCAAATGGCAGTCGTATAGTTCCCTGGATCAACAACCTATCTGCATTGAAGCCATCTGTCATAATTATCAATATTATTCTATGCTAGATAGGTATCCATTGCTTTTTTTGAAAGCAGTTACAGTATCTGCAAGTACAACATTCTGAGGCAAATAATGCCATCCCTGCCTTTGTTTAAAGGGATAGTAATGTTTCACAAAAGCAGCAGATCCAATTAATCTTCATAAAATTTGAGCTATAGAGAGTATTATTTCAGTACTGTTAGAGTTGTAGTTCAAGAGTAATTGAATGATAAAGTATCCCCCTCCGGCCCCTTTTACCTAGTGTAACACTGCTCGCCTCAGACGTGGAATCTGGTTGCTTGACCAGACAAATAACAGCAATTGTCCCTCTCTGCAATCTACCTGGGTACTTCCCTGTTGCTCTGAGCTAAGCAGTGTTATATCAGTAAAAGGGGCAGGAGGGGGATACTTTATCATTCAACGACTCTTGAACTACATCTCTGACAGAATTGAAATAATACTGTGAAAGTCCCAAATACTATGATGATTAATTAGAGTTGCTTTTATTATGAAACATTACTATCCCTTTAAGTCGAAAGCACCATTCCTCCAGTTTTAATGGATGGCCTCTCATTCTTAGCTCAGCTCTTTGCGTAAATAATTAATTGGATAGTTCTTTGTATTGAACTTGAATATATTTGCAAATGGTAATCATATCGCCCCTTAGATCTCTCTTCTCTAATGTAAACAAACCCAGTTTCGCTAGTCTCTATTTTTAACTCAGATCCTTCGATCCCTTTATCAGTTTTTTTATACGTTTCTGTACTTCTTCCAGTTCAATAATGTCTTTTTAAGAACTGGTGTCCAAAACTGTACAAATATTGTAGATGAGGCCTTACCAAGGATTTATATAGAGATAGAATTATATTAGCATCCTGCACATCTATCTAATCCCTGCTCCTACATGACTAACCAGCATGGTGGCCTGCTAAAAATCCCTGCTCTTATAAAGTCATGTAGTGGGTGCTATAACCCATGTGACAAAGATGCTCCCTCCAGAACCTTCCAGTTTTGCAATTTATACTCGTTATTGGTATTGGTATTATTCTGTTTGTAGACATGCTCTAGCATGTACAATGTGGAAATCTACCTGGTTGGGACCTCCATTTTCAGCTGGTGATGAGAAGGGTTGTTTAGACTCTTGTATGGAATAGAATGCATTATGAACACTGTAGCAGTGGCTAAAATGAGACAGATACAAATGAGTAAAACAAACCCCTAAAGAATGCCTCATAAATGAGGCGCTCAACCCAAGATAATCCAATACACAGACAATATATTTTTATTGGTACAAAAAATAAACAATATGATTCTATTTAAAAACAATTAAAACATGCTAAGGAAGACAGACATGACCAAATAGAAAATGGAAGAACCAGCAAAGTGAGAAATAATGGAAAAGATACGTTATCATACAAAATATTAAACTGCTACCATATGATAATGAAACCTCTCTTTAATAAGAATGGTAAAAAAAGCTAAGAAACAGACACTGATATAAACAGTTTCATCCAAAAAAGTGCAAGTGCAAACAAAAATGACCAAAAGCAAGATCATATACAAATAGGCACTGTAATAGTACAATCAATAAACTGAGCAAAAATACTTATTAAAGATGCATGAATAGCAAAGATGTCACAATCAGAGTCTCCTGCTATTCTAATCGTCCACCCTAAAGCATATCGCCAAAAGGTGGCTTGTGGGATTGTCTCTCAAAACTATACATACACCAATAGGCATGATGATGGTATAGGCTATACTGTCTATGACTCTTGTCATCTCCTACGATAAACTCATATTCCTCTGCAGCAGGAGCCATAGATGTTATTTTAAATGAATAGTATTTTTGCACATTCTCTAATGCATCAACAGCACTTAAATAACGTGCCCCAGATCCCCAGGAACATTTTGGAATACTTCTGCTGCTGCTAGTCATGGCACCTCTGACACCTTGAAGGTATTTCTGTTAATCCCTCCTGTGATGATGTTTCAGGTGGGATCTTATTGAGCAGTTGCCTAGGTGTGAGCCTGCTTTCCCCCTGCTCATATGCATCTTACACAGACAACAGAAGCAACATGTTTAACTTTTGGATCATAAGTGTACTATTGCTATACTTTAGACTTCATGGACTGAGGGGTCCCTGAGAGGCTACTACTACTGGGGTTCACTGTTGCTGCAATTGCACTTCTAGATGTCAAAGTTGCTGCATTTTCAACAGTAGCAGAAGCACTCTTCATAGCCATTGTTGCGGATCTTGATGACTTGTGTTGCTGATTACATAGTTTGTGGCTGGATGGGAGTTGGACTTGGAAGCAGTAGTGATGATGTTGACTGACAGAATGTGTATTTTTAGGCATTTTACTTGGCCAGAGTTCCAACTGATTAATCAAAGATTAAAAACATACTCAGCACTTCTTTTCAGGGATTGGTGAAACGTTTTGACTCAAAAGTGAAATGGGAGAAAAACTTCTGACAGGGAAAGAAAGCACAGTTTTGATCTTGTTAGGTAAATAAAGGAAATGCGGGGTGTAGTTTAGTGCAGGCAACTTGTTCTCTGTGTTAGGGGACTCTGTGGGACACTGGGGGATTGTGTAACAGTTTTATGTACACTTAGAGACGGAAGGTTTCATTAAACCACACAGGATAATAATAACCCTTACAGGTCCAGCATATAAATACAATTATAATACTGACACAGGACAGGTTACAGTGATGTCAATAACCCACATGGGTCCAGTATATGTGAAACAATATACAATACTGACACAGGTCAGGTTTCAGTTTGTATGATTCAGTGAGACGATGGCAGAATGGTACTATTAGGCCAGGAATAGCTGATAGGCCCTAATAGCGGAAGGCCCACAGGACAATCTCTATGCAGAGAGTGACACAATAGCGACTGTAGCCACAAAGGAGCTAGCGGATCCCTGGATACGTGACACCCAAGAGTAACCCAACCTCAGATTAAAGGCAGTAAAAAGGCCAAGCGTACCGTGGTGTAACCGGAAATATCTCCACACTGGAGTGAGAGAGGACAAGGCACTATGGGATGACCGGGTCACAGTATAGAACTGCCTGAGCAGTAACCGAGGCAACCAGAGGTCTGTACAAGACAGAGAGAGAGCACCGGACTACAGCCCCAAACCGGATCACCGGAAGGAGTGCGAACCGGGCCGAGACACACAGAGAAGGAATGTCAGCCAATCCGGGTCGGTACACAGAGCAGGAATGTCAGCCAAGCCGGGTCGGTACACAGAGCAGGAACATTAGCCAATCCGGGTCAGTACACAGAGCAGGAACGTCAGCCAATCTGGGTCTGTACACAGAGCAGGAACGAAAACAGGCAGATTAATCAGGCAGTCTGGGTCATACACTGGAATCATACGAAATAATGGAACAAGCACTAGCAACGGGAACACCACGAAAAGGCACTGCAGAAGTGACAGGGCTGAGTATTTAAGGGCTGTCACTGGGAGGAGCAACATAACGATAAAGGTATCAGGAAGTAGCACTTGTCAAAATGTTGCCAGCAAAGCACGGGCACCGTGATAGTACCCCCCTCTCAAAGACCCCCTCCCCGAGAAGAGGGGCCCGACTTCTGTGGATATTTGGCATGAAATCTGCGCAGCAACCTGGGAGCCTGGAGGTCCTTCTGATTAACCCAGGAACGCTCTTCAGGGCCGTAGCCCTTCCAATGAACCAAATATTGCAATCTCCCTCTGAACCTATGGGAGTCAATAATATTTTGGACTTCGTACTCCTCCTGACCTTGCACCTGAATAGGACCGGGGACCGCAGGAGTGGTAGTATAATGGTTGCATACCAATGGCTTCAGGATACGTGGAACACATTATGAATCCGCATGGATCCTAGGAGATCCAGGGCATACGAATGTAACGGTTTTGTAAGACACTCAGACCAGGAGGTTAGAATAAAACACAGTTTTATTAAAAGACAAGGAACACTGCCCACTACAGGCTAGTTAGGAATCACAAGTAAATGATACACAGGAATATGTATGCCCTCTCAGGCCCAGTATATAAGCAAAAACAAATACTGTCACAGGACAGGCATAATACAGAAGTACAGTAGCCAATGGGTTAAAGTTCTAGGTAGGTAATCAGTCTCTGTTGTGGTGTGTTGGACAACGCCCAGTAGATGGTAAAAGTAGCAAAAGACTGAGGTGCAAGATGTAGAAACACCTTAGCAGTGAGGCAGTACTGACACACTCTCTGGACTGGCAAGGAGAGGAGATACCAACACTCTGCAAGAGCTAGCACTACTTTTGAGCCGTGGCACCCATGCTGTGCCGTAACGGAGGCAATGCACACTGCTAGAGCTGAGGGACCAGAGCCATTAGCATCCTTCCGGTGCGGTAACGGAATCACAAACACTGCAAGAGCTGAATGGAACCCGAGCCAATAGCACCCTGTCGGTGCGGTAACGGACTTCAGTACACTGCGAGAGTTGAATGGAACCAGAGCCAATAGCACCCTTCCGGTGCGGTACCGTAGCCCAGTACACTGTGAGAGCTGATGGAATCGCCCAATAGCACCACCCGGTGCAGTAACTGATTCACTGCGCAATTAAGGGTTAAGCGGAAGCACAGTGTAACAGAGGCCACAATGCTCTGCAAGTGTAACCAGGAGATCCAATATAACGTAGGCTGCAATGCTCTGCAAGTGTAAACTGAGAGGCTCAGTATAACGGAGGCGACAGTGCTCAGCAAGTGTTTAACGGAAAGGCTCAGTATAACTGAGGCAACAGTGCTCAGCCAGTGTTTAATGGAAAGGCTCAGTATAACGGAGGCAACAGGCTCTGCAAGAGTTAACAGATTGTTCAGTCTGCACAACACGCTACTGCGAAAGTTCAGAATGTCGCCAAGCGACACAGGATCTGGATCACAGCTGGTACACTCTCGGAAGTCAGGATAGCCGGAATCAGGTCACGGAGCAGGAACGTCAGCCAGGCCGGGTCAATCACGGAGCAGGAACGTCAGACAAGCCGGGTCAATCATGGAGGAGGCACGTCAGCCAGGCCGGGTCAATCACGGAGGCAGGAACCAATGAGAGTAGTCAGACGGGCCAAATCGGTACACAGGAACACAGGAACACAGCAACAGTAGCACTGGAACAGGAACACCACGAAAGGACACCTGACAGGTGCCTGGACGGGCCAAACAAGCTCAGCCAATGGGAGCGCACCACAGCAAAGAGTGACAGAAAGATCACGGGAACCGTGATAACGAAACTGGGTTAATCTTGCGGATAACTTTAAATGGACCGACAAACCGAGGAGCCAATTTATTACATGGAACCTGCAAATTGAGGTTTCTGGATGATAGCCATACCCTGTCCCCAACCTGGAAGGAGACCGCCGGCAACTGTCTGCGATTAGCGTGATGCTGATAACGCTGGAACGAAGCACTGAGGGTCCTCTGTACCTGGGTCCAAGTGGAGCAGAGTTGCTCGATATGCTCATCCAGAGCTGGAATTTGCTGCATCTGAAATGAGTCCGGGAGCAAACATGGTTGGAACCCGTAATTGATGAGAAACGGGGAGCTCCCAGATGATGAATTAACTGCACAATTCCTGGCGAACTCTGCACACAGCAACAGGTCAGCCCAATTGTCATGATGATCGGACATGAAACAGTGTAGATATTGTTCCAATCCTTGATTGACACGCTCGGTGACCCCGTTGGTCTGGGGATGGTAGGCAAAAGAAAAGGATAATTGTATGCCCATCTGATCACAGAATGCCCTCCAGAACCTGGACACAAATTGGCTCCCTCGGTCTGACACCAGTACCCTGGGTACACCATGCAACCGAAACACTTCTCTGGCAAAGACAACAGCCAAGTCCTGGGCAGAGAGAAGGCCAGGAAGATGCACAAAGTGTGCAATCTTAGAGAATCTGTCGACCACCATCAGAATAAATGAATAGACACTGGCAATTCTCCCAGGAAGTCAATCAAGGTATGGGACCAAGGATGCTCACCATTGGGCACTGGTTGAAGCAAGCCAACTGGGAGGTGCCTAGGGGATTTGGCACAGGCACAAATAGTGCATGCTGCCGTGAAGACGGTGCAATCAGCACGTGAGGAAGGCCACAAGAATAGCTGTGAAAGAGACCAGATCAAATGGTCCCTGTCTACATGCTCAGCTGCCCGAGATGCATGATAGGTTTCGAGTAGGCAAGTACGAAAAGGCTCGGCTACAAAACACTTGCCTATTAGGGTATCAGGGGGTGTGGTAGCCTGTGTAGCAAGAATCTCCTCCCCCAGTGGCGAAGTGATGCTGGTCCGCAAGGTAGCTAAAATGCATCTGGCTGAATAATGGGTACTGGAGTCTCATCTTTTTCCATCTCTGGACCAAATTGCCTGGACAGGGCATCTGCCCTAACATTCTTGGAACCGGGCAGGTAGGATACAATAAAATTAAAATGGGACAGAAACAAGGCCCATCTGGCCTGTCGAGAGGACAATCTCTTCGCCTCAAAAAGGTACGTTAGGTTTTAATGACCTGTCAAGATCAACACCGGGGTTCTACTACCCTCAAGTAGGTGTTGCCACTCTTTAAGGGCTAGAATAATCGCCAAGGGATCTCTGTACCCAATCTCGTAGTGACTCTGAGCACTAGACAATTTTTTTTGAGAAAAAGCCACATGGTCTTAGCTTACTCCCCGGGTCCAGGCTATGTGACAACACTGGCCCTACCCCAGTTTCAGAGGCATCAACCTTCAAAGTGAATGGAAGGGAGGGGTTGGGGTGGGACAGTACAGGAGCAGAAGCAAATACGGATTTCAGAGTCACAAAGGCTTGTTCAGCTTCCTGAGACCATTGGGAGGGATTAACACCCTTGTGCGTAAGGTCGGACAGTGGCTTCACAATCGTGGAAAAGTCTCAAATGAATTTCCTATAATAGTTGGCAAAGCCAACAAAGCATTGGATAGCCTTGAGCCCCTTGGAACGTGGCCATTGCATAACTGCTGCCATCTTATGTTTGTCCATCGCAATGCCTTCTTTAGAGATCACAAAGCCCAGAAAAGGCACCATAGACTTGTGGAACTCGCATTTCTCAATTTTGCAGTATAGTTTGTTCTCACGGAGTTTAAGAAAAACTGCGGTCACATCCTTGATGTATTGCGACAAATTGGACGAATGTATGAGAATATCATCAAGATAAACAACTAGGCAAGAGTGTAGCATGTCACGTAGAATGTCATTAATAAATTCCTGGAACACTGCTGGGGCATTACATAGCCCAAAAGGAATCACCAGATAGTCATAGTGTCCAGATCTGGTATTGAAAGCCGTTTTCCACTCATCACCGGCCCTTATTCTGATCATGTTATATGCAGCATGTAAATCTAACTTAGTAAAAATGGAGGAGCCTTTCAATCTGTCAAACAGCTCCATAATGAGTGGTATGGGGTAGGCATTTTTGGGCCTAAGTTTATTCAACCCACGATAATCTATACATGGTCATAACTCGCCATTTTTCTTTTTCACAAAGAAGAAACCAGCCCCCGCTAGCGAGGATGACTTCCTGATAATACCCCTCTCCAGGGCATCCGAAATGTACTCCTCCATTGCCCGATTCTCCTCGCAAGACAACGGGTACGCACGACCCCGAGGAGGAACGGCACCAGGAGGCACATCAATAGTGCAATCGCACGATCGATGTTGTGGCAAGGTACTAGCCTCTCCCTTACTGAAAACATTGCTGAATTGACGGGCATGGAGGGAGAGGTACACATGATCTTGTTAGGGTGAGAAATACAATGTTAATTACAGAATTCAGACCAAGCTGTGATCTCTCAAGTCTGCCAGTTGAACCTAGGGTTGTGCAGATGTAATCATGGAAACCCCAGGATGACGGCATGGTGAGGAGACTAGATAATCTGGAAACATTGTTTCTCCGTATGGAGCGGCCCAATACGCATAGAGAGAGGTATCGTTTCCATAGTTATCTGAGCCGGTACCAACGGCCTGCCATCAATGGCTTCGATAGCCAGGGGATATTCTTTCTCTATCAGTGGAATTTTGCATAAGGCAGTAAATGAGTAATCCATAAAATACCCGGCTGCGCCGGAATCCACTAGGGCCAGAACTTCCACCAAGAGTTCTGCCCAGGAAATTACAGCCTGGACTGTATGCTTCTGATTTATCGGATCTAGGGACCGCTGAACGCCACCTAGGGCCTGTCCCCCAAGGTACCCTAGGAGTACTTAGACAATCTAGTGAACCCTAACTGCATAGGTTCACCACTCTCTCAGATACATTCAGGAGGCATGGGAGGTGAGGGAGGCATGGATGGGAAACTTTGTCTTGCTTGTCCCAAATCTCTGGCCCACTGTCTACGGTCTTTGGCTGCCATTTGCTTTCTGATGCGGACATCAATTAATATCGAGAAATCAATAAACTCATCAATATCATTTGGCAAGTCTCTAGCTGCCGTTTCATCTGTAATTCTCTCACAAAGTCCTTGTGCAAATGCTGCCACCAACGCCTCATTTTTTCCAGCCTACCTCTGCTGCCAATGTAAGAAATTTGATTGCGTAGTCCGCAACCGTACGAGACCCCTGCTGGATCTCCATTAATCTTTTGATAGCAGAGGCGGCTCTTCCTGGGACTTCAAATACTCTACGAAACGCCCGTAAGAACTCACTGAAGTTCTTAGTACATGGTTTAGCTGCCTCCCATAAGGGATTTGCCCACGCTAATGCTCTGCCCGTTAACAATGAAATCATGAAGCCCACCTTACTTCAGTCACTAGGAAAGGATTGAAGAGTTAACTCTAAGAAAATCTCCAATTGGTTTTTGAACCCTCTGCACAGGGTGGGTTCACCATTGTACCTTAATGGTAATGGAGCAGTAGCAGTTAACCCTCTGTTCGAGTTAGCTTGCAACAAAGAATGAGCTCCCGGCGTCGTAACGGGGGGGACCACCGAGGTTTGCACTGGTTTATCCAAGTGGGCGGTGTGCTCTAGAATTGTTTGTACGGCCAATGCCAACTGGTCCAAACACTTCTCGTGTAAATCCATCCTCCAATGGATACTTTGTGCATGACCTTCACCTGTACTGTCTGAGGTCATGGTACTCTAACGGTTTTATGTACACTCAGAGACTGAAGGTTTCAGTAAAACACAGTTTTATTAAACCACACAGAATAATAATAACCCTCGCTGGTAGCATATAAATACAATTATAATACTGACACAGGACAGGTTACAGTGATGTCAATAACCCACATGGGTCCAGTATGTGAAACAATATACAATACTGACACAGGTCAGGTTTCAGTTCGTATAATTCAGTGAGACAATGGCAGAATGGTACTATTAGGCCAGGAATAGCTGATAGGCCCTAATAGCGGAAGGCCCACAGGACACTCTCTACGCAGAGAGTGACACAATAGCAACTGTAGCCACAAATGAGGAAGCGGAGTCCTGGATACGTGACTAGCTACTGGAATAGTCTGTGATCCAAGTGCACAGCACCGACCCGCAAGGGGTTAATGAATGTTCTGACCTGAGGACAACTGCCAGATTGTATAGACAGACTGAAGTGCCAAAGAGTAACCCAACCTCAGATTAAAGGTAGTACACAGGCCAAGCGTACTGTGGTGAAACCAAAAATCTCCACACCGGAGTGAGAGAGAGGACAAGGCACTATGGGACTACAGGGTCACAGTATAGAACTTCCTGAGCAGTAACCGAGGCAACCGAGGTCTGTACAAGACAGAGAGATATCACCAGACTACAGCCCCAAACCGGATCACCGGAAGGAGTGCCGAGACACACAGAGCAGGAACGTCAGCCAATCTGGGTCGGTACATAGAGCAGGAACATCAGCCAAGGGTCGGTACACAGAGCAGGAATGTAAACAGGCAGAGTAGTCAGGCAGGCTGATTGGCCCGCTCAGGGTGTTCCTTTATATTGGGCTTTATGGCACCTGTCAGGTGCCCTTTCGTGGTGTTCCTGTGCCTGCGCTATTGTTGCTGTGGTCCTGAATTCCTGTGTACCGACTCGGCTCGTCTGACTACTCTACGTTCCTGCTCCGTGATTGACCCGTTTCTGGCTGACTTCCTGCTCCGTGATTGACCTGGCTCTGGCTGACATTCCTGCTTCGTGATTGCCCCGGTTCTGGCTGACTTCCTGCTCCGTGATTTACCCAGCTCTGGCTGACGTTCCTGCTCCGTAATCCTTCCAGTTCTGTGCTCCACTTCAGCCTGGCGACATTCCGAGCCTGCTCGCAGCTAGCACCAACTGATCACACTTTCGTTACTCTGTGGCCTCCGTTTCTGAGTGTGTTGGTTACCTCCATTTACTGAGCCTGTGAGAGATTACTACCGAGCTGTGGCCATTGTGTCCGTGCCTTTCTTAACACTTGCTGTGCCGGTTGCCTCCGTTATACCGAGCCGTTGCATACACCTGCCAAGCTTGTTGCCTCCGCTACTGAGCCTCTTTTACACCTGTTGAGCTATTGTCTGCATACCGAGCCTAGCTTTACATTGCAGAGTTGTATACCTGTTTGGTGCTGTTCTCCTATGTGTTGCGCCGCGTGGTGCAAAGGGCATTCCGATACTCTGGCAGTGTAAGCTCCGTGTCAGCACCGGAAGGGTGCTTTGGCTCAGGTCCTTCTCGCTCACTGTGTGGTTCCATCCATCCGCACTTGGTTGTGCGTTGGCTCTAGTATTCAGCTTGGGCAGTGCTTCCTCCGTTACAGCAACTAAGGGGTGCTAGGCTCAGGTCCCGTTGGCACTCGCAGTGTACACTTCTATCGCACCAGGGGTGCTTCCTATTCTGGCTCCATTGGCTCAGGCAGTATCTCTCCTTGCTGCTCACCCCTGTAGGGGCATTGGCTCTTGCTACAGTTGGTTACTCTATACTCCTGGGCATTTCCAGACCGAGATCTGGTCGTGATTCAGTTTGGTCGCTCTGCTTGAGCTAGCTGCTACACCACTACTACAGGGACTGTTGTATACTGGGCGTTGGCTAATCACCATCACAGAGACTGACTACCAGCTTGAGTGTTAACCCTTTATTGTGGTTATGCTATATTTTATTTGCTCTTGCTATATCGAGCCTGTATATCACTCAGTACTGTATTACCGATTCTGGCCCTCAGGGGCGCTGTTCCTTATTTCATTTTAATAAAACTGTGTTTTATCTCTAACCCTGTCTGAGTGTCAGAAAACCGTAACAGGGGGCTACCGACTCAAGCACTGACACACATTGTTGCCATCATTCCTACGCCCGTGGGGGCTACCGATCCAAGCACTTGCAGATATTGTGGTTCTCATTGCTACGCCCATGGGGGCTATGTCCCAAGATAATTCAAGGCAGTACTGCCTGTTTATTCAGCCTCCTGTGCTCTACATCTACAACTTTATTCACCACCTTGGGTGTGCCAAACTCCACAATTGAGACTGTCTTTTGCAAGTTAACCCTTGAGTAGCCTGGCTATAGTAGCCTTCACTGTGATATGCTATAGTGTTCATTGTACCCAATTACTTACCTGTATAGCTACTCTGATTGTATTCATTACGCTATTATTGCCTATAGAGGGCACTTCTTTTATTTTTTTTTCTTAATAAAACGTTGTGTTTTAATTCACTAACTGGTCTGAGTGTCTTGAAAACCGTAACAATGGACACCGTGACAGATTGTGAAGGAAGAAAGGAGGTTGGCCCAAAATACCCCAAAATCTTGTTTGCCTAAGACAAACAGCTGTGGTCCAAGTTCCTTCCTCAATTGTGTTAGGAGAATCTGAGGGTGTGAGTAGGGAGCAAGAAGAATTATCCCAAATACTCCATCATTCTGACAGACTGACTGAGAAGACACAGGCAGCCATGATTAAAGTCCCTTCCTGATCCGACTGTTATATCCATGGTAGAGGAGTGTGGGGGTGTGAGAAGGGAGCAGAGATTTACCCCCCCAAAAAAATAACATTTTGTGTGACTCGCTGGAAAGACACAGGCAGCTGTTATCCAAGTTCCTTCCTGATCTGGCTGTTATTAACTCTGTGTTAGGGAAATATGGGGAAAGAAGTAGTTGAACAGGGTTTTTTCCAATTTTTTGTTGTTGACAGTGATAGGGATTGGGATACCCCACTGGCATTAAGAGTTAATTAAAAACTAAAAAACATATTATAACAGATAGGTGACTGTCATGAGCTGTGATTAAGGCAGATTGATACTAGAAGAGTTAGCATATATTGTAATTAGCAAGACAACAAACACAGAATCAGTTCTGTTGTATACTACAATGTTAAATAATGTCCTGCAAAAGGACTAGTGGCAGGGGTAGGTCAAAAGGAGTAGAAGCAGTGCAGAGACTTGTTTGTAAATTGGTAGCCCAACAGCTAACTGTAGTCATGGTTACTGTAGAATGTACAATAAATAATATAATCCCTTAAAAAGTTCCACCACCACTAGAAATATAAAAAAAAAAACATGTAAGAACACTGAAGACAACGAGTTGCATTCTAGTGTTGATGGCATGATGGAAGAAGGTGTAGCAGTTCAACCAACTGCTGGATTGGACAGTGGAAGTAACAAAGTCTTAAAAGTAGCAGCACAGAGGAGGAGGAGGGTTGCTACCATTTACCACTTATTATTGATGAAAAAAAAATATAAACTAAAACAAGTATTACAAAAAAAAAAAAAAAATAGTAAAGATGAAAACATACTTTAAAAAAATAATGAAAAACAACATAACTCTAAACACTTCACCAACTCTCACGACCTTAACACTAACTGAATTTTAATGGTCCTCACTGCCATAATGCTAACTACAAATTTTCTGAACATCCTTCACAACTTGCATGTCCCTCACTGCCCTAACACTAATTCTCACTTGGCTGACCACCACCAGCCTAATGCTAAGTCACAAATTTATTTTTATCAGCTCTGTCCTCTACTACTTGCACTATTAAAAAAAACACACTGAAATACAGAAAATGATTGGCTTTTATAGCAGAAGCCAGAAATCAAGTGTTTTTCTATGAGGAATGAAATCCCTGCATCCAAAAATCAACAGTATAGGATGGTGGAAAATTCTAAGTTGCTGAAATTTCCACCTGAAACAAACCATAGGGTGGAAAATTTCAGACATTTTTCACTGGGAAAGCAGAAAATTGTGTTTCTTTCTTCCCTCCACACTCCCCTAACACAGAGAACTGCAACAGAAAGGAACTTGGATCACAACTGGCTGTGTCTTCTTAATGACACAAAATGTTGGTATATTTGGGGTAAATCTCCTTTGCTCCATTCTCTCTGTCTCTCTTTCTCTCTTAAACACAGACTGACAACCTTAGGGACTCTGACACCCTTTATGCTAGCAAACAGGAATAATAACAGCATTGGGGGAATTAAGTTTTACCATTGAATTCAATGCAATAGACAGAAAAAAATGGAAAATCAGCACTTTTCACAAAACAAATTCCTCTTTTTGGAAAGTGTCACTTTTCACCTGTTTCTCTTTTGAAGTGAGAAGTTTTACATATCCCTATTCCTCACAACATTTTTTGTACACATTGAAGTTCTTGGTAACTGCAAAGTCCCTCCTTGCTCCCCTGGAAAAATATTCCTACACATATGATTTTATTGTAGATGTACAAGAAGAATTATAATAAATGGACACCTTCTCCCCAGTGGCACGTTAAGTGGTAGTAGCTTGTTTTTTGGTGCTGATGATGCTGCCTTAGCATTGGGGTAGGTTTCAACTATCACCACCATCTGTCTTATGACAACTTTGCCACTGGTTCTACCACCACAGTTTGTGGAGGTAATTATCCCAGTCCCACTCCCCATACCATTACTACTGGGTATAGTGCATACAGCCTGCTTTTCCCATTTGATGCTCAGGTGACTTAGCAGTGGGGACTAAATGAGCAAACAACATGGGTTGGTCACTGATTCACATATAACGTCACTGATTCACATATAACGTTTCTGATGGTGGATTACATCCATCTGACACTGTAGACAGTAGGCTCATAGGTCTACAGTGCAAACTATATTTCCAAGGCTTGCCTTCCTGTAAGTCGATAAACTTTTTTCAAGGTTTACCTTTTGCAAGCCTGGAAATGATTACTGTCAAGACTTGTCTCGTAAGCCTGCCAACTTCTTTTTCAAAGCTTGTTTTTTTTTGGCAAGCTTGATATCTTGTCTTGTTGTAAGCCTGCTAACAATTTTTAATGAAAAGATGATTATACAATAAAAGGTTTAATTTAACATAGTGGGTGTAGATGTTGGTGGTAAATATATGATGATGATGAACAGGAAGGAGTGCTATACAAATAATATGCAATATCATGTATGAGTGCAATATAACCTTGCAATATGATTTGTAAATCATTCAACAGTGTTGATAGCAGTGGTCCCAGCAAATTCACAAATTGCTCCTCAGTGCTGCTGTTATTCCTACATGTGCTGTATGCTCCTCTGTGTTTTGTGTTTTTCCCCCAGTTCTGCTACATGATAATCATTTTAATAAATGAAAGTTTACCATCACTGCTGCAGGGTAGATATGTCCTCTGCACATGCACATAAATCCTGCTCTGACTGCGAATTTGTTGGAGGACAACTAGATGATCTATAGCAGTATACTTCGGTGCTGGCCACCAGGGGTGGGTGAAAAGTCCCCATTTATTCACCAAAAATACATGTTTTTCAGCTATTTCTGTGGAAAATTCCTATGTATTATAACGTATTCCTATCAGTTGTTTCAGGTAGTAATTTCCTGCCTCATAGAAAAACATCCCTTAATTTCCCAATGCCTTCTACTATAAAACTCAAGAATTTATAAACATATATACTGACATTTAAACAAAAATTAATGCAAGTTGTATTGCTGTGGAGCAACGTGATACACGTATATATACACACCACACAGTCTGATCTAAAAAGGGACACCAGAGATTTTGAAGAGAAAGAGGAGTAGAGGTGTTTTAGGAGAGGAGATCACTGTTAAAAGGAACATTTGTGATTTCTGAAGTTTGTGAAGTGGGTTATTTAGGGTTACGTTAATTAAGATTTAGTGTTAGGGCAGTGAGGGACATTCAGGTTGTATAAGTAAGTGTTAGAGCAGTGAGGGCCATTCAGACTGAGTTAGTGAATGAGTAGTGAGGATCATTACAATTTTGTGTTAATGTTAGGACAGTAAGGGTCAGTGAAGTGGTGTGACTTATATGTTTTTTTTCATTATTTGTTTTTATTTATAATAAGATGTTCTCAATGTCTAACAAGTAGACTTGCAGGGAACAGGGAGGAATCGAACAAGCATCCACATCAGTGGGGGAGAAGGTTATGTCTATATTGGGTATGGTTATGGGTATTGCCAAGATGGAGGGAGAGGAATCAGTTGTTAGCAGCAATGCCATGGCTACTGCCTCTACCATCAGCAGCACTGCAGTGGAGCCCCAGGCACCTGCACAATGTTGTGACATCATGTTCACCACCTTTGCCAGTAACCAACTTAGATAGTGACAATGCTCAGAGCCTATCAGTGCATTCTAAAGCTGCCTTCGCCAGATGAGCATTGAATGGCACAGAGAGGACATACAATAGTGTGATGATAAGGAAGACTTCATTACAGACTACAGCTGAAGTACATGAGAGAGATCATCTTGTGAATGGGCAGAAGGAGGATACAGTGAGTGGCCAGGAAGAAAAGGTGAAGTTTCCTGAGAGGGATCAGGTTCTGATTGTGAGTGGGAAAGAAGAGGGGTAGGATCATGTAAGTGGTCAGGAGGAAGAGGGGCAGCTTCTGCCTGCTAGTGGGAAGAAAGAGAGGTAAGTTCCTGTGAGTGGGCAGGGATAGGGGCAGACTCCTGTTACAGGGCCTGAAGATGTGGTAGTGGGACTGGTGATGATAGTTGAAGAGGAGAATCAGATTCATCATATTCTGGGTCAAACTAAAGCTCTGCACAGATTTTTCATCATCTCCTTCACTGAAGTTGTGGGCAGTCAACTGCGAATGCTTTATGCACCCTTTGTGATCAAACTGTAAAGAGGGGAAAGCAGGGGTCCCACCTTGGCACATCTGCATATATTGATGGCAATCCATATTAATTTGTTGAATTTGCTGAATGTACAAAAATGACAACATCAATAAAAATAAAAAAATTTAATTATGAAGACACAAAATCAATTGACAGATGGCACAGGCACATGCATCCCTCCCTAATCCACAAATAAAGCATATATAGATTACATTTAATAAGTGAATATCAACTGCAATCAGAAAGTATAATACTGGTGGATCAAAATAATAAACATAAAACATAGTAACGTAGCAACATAGCTGATGAAGCTGTAAAAAGACATGCATTCATAAAGTTCAGCCCATGCCATATCAACCCTGATAAACCTTTTAAGCCCCAATAAGGCAAAAAAATCACTTCCTTGATTCCAAATGGTATTTGTATATTTTCCTCTTGATCAACATACTATTTAACCTTCCATTAGTACTATAATATTAATAAATATGAATCTGTGATCTTAGCAGTGATCCCAACAATGGTACATTTCATCAGGCCTTCTGCTCCTCCTCAGTACTTCTATCTGAAGACTGGTGTTTTTTTACTCTCACTGCCAGGCAGAGCTGGCTGCACTTCTACACCTTCTTCCGTCATACCATCAACACTAGAATGCAAATTTTAGTATTTAGTGTTCTTAGATAGTTTATTAATATTACTGGTGGTAGTGAAAGTTTTTATGGAAGAGGCATTGTAGCAACCATGGTTGCAGAAAGTTTTTGGGCTACCACTCTAATAACATGTCCCTACACTGCTATTGCTACTTCCACCCTAACCCTGCCATTAGAACATTTGGTAGAAATGACTTAACAGTGAAGTATACAAAAGAACTGCTTATATATGTGATGTCTTGCACTTTACAAAGTACTATAACTCTTCTACTGTATATCTGCCTCAGTCATAGCTTAAGTCAGTCGCCTAAAACTATTGATTTTTTAAGTATTTTTTTCTCAACAACGTCAAAAAATACACTCCCTGTGCAACTGCTTCTTCCCCCAGATTCTCCTAACACATAGATAATGAATCAGATCTGCTGTCATCACCAGTCCCACCACCACATCTTCAGGCACTGTCCCAGGAATCTGTTCCTTCCCAATCATAGAATTCTGCCCCTCTTCCTGACCACTCACAGGATCCTGCCCCTCTTCTTGTCCACTCATAGCCAGAACATGACCCTTACAGAATCTACACTTCTTCTTCCTGGGTACGCAAAGGATCCTCCACTATATTTTCCTTCTGGCCACTCACAAGAGGATCAACAAATTCACGATGCCTTCCAAATTCAAATCATCACTCCCCTATTCTATTTCCTCTCTGTGCTAAGCTTTGAGCGCACTGAAAGACTCAGAGGAATCATCTTTATGTGCCAGGTTGCTTGGTGACAAGGGTTGTGCACCTGGTATCACCACCATTGTTGGTGTAGGTTGCATTGGTTGGGACTCCACTGCAGCGCTGGTGGTGGTGGTGGCAGTAGCAATGGCAATGTTAACAACTGGTGCCTCTCCTTCAAGTGACAGAGCACCCTGATTTATGCAAGGCCTACTCCCCCTGATGAGGATGAGTCTACTCCAGACAGTTTTATTATTTTTATTATAAAGAAAAATATGTTTTAGAAAAAATTATTGCAAAAAAAAAATAAAAGATAAAAAAATGAAAGAAAAATCACTCACACTACAGACTTCACAGTCCCTAACTACCCTTATACCAACAAAATTTTAATTACCCTCAGTACCCTAATACTAACTAAATGTGAATTCCCCTGACTGCCCTGACACTAACTTGCACAATTAAAATGCCCCTCACTGCCCTAACACTAAATATCATTTGCCTGACTCTCTCTAACCTAACCCTAAGTCATGCATATTTCACACAGTACAGGAATCACACTTTTTTTCTCTCTTTCCTCTCCTAGAAACCCTCTACACCTCTCTCCTAACAAAACCCCCACTGACGTTTGGGAAAGTCTTGGCTTTTATAGTGCAGTCCAGTAGGAAATAAGGAGTTATTTCCCTATGACATGGGAAATTCCTGCCTCATAAAAATCAATAGTATAGGGAAACTGAAAAATGTAAGTTGTGGGAAAGTTTCTCAGGAATTTACCATGGGAAAAGCAGAATATCATGCATTTTTCATGTAATTTCCATCAGGAAGAAATGGGACTTTTTTGCCCTTCCACAACAGCCACAGCAGATCCAACACTGTAGGTTATAAGAGAGTATAAACCATATAAAGTATCAGCCATTCACAGTATTAATTGATAGTGAGCTGTTGGGTAGTAGATTCATGATAAGTGACCAAGCTCAAATACTTTTATCTGTGTAAGATGAGTATTAGGCATCAAATATATTTGTAAAGAGATTGCCAGATATATCAAGTAAATTGTAAGTAGCTCCAGAGTCGAAAAGGGCTCTATGTTGGACGACCTTTTATCCCAACTGTAAAGTCAAAGAAAGGAAGCAACTGACAACAACACTGCTGGATCTGGGACTTTCACCACTGCAGTCTGTGACTACCATTACTATTACCTCTAGACATGTATGTTCATTTTAGAACAAATACAAATTTTTAAGAATATTGCTTTTTTATGCCACTGGGATTTAATTAAGAACAGAATGATGCTGAACACTCAGTATCAGAAACCCAAATGCTACACTCAACCCTTTCATGCACATTAATTCATTTATTTGTTCATTCATTATTCATTCATTCACATGTATGCTCATACTCTTACACACATTTACAACACTTACCTTAATGTTAGAGGTGCAGCAGTGCCCTCCATGCCCTGGTCCTCCTGCATCTATACCTAAAAAAGATTAAATAATAAAAAACCTTAATAGCCTGCCATCAGCTTCCCCTTTGCTGCCACAAACAATAATGAAAAAAAAAACCCTCATCCAGCTCAGGCCATTGCCCAAGCCAGAGAGAGGGAAATATTAACAGGGAATGAATGGCTTTTATATGGCCATCCATGTGCAAATAAGTTCCCATGTTCCTGTTGGATGGAACTGTATGATCACACACGGCATCCAGCGTGTCCTGTAATAACCTCATCTGCCAGCCAATCAGCATTTAGCTGGAGAGGTCATAGATACATATAATGTCAGCCCTCCAGCTAGCCATGAATGTGGGAATGATTTGCAGACAGTGACACAGACACAGACAGGGATAGTTAAAAAGTAAATCTTATTTTTCACTGACAGGTAGGAGATCCTATTCTTACTTCCCTGAGAGGGTGGTAGATAAGTGGAATAGCCTACCAGCAGAAGTGGTAGAGGTTAATATAGTGATGGAATCTATGCATTCATGGGATAGGCCTAAGGATATCCTAAACATAAGAGAACACCAAGAACCAAATAAGGTTTGAGGTTTTTACAGAAGAAAAATGGGCAAACTAGATGGGCCAAATGGTTCTTATCGTGTGTCAAATTCTATATTCCTATTCTATGTTTCTATATGTGAGGAGAGACTGAGAGTGACAGTGGCAGAACCAAAGACATTCAACACATATGATTTTCAGATAGAAAAAACACTCCACACACTCACAGCTATGTCATGTACTTACCAGCATTTTGTCAACAAATCATCTCAGCCATCATCATCACCATCATCACTTCCAAATCCAACTCCCATCCAGTCATACTCACCATTATTGACTAAGTAGCAACACAGTTTAACATCCACAAACCTAGCTATGAGTGATTCTACTGCTGCTGTTCAAAGTGCAGTTTCACTGACACCTACTGCTAGTATTATTGCAACAGGTAGCCCCATTAGCAGTAGTAAACATATTTCTATCTATTGTCTGTATATAAATATGTGGGTAGGGGGAACGCAGAAGCCCATCTAGGTACATCTGCTTTGAGATCCGACCTGAAGCACAACCACTGGTCTGATCACAAGACACAATACCAGCAAAGGTAAACAGCTAACAACTATAGAAGCACTTCTAAAAGTGTAGGAGGAAAAGGTGTTCATAACAGTAGTGTTGAAAATTTCTCAGGGAGTGGGACCATATTTTTCTCAATACTAGTGTTGAGGGAGCACCCCGATGCTCGGGTGCTCGGGTGCTCTGACCGAGCACCCCCTGATGCTCGAGTGCTCGGCCGAGCACCCGAGCCCCATTCAAATGAATGGGGCGACACGAGCATTACACCAGGCACCCCCTGCTCTGATGAAGGGAGGGTGCCTGGTCAATGCCCCCCTTCATCTCCGCTATGCCCCCTTCATCTCTGAATGCCCCCTTCATCTCCGCAATGTCCCCCTTCATCTCCGCAATGTCCCCCTTCATCTCCGCTATGCCCCTCTTCCACAATGTCCCCCTTCATCTCCGCTATGCCCCTCTTCCACAATGTCCCCCTTCATCTCCGCTATGCCCCTCTTCCACAATGTCCCCCTTCATCTCCTCTATGCCATAGAGGAGATGAAGGGGGACATTGTGGAAGAGGGGCATAGCGGAGATGAAGGGGGACATTGTGGAAGAGGGGCATAGCGGAGATGAAGGGGGACATTGTGGAAGAGGGGCATAGCGGAGATGAAGGGGGACATTGTGGAAGAGGGGCATAGAGTCTATGCCCCTCTTCCACAATGTCCCCCTTCATCTCCGCAATGCCCCCTTCATCTCCGCAATGCCCCCGTACCTCCAGTCCCTGGTGGTCCAGCGGAGCGTCTTCTGATCTGTGCCTCTTCCGGCACAGATCCCCGCCACCCGAACATGGCAGGAGAGCACATGGCGGTACTCGACGAGTACCGCCATGTGCCGAGCAGAGCGATGCTCGAGCCGATCCGAGCATCGGCCGAGCACGCTCGCTCAACACTACTCAATACCATTAACACCAAACTCTTCTACTGCTGTTTTAAAAATGCAAAGCACAGAGAAGGATGACTCTTAATTAGAGGTGACATGAATTATAGATTCCCACACCCACCACCAAGTCCAATGCAACCACTACTCATCGTGTTGTTAAAACAATTAAGTTACACAGTTCTTCTTCTATATGCTTCCAACAAACCCTTACTGAGTTTTCAAAAAGAAGCAAAAAATGCACATAACCTAACTGTATACCTATAGTATGACACTTTTGTCAATATGTTGACATCTGATATACTGCCCTGTTGTTTTGTTGAAAACAGAGGTTTTAAAGAACGGGGGAAAATTCACTAAGCGGTGATAATGAGGCGATAAAGCAGAGATGACTTCTCCAGTGATATCAGTTCAACCCTTCCTATTTTATTCTATAGAGCCTATGTGCAAAGCTCTCCAAAGCTGAATAAATCTTAGTGCATAAGCGTCATAGAATAACATAGGAACTGGAGAAGTAATATCAATGGAGAAGTCATCTCCACTTAATCACCTCTTTATCAACTCTTTATCACCACTTAGTGAATTTCCCCCCTGGTGTCATGTGTTACACCCTACTTGCATCACCCAAGCTGCAGTTATTTTTAAAGAACAGCTGTTTCAGAGTTATTCAAGCAGGTGGTTAGTGTTGTGGCAAAGTGCAAAAAACCTCAGCCTGCTAGCAATTTTTCCAAGGCTTGTGTTGCTGGATGACTTAGTCTGCTAACAACTTCTACTTTGAGCTGTTGATTTCTAATCTTCAGCACTCAGCAGCAGTAGTACTGCAGCAGGAATGACAATAGAAAGAATTGGCAGAAATTTGCACTTGGAAAATTAATTGGCAGTAGCAAAAGGGTGGAAATGTTATGTGAAAAAAATAGATTTTGCACATTTCTACTCGTATTCATAAATCACATGGATATTCTTGCATAATTCATTCATGAACTAGATTAATAACACCTTAACGACCGGCCATTCAGCGCGGTCAGTTAAGGACCAGGGAGCATTTTTTTTTTTTTTCTCATTCTGTTTCTTTACTCCCTGAACAGTATGCAGCCACGGTGGGGGGAGCCCGGAATTCCATGACGGTCATAGTATGTCATGGGTCGTTCAGTCAGATTTACCCATGATATACTATGACTGTTAAGGGTCGTTAAGGGGTTAAGCCTAAACATCCATTATAATGTAAACTGCATTTTCACACCTAATCCTTAGTACAGATTGATATATATTATGTCTCCCTCAATGTTAACTGTCCAAAAGCTGCTGCCTTATGTTTGCATGAAATCAGTAAAAACTTCCTAAAGTATAACACTCTATCTAATGATTCATGTATGCATTACATATATGGTTATATATATTATTGAAAATGTAAGCTATACTAAGTAGGTAACTGTGTTTGAATTGGTGATATATTATGGATTTTACATGTGTCAATATTTAATTCAAAGGGAAGTATGTATTTCATGAGAGAGAACAATTGCATCTTTATCTGTTAAAGGGATTGTAATGTTTCAGGAAAACAGCATCTTCAATTAATCTTAGTATTAATTGAATTAGTATTTGAGCCATAGAGAGTACTATTTCAATACTGTCAGAGTTGTGGTTCAAGAGTAATTGAAGGATACATTTCTCCCCCTCCGCCCCTTTTACCTAGTGTAAGCCATCTCTTCTCAGATGTGGAATCTGGTCCATAGACCAGACAGATAACAGCAGGGGACAATCTTCTTCCTATGAGAACAATGAAAGCCCTGCCCCCCTTGACAAGTTTTTCAGCTTTTTCCCTTATCTTAATAGAAGATTGTCCCTCTCTGCAATCTACCCGGGCACCTCCCTTCTGCTCTGGCTGAGCAGTGTTACATCAGTAAAAAGGGTGGGAGGGGGATACTTTGTTATTTAATTACTCTTGAACTACAACTCTGACAGAATTGAAATAACACTCTCCAAGGTCCAAATACTATGATGATTAATTAGAGCTGCTTTTATTATGAAACATTACTATCCCTTTAATGTTTGCCTTATTAATCAAGAACTTAGAAAATTATCACAAGTTTAAGAATATAAAGAAATAAGAAAGGTGTCACAATCTAAAAAACTTAATCTACAGTGTTTACATTTGAGATATACAGAAAGAAATTATAAACTTTTAGAATCGAAGAGTTTAAACTTGTAGTAAAGTAGAAATAGAATACTGTTATATGTAATGCAACCTAAATTATTTATTTATAACTCCAGAACTCTTCCTATAAAGATTGGGGTGAAGGAGGTAGAGCTGCCCATAGTACTAGCCTGTACAGGTTTGGAACACCATTATATGACAAAGAAAATTATACTCACATTTGATGGTGGTCTGGATGTGTACATATATGAACCAGCAATCAAGCAAATATATATTGGCCTCTCTACAAGATGGAGTCCACAAAATGCACTTATTGTTCCAATAAAAAAAAAAGTATTACTCTTTTTATAAACAGCACTAGAAAACACCTCTGTGACATGTAACATCAGCAGCCCATGAAAACCATAGAGCTGTTTTAACATTTTGTGTTTTACTTTCTTGTTTTATTTTTATATGTGATTATATTTTGGGTTTGTTTTTTTTTTTATAATTCAATTACCTGTTTATTTTGTTCTTTTTTGGAATTATCAGATTGGATTCTCATGGATATATTTTTATTGGTCTTATATTTAATTCATTGGTACAGTGAATGCTTTTATAGAATGTTAAATTTTATGTAAATTAGTTATTTTAATCAATTATTAAAGTATTTTTAAACTATATAATAATCATCTGCAATTTAGGAAACAACATAATATACTGCATTTTTATTTACAGCATTTATTATGAATGTAATAAAAAGAAAAATTCTTTGCTTCCCACAAATAAACCCTTAGATATAACCCCACTCTATGTTTAAATATGGAGTTGAAACTAAATTCATAGTTATATTCTGCATTTTTATTTTCCTGAAAATATAAGGCCAATTTGAATATTGACTTTCACATTGGTTTTCAATTGTTTACTTAAAAGCTGATCAAAGTAAAAGACAGAAGCATTACGACATGGACATTTTTATATTCAATAAAAATGCTTTCAAGGACAAATGCATAGTATCTTTTGTTATGACTACTGAAAACATTTAGTAATAATAGAAATGCTCTTTTCTTTCATCTTAATTTTTAGAGTGTTTTTCAGAATTTCTGCAGTAAAACTGTAATTACCCATAGATGTTGGTATAATACATGTATTGCACAGTGGGCCTATTCAGAACAGTTCACTTTTTACAATATTTCATTTGTTTGTTTTAATGGAATGCCAAAAAAGTGGAGCCCATTAAAGTGGGCAATCTTATTTTTTTTTATAAAAGCACCTGTTCATTCATTTTATTATATTCCAAAGATATTTGTGTCACGGTTTGTTTTGACTCTCAGACACAGAGTTAAGATAAAAACACAACTTTATTGAAAGTTGAAAGAAAACCCTCACGGGTTTGGCAATACACATATATTTCAACTCGTAATAGTACAAAGCAATGGTGAACAGTGGTATGGTGATCAATACAAGAGAAGGCTCTACCAGCCCTGCCAATATACCAGGCAAGGCAGCCAGGAGACTGGTACAACGAGAGAGAAGGCTCTACCGGCCCTGCCAATATACCGGGCAAGGCAGCCAGGAGACTGGTACAACAAGAGAGAAGGCTCTACTGGCCCTGCCAAAATACCGGGCAAGGCAGCCAGGAGACTGGTATATGAAAGAGAAGGCTCTACCGACCCTGCCAATATACCGGGCAAGGTAGCCTTGGGCCCAGAGGTGACAAGTACTGGTGCAAGAGCAAAGTGGCCTCAGCGACTGAGAAAAGGTGGAGCAAACCAGTTGCACAACTGGACACACAGAGGCCTACCGGTGCGTATAGGTGTAGTGAGCAGCCGGTGAAATAGGAGCAAACCAGTACCCGTGTACTAGACTACACAATGACACTATCAGTGCTGTATGGGAAGCAGCACGCAACCGGTGGTACATGGAGCGAACCAGTACCCACTTACTGGAGTACACATAGACACTACCGGTGCTGTAGAAGAAGCAGGAAGCAACCGGTGGTATATGGAGCAAACCAGTACCAACGTACTGGAATACACATAGATACTACCAGTGCTATATGGGAGGAGACAAGCAGCCGGTGATATATGGAGCGAACCAGTACCCGCGTACTGGAGTACACATAGACACTACCGGTGCTGTAGGAGAAGCAGCAAGCAACCGGTGATATATGGAGCAAACCAGTACCCGCGTACTGGAGTACACAATGACACTATTGGTGCTGTATGGGAAGCAGCAAACAATCGGTGATAGATGGAGCGAACCAGTACCCGCGTACTGAAGTACACAATGACACTACCGGTGCTGTATGAGAAGCAGCAAGCAAACGGTGATAGATGGAGCGAACTAGTACCCGCGTACTGGAGTACACAATGACACTACCGGTGCTGTATGGGAAGCAGCAAGCAACCGGTGATAGATGGAGCAAACCAGTACCCGCGTACTGGAGTACACAATGACACTCATGGATGAAAATGTCGCCCAGGCGACATGAGGACGAAAAACACTGCACACTATCCAGAAGCAGGAACAACAGCCAGGTCGGGACAGGAAGCTGGAACAGCAACGGCAGTCGACCGTAATAGCAACGGAAGCAGGAACTTCAGCCCAAACCGGATCAGGAACGGAGGCAGGAACCGCTTGAGCAGAGGAGGCTGACAGGCAGGAAAGCAGACGGAATCTGGAAGGTGGTGTATGCAGCAAAGGCCCAGGAAACTCAGGAACAGGATGCAGGTGGCTACAGACATAGAGACACCACAAAAGGGTAACCAAAGGATGCCAGGACCCAGTCTATATAGGCAATAATGGGCGGATACAAGACAGGCAGCCAATGGAGAGCCTTCACAGATAACTGTCAGGAAAAGGCAGCAATCACGGGCACAGTGATAATTTGTGCCCCTACTTTTACATTAAGTGAAGCGATTGTCAACCACGATGTTTGAATTGGCCCATAACTTGTTAGGTAAAATGTTATAAAATATAAAAAAGATATTTCATGTTGAATCCTACCCTCTTTGAGGTGGCAAGCTAAATCTTCAAATGTTTTCTTAAAACTGAGAACCTCCTGAAATACTCACCTGTCCAATTCTGGAATAAAGGCCTATACCCTTAAAAATGAACAAAACAGAAGGAATCATGTCCACCAGTTCCAGGATAAAAATGGACATTATGGATATTATTTCATGCAGACTTTTTTTACCAGTAACCTGCAGTTTGTCACTTTTTTCACTGAAAGCCAACTCTAAATTAATTTCATGCAAGTACTTTACCATTTTCAGCAAATTACTGAGATTCCTGTTACCAGAGCAGTAGGACAAGGCTGGGTGGTCAGTATGTGTATTTCCTTGGAGTAATTGGAAAATACTGTATGTAATTGTAACAGCCAAGAAAAGTGTAATTATCAGCTATCCAGTATGTGATGGAGTATTCTAGTAGCAGGATGTTCAGTAAAAGAGGAAGTAGGTCACAATTTGATTAGGTTGAATAGTGTATACCAGGTAGGGACTTCAACGCACCCAGGGGTGAGCAAACATGTTGTTTAGACCACCAGTGGACATGGAAAGTAAAAGGTGAAGTGAGCAGGTGGAACAATAGTGATAGTACAAAACCGAAGGTTAGGGCAGTTGGTAAAGATGGATAGGTCTGGCAAGCTGTAAGGTCAGGGTGATTGGAAAGCAAGTGTAGTCCAAAAGGACAAGGTCAACAAAAGGTAACCAGAAACCAAGAATAACACTCAGGGAGGCCGGTTACACAGGCAACAGGTGATAGTGATTGTCCAAACAGGAGCTACCAAACTTTTGAGGACACAGGAAAGGATGCTACAAAAATCTTGCAATACGAAATCTTCCTTATAGTAGACTAGCAGTACACAGGACCTACACCTGTAGGGTTGCCAACATGCCAGGTCAAATCCCAACAAGGATGCCATCATGACATATATTCCTTTATTGTTCGGTGTTCAATCAAAAGATCACCCCTGGTTGTATGATTTCAATGTCACCTCACGGTTAACTAGTCCAAGTCATCTCTGATTCTTCTTGATTCAACACAAAACCCTCCTCTGTCTACTTTAAGTTTCTCGGAGTTCATATTATGAAATCCCTGGATTGATTCCTTTCTGATAATTTACTGATGGTTGTGATGTTCCATAAGAAAGCAAACCTGTGAAGCAACCTCCTGCTCAATATTATAGGACACTTGAATCTTATAAAAATTATATTCCTTCTAAAACTTTATATTTTTCAGAGTACCCCATTGTCACTCTTCTGGAGCTTAGCTACTGAGATTTTGTGGAGGAACAAGTGGCCCAAAATTAGCTTATTGGCTTACAAAACCAAAGGGCCAGGATACATTGCACTTCCTGATGTTTGCCGATATTTCTTGGCCATGCAGAGGAAATACCTATCCTTTGTATTTGTAACCCTGGAATACACAGTTCTCTGTAAAGACTTTTCTCTATCTTAGATGCTACTTGTGGTGGGTCTGACTCCTGATGCTAGTGCTTCAGTACCCTTGCCTGCTGCCACGGTATATAGTGCATGGAAAGATGTACAGTATCTTGAGTACACTTGTTATTGAAAAATATGTCTTCAATAAAAATGTAATTAAAAAAAGAAATGGAAGCTCCAGGTCTATTAACCTTTCAATATCATTTGTATACCCTTTCCCAAACAAGAGCTGGATGATAGGCGGGTACAGTAGCTAAAGTCCTTAATTCTGAAAACATGGCATATTGGGGTTAAAGTGGGAATAGTGTGGTTTCATGGATAATATTGTTTGTGTATTTTTTTAATGTACGTATGTATATGTTGTATGTTACAATAAATAAAAGGGAGTAAAATATGTGCCACAGTCATAGAAACAATAGGAGAGAGGTCCCTATTCCAAGGAGCTTACATTTTTAATGTTTAATCCCTCTATTGCTTCATGCACTGAACTGATTTATAATGTGTGAATGCACCTTAGTCAATAGATTTCTTTCCGTTTATGAAAGTGCGGGTATATTATTTTACATTTATTAACTTTCACTTGTTGAGGCATGTAGAGCTGATGTATATTTCTTTGCTCCACAGATAACCAAATGATAGCCAGTGATAGTATGATGATAGAAAGGTGGAAGAGTTATTTTTATCCTCTTCACTACATGACATGATATAATGCATTGGTTTCAAAGCTGTTAGAGGTAATTCAGATAATAGATGGGTTAAGAGTAGGGGTGGGTGACAAATTTTCCGTGAAAAAGTTCATGAAAACGTGCTGATTTTTCGCTTTTCCTGAAAAAAATTTCACCTTTCCCCCTATGCAAAAATGTCCTCCTTTTTGCCTATTTTAACAAATTTTCCACCTATGTTAACACATTTTATGCCTATATTTCCTATAGGTACTACATTTCTCACTGTAATATTACTTCTTCTAAGGGATGAAGTTTAGAAATAAGTGGCTGAAAGTCCAAGTTGTGAGTCCTACAGCAAAATATGGCTTGAAAAATGTGTTAGCATGCAGAATGCATTTGTCCTTCGCCCACAACACTTTCTTGCTTAAGTGACACTGGCACATATTCATGATGATATCAAGTCATAAAAAATATAAAGTACAACCTACAATGTGGCAGATATGTATTGTAGTGGTGGTGGTGGGGGACTGGCATGGTGTGATTTGTGTGTGTATTTTTACCATTGTCATACTCTTTCCTCCTTCTCAGATTATTGACACATATTACTTATTAGTCATAGCAGTGGTCCAAAGTGGGGTACATGGTGGCAACCCTTCTTCACATCCGTCCTCCACCTCCTCATCTGTGCTGCTGTTAATATATTTGTCCTGGCTTTGTCATGTGTGGTTTCTTCTACTACTACAAATACTGGAGCTGCATGTTGATGTCATTCTACTGCCACTACTACTAGAAGTCAAAGGTACAGCGCTTATAGCAACAGCACAAGAGGTACTCATCATATCTAACACAACCTGTGTTGCTGGGTACTCAAAACAGGTTTGTGTGGCTGAATGGGACTTGGACTTTGAAGAGGCAATGATGCTGAGGATGACTGATAGTGACCATGTACTTTTTGACATTTGTACTTGTCCAGGGTCAGACTTTCCAATGGCTTTCTCAAACAGTTTATAGACAGGCACAGTGCTCCTTAAAAGTGGTGGAAGAAAAAGCCTTTGACTTTCTGCTAACCTTATAGCCCTGTCATCATCCTCACTCTCAACTTCATCTGTATCTGAACAAGACAAGGCTGCTTGAGGGATATATTCTAGATCTGTATCATCATCAGTCATCAATAGGTCATCCTCAGCAGCATCATTAGGTCATCCTCAGCATCACCTGACAGTTCTTGCCCACTACTACCCTTATATTCCTCTAAGCTTTTGGAGGTCTCAAGCAATTTATTTTTACTTTAACAAAATTCACTACTACTTTGAGGACAGCTGTTTTGGTGTCTCACTGTCTAATGCAGCAGGCGGTTCAGCTGCTACACCTTCCTCTATTATGCTGTTGCCAGCATCATCAACACTTGAATGTTGCCGTCTTTAGTGTTGTTCTTATATGGTTCTATATTTCTACTGGCACTGGTGGCACTGGACCTAGTTTTGCTGGGACCTTGACAAACTGCATCCTCCCTTGGAGTAAAGGGATCATCATCATTGATTTCACACGCTGCAACAACCATTGCTGCAGTAGGTTTTTGGACTAGTAATTTACTCTCATGTCCCTACACTGCTCCACCCCCCCTTCCCCTTGTGCGTTTTCTGGACATTCTGCAACTACACTGTGTTTTTTTACTGTACAGTGCACAACACAACTGATGCAGCTGTATGATGCCTTACTTAAGCCCAGTCAGCTGTCTGTCACTATCACCTAAGATATTTAGTTTTTTATTCTTTATTTTTATTTATTGATTTATTTATTTTTTAAGTTGTCCACCCTGTTGTCTTATCAAAGACTGTCCAAAAAAAATGATAACTGAAAAATAAAATCAACAATGTCTTTCTCCAGAATTCCCCACCCAGCACAGGGACAATAACAGCAAGATCAGCAAGCAAATAGGTTGCCTGTGTCTTGCCTGTCAGTCACATGGAACTTTGGAGTATTTGGGGACAACCTTCGTCCTCCCTTCTTATCTCATAGAGTGCCCCCAGACTCCCCTAATACAGAAAACAAATGTCCTACCTAAATGACTTCCTAAACTAAGATACAATTCCCCTTTATTTGCCTAACTCCTGTAGCTAAAAAACATGCTGCTCTCTCCTCTCACAAACACATAATGACTGCTGTGAGAGCCTGAAAGCCTTTTATTTGGCTGTAGAAAACTTTTGTGTGGTGTAGAAATATTTATTTCCCATTGATTTCAATGGGAGGAAAAAAAGCAAAAAAACAGCACTTTTCTCGGGAAATTTTTCACCAAGCAGAAAGTGCCATTATTCTCCAATTTCAGTTTGAGGTGAAAATTTTTGCCCATCCCTAGTTAAGAGGGCACATTTATCCTATTTAGTGCCACATCATGGTACTCATAAAAATATCAATATGCATTTGTTTCTTCTTTGTTATTGCCATGGAGATGGAGTACTGTTTCTGCTCTATATGAGCATGTAACAGGCCTTCTGTCTTTTTGGCTGCACTATTTACCACAGAGTTTACAGTCAATTACAATACAAGAATAGGGTGTTTAGAATATTTTCCTATCTTGCATGGGCTTTATTCATGGTTATTTGGATATCATAATTTATTGCCTTACGTGTAGTATTACATTACTTAACAAAATCCTATATAATAAATTCGCTAAAACGTGTGTAACGCCGCAACATGCGCAGTAGACAGTAGACTGCGCGCTGCAGTCATGATCAGTAGAGACTGCCCGCGCCGCGGCTGATACAAGCTTCCAGCTCTGTATCAGCCGTGGTGCGGCCAGTCTCTACTGCACGTGACTGCCCTGCAACCGGGTGGCAGTGGCACTATGGCCCGTGTAACTGGCTGTTCAACTAGTAAATAAATAAAACATGGTTTGTACTTACTGATATCTATATACAGTATACAATCAGTATTAGGTTATAGCTAAAGTTTACAAATTGTTTTGAAGTATGTACTGACTGAGCATTGACAGTATATCTAGAGTGGCACACCTGTGACGAGAAATCGGTCAAAGATGACTGAATGTGCAAAACAGGAGAGGGGTGAGAAATGTGAAAAATAATCTCTCTCTGTTTTCTATGTTAATTTAAGCTGTCTCCTTCTCAACTTTAAGAAATATTAGATATTTGAGCACAGAGGTTCCACAGATGATAGGACTCTGGGTGTTCCCTCTCTCTTTGAAGATCTCTTTGCCACCTTAATGACTAAGACTTATGGAAAATGTAATAAGTATCATTAGTATCCTTTATTAGTTCTTATTTTGAGTTAACCTGTGTTGCTCCATATGTCTTGTGTTCTGTATGTTAAGTAGGTATAAAATAATAGTACATAGAGTTGAAAGCAAAGCACCATGTTTACAGTATCATACCATAAGCATATTTAGCACCTTAGTACATAAATCGGTATATTACTAATAAAGTTGTTAAAGAGTTGTTTTTCAAAGTCTAATTTTGTTTAGTTCACATAAGATCTAATATTCTAGTCATGATTATGAATCATGATGGCTGTATTTTATAGCAGATACCTTTCAACAAAAAAGCCCCTGCATTTGAAGATTAAAAAAATGTTTGTAAACTGAAGCAGCAATTTAAAGCATCTCCTGTACTGAAAATTTAGTGAATATAAAATACATTGTCTGAGTAAAAGTATGCAATTTTACATGAACTCAAATAGCATCTTTATCATAATGAAAGAATAGTTAGATGGGTCAGGAATTTAATTTCAGCTGTATAATTCATTGCCTTGGAAAAATATTGCTTCATAAATGTGTTTGTTATAGTTGAGAAGATTGAAATTGTTACTCGTGTATGGAGAACAGGAAAATGAAGAATTATTTACTTTGTACTCAATCAGCTATTCTATTTGACTTCTATTACTAAATTATATGCTATTCCTTCCACCACCCCCAAAAAAATTATGAATAAATCTTAGTTCCTATTCTTGAACAGTATATTCATTATTTCTTTATTGTATATCATATGGTCAGATACTTCATGCTTGAAAATAGAATCAGTAGGAACTAAATTACACCATTGCATGCATTTATAAAAATATACAGCTCAATCAAAAGTGAGCATTGCACATTTATTTGGTAATGGTTGCCAGTCTGCAATACTGTAAATATAGTTTTCTATGAACACATTGTTTTGGCATATACAATTAAACAACATTTTGAAAGTGTAGATCCTATATTTGTGTAGACTAGACTCTTTTACTTTTAAAGTGGGTCCTCAAGTTTTAATGATGTTAAAAATTTAAAAATAATCACAAATTCATGGGGAGTACCTCTTAGGATAAAAAATAGATTGTGCAGGATAAGGTTATAAGAAGAAAATATAAACACATCTACTTTTATTTTATTCTCTCATGTTTTATTCCCAAAACTGTATTTAAATCAGTTTAACATGCTTATAGAACCAGTGTATTAGATATCGTATGTGCTTTTTCTTTGAATTATCTTTACTTTTTTCTGTTTATATCATTTAATGTGCTCGAAATTAAGTTTTTAATACAACACCCTGTCTGATTTGATGATATGTTATGAGGTTGACTGATGTTCAAAGTATACACATTGTATAAATTAGCCTTAAACATCAAAGTCATGTATTATAATAAACTGTGATTGTAGTTCTGTGTGTAAAACAGTGGTATTGTATAGATGTTTGACCGTAGCAATGTGTAGTGTATGGGTAGGACACAATATTATTTGTACAATAATATGTGTACATTTACTCATGGAAACTAATAGAGACTGGCAAAAGTTTTTGCCTCAAAAGTGAAACAGGAGAAAAATTACACTTTTCGCCGAGCTGCAGCTTTTTCACAAAAAGTGAATTGTTTCTACTTTGTTCATCTATCTCCATGCATTGAAATCAATGGGAAGACTGATTTTCTCCCTACCGAGTGGCAAGTTTCCCTTATTTTCCCAGAGACATAGTATAAAAGGAGTGTCACTTTCCCACAGCATGCCATTCCATATTTGTGAGAGGAATCAAGAGCAGCAAATATTACAGCTACAAAACATAGGCTATTACAGTGAAGCTACAGCTTAGTTTAGATAGTGTTGTAGGAAGGACATTTGTTCTCTCTATTAGGGGAGTCTGGGGACACTCTGCTGGACAGGAAGGGAGAAAGGACCAAAAATACTCTAAAATTTGGTGTGACTCACTGGCAGGACATAGGCAGCTGTGATCCAAGCTCCTTCATGATCTGGCTGTTATTATCTCTGTGCTGGGGGAGTCAGGGTGTGAGAAGGGAGCAAAGGAGATTTACCCCAAATCTCCCAACATTCTGTGTGACTGATTAGAAAGACACAGGTAGCTACTGTCCAAGTTCCTTCCTCATGTGGCTGGTATTATTTCTGTGTTAGATGTGTCTGGGTGTGTGAGAAGGGAGTAAAGAAGGTTTACCCTAAATACCCCAACATTCTGTAAGACTGATTGGAAGGACACAGCAGCTGTGGTCTAAGTTCTTTCCTGATCTAGCTGTTATTATCTCAGTGTTAGCCGTGGGAGGGTGAGAAGAGAGCAAAAGAGGTTTACCCCAAATACGCCAAACGTTTGTGTGACAGATTGGAAAGACACAGGCAGCTGTGATCTAAGATCCTTCCTGATTATTATTATCTCTGTGCTGGTGGAGTCTGGAGGAAGAAGTAGTTTAATGGGGGGGCATTTGTTTTTGTTGACATTGATAGGTATGGGGAGGACAAACTATTAAAAATATATATGTAAATAAAATGTACAAAAAATGTGATAGGTGACAGGGACCCTGAATTGAGCTGTTTGGCTATAGCAGACTTATACTAGACAAGAATGAGTATATTATAGAGGGTCAAGGCAAGACATGACAGATACGTTGCAGTGAAAACACTCACCCAGTAGTTGAATAATGTCCAGCAAATGCACAAGGGGCAGTGGGAGGGGAAAGGAGTAGGAGCAGGGCAGGGATGTGTGAGTAAAGTGGTAGTCCAAAAACGGACTGCAGTCATGGTTGCTGCAGCGTGTGCAATAAATTAGGTGCTCCCTCACCACCCAATGAGTATGCAGTTTTTCAAGGTTGCACCAAAAGTTCCACCACCAGTGCCAGTACTATTAAAAACAATGTAAGAACACTGAATATGAGAACGAGTCACATAGTAGTGTTGATGGCATAATAGAAGAGGTAACTCAATCAACTGCTGCATCTGACAGTGAGACAAAAACACCTGTCCTCAAAGTAATAGTGATTATAAAAAAAGTGAAAGTAAAAATACATTGTTTGAAACCAGTAAAAGCCTAGAGCAATGTAAAGGTAGTGGGCAAGAAGTGACGGGCAATGCTGAGGATGACCTAATGATGATTGATGATGATGATAATGATGATGTAGATCTAGAATATATCCCTCCAGCATCCTCCTCTTTTTCAGATACAGATGAAGTTGAGAGTGAGAGTATTGAGTGTTGTAACTTTCACACATAGTAGTAGTACAATTGCATCAACATCTAGCCCAAGGAGTAGTAGCAGCCCCTCAGGAACCCCATGGTCTATGAAGTCCACACAATGGAAATATTTCACTCATGATCCAAAAGGTAAGCATGTTGCTATCTGTTGTCTGTGTAAGGAGGACATGAGCAGGGGATAAGCAGGCTCGCACATAGGCACCTCCTCAATTAGATCCCAAGTAAAGCACAATCACGGGTCTTACTGAGGTAAACACTATCAACATCTCAGAGGTGCCCCAATTACAAGCAGCAGAAGTATTTCAAAAAGTTCCGGGGGCTCTGGGTCACATAATAGAAGCAATGATGTTATTGATATGTCAGTGTGTGTGGCAAGAATTAATTACAAATAGCAGCTATGGCATCTACTAGTGGTTAGTGTGTTGGGCAAAGGGCTGGAAAGCTAATATGGCAAGAAAATCTACCTGACAACAGATGTGAGGAAAAGTGGATACAGCACAGACTATATGACTGTGGTTGTTCACTGGGTTTCCCTCCCACCACCACGAGTGGACAACACTAGCTTAAAGCATCAGGTGACAGCCAGTAATCTTACTTCTCGTTCTGACAGAGGAATTAAAAGGGAAAAGCAGGATAGCCCATACCATTGGCACGCCACCTTGTGCATGCAGAGTTCTGAGAGAGAGTCTCGCAAAGATGTAGATGTAGTAAGTAAACTAGTGAGCAGATGATAGAGGAATGGCTTGTATCCCACTCCTTAATCTGGTTTTGTGTCTGTTGATAATGGCTCCAACATAATAACTGCATTGAGAATAGGTGACATGTTGCATGTGCTCTGCTTTGCCCATGTGCTAAATTTAGTTGTAACCAGATTCTTGGCAGAATCCGAAACCTATTGCCACAAAATCTGTGACATTTTAGCTGGTCCTACAGTACATGTAACATGCAACTTGCCCGATCACCAGCTGAAAAGGTAGGTCCCTACCTGGTAGAATTCCATGATATATATGCTAGAGCGTTTGAATGAGCAGTATAGGGCCATTAATGAGTACACAATGCAAACTGGAAGGCTTTAGAAGGAGCCTCATTGTCACCTAGGCAATGGCAACTAATGTGCGATGTGAGCTGCTGAAACCTTTTGAGGAGGCATCATTCTGATAAGTCACATAGGGAAGAAATTAATGTAATTCTTCCACTGATATATTTATTGCAGAGCTTTGCTGAGGAATATTGCCATAATGACTACATCAGGGAATGAAGTGTCATATGTAGAAATGCAACACGTTGAAAACACATTTAAAGTTTTTATTCAAAAGATCTGACTTGCCCACATATTCTACAAGTAGCAGTCTACGAACTAACATCCAAACAGCTGTAGCCTTTATCTCTGCCCATGTACACCTCATTTACAGCAGAGAGACAGACAAAGAAAAGGTGCACCTTTATTGATCCAGTTACACACATACATGTCTGCCTACTAAAAAAATCCTTTCAGAATTGGGCCACAAGCATTTTATGGATAGGACGGAGTACAACTGACTTTTCTGCCCACTAGAGTCCACATATGATGGGAGAGGTATATATACTAAACACAAGGTGAAATTATCCAGCTATATTATTATTTCAACACAGACTGCTTCCATTTTAAAGGGATAGTAATACTTAAAATGTAAAAAAAATATGTTGTAGGGTTTACCCCCTGAGTAAAACAAGGGAACTCCCACTGCTGAAAGGTGTTTTATTCAAAAGTTATTACAACTCAAATTTGATTTTTTTAGGTGCAATATCACAGTGGCCTGAAATTGTACAGTGGCACTGTTGCTACACCATCCTCACTGTTGCTACACCATCCTATGGAGGTTTATGGTCTACGGACCAGAGCTGTCCATAGAATGGTGTAACAACAGCGCCACTGTACAATTTCAAGCCACTGTGATATTGCACCTAAAAATTCTACTTTGAGCTGTAATAACTTTTGAATAAAACTCCAAAACTAATGTGATCACAGCTCCTGGTACACGCTATGGTCCACTTGCTATGTGAAATACAACAGTAATCCCTTCTATCCGAGGACTTGTTAGTGATACAAGTCCATAAATAGAAATCCATCAAGAATATAATGGAGAGAGCTTCAATTAACTGAGTACCAATAACATTTATTATAAAAAATTCACATATATGTAAAAATTCTATTTAAATATGAACAAAATGATAGTTCCTGAGCTCAAATGTGCACAATGAGGTTAAAAAGTTCCAATATCGGTGATTGTTGTGTGGATATATTTCCAGGATCTAATTAACCCCTCAGGGTATGTATCTGTCCATAACTATTAAACAGGCAAGTCCTATTTGCAGCTTCTATAACTTCTCTCCTCTCTCTTCTCCCAGTACTGATGAAGTACAGATAAGTGGTACGAAACGCATTAGAGACCCTTATTCCATTTACATTATATACATTTTAATTGTGTATCCAGTTCAGTGAACCAAAAAGGATCGAAAATAACAGCAGAGACGGGAAGTCAGGAGAGAGATGGCATGATCCTTCTGCTCGCAATATAAACAGAGAAAGACCTCAAAGTAACAGAGTAAAGGAGTGATACAATTTGAGGTTAATTTACCACTAAACAGATCAAGTGGAGATAAACATCATAATATACCCAGGTTATAAAAGAGTATTCACTGTTTGATGCAGGGGTCAAAGAACTAACGCTAGGGAGAGGAGAGAGGTCATAGCAGCCATAAAAAGGACTTGCCTTTCCAGCTGGTGATCGGGCAAGTTGCAGTTCGTGGAAACTGGTGGTAGTCTTACCTACATAGAGAAGGCTAAAGCGATATTGAGTTTGATAACAATGTCTGGGGTCTATATGTACCAAGATGTCTCTCTGATTCTGTTCTCTCTTGTAGCTGTTATGGGGAGAGGTCCTAAAAGTAATAAGCAGGGATCTATCTGAAGATAATATATTCCAATGTCTCTTAATAGCAGTATTAATTTGTCGACTAGATGTAGTATATGTGGAAACAAATGTGAGACTGTTGTCGGCGTCCTTTGGTTGTGTCTGTCTCAATAAATCTGTTTGGGCTTGAGTCCTGGCCCGTGTCAGGGCATCGTCAAGTAGGTCTGGTTTGTATCCCAGTTGTAGGAACCTGTCACATAGTTCTGTGAGTTGGGTAGCTGGATCTGTGTTGTTTGTAACGATGCACAAAAACTGTGCATAATGCACCCCTCGTTTAAGATGTGTAGGATGGAAGCTTTTTAAAATGTAGCAACGTGTTCCTATCTGTTGTTTTACGATAATTGATAGTGCAAAGACCATCAGAAAACCTTGAGGTCAAGAAAATTGACCTGTTCTGAATTAACACTATGTAAAAATTGGATAGATGTGTCAAGATTATTGAGGTGATCAACAAATTGGATGATGTGTCTTCAGAGCCCTGCCAAACTAAAAACAGGTTATCAATAAAGCATTTGTAGAATATGATCTTAGTGGGGAAAAGAGGTAGGATGTGACGTGCCTCAAACTGTGACATATATAAATGAGTGAAAGTGGGAGCTACATTTGATCCCATGGACATCCCGGAAATCTGGAGATAGTAATCCCGTTCAAATCTAAAATAATTGAGCGTCAAACAATATTCCTACAATTCCAGGAGAAAGCCCATAGGAGGGCGATTGGATGACTTGGGTGCCATCAAAAGTGCTGCTGCCACTGCGCGAATGCCGTCAGAGATGGGAATGATGGTATATAGTGATTTGACATCCATGGTGGCAAGAACAACCTGACTATCCAGAATCCTAAGGGTTAAAATTTGTAAAATGAAATCTCCAGTGTATTTTATGTATTAGGGTATTTTTTGCACCAAAGGTTACAGCCAGTAGTCCAAAAATTGGGCCACTGGTTGCAGCAGCAAACCCCTCGCCGAGACAATGGGACATCCTGGTGGGGCTGAGAGTGTAGAATATTGGACAAACAGGATGTTCAACTGTGAGGAATCTGAATGTGGGCTTATCCATGGAAAAAAGCATTAGTGAGAGAGTTATCTACTAGTTGTTTATGGCGAAGCAAAGGGTCCATGGTGAGCTTGCAATACACAGTGTGTCCTCTAGTTGTGAAAGGATCTCCTGATGGTAAAAGGTGTAGTCCAAATGCACCACGGCACCCCATCCTTGTCTGCAGGAAGGATTACAGTAGATGGTTTATGTGCAAGATTTTCTGAGTGTAGCTTCTTCTGTTATGGTCAGAGTGTTGTGAGGAAGTGAAGTTGGTTTAATCTGTAAAAGAACTTAGACAAAAGGGTGCCCAATAGTGCTTGTTATATTTATATGAGAATTTACAATATAGATTAAAGTATACTCACAAATGTAGTGGTTGTGGAAGAGCCTATGCCCAACTACAACAAACTAGGCTTACAGAGATAATAACCTGTCTCAGTTCAGGTGACTCTGGACAGGAGTATAGGATCCACACGATGCTGCTGATTCTCACGAAGTAAAACAAGATAAAAATATTTCTATTACAAAATGTATGTAAAAACAAAGGCTAGCTAAACAGTGCTTCGTAGTCTCCTAACTACTTCATCAGATTCAGTATAAGCCAAAAGAGAAATCTTGCTCTCATTTTCAATAAGACGCCTAAAGCTTTTAATTGAAGGATTAATACCCGGAAGATCAAAGGTGGTCCTAGGTACAAATGGAGTAGAGTTGTGTTCGCTAATGTTTTGAAAATGATCGTTAAGTTTTAAATTGTGTTGGAACTTATATAATTCAACAGACATGTTTAAATCATTCTGACGTGTGACCAGAACAAAGAATAATCCTTTGGAAAGTACATTCATTTCAATAGTGGATATTGGATGAGAGCTATGGTTAAAAACTATCACTTCTTGGTGAGTGGTTTCAATGTGATCTTTTGGTTTGTAGTGGCCCCTTCTTGTGTGGGGTGTTTTGTGTTGGCTGGGGATCTCGTCTTGACTCCCAAAAAAGGCAACTTGGAGGTCACCACTGCAAGCACAGGGTCAGAGTCTGAGGAGTTACCCAAAGAGTTATCAATAGTACGGGGATTAGGTCTAGTAATATTCCTACGTAAGAGTGGTGTGCATTTAGGCTTTGTAGCTATTTATAGTAACTTCTCAGTCCAATGACCCTCCGTATCAGCAGACAAAGGGCCAGATTCTATTGAAGGTGCTAAACGTTAACTCCCGTTTTATCAAACATTTTCCTATTGAAGTCTACGGGGGAAAACTGGAGATAAAAGCAGTGATAAAATTAGCACCTGTAATAGAATCCAGTCCAAAGTAGGTAAATATGTGTTTTTAAAACTGTCAGTTTTGGCTTTAATCTCAACTCTCGAGAGACTTCCTCTATCACCAATAGTATAAGATCATATGAGCATTTGTTGAGGATACAATACCACTTTCTACAAAATTTGGGGTTGGTGCACCCGATTGTGGGTACATTATTGATGGGGAAGCCTCTAGGTATATGCTTGGCACGATAATAATCAGATAGTTATACACCATGAAGGTGCAGGTCTATCTCGTGTTGCTTCAGTATATTCAAATTATTAAACAAATCAAGGGGTGCCTTACCTTGATGTTATTTGACTGCTGTTTCTGTGAATAATATGTTGTTGACTTCTGTAGATGAGAAAGCCAGTGGTTCTGTTGGTTGTTCAAGTATTTTGACCAATGGGAGGTCTTCCATAGCTTGCACAGAACGTTGTGTTGCCATGCAAACTAGAAATCCACATGCTTGATTGAAGGGATTCCAAAAGTAATAGTTGAACTGTTGAGTGTGCACTTCCTATAATGGATACAAACACTGTGAAGTGGTGGAGAGCACTCACTCTTAAATAATGTTCTAAGGCCCAGGTGCACATTCCTTAATGAAATGCAAACTGAAAAATAAAAATGTATATATATATATAAAACTAGAATGCTTACTAAAGTGAATTGGACTCATTTGTTCACTTCTACTTCTCTCTATTCCTTACACTCTTTCCCCAAATGATTTCCACCTCCCCACTCACTTTTCTTCCTCACCCATCTTGCCACTCCCCCTCAAAAAAAAGACACTTTTTTGACCAATACCCTCTCGACTTTGTCGTCCTTCCCACTGACTCACTTCTCATCTGAGGTTTTACGTTTGCCTAGTTCTTACCTGTTTTGCAAGGCCAATGGTCTACGTCCCATGCCTTACTTCCTTTCCCGGAGGAGGAAAGATAGTCTTCCTCTTCTTCTTTTTCCTATGACACTCTAGTGCTTATCCTTCTGTTTCTTCCCCCTCTTAGTAGATGGAGGATGACCTTATAGCCCATTACTTCTCTAGAGACTGAAGGAATACACTCCCACACACACACTTTTCGGAGTCTGAAGGTCTAGCTTATCCCTCTGGCCTCTCTGGCAGAGGCTGAAAGTCTAGCTTATAACCTCCTATGCCCAAGGCTTGGTTCATTCTACACTCCTTACCTCGCCAGTAAAGGTCAAAGGTCTACCTTATGCTCCTTACCTCTCTTCTGAGGCTGAAGATCTAGCTTATGCTCCTTACCTCTCCTCCCCCCCTTACTTCATTTTTCCTACCACTCCCTCTCACAGGATTGATGGTACCAAGCATGCTCGCCTATTCCAAGCAGTTTACTTACCTCTCTCTTTTTCCTTTCACATGACCTCACCTTCTCACCTTCCACTCCCTTGTTCTCTCTCAGCCATCAAGATCACCATTCCCTCTGAGGGATAGTATCACTCCCTCCTCCTAGCTGGACATCTCCTTTGTTCTGCTTCAGAACATTTTAGTCCCACAGAGATTAATGAAGCAGCAAAATCAGACATTAAAATGTGAACTAACTTCTTCAGTCACTAGAATGGCCAGTCTATTTTCCCCCCAGTTCCTTCCTCCTCCTCCCCTCACCTGTATTCTGATGCTTCGCCTTTTCACGGCTTTGCTGCCATTTTTGAGAATGAATGGTTTGCCCAGCCTTGGAACCCATCCTTATTACATTTTATACTGATAATAATTTAGACACTTCCCACCTTTAAAGTAACGGTTGATCCACATCACTCCATATTATTCTTTTTTCTGTGAAAACTCACTTGGCTTTCTCTTTCTCTACACATTTTTCATTCACTGCTCATTTATCCCCAGTCATGAAACTACTACAGCTGATGCCTTTCCCCGCTGTAAATTGCAGGAATTTCTCATCATGAATCCCTCTATCAACCTCTTCTCATCAATTCCACCACCATTCAAAGACCTAACTATGCATTGACCAACCACCTCAGCAACACTAACGGGATCATACCAGACTTCCCAGACTCCAATCCACTCTTATCTATGTTACCTTTGTAAAATACATCAGTATATTGACGCAAAGACTATGTCACAGTCTTCCTCACTACACAGGTCACTCAGTTTGCATAGATGCTGCCTCAAAGAATCGAGTTCCTGCCCATATCATTCACAAATTCATCTTACTTCTCAAAGTATATCTCTGATCCTCGTCACGAAATTACATTGGCCCTCTCCTCCCTTACTCATTAATTACACATTTCTAACCTTTTTTTGGCCTCTAATCATGCCCACTGATGTTCGTGCCAGACCCTCTTGCTGTTTTTTGTGTGTACCCCATACTCCCTTTCCCTTTCTTTACACATCCTCCTAGGTGGGCCCTCTATTCAGTCCCACTGTGTTCGAGCCTGGGCTTTGTGTCTAGATTTTCAGCCACACACTCACTCAGTTCCTTCCTCTCACTAGTGTATCTTCTTTATACTGCCCATAGGCCTTAACCACAAATACATGGTGGTGCTTGGATTTGTGGAAGGAGCTGGAGGCTTTAAAATCTGCAGATTCAGACCCTCTTGACATTTTTTTAATGTACCCCATCCTCCCTTTCCTTTCCTTTGCACATCCCCCTAGGTGGACCCTCTAATTAGGCCCGCTGCTGTTCGAGCCTGGGTTTGTGCCCAGGTTTTCAGCTACAGACTCACTCAATTCCTTCTCCTCGTTAATAGATCTGGCATATCCTTGCTATAGGCCTTGACCACAAATATTTATAATATAAACATGAATCACACCACATCAGTCCACTAGCAGTCCACAAAATCAGTTGAACAGGAAATTTTTGGCAGGTGTTGTTTACTGGGACTGGGGGAAGTTAATAAAAAAATAAATCTTAAATACAATCTTAAATACAATTAAACCCCCCCCATAAGATATGGTATAAAATGGGTCTGAGGAGGGTGCCTGTGTTGGTGGGTGGAATCTGGGGAATGAATCAGTTGAACAGTTGGCCAATAATTAGTCTCCTCATGCCCCTTCTCCAAAATCATGGGTGTTGTTATTAGAATATAAATATTTCCTTTGGGACCAGGAACTGTGCCTCTCATCAGCAACTGCAATGTGCACAGTGTGTGCGGTAAATAACACCTGGGGGAACAACTTTATCCAAACACTATGACACCAGAACCCAAGTACTGCCATTGTCACTATACCCCTTGTCCACACCCCACTAAGGACACATGACAACTTAGTGAAAGTTTAATAGTAATTATTAGTGTTGAGCGAGCATGCTCGGCCGATGCTCGGATCGGCTCGAGCATCGCTCTGCTCGGCACATGGCGGTACTCGTACGAGTACCGCATGTGCTCGCCCGCCATGTTCGGGTCTCCTCCCCGCACGTTTTGCGGCTGCTGCGCAGCCAATAAACGTGCAGGGAGGCTCTGACATCGGTGTAATGCCAGCAGCCATGTTGGCTGCTGGCATTACACTGATTGGCTGGCCAGAACCCGTGGTCGGGTGCTGTATAGCACCTGACCATCGAGTTCGGCTCAGTCTGAGCCAGGGAGAGCTGAGGATAGGAAGGGAAAGGCAGTGTAGGGAGGAAAAAAAAAAATTGTGAAAAAAAAGAACCAAAAGTCCTTTTTAGGACTACTGTGTGTGGGGGCAGCAGGTTATTTTGTGTGGGGGGAAAAAAACAAAAAAAAAAAAAAAATATATATTCTGTTTAGTGTGAAAAGTTGCAGATTAGAGCACATTCTGTTTAGTGTGCACAGTTGCAGATTAGAGCACATTCTGTTTAGTGTGCAAAGTTGCAGATTAGAGCACATTCTGTTTAGTGTGCAAAGTTGCAGATTAGAGCACATTCTGTTTAGTGTGCAAAGTTGCAGATTAGAGCACATTCTGTTAAGTCTTCAAACTAAAATATCAAAGTCACATATTCCATTCAGTGTGCGTCGCCGCAGTTTAGCAGCACATTCTGTGTACTGTGCAGAGTTGCAGAATAGGAAGAAATACTGTTAAGTCTTCAAACTAAAATATCAAAGTCACATATTCCATTCAGTGTGCTTCGCCGCAGTTTAGCAGCCTATTCTGTGTACTGTGCAGAGTTGCAGAATAGGAAGAAATACTGTTAAGTTTTCAAACTAAAATATCAAAGTCACATATTCCATTCAGTGTGTTTCACCGCCGTTTAGCAGCCTATTCTGTGTACTGTGCAGAGTTGCAGAATAATAAGAAATACTGTTAAGTTTTCAAACTAAAATATCAAAGTCACATATTCCATTCAGTGTGTTTCACCGCCGTTTAGCAGCCTATTCTGTGTACTGTGCAGAGTTGCAGAATAATAAGAAATACTGTTAAGTTTTCAAACTAAAATATTAAAGTCACATATTCCATTCAGTGTGTTTCACCGCCGTTTAGCAGCCTATTCTGTGTACTCTGCAGAGTTGCAGAATAATAAGAAATACTGTTAAGTTTTCAAACTCAAATATTAAAGTCACATATTCCATTCAGTGTGTTTCACCGCCGTTTAGCAGCCTATTCTGTGTACTCTGCAGAGTTGCAGAATAATAAGAAATACTGTTAAGTTTTCAAACTCAAATATTAAAGTCACATATTCCATTCAGTGTGTTTCACCGCCGTTTAGCAGCCTATTCTGTGTACTCTGCAGAGTTGCAGAATAATAAGAAATACTGTTAAGTTTTCAAACTAAAATATCAAAGTCACATATTCCATTCAGTGTGTTTCACCGCCGTTTAGCAGCCTATTCTGTGTACTCTGCAGAGTTGCAGAATAATAAGAAATACTGTTAAGTTTTCAAACTCAAATATTAAAGTCACATATTCCATTCAGTGTGTTTCACCGCCGTTTAGCAGCCTATTCTGTGTACTCTGCAGAGTTGCAGAATAATAAGAAATACTGTTAAGTTTTCAAACTCAAATATTAAAGTCACATATTCCATTCAGTGTGTTTCACCGCCGTTTAGCAGCCTATTCTGTGTACTCTGCAGAGTTGCAGAATAATAAGAAATACTGTTAAGTTTTCAAACTCAAATATTAAAGTCACATATTCCATTCAGTGTGTTTCACCGCCGTTTAGCAGCCTATTCTGTGTACTCTGCAGAGTTGCAGAATAATAAGAAATACTGTTAAGTTTTCAAACTAAAATATCAAAGTCACATATTCCATTCAGTGTGTTTCACCGCCGTTTAGCAGCCTATTCTGTGTACTGTGCAGAGTTGCAGAATAATAAGAAATACTGTTAAGTTTTCAAACTAAAATATTAAAGTCACATATTCCATTCAGTGTGTTTCACCGCCGTTTAGCAGCCTATTCTGTGTACTGTGCAGAGTTGCAGAATAATAAGAAATACTGTTAAGTTTTCAAACTCAAATATCAAAGTCACATTTTCCATTCAGTGTGTTTCACCGCCGTTTAGCAGCCTATTCTGTGTACTCTGTACAGTTGCAGAATAATAAGAAATACTGTTAAGTTTTCAAACTCAAATATTAAAGTCACATATTCCATTCAGTGTGTTTCACCGCCGTTTAGCAGCCTATTCTGTGTACTCTGCAGAGTTGCAGAATAATAAGAAATACTGTTAAGTTTTCAAACTAAAATATCAAAGTCACATATTCCATTCAGTGTGTTTCACCGCCGTTTAGCAGCCTATTCTGTGTACTGTGCAGAGTTGCAGAATAATAAGAAATACTGTTAAGTTTTCAAACTAAAATATTAAAGTCACATATTCCATTCAGTGTGTTTCACCGCCGTTTAGCAGCCTATTCTGTGTACTCTGCAGAGTTGCAGAATAATAAGAAATACTGTTAAGTTTTCAAACTCAAATATTAAAGTCACATATTCCATTCAGTGTGTTTCACCGCCGTTTAGCAGCCTATTCTGTGTACTCTGCAGAGTTGCAGAATAATAAGAAATACTGTTAAGTTTTCAAACTCAAATATTAAAGTCACATATTCCATTCAGTGTGTTTCACCGCCGTTTAGCAGCCTATTCTGTGTACTCTGCAGAGTTGCAGAATAATAAGAAATACTGTTAAGTTTTCAAACTAAAATATCAAAGTCACATATTCCATTCAGTGTGTTTCACCGCCGTTTAGCAGCCTATTCTGTGTACTGTGCAGAGTTGCAGAATAATAAGAAATACTGTTAAGTTTTCAAACTCAAATATTAAAGTCACATATTCCATTCAGTGTGTTTCACCGCCGTTTAGCAGCCTATTCTGTGTACTGTGCAGAGTTGCAGAATAATAAGAAATACTGTTAAGTTTTCAAACTCAAATATCAAAGTCACATATTCCATTCAGTGTGTTTCACCGCCGTTTAGCAGCCTATTCTGTGTACTCTGTACAGTTGCAGAATAATAAGAAATACTGTTAAGTTTTCAAACTCAAATATTAAAGTCACATATTCCATTCAGTGTGTTTCACCGCCGTTTAGCAGCCTATTCTGTGTACTGTGCAGAGTTGCAGAATAATAAGAAATACTGTTAAGTTTTCAAACTCAAATATTAAAGTCACATATTCTGTGTAAGATGAAGAAGGCGGGTAAAAAGGGACGGGGAAGTGGACGTGATCCTGAAAGTTCAGGGCGCGGGTCAGGACGCGGAGAAACTGTGCCTGGTGCCAGAGCACAAGAAAGAAAGACATCCACCATACCTAGCTTCATGTGTAATTTTACAGGGCGTCGCAGGACATCACTCTCGAGGTCCGACCACTGCGAACAGGTGGTCGGTTGGATGACAGCTGATACTGCTTCCAGTCGGTTAAGCACCACCCTGTCTTCCACCAAGTCCACTCTCAGTAGCCAAGAGTCTGGTCAACATAATCCTCACTCTGATCATCCTTCCTCCCACCATACACGGTCTGGTCAAAGAAGTGATCCCACACTGGGATATAGTGAGGAGCTCGTCTCATCACCAATCCTTCATTTGACCCTCTCTCCAAGCACGCTTGCAGAGGAACATGACATCTTGTGCCCTGATTCACAACCTCTAGAGGCTACCCAATCACAAGAAGATGACAGATGTGAACGGCATTTAAGGTCAAAGGAAGTAGTGGATGATGATGATGATGATGAGACACAGTTGCCATTAAATCAACCACTATTTCCGTCTCAAGACCTTGTTGAGGAGAATGTTATACAGTTGTCAATGACTGAGTATGTGGTGGGATCAAGACTTGAGGAGGATGATCAGAGTGAGGAAGTGGAGGAGGACTTGGTGGACGATGAGGTGACTGACCCCACCTGGGAAGGTGTAGAGCCGAGCGATGACAGCAGTCCTGAGGGTGAGCCATCTGCAGCACCGCAACAGGCTGGAAGAGGCAGTGGTGTGGCTACAGAAAGAAGGCGGACCGCACCAAACCGGCCCGCAAATGTTCCACGGAGCACCCCCTTGCGTAAATCTACCTTGCCAAGGGGTAGGTGTTCCGCGGTATGGCGTTTTTTTAAGGAAAGTGCGGACGACAAAAGAATTGTAGTTTGCAACCTGTGCCACACCAGAATGAGCCGAGGCATGAACACTAGAAACCTCACCACCACCAGCATGATCCGACACATGGCATCCAAGCACCGTAGTAAGTGGGAGGAACGCCTGGATCGCCCATCTGTGTCTGCAGGCCACACCACTGCCTCCTCTTCCCCTGTTTTCGGTGCCGGCCAATTGCCTGTCGAAGGCGCAGGCCCGCATACCTCCCGCCCTGCACCTGTAGCATCTGAAGCACCATCAGCGACCACATCCACTTCCCTGTCCCAGCACAGCGTCCAAATGTCGTTACCCCAGGCATTTGAGCGCAAGAGAAAGTACCCAGCCACCCACCCACAGGCCATAGCACTAACCTCACACCTTTCAAAATTACTGGCCATCGAAATGCTGCCATTTAGGCTTGTGGACACTGAGTCCTTCCGCAGCCTGATGGCAGCAGCTGTCCCTCGGTACGCGGTCCCCAGCCGCCACTACTTTTCCCGGTGTGCCATCCCCGCATTACACCACCATGTGTCCCGTAACATCACCCGTGCCCTGACCAACGCAGTTACTGGGAAGGTCCACTTAACGACTGACACATGGACAAGTGCTTGTGGCCAGGGACGCTACATTTCCCTGACGGCACACTGGGTGAATGTCGTGGAGGCTGGGAGCGACTCGGACCCTGGGATGGCACGGGTGCTACCCACGCCGAGGATTGCGGGCCCTACCTCCATCAGGGTTTCCACCAGCACCTACGTTATTGGCTCCTCCTCCTCCGTTTCCACCTCCGAATTCTCTACACACACCGCCACTCCCCCATCAGCCAGTAGCTGGAAGCAGTGTAGCACTGCAGTGGGGAAGCGTCAACAGGCCGTGCTGAAGCTGATCTGCCTTGGGGACAAACAGCACACGGCCTCAGAGCTGTTGCAGGGGATTAGTCACCAGACCGAGCAGTGGCTCTCGCCACTCAACCTGCAAGCAGGCATGGTTGTGTGTGATAATGGGCGTAACTTGGTGGCGGCTTTGGAGCTCGGCAAGCTCACACACGTACCATGCCTAGCGCATGTATTTAATTTAGTGGTGCAGTGATTTCTAAAAACCTACCCCAATGTGCATGATCTCTTGACCAAGGTGCGCCGCGTGTGTGCACATTTCCGTAAGTCATCAACAGCTTCGGCCGGCCTGTTGAAGCTGCAGCAGCGCTTACAATTGCCAGCTCACCGGCTGCTGTGTGACGTGAGCACGCGCTGGAACTCCACCTTCCACATGTTGGCCCGGCTTTGTGAGCAGCAGAGGGCAGTAGTGGAGTACCAGCTGTTACACGGTCGTCGCCTCTCCGTTCAACTTCCTGTAATCAGAAGTGAGGAGTGGGAATGGATGTCAGACCTCTGCGAGGTTTTACGCAATTTTGAGGAATCGACACAGATGGTGAGCGGCGATAACGCTATTATCAGTGTAACCATCCCACTTCTGTGTCTACTGAAACGCTCGCTGCTCACAATTAAAACCGACGCTTTGCATGTGGAAGAGGTGGAAATGGGGGAGGAAGAGCTTACACAAGGTGATAGCCAGAGCACCCTCACTTCGTCTTCTCAGCGACAATTGGAGGAGGCGGAGGAGGAGGAGGAGGAGGAAGACACGGTTGCCTCCGCTACAGAGGGTAGCCATGGAACTTTAGTTCCATCTCTTCAGCGTGGGTGGGCAGAAGAGGAGGAAGAGGATGAGGATATTGAGAGTCATCCTCCTGGTGAGGACAGCGAAATCTTGACTGTTGGTACTCTGGCACACATGGCTGACTTTATGTTAGGCTGCCTTTCCCGTGACCCACGCGTTGTACGCATTTTAGACAACACGGATTACTGGGTGTTCACCCTTCTGGACCCCCGCTACAAAGAGAATTTCTCATCTCTCATTCCTCCGGTGGAGAGGACAAGCAAAATGTTGCAATACCAGAAGGTTCTTGTCGAAAAATTGCTCCAAAATTTTCCATCTGACAACGCTGGCGGCAGAGTACGTGCTACCTTGGCCAACCGAGAAGGGGAGAAAAGGGGAGCACACAGCAGTTCCGAGAAAGGCAGGGCAACACTCTCCAAGGCGTGGGACACCTTCATGACACCCCGCCAGCACCCTCACCCTGATGCGCAGCCTAGTGTCACAAGGAGGGAAAAGTTTTGGAAGATGGTGAAGGAGTACGTAGCAGACCGTGTCAGCGTCCTCAATGATCCCTCTGTGCCTTACAACTACTGGGTGTCCAAGCTGGACACGTGGTATGAACTGGCACTCTACGCCTTGGAGGTGCTGGCCTGCCCTGCCGCCAGTGTTCTGTCTGAGCGGGTATTTAGTGCTGCTGGTGGCATCATAACAGATAAGCGTATCCGCCTTTCCACCGACAATGCTGATAGGTTGACACTTATAAAAATGAACAAGGCCTGGATTTCCCCTGACTTCTCCACTCCACTGGAGGAAAGCCCCGGGGGAACATAAACTCACTTTATATATGTTATTTACAATGATGTGAATACTCTGTATTCCCATTCACCCCTTCCACCCAAAAAACGGGTATATGGTTGACTCTTAATCTTCTCATCCTCCTCCTCCTCTTCCATATGCCCTGGGATATAATTTTTATATAGGGCCAGCTCACCAGCGGGCCCTGTGATATAATTTTTATATAGGGCCAGCTCACCAGCGGGCCCTGTTTGACAATTTTTATATAGGTCAGCTCACCAGCGGGCCTTCTTATATAATGTTTTATTGGGTCAGCTCTCTAGCGGGCCCTCTCATATAATGTATTATAGCGTCAGCTCACTAGCGGGCCTTCGCATATAATGTTTAGGATGGTCAGCTCTGCAGCAGACCCTCACCCATAATGTTTTAGATGGTCAGCTCAGCGCACGTTTCCCTCTTAATCATGGCCTCAGTTCAATAAAATCAAGGAAATTTTTGGGAGAATTTGCCTCTGCGCACGTTTCCCTCTTAATCATGGCCTCAATTCTGAAAATCAAGGAAATTTTTGGGAGAATTTGCCTCTGCGCACGTTTCCCTCTTAATCATGGCCTCAGTTCTGAAAATCAAGGAAATTTTTGGGAGAATTTGCCTCTGCGCACGTTTCCCTCTTAATCATGTCCTCAGTTCTGAAAATCAAGGAAATTTTTGGGAGAATTTGCCTCTGCGCACGTTTCCCTCTTAATCATGGCCTCAGTTCTGAAAATCAAGGAAATTTTTGGGAGAATTTGCCTCTGCGCATGTTTCCCTCTTAATCATGGCCTCAGTTCTGGAAATCAAGGAAATTTTTGGGAGAATTTGCAGATGATATACAAGTAAATATACAGCAAATATTGTTTGGTAACAATTTTTCGCCTAAAGTCGTTTTTATTTTCCTTTTTGTGTGTTTTATGGTCAGTCTGTAAAAATGGCGTACTACGGGCGAAAGATCGTTCCCAGCAGCGATGTTGGAGTCCAAGATGCATCCAGACATCCTCCCTATGCTGTCCCTGAACCATTTCTGTAGTGTTTCCATCTTTTTCTGCCCTTTTCCTATGGACCAGGCACCCTCCCCTCATCAGAGCAGGGGGTGCCTGGTGTAATGCTCGAGTCCTCCCATTGACTTCAATGGGGCTCGGATGCTCGGCCGAGCACTCGAGCCTCAGGGGGTGCTCGGTCAGAGCACCCGAACACCCGAGCATTGGGGTGCTCGCTCATCACTAGTAATTATGCACCCACCCTGCAATCATCTTAGCATATTCTGGGGGAATCTCCTCAGATACTACTTTATGCTCTGCTTTAAATTCTCCTTCACCACACTGCCATGTGTGGTCAGTGCACCAGGCAGTGTGCAATGGATAGACAGAAACCACCACATCCTAACACCTACAGGGTGGCTTTCATTTGGCGGGGGAGGTAACGATGAATGAGGTGGATTGACAGAAGATTTAGTTACTCAAGAGGAAGAAGGTGATGGCGACCTAGTTGTTTTGCTCGTCATGGAACTTCCAGCCTCTGCCTTGGTTTCTCTATTTTTCTTCCTCTTTGCGCTCTGCCTCACCTCTTGCTGTCTTTCTGGAGAGTCAGGGGGTACAGCAACAGTGGTGTTTGATTTCTGTGGTGGGTGTTTGGCTTTAACACGTTTGACATAATTGTCATGGTGTTTGTATTTCATGTATGTTATCAGGGCGGTTGTGCCAAGGTGTGTTCCATCCTTTCCTCTTCTCACTGACTTGTCACGAATTGCACTGTGCCTATCTCAAGAGAAAAATAGTCCCACACCCATGACTTCAGGATATAGGGATTGGGAACAGGTGCGGAAGAATAGCCTCTTTCTTCTTGTCTTCCACATTCACTTCAATGTCTAGGGAAGAGGTTGATGTTGCTGCTGCTGCTGTTGCTTCTCCTGCTTCAGAATCAGAACCGCAACTAGGACCAGGAGTATTGCTGCCTCTCTGGCGAGTGGAACATGCCCTAGTCCCGCATCACTTTTTGACCCCATTCCCACTGTGTCCATGGTGGACTGTGGCATTCTAGCTTGATCCTCAGCATCCTGCTGCCCTTGCAACTCAGCAGCAGCAAGAATTAGAGCAGTCGCAAATTCCAAATGCTCACTGCTGGTGGTGGTGGTGATGCCCATCATCATCCCTGTCTCCCATTCATTCTCAGTTTCTGCTAAAAAGGCCATCAAGGTCTCTTCCACCCTAGCTTCTCCAGCATCGTCATCACCACTACCACTACTCCCTACGTGCTGCTGCTGCTGCTGCTCTATTACAGACATCTCACTGCTGGTTGGAGGAGGTGACAAGTAATGTGACAAAGGGTCCCCTAATGTCACACTTGCCATTTCTAGGTGACATGAGGAAGGCAGACTGGCAGCAGTAGCAGCAGGCACAGACAGATGATCTGTGTTCCTGATGGTGCTGGTATTATTTCTGAGCCTGTTATCCAACACCAGTTCTGGCTTCTTAAGGATCATGTTCCACTTGTACACTGTTGTGAAGGGAAAAGGACTCCCAGGGCCAGAGGAATGGTGTGGACTCCCTTTACCACTAGTATGGATGCTCTCAAATGCTTCCCCTACCACTCCTCTAATACTAGTCCCACCAGCTGCTTCACCCTTACTGTTACTACTACGGACACCAACCACATCAAGTTCAGCCCCAGAGTCTTCCTCCTCACAGTCATTAGTAATATGAGGATATTGATTACCCCCTCCTTCACTCCTAACACTAACAAGCTGCTATACCTTCTTAGTAGTAGTACTTGTACTGGTGGTACTACTTGGGGATGGCAAGTGTGACTTAGGGCCCCCTGCTGTCACACTTTTTCATCATCTTCTCCTTACCCCCTCCTGAGTATTACAAGACACACTGGCAGCAGGTTCAGCATGTCTGACAGCAGGCACAGCAATGGTGGTAGCAGTAGCAGGGGTAGTACATCTAACAGCAAGCACATCACTATTGGCAGCATGTCTGGCAGCAGGTGCAGCAATGGTGGCAGTAGGTGCAGCACATCTGGCAGAAGGCACAGGCAGCTGACCTGTTCTACTCTCATTAATACCCGGTTCTTCCTCCCTTCCTATTATTTCCTAGATCCCTAGGGGTAATTTAGGGGGACTAGACAGCATTGGTTCTGTAGTGCTCACTTCCTTCTCCTTCTCAGACTCAGGGGACACATAAGGGTCCTTCCATTTCCTCCTTTTACTATTTTTAAACTTTCTCATAGTTATAGCAGTCACTATGAGCCTCTTGTACCTCAATTTTACAAATAAATCACAGCAGAACAGAACAGTACATTTGCCTCACTCTGTAGCTACTTCTAATGTGTTCCATTTCCTGGAGTATGTCAAGTTTTTAAAGAGAAAAAGAAGTACATCAATGGGTGGAAACGTTCTAGCCTTTTAAAAAATGGAGAATTTTGGCCAATTGGCAAAAAATGCAAAGATTATAATTGCTGGTTTTAAAACATCAACATAGTTTTTGCGTGATTTCTCTTTGGAACACAGCAAGAACTTTTGCTCTTCCCTAAAACACAGCACTTTTTTTTTATACTGCAGTGATTCTGCACCAGTCCTTAATGCACATACACTGATGATGGTTTTGGCATGTAATCCGTTGTTAAGGTGGTTTGGCAGTAGTTTGCCATCCATACTGCTGGCTCAGTTTACCCCCCCAGGCAGTTTATTAATGCCCACACCATCTTTAACATCATACTCTGTGGAATGCGTCTCAAGGGATACCTCCCCATATTCTGCTACTCCTTTAACTTCACCTTACACATGCCTTCACGCCCAATAACTCCACTTATGGGTTTCTCTCACAGTATACAGTATATGGTCCTCCAGTTTAACATCATGTTGTGAATCATCACATCCCAATACCATCCTGCACAATTGTAGCTGTTGCTGCTTTTTCCTGTCCCACATCTTGGAACTACCTTCTTGGCCAGCATCAACTCTGCCCAAGGGTTCAGAAATGGGTAAAAAGTTAAGTCTGATGAATACAAATCTAAATTGAGCAAATTTGCCAGACGTTAAATTGCTAAGGATGAAATGGAGCCTATAATGGAAGATCAAACTGTCCCGTCTGGTTCAGAGAACTCTGCTAAGTTCCACTTCACAGAACTCATGGCTGCCATCACTAATTGCTAATCAGTCTTTGCTACCAAACTCAATACCATTCAGGTTGACCTGATCCAACTAAGGACAGTCCAACAAGTGATGAGGGAAAATGTAATGCAGAGGCGGGTCTCAGCAGCTGAGGCTGTCCTGTTCAAGAGGTGGTATGCACCTTACAATCCCAGGTGCAAGCCTTAACTCGCAAGATGGATGAACTGGAAATAAACTTTATCATTGCAATATACAAATTTTGGCCTGCCGGAATGTTGTGAGGGAAGATCAATGGAAAAATTTCTCAAGACCTGTATAAGAAGCACTCTGGGACTGGAGGGCTTCTCTAATTTAACTCCCATGCTTTGGTGGTGGGGCATCTGGCCATGGACCACTGTGGCAGGATGCTGCTCCTTGGGAACATTGTTACTCTCATCATCTGGTTTGTACTGTCTGGTGGTGCTCAGATCAGGTCCAGTTTTTTGTGAATTTTCTATATCAAACTTCTTACTCCTGTTTTACTATATCAGGGTGGAAATGTGCTGTTCCATCTGTCTCAATACTATCACCTGCATTGAATGTGTGCTTCCCATCCCCATCCCTCTTTTTTATCCCATATGTTCTATTAAGAATACTCAAGAGAAGTTGATAAAGATGTCAGCTGACCTTGAAATTCATCAGCCCCTTTAGAAGGGTTGTTGGGAGTTGGATTGGGTCCTTCAGAGACTCAGATGTATTCCCCACCACATACATATGTTCCTTTGTACTTTGGGGCCTAGCTGGGGCTGAGTACCATCAACCAACCTCTCTCTCTCTGGAGGAGTTGAGACATGAAGAGATTTAGAAGTGCCAAGGTGGAGGGCAGGTATTGGTGCTTTTAATAAATTGGGCATGGGTGCCCTGTCCATATCTCTTTGGGTGGAATATTGCCTCTAGAAGTCCAACGCTAACAATCTTTTACATACTCCTCCTATGGCCTACTTTTGGTTGGTGGTGCTCGGCTCTAGTCTGATTCTTGTTTCCACATTAACGCTTCATACCTCCATTAATATACAGGGTTGAGCCCATGTCACTCCTTCTGGTTATGTGTTATCACTCATATCAAAATGTACCTCTCTCTCCCCCCTTTTATCACCCCCCATTTTATTCTCTGTCCACTACTCCTTATACAGCAGCTGTCTTGGGCTCCAGGAACCAGTGACAGTACTTAAATATATGGGATGTGTTTTATCTTTAAAAGGCCAGTTGTTTTTCTTTTGTTCATTCTCTTGTTTCTAGGCATAACCTCCTGCCTGTTGAGGCTCTGTTTCTTTAAAAGTTAGGGTACAATGTTTGTCTCAGGTTAGGGTGGGTTAGAGACAGGGTGGGGGGCTATGTGTGTTTTTGTTTGTTTGTTTTTATTATCCCTTCCTCCCTCTCTCTCCTTAAGACCTCTGTTGAACCTCAATTTTTGTCTATCTGAATTAAATTGCACTAAAATATTCCATATCAAACACAGTGGGTAAGCTGATGATCCACTTGGTACACTATAACCTTGATAAACCCCAGATACTAAGTATAAAGAATGACAAGGACACTCTGCTCACATCAGGTAGAAACATCAACTCTCAATTTGCAAAATTCTACCAATACCTTCCCCAATCTCAAATGAGTAAATCTTCAGAACATAGTCAGCTCTTATCGGAATGCCCCTTGCCAACATTATCTCATGAAGGCAGAAAATGCATGAACTCCTGCGTGAAGTGGTCTAACCAATATGGGCCATACCCAGCGTTAAATCCCCACGGGACTGATGACCTACCTATAGAGTGTTATAAGAAATATATTGAAATCCTTGCTCCACAACTTCACAATGCTTTTCCGTCGGCTATGGAGTCTTGCGATTTCCCACTGTGCTCCCGAAGCTGTGAAAAGACGTAACTCTCTGAGAATCATACCGTCCCATTTCTCTCCTAACCATGGATTCAAGATACTTGCTAAGATCTTAGTGACTTGGTTGAACTCAGTTATCTCTAAACTAGTACACACGTATTAGACTGGTTTTATCGCAGGGTAAATCAGTGTCTCATATCCTTCAACGTTTGATCACTCATTTATAAATTCCACATGATCATTTTGGTAACCAAACCAAAGCCTATGATTTTGAACAGTGGCAATACTTGTGGGCAGTCCTTGACAAGTCTGGCTTTGGGCCAATTTTCATTCAGTGGATCTGCACTCTCTACATGCGACCTGTTGGATCGGTACTAATGGGACGCGTCTCCTCCCCAGATTTTGTCCTGAGTAGAGGCACATGGCAGGGATATCTGTTGTCACCAGGACTATTTGTTCTGGTGATGGAGCCTCTAATTACCATCACAAGGAATGACTTGAAGATCAATGGGAGGCAGAAAGGAAAAACTTGTCCTTTATGTGGATGACATGTCCTTTTCCTGGGAGACACGTACTCATCCTTGACTGGTTTTCTAGACTGCTCTACTTGGGCTTACCATTAATTGGTCAAAGTCCTCCCTGTTTCTCCTGGACTGGCTGTTGAAGGTCAACCACCTGACCTGCTGTAAAATGATGATTACTGACTCTTTCATGTACTTGGGAGTTGTGGTCTCTGCTCCTGTCCCCCACTGTGTTCACTAGGGACAATCTTCTTGAAATAACAGATCTGGGACTAGATTAATGCTTGGCAAACCTTGCCAAAATCATTTGCTCCTGAGACAGAAATGAGAAGAGGACCTTGGGATGCTAGAGGAGTGGTAATGGTCCATGGCTAAGATTAGTCTGTATGGGCACCCTTAAATGCCCAACATCAGCTATCCAACTGAAAATTCTCCACTGGGCATACATCACCTCAGTGAGTTTATATAAAATGGGCAGCAGAGACAAGGCACATGTGACAGATGCTCTACTACAACTGATACATTTATACACCTCATGTGGTATTGCCCTGAAATTCACCATTTTTGAGAATGGGTCTTGTCCTCTCTCTCTGTGGTCTTGGACAGACAAATCCCTTCAACCCTGAAAGTGGATATTCTGTCGATTGTCCCTGATGACGTAGACTCTAATTCTGCTAAATACTTTCTTAGAAAGACCCTGGTTATGGCACGGAAAAAAGTTACCATGGTATGGATGTCTGTCACTCCACCCTCTCATGAACACTGGGTTGATCTAGTAGTCCAAAATATTCAACACTAATACTTAGTTTATGTGCACAGAGGGACTCCACAAATGTTTCATGCGATCTGGGGGTATCACAGTGCCTGTGATTCTCTGTCACTCTTACTTGTGGTTCGCTCTGATTTGCTGAGCCAGTTTGGCCCGCCCCTGGTGACCTTCTTATGCCTGGCCCAGACATCTGTCAGATGCCCTTTCGTGGTGTTCCCGAGCCAGTAGTGCGGTCGCTGTGTTCCTGTGTTCCGGATTCTCGTGTACCGACTTGGCTTGTCCTGACTACGCTCCAGTGTTCCTGATCGTGTTTGACCCGTGCTCGTCTGCGAACCACCTGTGTGTCTTGACCCGGCCTGGCTGACGTTCCTGTTCATGTATGACCCGGCTTGTATGACTACCTCCTGCGTGCTCCGACCCGGCCCGGCTGACTTCCTGCTCCTTGATCAAATTCCAGCCTGTTCCTGTGACCTCCGTTCCCGTTGTCGCCACCGCAACATTTTGCACCCGCTGTTGCCAGCCACCGTGTGACCATCCTACCTTGTGTTGCCTTCGATCAGTGCAGTGTACCGTTGTCTTGCTGAGCTGTGCGTGCCTCACAGTGCCTCACTATACTTGCAGAGCCTTGTTACCTTACTGAGCCTTGTGCAGTAGTCACTTTATGTGGGCCGGTAGGGCGTCCTTGGCTCTCACTTCTCGTTGTTTACTGGGCGATACCTACTGTGGTAGTGTGGCAGCAGAGAGAAGGCTCAAGCTCCGGCAAGTTCCCGTTGTATACGTCCGTGGGGGCTATAGGCTCTAGCACTATTACTGCTGGTATCCGGTTACGTCTCAGGAGGCTATTATCAGCTCTTGCATTGCAGGCCGGTTTCCGTTACGCCCGTGGGGGCTACACACACTTGCACTAGCAGAAGCAGTCTTCCTGTAGGTACGCCCGCGGGGGCTATTTGGATCTCTGTTCTGCTTTACAACTTGGTCACTTTGGCTAGGCATTTACGTTTCCAGTACACTGTGGACTGTCTCTATCAGCACCTCCTTTTAACACCCAGGGCATGCCAAACCACCACATCTGAGACTGACTGATTTATGCTTTTAACCCTTTGGGGTATAGAACAACATTCTCTGCATAGAGATCTTGTATGTCAATTATATTGTGCATTATCTCTTTGTACTATATCAGTCTTCACTGTGTGTCTATTTCTGTTACAGGGGGGCATGGATCTCCTGGTTTGGTGACAAGTACTTTTCCCTAGTTGGGTGACACAGGTGATTACTCTATATGCCCCAAAACCTACCTGATAGGACTGGTGATGTAGCTGGTGTGCCTTGGGTGTTGGGGTGGTGGCCTGCCTGGAGAGAGGGACACTTCTCCCATACCGCTTCCCCCTTCTTCCTCGACCCTCTTTTTTTTGTTTTTGTTGGGGTTCATGTTAATGAACAACTTGTACTCCATATTATCTTGTATGTTTCACATCTGTGAATGTTTGTAATTTGCACAAGTTTCGTAATATGTTTACTTCAATGCATTGCTTTTTTCAGTGCTGTATATTGAAGTCATCCTTAATAAAAATATAAAATAAAATAATGCTCAGCCAGCATAGTAGCAGGCTTACACACAGTACAGACAGGTTAGCCAAAGTAAATAATTTTTTGCAGGATTCAGGCTTGCAACTTATAGAAGGCCTGAGGAATTATTTTTCTTTGACAGGGCCATCGTTTGTTCCCTCCGTTCCCTTTTTCAGAATCTTTTCACAAATAGAGCACAGTACAGTTGCTGATGGCTGCACTGTGCCTGCCCCAAGGGAAAAATATTCACACACTCATGATTTTAGTGAGGGAAGATGTGGAGAAGAATGGACTTCTTCTTCTTCTCCACAATCACCGTTACTGGCTGGAGGAGGTGATACTGCTGACTCGCCATCATCACTGCAGCTGCCAGGATTATTGATGGCAAGTGGAGCAGCCCTTGGTCCCATATCACTGTTTGAAGAAGCAAGTCTGATGTTTACCATGGTGCTCAGACTGGCACACTAGCGCTCTCATTACCATTTTGCTGGTGAGACAGATGAAAGCATGTCACTCACAGATCACAAGGAAGGGACTCAGCCTCATTGGGTCTGGGGAATATGGGCTCCCAGTCCCTTTAGAACTGGTGGTACTACTGCTAATGTTAGTGAGACGCATCTCCTCAGTGAGTCACTAGCCTTAGGGTCCATCCAGCTTCTCTTTTTTTTCTCTTTCATAGTGTTAGCCACCACAATGAACTCCTAAGTAATCACTTCATTTGTTTTAATATTTGATTTAATTTTATTATCTCTCTCTCTCACTCTCTTTTTCTCTCATTCTGTCTCCTTCCACTCTGCTTTTTTCTAAAATGCCCCACAATAGAGTGCAGAAAGTTACAATAGACAGTATATTTGCAGGAAGTTTTGCTTCATTGAGTAACATAATAGGGAAATGGAAGAATTTTTTCAACATCTTCTGTGCTCCTAGTGAAAAGGTAGTAAGTCTACCTGTTTCTTTATGGGTGAAATTTGCTGCTGGGAAGTGGAAAACCATTTTTTTTTTGTGAAATTTCCAGCAGGAACAGAACAAGACTTTTAGCCATCCCTAGAAACTGAGTAATTTTGACTGTGCCTAAATAATAGCATGAAATATCCTGTAGGGAATCTCAGATTTACACCGTTTTGGCCCTGTTTGTGAAAGTTGAACAATGGAGGCCATCCAGCTGTTTCCAGACTACAACTCCCATCAGGGGCTACCAGCTGAAGACTGGAAGGGAATGATGTACAGAAGCTAGAGGGCCCTCTGTTGTTCATCACAGTCCAGGTAATAATGGGACAAGGCTAGGGTCAGTAAATATATTTCTATAGCTACCAGTGTTGTGGGACAGGTCTGGTGTCAATACATATGGTTATATGTCTGCTAATGCAAGGGGACCGGGTTGGGGGTCTATTTGTACATCAATATGGCTAGTGTAGTGGGAAAACGCTGTGGAGGCAATATTTGTGGGTATATGATTACCAGTGCAGTGGGACAAGGCTGAGGTCAATATGTGTGGTTATTTAGCTACCAGTGCAGGGAGACAAGGCTCAGGGTCAATATGTGTGGTTATATAGAGACCAGTGCAGGCAGACAAGGCTGAGGGTCAATATGTGTGGTTATATAGATACCAGTGCAGGGAGACAAGGCTGAGGGTCAATATGTGTGGTTATATAGATACCAAAGAACAAAGATTGGGGTCAGTATGTGTGGTTATATAGCTATCAATGCAGTGGAATAAGTCTTGGGGTCATTGTGTATTTTCCTGTTGCTGCCATGGGACAAGGCTGGGGATAGAAATATGTAGTTCTATGGCCTCCAGTGCATTAGGGGACTTAGCACAAAAACACAAAAAATAAAAAAAACACTCTATTGTGGAGAACCCTCTTACCTATTCCTAATATTTAGCATTCTTTTCAATGTTTCTTCTTTCAAATATGGAAGATTTAAATCATAAGAAAGTATAATAGTGTATTGTAGGCATAAATACTTTTTTTTGCAGAAATGTATGAAGAAAAACACACTTTGATGATTTTTCTGTTTAAATGACCACACTTAGAAAATACATACTATATTCATGTTTTCTCTGTTGCCAAATAATTTCCCTTGTGAATTCATGTCATTTTCTGCTCATACTTTCTATGCTTATGAAACCTCCCAATTAGTGATGAGCGAGCATGCTCGGCCGAAGCTCGGTTCGGCTCGAGCATCGCTCTGCTCGGCACATGGCGGTACTCGTACGAGTACCGTATGTGCTCGCCCGCCATGTTCGGGTCTCCTCCCCGCACGTTTCGCGGCTGCTGCGCAGCCAATAAACGTGCGGGGAGGCTCTGACATCAGTGTAATGCCAGCAGCCATGTTGGCTGCTGGCATTACACTGATTGGCTGGCCAGAACCCGTGATCGGGTGCTGTATAGCACCTGACCAGCGAGTTCGGCTCAGTCTTAGCCAGGGAGAGATGAGGATAGGAAGGGAAAGTCAGTGTAGGGAGAAGAAAAGTGTGTTTGAACAACATAAAGACCCAAAAGTCCTTTTTAGGACTATTGTTTGTGGGGGCAGCAGTTATATTTTGTTTGGGGGGGCAGTGATTTAAAAAAAAAAAACGTCACATATTCCGTTCACTGTGCCTAGCCGCAGATTAGCAGCACATTCTGTTTAGTGTGCAAAGTTGCAGATTAGCAGCACATTCTGGTTAGTGTGCAAAGTTGCAGATTAGCAGCACATTCTTTTTAGTGTGCAAAGTTGCAGATTAGCAGCACATTCTGTTTAGTGTGCAAAGTGTAAAAAATAAGTCACATATTCCGTTCACTGTGCCTAGCCGCAGATTAGCAGCACATTCTGTTTAGTGTGCAAAGTTGCAGATTAGCAGCACATTCTGTTTAGTGTGCAAAGTGTAAAAAATAAAAGTCACATATTCCGTTCACTGTGCCTAGCCGCAGATAAGCAGCACATTCTGTTTAGTGTGCAAAGTTGCAGATTAGCAGCACATTCTGTTTAGTGTGCAAAGTGTAAAAAATAAAAGTCACATATTCCGTTCACTGTGCCTAGCCGCAGATTAGCAGCACATTCTGTTTAGTGTGCAAAGTTGCAGATTAGCAGCACATTCTGGTTAGTGTGCAAAGTTGCAGATTAGCAGCACATTCTTTTTAGTGTGCAAAGTTGCAGATTAGCAGCACATTCTGTTTAGTGTGCAAAGTGTAAAAAATAAGTCACATATTCCGTTCACTGTGCCTAGCCGCAGATTAGCAGCACATTCTGTTTAGTGTGCAAAGTTGCAGATTAGCAGCACATTCTGTTTAGTGTGCAAAGTGTAAAAAATAAAAGTCACATATTCCGTTCACTGTGCCTAGCCGCAGATAAGCAGCACATTCTGTTTAGTGTGCAAAGTTGCAGATTAGCAGCACATTCTGTTTAGTGTGCAAAGTGTAAAAAATAAAAGTCACATATTCCGTTCACTGTGCCTAGCCGCAGATTAGCAGCACATTCTGTTTAGTGTGCAAAGATGCAGATTAGCAGCACATTCTGTTTAGTGTGCAAAGTGTAAAAAATAAAAGTCACATATTCCGTTCACTGTGCCTAGCCGCAGATAAGCAGCACATTCTGTTTAGTGTGCAAAGTTGCAGATTAGCAGCACATTCTGTTTAGTGTGCAAAGTGTAAAAAATAAAAATCACATATTCCGTTCACTGTGCCTAGCCGCAGATTAACAGCACATTCTGTTTAGTGTGCAAAGTTGCAGATTAGCAGCACATTCTGTTTAGTGTGCAAAGTGTAAAAAATAAAAGTCACATATTCCGTTCACTGTGCCTAGCCGCAGATAAGCAGCACATTCTGTTTAGTGTGCAAAGTTGCAGATTAGCAGCACATTCTGTTTAGTGTGCAAAGTGTAAAAAATAAAAGTCACATATTCCGTTCACTGTGCCTAGCCGCAGATAAGCAGCACATTCTGTTTAGTGTGCAAAGTTGCAGATTAGCAGCACATTCTGTTTAGTGTGCAAAGTGTAAAAAATAAAAGTCACATATTCCGTTCACTGTGCCTAGCCGCAGATTAGCAGCACATTCTGTTTAGTGTGCAAAGTTGCAGATTAGCAGCACATTCTGTTTAGTGTGCAAAGTGTAAAAAATAAAAGTCACATATTCCGTTCACTGTGCCTAGCCGCAGAGAAGCAGCACATTCTGTTTAGTGTGCAAAGTTGCAGATTAGCAGCACATATTCCGTGTAATATGAAGAAGGCGGGTAAAAAGGGACGGGGAAGTGGACGTGATCCTGATAGTTCAGGGCGCGGGTCAGGACGCGTAGAAACTGTGCCTGGTGCCAGAGCACAAGAAAGAAAGACATCCACCATACCTAGCTTCATGTCTCAGTTTACAGGGCGTCGCAGGACATCACTCTCGAGGTCAGACCACTGCGAACAGGTGGTCGGTTGGATTTCAGCTGATACTGCTTCCAGTCGGTTAAGCACCACCCTGTCTTCCACCAAGTCCACTCTCACTAGCCAAGAGTCTGGTCAACATAATCCTCACCCTGATTGTCCTTCCTCCCACCATAGAGGGTCTGGCCAAAGAAGTGATCCCACACTGGGATATAGTGAGGAGCTCGTCTCGTCACCAATCCTTCATTTGAACCTCTCTCCAAGCACGCTTGCAGAGGAACATGACATCTTGTGCCCTGATTCACAACCTCTAGAGGGTACCCAATCACAAGAAGATGACAGAGGGGAACGGCATTTAAGGTCAAAGGAAGTGGATGATGATGATGACACACAGTTACCATCAAATCAACCACTATTACTGTCTCAAGACCTTGATGAGGAGGATGATACACAGTTGTCAATGACTGAGTATGTGGTGGGATCAAGAAATGAGGAGGATGATCAGAGTGAGGAAGTGGAGGAGGACTTGGTGGACGATGAGGTGACTGACCCCACCTGGGAAGGTGGACAGCCGAGCGATGACAGCAGTCCTGAGGGTGAGCCATCTGCAGCACCGCAACAGGCTGGAAGAGGCAGTGGTGTGGCTAAAGAAAGAAGGCGGACCGCACCAAACCGGCCCGCAAATGTTCCACGGAGCACCCCCTTGTGTAAATCTCCCTTGCCAAGGGCTAGGTGTTCCGCGGTATGGCGTTTTTTAAGGAAAGTGCGGACGACAAAAAAATTGTAGTTTGCAACCTGTGCCACACCAGAATGAGCCGAGGCATGAACACTAGAAACCTCAACACCACCAGCATGATCCGACACATGGCATCCAAGCACCGTAATAAGTGGGAGGAACGCCCGGATCGCCAATCTGTGTCTGCAGGCCACACCACTGCCTCCTCTTCCCCTGTTTTCGGTGCCGGCCAATCGCCTGTCGAAGGTGCAGGCCCGCATACCTCCCGCCCTGCACCTGTACCATCTGAAGCACCATCAGCGACCACATCCACTTCCCTGTCCCAGCGCAGCATCCAAATGTCGTTACGCCAGGCATTTGAGCGCAAGCGAAAATACCCAGCCACCCACCCACAGGCCATAGCACTAACCTCACACCTTTCCAAATTACTGGCCATTGAAATGCTGCCATTTAGGTTTGTGGAGACTGAGTCCTTCCGCAGCCTGATGGCAGCAGCTGTCCCTCGGTACGCAGTCCCCAGCCGCCACTACTTTTCCCGGTGTGCCGTCCCCGCCTTACACCACCATGTGTCCCGTAACATCACCCGTGCCCTGACCAACGCAGTTACTGGGAAGGTCCACTTAACGACTGACACATGGACAAGTGCTTGTGGCCAGGGACGCTACATTTCCCTGACGGCACACTGGGTGAATGTCGTGGAGGCTGGGAGCGACTCGGACCCTGGGATGGCACAGGTGCTACCCACGCCGAGGATTGCGGGCCCTACCTCCATCAGGGTTTCCGCCAGCACCTACGTTATTGGCTCCTCCTCCTCCGTTTCCACCTCCGAATTCTCTGCGCGCAGCGCCACTCACCCATCAGCCGGTAGCTGGAAGCAGTGTAGCACTGCAGTGGGGATGCGTCAACAGGCCGTGCTGAAGCTGATCTGCCTTGGGGACAAACAGCACACGGCCTCAGAGCTGTTGCAGGGGATTAGTCACCAGACCGAGCAGTGGCTCTCGCCACTCAACCTGCAACCAGGCATGGTTGTGTGTGATAATGGGCGTAACTTGGTGGCGGCTTTGGAGCTCGGCAAGCTCACACACGTACCATGCCTAGCGCATGTATTTAATTTAGTGGTTCAGCGATTTCTAAAAACCTACCCCAATTTGCATGATCTCTTGACCAAGGTGCGCCGCGTGTGTGCACATTTCCGTAAGTCATCTACAGCTTCAGCCGGCCTGTTGAAGCTGCAGCAGCGCTTACAATTGCCAGCTCACCGGCTGCTGTGTGACGTGAGCACGCGCTGGAACTCCACCTTCCACATGTTGGCCCGGCTTTGTGAGCAGCAGAGGGCAGTAGTGGAGTACCAGCTGTTACACGGTCGTCGCCTCTCCGTTCAACTTCCTCTAATCAGAAGTGAGGAGTGGGAATGGATGTCAGACCTCTGTGAGGTTTTACGCAATTTTGAGGAATCGACACAGATGGTGAGCGGCGATAACGCTATTATCAGTGTAACCATCCCACTTCTGTGTCTACTGAAACGCTCGCTGCTCACAATTAAAACCGACGCTTTGCATGTGGAAGAGGTGGAAATGCGGGAGGAAGAGCTTACACAAGGTGATAGCCAGAGCACCCTCACTTCGTCTTCTCAGCGACAATTGGAGGAGGCGGAGGAGGAGGAGGAAGACACGGTTGCCTCCGCTACAGAGGGTAGCCATGGAACTTTAGTTCCATCTCTTCAGCGTGGGTGGGCAGAAGAGGAGGAAGAGGATGAGGAGATTGAGAGTCATCCTCCTGGTGAGGACAGCAAAATCTTGCCTGTTGGTACTCTGGCACACATGGCTGACTTTATGTTAGGCTGCCTTTCCCGTGACCCACGCGTTATACGCATTTTAGACAACACGGATTACTGGGTGTTCACCCTTCTAGACCCCCGCTACAAAGAGAATTTCTCATCTCTCATTCCTCCGGTGGAGAGGACAAGCAAAATGGTGCAATACCAGAAGGTTCTTGTCGAAAAATTGCTCCAAAATTTTCCATCTGACAACGCTGGCGGCAGAGTACGTGCTACCTTGGCCAACCGAGAAGGGGAGAAAAGGGGAGCACACAGCAGTTCCGACAAAGGCAGGGCAACACTCTCCAAGGCGTGGGACACCTTCATGACACCCCGCCAGCACCCTCACCCTGATGCGCAGCCTAGTGTCACAAGGAGGGAAAAGTTTTGGAAGATGGTGAAGGAGTACATAGCAGACCGTGTCAGCGTCCTCAATGATCCCTCTGTGCCTTACAACTACTGGGTGTCCAAGCTGGACACGTGGTATGAACTGGCACTCTACGCCTTGGAGGTGCTGGCCTGCCCTGCCGCCAGCGTTCTGTCTGAGCGGGTATTTAGTGCTGCTGGTGGCATCATAACAGATAAGCGTATCCGCCTTTCCACCGAAAATGCTGATAGGTTGACACTTATAAAAATGAACAAGGCCTGGATTTCCCCTGACTTCTCCACTCCACTGGAGGAAAGCCCCGGGTGAACATAAAGTCACTTTATATATGTTATTTACAATGATGGGAATACTCTGTATTCCCATTCACCCCTTCCACCCAAAAAACGGGTATATGGTTGACTCTCTTCCATATACCCTGTGATATAATTTTTATATAGGGCCAGCTCACCAGCGGGCCCTGTGATATAATTTTTATATAGGGCCAGCTCACCAGCGGGCCCTGTTTGACAACTTTTTGTATAGTCAGCTCACCAGCGGGCCTTCTTATATAATGTTTTATTGGGTCAGCTCTCTAGCGGGCCCTCTCATATAATGTTTTATAGCGTCAGCTCACTAGCGGGCCTTCGCATATAATGTTTAGGATGGTCAGCTCCGCAGCAGACCCTCACCCATAATGTTTTAGATGGTCGGCTCAGCGCACGTTTCCCTCTTAATCATGGCCCCAGTTCAGAAAAATCGAGGACATTTTTTGCAGAATTTGCCTCTGCGCACGTTTCCCTCTTAATCATGGCCCCAGTTCAGAAAAATCGAGGAAATTTTTTGCAGAATTTGCCTCTGCGCACGTTTCCCTCTTAATCATGGCCCCAGTTCAGAAAAATCGAGGAAATTTTTTGCAGAATTTGCCTCTGCGCACATTTCCCTCTTAATCATGGCCCCAGTTCCGAAAAATCGATGAAATTTTTTGCAGAATTTGCAGATGATATACAAGTAAATATACAGCAAATACTGTTTGGTAACAATTTTTCGCCTAAAGTCGTTTTTATCTTCCTTTTTGTGTGTTTTACGGTCAGTCTGTAAAAATGGCGTACTACGGGCGAAACATCGTTCCCAGCAGCGACGTTGGAGTCCAAGATGCATCCAGACATCCTCCCTATGCTGTCCCTGAACCATTTCTGTGGTGTTTCCATCATTTTCTGCCCTTTTCCTATGGACCAGGCACCCTCCCCTCATCAGAGCATGGGGTGCCTGGTGTAATGCTCGAGTCCTCCCATTGACTTCAATGGGGCTCGGGTGCTCGGCCGAGCACTCGAGCCTCCGGGGGTGCTCGGCCAGAGCACCCGAACACCCGAGCATTGGGGTGCTCGATCATCACTACTCCCAATGCAATTCTACTGCAGCTGAGTGCTGATGAAATCCACAGTTTACATTAAAAGTGGTCCTAAAACAACCTAAGACTTGAAAAAATTGTTTGCAGGTAGGCTGAATCGCTTTGACCAAGACACTAACCATTTGCTTGTTCAACTTTGATACAACCATTCTTCAAAAATATCTGTGGCTTTTCCAATGGGGTATAACACCTGAAGTTCTTTAAAATCAGTTTTTTTTCACAGAAACAGAGCAGTATGTCAACTAGGGATGGGCGAAAAATTTTGCCTCAAACTGAAATCGACGAATAATGGCACTTCCCGCTTTATGAATAATTTCCTGCGAAAAGTGCTATTTTCCACTTTTTTCACCTACCTCATTCAATTGAAATCAATGGGAACATTGAATTCACACACAACACATAACAAATTCCCTGTTCAACTGAGTAATTCACCAGACTCCACTCACCAACACAGGAGTCTGGGGAATTGTATTTAGGATTTATTTTTTATTAACTGCCCCCAATCCCAGTAAACAACCCCACCAAAAAAAATTCACTAGCAGCAGGTTCAGCACTTGTGGCAGCAGGTTTGGCACTCATAGCAGCAGCGGCAGCACGTCTGACAGCAAGCACAGTATTGGCGGCAACAGGGGCAGCACATCTGACAGCAGGCACAGTACTGGTGGCAGCAGGTTCAACACTGGTTGCAATTAAGCAGCACGTCTGACATCCGGCACAATACTGGTGGCAGCTGGTTCAGCACTAGCAGCAGGCACAGCACTAGTGGCAGCAGGGGCAGCAAAACTGACAGTAGGAACAGCACTATTGGCAGTAGGGGCAGCATGTCTGACAGCAGGCACAGAGATGGTGGTAGCAGTAGCATGGGCAGCCTGTCTGACAGCAGGCACAGCACTATTGGCAGCAGGGCAGCACTACTGGCAGCAGGTACAGCAATGGTGGAAGCAGGTACAGAAATGGTGGCAACAGGGGCAGCATGTCTTGCAGCAGGCACAGACAGCTGATCTGTCCTGCTCTCACTAGTACTACTCTTCTCTTCCTTCCCTTGTCATTAATTTCCCCAATATCCATAGGGGTGATTTAGGGGGACTGAACAGCATTGCTTCAGTAATGCTCACTTCCTCCTCCTCAGACTCAGTGGGTCCTTACAGTTCCTCTTTTTACTATTTTTAAGCCTGCTCATAGTGATAGCAGTCACAATGAGCCTCTCCTGCCTCATTTTTCAAAACAAATAACAGCAGAACAGCACATCACATCTACCTTACTCTGTAGCTGCTTCTATTGTGTTTGACTTCCACAAATATGTCACAAAAAAGCGGACAACTTTCACCCGCCCCTAATTTCAACTACAAACATTTTGACAGTTTATCATGCCATAGGTGTACACTTGGAATAGTTTTGTGCATTTTTTACTTTTTACTAAGAACTTAGTAAGGGTGGGTTGGCAGTTGGGGTGGGGATGGTGGTGGGTAGGGATGGATGAAAGTTTTCACCTCAAAAGTGAAACAGGAGAAAAATGATAATTTCAGCCTAGTGGGAAATTTCCCAAGATAAAAAAGTGTTTTCCACCTTTTCTCCTGGCTCATTGTTCCTTGTAGTGATTATACAGCAGCAGGGATTTAAAGAGGGCTGGATCAAGATTCAGGTATGCGGGCAATGCTGCGGCATTTAAGTAGGTGACATGAGAATCTCCCGCTTATATGCAGGGCGAGATTCTCATGTGGCCATTTTCATCCAGGTGACGTTTAATGTGGTGTGAAGCCAGAGGATATTTAAAATGCGACCTTTTAAAAGGATACCCCCAGAATCTACCACATTAACTTTTAGTATACACTCATAGAGGGACCCCACATAGGTTCCATGTGATTTGGAAAGTTTGGATATCTCACTTTGGGTTGAATTCCTCTCCCTAGATTCAGTGTTGGTGGCAGTGATGCTTTGTGGGTGCTGGGGGGGGCAGTGGCCTCCTTGGGTGGAGAGAGGTTTTTTCCCTTTTCCCTCCCCAATGTTTTTTTCCTTGGGGGCTTGTTTACACACTGTATAGAATTCTTCCTGGATGATTGAACTGTCAGTTATGTTTTCTCATCTATTATGCATGCCTGGAAAGGTACTGTGTTGACCTCATTGTTTTATTTCTTGCATTGTCTTGCTCTGTCCTGTATCTCAAAACTCACCTTAATTAAAAAAAAAAAAAAAAAACTAAAATTAAAAAAAAAATAAATAAATAAATATATATATATATATATATAAATATATATATATATATATATACCTGTCTATACATTTTAAAATTAATGAAAGGTAGGTTGTAAAACTATATTTCACTGATCTGCCATAAATATATTTTTGGTAGTGATGCAATTTATATATAAACATAGTGCATAAACATTGCAGCAGTTACCCCATGGGAATATGCTAATAAGCATCTGAAGTCTAATTTATGAAAGGGATTTGCTGAAAATGTTTTCACTGACTTTTTTGCATCCAGATTTTCCTTGTAAATATTGCCTTTTTATTCTTGCCTGAATCTACATATGTCTCTCATTTCCAAAGTGTTAGTTTGTCCTCTGGCTATTACAGTATAACAGCTGTGACTTGAGTATCAAGCTATACCACTAATGTTGCTGGAATTCTACCTAACAAATCAGTATTTTTTTCTCAGATGTCCCATAACATAACATTATTGCTAGAGGTGAACACATATCTTAAAGAAAAAAAATGTCTTTATGTCTAAGTAGAAATTAAGACATTTCATTTTAGAGCTATAAGGTATTATGGTTATTTTTTGCAAACATGTTTTTATAATAGATGTAAAGTACTTAGTTGGAAACAGATACAGGGCATGATTTATCAATGTGGCAGGTGTTACAGTTGTATGAGTTACTAGCACCCAGTTTATGGCAGCCAAAATGCAAGCAATTTATCAAGTAGTGATGATGATGAGTCAGATTGGAATCAGCCTGATTCATTATAATGTTAACACCAGCATGGAAAAGTTATTTCAACATACTAAACTGATTTGTTCTACAAAAGAGGCCCAGAAAAACATAGAATAAAAAATTGCAAGTTTATTTTACTGTAACCATTTTTGTTCTTTAGAAGATGCCAAAGATGTTTGCAGAGATTCTAAGAAAATCTGATAAAATGTGCCAATTCTCATTTTTTATATTCTTTAAAAAATACAAGGTGGCATATTAATAACTAAATGATTTGCACACTGCCAAATTTTGTACATCACATCACAAATTAAATCTACATTCACTTATATACTACAGTATTAAACTTCTCTAGTACCAATGATAATCCAGATTTCTAGAGATCCATGTTAAACAAGTATCAAATTAACTAGATCATGGAGTGATGCAATATTGTTTTCACATACTCTGTCATGTTTAAGATGTTAATGTGAACATTTTAGTGTATTTTATGACTAGACATGAATCACAGAAGAAAACAGCACCAGTGGATTGGGGACTTGTGCGGGTCACTTGCCATGGCCTTCTTTTCCCTTTTATCCTATTTTAAATTAATTATATTAGGTTTTAGCCAGTTATTTTCACAGCTCATTGCATGTACTATCACTCACACTTTCAAATAATGCTAACATCTTAAAGACTGGCATATATTGAACATTAAAGGGCAACTATGACTTGGATAGTGCCCTATTGGAAGATTTGCTCCCCAGGACCAGACTTGTTGATGAAGCTGGGGTGGCATTGTGAGCTTTGGTCACATGAGAAGAGATGGAATGCAAGCCAGATGTCTCTCATCAACCTGAACAATGCAGACCTCATAAACTTATTGCTCTGGGCATGAGTAGGAATGGTTAAAAATCTTTGCCTAAAAAGAGAACATAATAAAAATGCCATTATTCACCTTCCATGAGCATTCTCACAAAAAGTTTTCCACTTTTTCCATCTCACACATATTGACCTTAAGCCTTGTTCCAGTGGAAGTCTGGCATATGCTGGAGGCCTTAACATTACCCACAACTACTTAGAACCACACATACTCACCCCCAGCCTTTGCACATTGTGCTGGCAGCCATAGACCCACATATGCTAGCCCCCAGTCTAGTTCCATATTGGCCATAGACTCACGCATACTGACCCTCTGCCCAGTCTTGTCCCATGGTTGATATAGAATCTCTCATAATGGCCCCTTTTCCTTGTCCTTCTGCACACTTCACCCTCCACCAGACTAAAAAGTAATAAAACATGATAATTTCCCTTTAAGCATGGCTTCTTTTTTCATTGTATGCTATGTAGATGTCAAATGCAATTTCACTCTTTATTGTTTAGTGCACCAAGTCAAATTATACATTGATTGTATATTTCCAGAAAAGAATGGTCTTTCTTTTGTTATAATATGTAAATATATGGCCTCTACTTTTTATTGATACATATATATCTAAATACAAAGAACTAGCCAATTAATTATTTATGCAAAGAGCTGAGCTAAGAACAATGGGTCATCCATTAAGACTAGAGGAAAGTCGCTTTCAACTAAAACAAAGGCATGGATTCTTTACAGTAAGGGTGATAAAGCTATGGAATTATTTGCCTCTGGATGTTGCACTTGTAAATACTGTAACTGCTTTCAAAAAACAATGGATATCTATCTAGCACAGATCAATATTGAGAATTATGACAGATGACTTCAATGCAGATAGGTTGTTGATCCATGGAAACTATCTGATTGCCATTTGGAATTGGCTTCACTGGGATTTTTTGCCTTCCTTTGGATCAACAGAGGTATATGGGCATAGGCTGGACTTGATGGATGCATGTCCTTTTTTCAGCCTAGTCAACTATATTATATGTATGTAGATAGTTACAGAGTTAAAAATAAAATGACAGTTTATTTATAAAATAAACGGTTCTTGCTATTTTTAAAACTTTTTTATGTGGACTTCTGGCTGTCTGTAACAGCCTGTACCTCTCAATCTCGAACATGTTTGTCAGGCAGCATACTGTGTTACTATAATTGTGAACTCTGTGCTTTGCAGCCCCAGTGAGAGACTCTTACTACCATAGATGGCTTTTAGTAATGAAAACCTTGGATGCCCTGACAATTATTCCTTATAAGAGTCACATATATTTTCTCTTTAAGCATGTTTAACACTACTTGTTGCACATTTTATATTAAAGAGTGCCCTGCCTTGAGCTGGCATAATTTTTATCTGAAGTGAGCTTCTAGCTCATGTCAGGATGAAGAAAGGGAATGATGAAAATCACTCAGTAACAGAAAGGGTTACTGAATCATGGTACATTTTATTATTCACTTACTATCATTCTAAGGGTTAAAGTTTTTTGTTTTTTTTTGCTTCCTGGCTGCTTACATTTGTTTACATATTATTAATTTTAATTCACTTTTTAAATCCCTACAATAAATCCAAAAGATTAATGCAGGTAATCTACATGGTGTCAGATATGTGTTGCTTCACTGCCTTGTAGAAAATAATTGCAATTTGGATTTCTTTAACAAATGAAACACATATTAAGCTTTATTCTCCAGGCATTTAACACATTTTACAAAGGTTACACCTTCTGGGAATCAAAACTTTACCTTTGAACTCTCGCCTGCATAGGACACATTAATCAGCAGTTTAAGGTTAAAGGTAAATTCAATAAAATTTTCATTTATGCTACTTCATATAACTAATATATTCATTGTTAACTCTTAATTAAATGATTTATTGTACTATATAAATATATGTTCTGAGAAGTGTATGGTAAAGGATTATATGTAATTGTGCCTAACATTTAAACAACTGTATATTTGTATATTTATATCAGTTTATCATTCTTCGTATCATTATTATTCTCTTTTCCTAGATTTAGTTTATAGAAGTTTTCTCTACAAATTATGGCTAAATAGAGGATAATGCCCAAGTAAATGGAGATTTATGTTTACCTCTAGTGTGATATTTTCACTCTATAATTTATGGCAGATTGAATAACAGGAGTGAGAGAGGAGGAGTAAAATAAAATGTGTAAGAATAATGTACCAGCATCTCAAGGGTCATTTTATCATCCTTTGCACCTTCAAAATATTGATGCTGATGTCTTAAGTAAAAACGGAGAAATGATGTGGAAAATAATGTGTCATAGGGAACTAAAATCTAATTTAAAGGGATAGTAATGTCAGAAAAAAAGTATTAACTATATGGTAGATACAATTAAAAGAGAGCACTTGCACTTATTTGTATCTCTCAAACCATTATGGTTTGAGAGATATATGAAAATAAAGGTCTCTGGTCCCTTCCCTTTCTGCTTGATGAGCTGTAAAGCTGTCAGAAGCAGATTCTGGTCGCTTGACCAGGTGTGGCTCTTCAGCAGTGCCAATATAACAATATCTAAAGATAAATACATAATTTGGAACGGTCTACAAAGTGTGCCTGGCTTGCAAGTTCACTTTGTAGACCGTTCCAATTAAGTATTTGTTTCAAAATAGCGTGAGTTCAGCTCTGCTGAAGAGCCTCTGTCTGGTCAAATGACTGGAATCTGCAACTGTCAGCTAGATGGCAGATTTGAGTAAAACAGCCAGGAAAGTGTAACTTTAGCAAGTTATATCTCTCAAACCATAAAGTTTTGAGAGATAAGACTTACATTGATGTTAATCTTTTTTAATGTCTACAATATTAAATCAACTTAAAATTAACCATTACTATCCCTTTAAATGTGAATTTCTAATTTAATTCAATGGGAATTTCATGAATTTGTTTGTGTACTGCATGTTGCAGTTGTTTTATCCCAGAATTCCTGCTGTTTTCCTCAGTATATCAATTTCTTTTTCTTCATAGATAAATGTGGCCCATTACAGAGCTATAGTGGTAGAACCTGCATTTAATATAGGAATAGAGGTAGGGGATTATTTTCAAAAGGTCTTTGGCATGAAAATAATTAACACATTAATTTATTTTCACTATAATTTTCCTGAACTAAGAATTGATGTTCATGTGCTATTTTTAATAAGTTAGGTTTTCCATCAATATAGACTATATACACACTCCCAGGTACATGTCACTACAAGGGGTGACTCTCAGTCCATTGCTCAATATTCACCTCACTTTCCACACAATGCCCAAAAGGAAGGAGGATGCCCCCTATACAGACTCGCCACAAGCTTGTGCACAATTCACCACCACTATCACCACTGAGGGGACTTTCTGGGTCTAACTACATATGGATGCACTTCAGTTCATCCAATGCAGCCTTGACTGATTAAAATCCCACTTTAGTATCTTAATAGCCAGGTGAATTAAAGGGATAGTAAACCCATCTAAAAAGTAATAGCTCTATTGTAGTTATAATAAAAAGAGATTACCTGAGGTTATTCCTATCTCTCTCAAACCTTTATGGTTTGAGAGATATAGGAAAATAAATTTCTCCTCTCCCTCCCTTTTTGATTGACGAGCTGTAAAGCTGTCAGAAGCAGATTCTGGTCACGCGACCAGATGGCAGCTCTTCAGCAGAGCCGAAATAGCGATATCTAAAAATAAATACTTCATTGGAATGGTCTACAAAGTGTGCTTGCAAAACAACATAACTGAGACACTTCATTGAGCCAAATATTACATTAAGTTACCCCATATGCAGCTTATTTTGCTCATATCTTGTTTTTAGCTTTGAAGTTGGGCTGTACAGGTGGCACAAGGGTGGTTGGCAAATCCAACCCCCGATTGCTTTTCTTAACCTATGAAAGGGACCTTCTTTTCTCCACCCCTTTTTTCCTTTCTTCTCTTTTTCTTCCACCCTCTTCCTTTTTCCCCTCTCTTGCCACCCCTATCCCTCTCAATATCCTTGATGCTGGATACTTCTGACACCTAAATCTCCATTGTACACTCTTACTCCAGTGTATCTCTCAAATATATATATCTGTTGCAACAACGACACACCACATACTTTTCTCTTTGCTTGTAACTAGCTTTATATGACTTCTACTGTATCATTACTATATCAGTATGCTTTTGTATTGCTCTGTGTTATATTTGATTTTAACCTAATAACACTATTTAACCCCTTAAGGACCAAGGGCGTACATGTATGTCATGGGGAGAACGTGCGTAAAGGACCCATGACATCCATTTATGTCATGGAATTCAGAGGTCCTCACGTGGTTGAATGCCATTCATGGACCTTTTATTCCTGCAAGACCAAAAAATGCTCCATAGTCTTTAAGTGCCGGCTGGTCCTTAGGGGGTTAAAAAAGTTTACTTATATAAACAAAATACTCTTCAGTAGCTGAGTTCTTTTAGAACACAGAACAAACATAAATTTAACTGACAAAAAAAATACCTGTCGGAAACGTTGGCCACAAGTACAGTATTCCTTATTGCCCTCCACAACTTAGCAAGACCCTCTTTTTTTACTCTTTAAAGATTTTATCACCACAGGCCACAAGATTTACATAAAGCCAATATAATACCTTTATTTAAGGAGGGATCTAAAACAGAACATGGGAATTATATACCTGCGAGTTTGACCTCTGTAGTGCGAAAACTGCTAGAAGGGATAATTAGGGATTATATTCAGGGTTATCCTATATAATAATTTGCTAATTGTGTGTTTGTCAGAAGTCGTCATGAGCAGTAGAAACAGCTGCACGTGCTGCAGTCATGAACAGTACAGACTGCCCATGTTGCGACTGATAATGCAGCAGGGCTCCGAATTCAGACCGGTGCGCAGAGAGGACTACTGTCTTAATTCGAAGCACACCGCTCCATATCAGCTGTGGCGCGGGCAGTCTGTATTGTGTATGACTGCAATGGAATTATTTTAGGGGACTCGTTGCTAGTGAAAGACCTGGGAATCCCTTTAAACTATAAACCTTCAAGCAGTGACCAGTTTCAAATAGCAATAGCAAGACCAAACAAAGCTTTGCCTTGCATAAAAAGAGGTATTGAAGAAAGAATGGACAACATAGGAGGGATGTCTAGACAAACTTGGTTTATTTAATCTAGGGAAAAGAAGACTTAGAGGTGGTCTTCTCACAATGTACAAGTATATGAGAGGTCAATTCAAGGATCTCTCTGGTGAGCTTTTATTCCAAGGCCTGATCAAATAACCAGGAGCCGCACATAAAGATTAGAGGAAAGGAGGTTTCAACTTCAGCAGAGGAAGAGTTTTTTTACAGTAAGGTCTGTTAAATTGTGGCATTAATAGGCAAAACAGGAAGTTCTGATAAAGACTAACTTATTTGACAGCAGGAAAGCTTATATAATTCTCATTTCTCCGGGATTTGAGGCAAAGGTTCAACTTGATGGACTTGTGTTTTTTTCAACCTAATTTACTATGTAACATTTTGCTAGAAAAAGAAAAAAATTACTGGGAGGTTAGATTCACAAAGGAAGATATTTCTGACAGATGCCCCAAGAATGAGACTAAAGTAAATTTTGAATTAGGTAAACTGTCATTGAAAGCAGCAGTCACTTTTTTTGAAGAATAGTTGATTGTACACACATAAAACTACTGCAATCCATTCTCTCTTTGGTGATAATTACTACTTTATCTGGTAATTATTTAAATAACTTCTTGATTAGTGGAATCTTCTGTATTATGTTCTGTTATCGCATCAGTGTGGCCGGATTTTCATAGCAACAAGCAGCGTAATTGCTATGAAGATTTATTTGTAGAATACCAAACACATTAATAAGCAAGGCACTTGAGTTGTACCTTACAAGCGCCCAGAGTATTATCAGCTAATTAGATACTGAAAGCGCATGTGTTATGTTAGCAAAGGTGTTTCAGCCTTCCAACAGATATTTTCCTTATTAGAATGTATATATAATGATCTTGACTTACATTAAATATATAGGATTTTTCTTAAGAGCAATAATGCAATTAATACATAACACAAAATTGGATAAAAAACTCACTTTCTTTTCTAGTACTCCCTGGATAATACACCCTTCTTTCAAAATTTCCTTTTTTAAAAGTAGAAAATTATTTAACTACTTGGCTTGCACAGCTGAAAATATATAGGAATAATCTAAGTGATGGGCAAGATAAACAGGAATAATTAAAATATCCGGAAGTAAAGGTAACATATTACATTAGTTAGGATGCACACATCAGAGTCAGATATACTACTGCTTTAGCTTAAAGGGGAACTACCACCCCGCAATAACTTAAGCTTCACTGATTGCTCATCTGGCAACTAGCTGCTTAGTAGCGCTAGTCGCCAGAAATATTACCCGGTTCAGCAGATATCTGCGTTTTTCCGATGGTGACAGGAGCAGGAAGCACGGATGTCTCTTCACAGTGACGTCCGTGCGCCTGCGCTGTCAGTCCCTTTTGCACCGCGCGGTGCAATGCAGATGAGCAATCAGTGAAGCTTAAGTTATTGCAGGGTGGTAGTTCCCCTTTAAACTTAATTATGGGAGAAAATAGAACTGTTAATAACAATTGAAGATCACATCTTTGTAAAGTAACTATAAGAAAAATAAGAGTAAGATTAACAGAAAATAACAAGGCCAATAAATTCTAGATACAGTTCACCACCTCAATCAAGTTGAATGGAGTGTTAGAAAAAATAAACTTAAATGACAAAACAATCAAAAGTGCTCAGTTTAAAGGTGCAAGAAACTTTATTTAATAAGAAGATATGTCTTATAGTGCTAATCAGGTTAAATAAAATAATGATAGCCCCACTTCTGATGAGATGTAATTTAATAGATATGTTTTTACAATTGAAAGTATTAACAATAGGTCCAGCAGGTATTCAAAAGGTAATGTTATTACATTGTAATCTTTGCAAGAGCTTGTGGCATAGAATACATGTTTCCATAATAATAGTAGCTGTATCATCAAGTGATAATACAATTTTGCAGTTTAATAAATAAATAAATGTCATGAGATGAATGTACAAATCCACCAATGCAGCTCTTTTGCCGCTGGCTCTAATACATGTGCCTGCACAACAAGATATTTACTAAAGAGAATGATCATACCGGTGCACACATTCTGCCATCTTTAAAACGTTAATGTGGGCAAGCCCCAAACACCTCTCCTATAGCATGTAGATTGCACGATGGCAGATGCAATATCAGTTAAAAAAAAGCAGGAAGGATCTGTGTCTTCATCTTCAGCCATGATTCGATATATATAACACCTTTTGTTTGAAGCAGAGTTGTACATGTTTAGTACTATTTTTAAGGCAAATTTACCACTGTGCTTCAAGCAAAATACTTTTGACCAATGTGTCTTCCAGTTCTTATGTAAGGTAGTGAAACATGGACATTGAATGCCAAAACCATATAAAAACTTTACATAGGTTACACAGAATTTTGAAAATAATAAAGAGACGGAAATTGTTTGCATGGATTCATTACCAAACAAAGGTTTATGATATCATTGAAAGATTAAAGTGGAACTAACACCGCTAACAAACGTTGTCTGTAATAATTCCCTATCTGGCGACTAGCTGCTTAGTAGCGCTAGTCGCCAGAATTATTTCCTCTTCATGCAGAAATTTGAAGTGATCCTCGGCTGACAGGCAGGATGGAGCGCAGGCATCTTGCCCTAGTGATGTCCGCGCGCCTGCTCTGTCAGTCCCAGAAGGCTGTAGGAGGCGTTGCTAGGAGCCATTCGGCTCCAGAAGGGACTGACAGCGCAGGCCCGCGGACGTCACTAGGGCAAGATGTCCAAGCTCTGTCCTGCCTGTCAGCCGAGGATCACTTCAAATTTCGGTATGAAGAGGTAATAATTCTGGCGACTAGCTACCCTAAGCACCTAGTCGCCAGATAGGAAATTATTACAGACAACATTTGTTAGCGGTGTTAGTTCCGCTTTAAAGCTCTTAAAATGTAAATGGGCAGACCACATAGCAAGAAGACCTAATGATAAATGGACCTAGTTTATTTTGGAATGTATTCTCTATTCTAAATACCCAAGAAAGCCAAAGACAAAATGGATAGAGGAAATTACCAAATTTGCTGGTACACAGTGGCAACAAAAAAGCAGGCCTCCATTCTGCAATGAATCAGCAATGGCTAAAGTTATACATTTTATAGTACAGTCTTAAGACAAATTTAGCATTTGCCTCAAGCAAAATGTTTTTTGACCAATACGTCCTTCCAGTTCTTACAATGGCTGTGAAACATATATATATATATATATATACACACCACAGTAGTAGCTTAGCACTCAAACCTTCATTCAGTTTTAAACCCAGATGCTAAAGCAGATAATATATTGTAGGCCAGCACTCACTGGGCTTTCATAAAATCGTGTTTTATTGAACCACCATTTTGGTTCATTCATGCATGTCTTCAGGAAATGTCGATTCATTAAAAAAAATTTAAATCCCCATGACAGCTAGCTACTATGACAATCTCTCTCTCTTTCTCTATATATATATATATAGATAGATAGATAGATAGATAGATAGATAGATAGATAGATAGATAGGTATAGATCTCTCTCTCTCTCTCTCTCTCTCTCTCTATATATATATATATATATATATATATATATATATATATATATATATATAGATTTGCATGTAATTGCTAGGGATGGGTGAAAAGTCCCTAGGATTCCCACAAAACATTTGCCGGCGAATTGCCATCCTATCATTTGTTACAGAAACAAATTTCCTACAATTTAAAATTTTCCAGCGCCTTATACTATTGATTTTTGGAGGCCTCATAGAAAAATATCCCTTAATTTGGGATATCTGAAGAGGGTGCCTGTGGGTGGATTCAGTTCAAAGGGGAATTTTTTGGGGTGGTGTTTGTTGACTGGTATTGAGGGGGACAGGTAATAAAAAAAATAAATAAAATTAAAAATAAAATAAGAGATTAGTAAGTAACGTGACAGAGACAGGGACCCCCTGACACAAGCTGGGCCTGAGGATGACTGATAATTGATGGGATAGAGTATTTTGTAGAGGATGATTTGTAGGACTCTTTATTAGAGGCCCAAGCCCTGAGGAAACATTGCTTTGCAGGACAGACTTATTAGAGGCAAAAGCCCTGAGGAAACATAGATTTGTTGTAGGACTTAGACTTGTGTTAGGCACAAGCTCTGAGGAAACATTGATTTATAGGACTTAGACTTGTTTGGCAGAAGCCCTAAGAAAACATTGATTTGTTGTAGGACTTTGACTAGTATAAGGCCCAAGCCCTGAGGAAACATTGATTTGTAGGATACCATTAACGATACAAGAAGCAAGTACACCTTTATTGAATAAGAAACACGTAATAAAAAGAACAATGCCAGGTGATACCCTCAATGTGAGAGGAGATCCTAAACCAGAGCAAGAGGTTTCTACCAGAAATAGGACACTGCTCAGGAAAGGTCTCAATATGGAGGGAATCATGCTATAGCACCAGAACCGGGGTTAGGACCCAGCTAATCTCTTTACAGGAACAGGTCGCAACAGAAGGAGTAGCAGACAGACCAGGCCTACAGTCAGTCTCTGAGAGAGTACTGGGCCGGAGCCACAGGTAAAGCCAGGTGAATAGTCGGACAGAGCCACGGGGTCAATACCAGAGTGGATAGTCAGCCAGAGCCACAGGTCAATACCAAGTGGGTAGTCAGACAAGCCAGGGTTGAATACCAAAGTGGGTAGTCAGACAAACCAGGGGTCAATACCAGAGTGGGTAGTCAGCCAGAGCCACAGTACACTGGGAGCAATGGAGGCAAAGCCAAGGGTCATACACAGATCACAGGAGCAAAAGTACTGCACTGGAACACCACATAAGGGCAAATGACTGTGATGTCCAGGCTGTTTATATACTGTAGACTGGGAGGAGGAGCACTAAACTAGCCTCCTGTATCTTTAAAGAGCGGGAGTGATGTCACTGGAATGCTGCCAGATGAAGCATGCCTGCTCGAGGACATCCGAGTATGCGGAAGCAGACTGTATAGAAGACGCTGCCCAGAACTGCTGCAAGGGATGACAGAAGTGGCTGGCTTCTCAGCTGCCGGCTGCTACAAGTAAGCCACGACCGTGACACCAAGCCCTGAGGAAACATTGATTTTTAGGACTTTGGCTTGTTAGCGTCACAAGCCATGAGAAATCACAGATCATTTTTTTATCAGTTCTACTTATTAGCATCACAAGCCTTAGGAATCAGAGATAACTATAATCGGTTAGGCTTGTTGGTGTCACAAGCCCTGAGGAATCAGTGACTCGTAGGACTTATACTTGTTAGAAACAAACCACCATAGTTTTTTTAGGTCTCTATTTTTATTTTTCCAAATAATAACAAGCCCTGAGAAGAAAAGAAATATGCCCTACTGACCTAGTTCCAACAGGTCAAGTTATGGTGACCAGTGGCAGCTGGCACTTGTCAAATGCCCCAGGATCATTGCGGAATTTGTAACTGCTGTTTTTGCTGCTGTTTCTGAGTTGTTTAAGCAGCAGGATGATTAGCCATCTCAAATAGAATGGGATCAACAACAGCAGTAACATGAGTGATGGATGATCATGGTTCCACTTGCCACTGCTATCTCCAGTGATGCACATGAGGCAGTAGTAGCACCACAACTAGCCCCCACCACTTCAGGTATCTGTAGATAAAAGAAGTTGTCCAGTAATGCTTCTCCACCTGCACCTCCTCCAAAATCACGGGTGTGTTGTTAGAATATACATTTTTCCCTTAAGAGCAGGAACTTGCCTCTCATCGGCAACTGAAACTGTGTGTGTGTTCGATAAGAAAAGGACTAGGAACAATGGGCACATCTACACTCACATCAAACACCTGGCATAAATGTAACCAAACACCATGACACTTATGGTCCCCAATGTGAAATCATCCCACCAGAAACTCTCTTTGTAGCTCCTTGTATTGTGTTTCACTTCCTGGAAAATGTCACATTTTTATAGCGAAAAAGGAGAAGGGGGTGCAAAGTTTGTAGTCATTGAAAAAATTAGAGGCAAATTTTTGTCAGTGGACTAAAATGACAAAGATTTTAATCACTTTATTTAAGCGGATTTTCTTGTGAAGAAGCAGATAACCACATTGTTTTTCGTGGATTTTTTCACACTTCATACTTCGTCCTCCCCTAGTAGTGAGGGTTATTCAATTTGAGTTAGTGTTAGGGTAATAAGAGTTTGTGACATATGCAGTATGATTTCAATTTTTTTCATAATTTTTTATTTTTTTTTTATCTTTTATATTTTTATAATAATACTGTTTTGTAATACTTATTTTTTCTTTATAATACTTTTTTGTTAATAATAATAATTCATGTCTACCAGAAACAATTGGAGGGAATGGGGAGGAACTGGAGCAGAATCATAGTCATTTGTGGGCAATAGGCCATTCCTAAATCTGTCGGCTCTCTCACTTGCTAAGGTGCAAGGAGAGACACCAATTGATAGCAGCAGTGGCATTGGTACTGCCTCTTTCAGTGGACCCCAGCCAGTGCTACCTACACCAAAAATCATGGTGACATCAGGTGCACCACCCTTGACAACAAGCAACCTAGTAGATATCAGTGATGATTCCTCTGAATCTTTCAGTGCACTCCAAAGCTTTTTTCACCAGTCAAGAATGGAGTACAGAGAGGAAATATAATGGGTAAGTGAGTATTTAGGAAGACATAGTGGAATTGGAGTTGGGTGTACTAGATGACAGAGATCCCCTTGTAAGTGGGCAGCCGCAGAATATAGTAGACTTGTGCACAGTAAAAAAATTGTAAAATTCAATTTTTTTTTTTATTCGGAGGATCTGAATTTCAGACAAGACCTATTCGAATCGGACAAAATTCGGCAATAGTCCAATTATTCGGACAAATTTAAAATACTTTAAAATATACAATTTTTTAATGACAAATTAAAATTAAATAAATAAAAATAAATAGAACCCTTTCCAGGGTCTAAATGAAGACAGTGGAACAGGGTAAGCTTTAGCCTTATTGTACTGTAGATGAAGCATGGATGTAGCTATTCAAAGGAAGAAAGAAGAGGATGACTGGTGCAGGGCAGACTCAAGATCACTGGAACACTGTAGATGTAGCCAGCAGCAAACTGCAGAACACTGGAGCAGGACTCAGTAGATAGATATACGACTTTTGTTAGAATAGACATAGACTACAAAACTGAGGATGACTGGTGCAGCGCGGACTCAGAATGACAGCAACACTGTAGATGTGCCGAGCAGTGAAAACCCACAAATCTGCCATTCCAGAGAACCTTTGTCATGTTAGCATTAGCAACACTGTAGATGCAGCCAGAAGCAAACTGCAGAACACTGGAGCAGGACTCAGTAGATAGATTTACGACCTTTGTTAGAATAGCATTAGACTACAAAACTGAGGATGCCTGGTGCAGGGCAGACTCAGGATGACAGCAACACTGTAGATGTGCTGATCAGTGAACACCTACAAATCTTCCATCACGGAGAGCCTTTGTCATGTTAGCATTTGCAACACAGTAGATGTAGACAGCAGCAAACTGCAGAACACTGGAGCAGGCAGGACTCAATAGATAGATATACGAATTTTGTTACAATAGAGTTAGTCTACAAAACCGAGGATGACTGGTGCAGGGCAGACTCAGGATGACAGCAACACTGTTGATGTGCTGAGCAGCAAACACCCACAAATCTGCCATCCAGGAGAGCCTTTGTCCTGTTAGCATTAGCAACACTGTAGATGCAGCCAGCAGCAAACTGCAGAATACTGGAGCAGGACTCAGTAGATAGTTAGATATATGATATTTGTTAGAATAGAGTTAGACTACAAAACTGAGGATGACTGGTGCAGGGCAGACTCAGGATGACAGAAACACTGTAGATGTGCTGAACAGCAAACTGCAGAACACTGGAGCAGGCAGGACTCAGTAGATAGATAGATATACGACTTTTGTTACCATAGAGTTAGACTACAAAACTGAGGATAACTGGTGCAGGGCAGACTCAGGATGACTACTAGATGTAGCCAGAAGCAAACTGCAGAACACTGGAACAGGCAGGATTCAGTAGATAGATATACAAGTTTTGTTAGAATAGACTACAAAACTGAGGATGACTGGTGCAGGGCAGACTCGGGATGACAGCAACACTGTAGATGTAGCCAGCAGCAAATTGCACTGGAGCAGACAAAACTCAGTAAATAGATATACAAATTTTGTTAGAATAGACAACAAAACTGAGGATGACTGGTGCAGGGCAGACTCAGGATGACAGCAACACTGTAGATGTAGCCAGCAGCAACCTGCAGAACACTGGAGCAGGCAGGATTCAGGAGATAGATATACAAGTTTTACTAGACTAGACTACAAAACTGAGGATGACTGGTGCAGGGCAGACTCAGCAAGACAGCAACACTGTAGATGTAGCTAGCAGCAAACTGCAGAACACTGGAGCAGGCAGGACTCAGTAGATGGATACAGCAGACTGTTTTACAATAGAGTACAAAACTGAGGATAACTGGTGCAGGGCGGACTCGAGATGATAGCAACACGGTAGATGGAGCCAGCAGCAAATTGCACTGGAGCAGACAAAACTCAGTAAATAGATATACATATTTTGTTAGAATAGACAACAAAACTGAGGATGACTGATGCAGGACGGACTCTGGATGACAGCAACACTACTAGATATAGCCAGCAGCAAACTGCAGAACACTGGTGCAGGACTCAGATAGATACTGCAGACTTAATATTTTTAAACAGTAACAAAGATGACTTGCAGTGGCAATAAGGCATTTCTCCTGGATGCCTGCCTGCCCACACAAATGGCACACTGGCTGTGTCACTCTGGAAATTATTTACACAAATTCCTAATATTTTTAAACAGTAACAAAGATGACTTGCAGTGGCAATAAGACACTTCTGCTGGATGCCTGCCTGCCTACACAAATGGCACACTGGCTGTATCACTCTGGAAATTATTTACACAAATTCCTAATATTTTTTTAAACAGGAACAAAGATGACTTTTGGTGTCAGTATGGCACTTCTGTTGGATGCCTGCCTACCTACACAAATAGAACACTGGCTGTGTCACTCTGGAAATTATTTACACAAATACCTAATATTTTTAAACAGGAACAAAGATGACTTGCGGTGACAATATGACACTTCTGCTGAATGCCTGCCTACCTACACAAATGGAACACTGGCTGTGTCACTCTGGAAATTATTTACACAAAACAATATGTAAATATATGATGAAACAATTATACCAAACTGGTGCTAATGATCATCAATTTAGTATGTATGTTGAAGCACAATCATTAAAGGGATAGTAATACTTCATTTTAACTTTATTTTATTTTGTAGGCATTAAAAAAACATGAAGAACGATATAAGTCTTATCTCTGAAACCTTTATGGTTTAAGAGATATTCACAAACAAAGTATCCCCCCTGTTCAACCAGATCAGAAGGGAGGTGCCCAGGTAGACTGCAGAGAGGGACAATCTTCAATTAAGATAATGGAAAAAGCTGAAAAACTTGTCAAGGGGGGAAGGGCTTTCATTGTTTTCATACAAAGAAAATTGTCCCCTTCTGTTATCTGTACTGTCATACAACCAGACTCACATCTGAGAAGAGATGGCTTACACTAGGTAAAAGGGGCGGGGAGGGGAACTTTGCTTGTGAATATCTCATAAACCATAAAGGTTTGAGAGATAAGACTTATATCATTCTTCATGTTTTTTTAATGCCTACAAAATAAAATAAAGTTAAAACGAAGTGTTACTATCCCTTTAAGTGAAACAATTAGCTGTGTAGGAGGAATAAAACTGGGTGAAGAACAGCCAAACTCCACTAACAAGGTGAGGTTGCTGAAGACAGTTTAATGTCAAAAGTCATACACCATGGCAAGACTGACCACAGCAACAAGACACAAGTTAGTTATACTGGTCTCTCTCAGGCTCAAATTTCAAGGTAGTCAGGAGTTTTCAGATGTGCTGTCCAAGCTTTTTTGAAGAAACACAAAGAAACGGACAATGTTGAGGACCATAGACGCATTGTTCCTCCAAGGAAACATAGTGCAGAAGATGAAAGAGACATGATGCTTACTTCCATTCACAATCGGGAGTTGTCCAGCAGTGTGATCAGCTCTGAATTGGCAGAAAACAGTGGTACATCCATTTACTGTCTGAAGAAGTCTGGTTAGAAGTGATCTTCATGGAAGACTTGTGGTAAAAAAACCATACCGCTGACGTGCAAACAAGGCTAAGCGACTCAACTAAACAGAGGAAGTGAGGTGCAGAAAAATGGCAGCAGGTGCTCTGGAATGATGAGTCAAAATTTGAAATATTTGGCCGTAGCAGTAGACAGTTTGCTCACCGAAGTCTGGAGAGTAGTATAAGAATGAGTGTCTTCAGGCAACAGTGAAGCACGGTGGAGGTTCCTTGCAAGTCTGGGGCTGCATTTCTACAAATGTAGTTGGGATTTGGTCAGAATAAATGGTCACCTCAGTGCTGGGAAATACTGACAGATACTTATCCATCCTGCAATACCATAAGGGAGGTATCTGATTGGCCCCAAATCTATCTGCAGCATGACAACGATCCCAAATATACAGCCACAATCATTAAGAACTATATTAATTGTAAAGAAGAACAAGGAGTCCTGGAAGTGATGGTATGGCCCCCAAAGAGCCCTGATCTCAACATCATCAAGTCTGTCTGGGATTACATGTAGAGAGAGAGAGAAGCAAATGAGGCTGCCTAAATCCACAGAAGAACTGTGGTTAGTTCTCCAAGAAGTTTGGAACAACCTTACTGCCGAGTTCCTGCAATCTGTGTGCAAGTGTACCTAGAATAATTGATGTTGTTTTGAAGGCAAAAGGTGGTCACGCAAATATTGATTTGATTTAGATTTTTCCTTCTGTTCCCTCACTATGCATTTGGAGAAAAATAAACCATTAACATGTCTATTTTTGAAAGTTTTGTTCACCCCTGTTTAAGACATTTGCACAGTACTGTATATATATACTCTCTGATGTATGCAAGATTAATTATTATTGTAATGTTTTTGTCCCACATAATATTCACATAATTAAAACTGAATGTCTTCAGGAGCCTCATTCATACACACATCAATTACAACATGCCAGTCCCCCACCACCATTACCATACACATCTGTCACATTGTAATACATATTTTGCCAAAAGGCACGTGGGAATTTTTTCTTACTTTTCACCCACCTCTAGTCATAGCCATCCTTCCAGTTTGGCCTAGAAGAACATGGTTTCCAGCCCTCAAAATGTTAGCAGTGCAAGATCTGTGGTTCCTGCCTTACAAAGGACTATTGATTCACGGACTGATTTGCCACCCAGCAGTCCACAAGCTTTTCCTACTGGCATGGAGCTTGAGCGGCTCTGGCCAGTCATGGCCTTTCCAGTGGAGCCATCTTTCTTCTGATGAAGACCAGGAAGAACTTGACTTCTAACACATACTAGAGGATATAGTCTATTTTTGTGCAATGGGCAATAGACAGGAATATTAGTTCTTAGAATCTGTCTGCTCCAATCAGCACTGATTTTCTGGCATACAGATTTCATAAGTGTTTAAGTTACAGTTACTGCTTTGACAGGCTTCAAGTGCGTTTCTCATAACCCCGTGATTCGCTTCTTCATGGTGACTACCCATCTCAAACATCTGGTGAGGTTCTTCTGTCCTTCCTGGGATCTGCCCTTTGTATTAGACACCCTTTCAAGCCAGCCCTCTGAACCACTGCCTTCAGTGTCCTTGGGTCTTAAGTCCTTAAAAGTTATTCTTCTGGTCGCTGTCACATTTGCCAGGAGAGTTTCAGAACGTCAAGCCCTATCCATTCAGGCACACTTTATTAAGTTTACTCCACATCAAGTGGTACTGAGACCTGTACCTGAGTTCTTACCTAAAGTAGTGTCAAAATATCATTTTAACCAGGACATTATACTAACTTTCTTCAATTCATCATTAGATAGAGGAATAGATACAGGTTGGACCAATCTGGACAACACATGCCTGAGAATCTTTATAGAAAGGACTTCTGCCTTCAGGCAATTCAACAGGTTCTTATTATTCTTTCTAGTTCCAGAAGGGGAAAGACAGCCTCCATATTAACTATAAGTTGTTGGATCATTTCAGCAAGCTCCAGGGCCTATCAACATAAAGAGCGGCCAGTACAGCAGGATCTGAAGGCACATTTGTCCAGAGCAATTACTTCATCCAGTGCCAGCTCAAGCTGATATAATTTTCCCTTTTTGCCTCTATGACATGATGTCCCCCCAATCCATGCAACAAAATGCTTTGAATAACTCTCTAGCACTCAAAGAGTAAGTGAAGGTTTATTTTTAGTATGTGTTAGTGTTCCTTTAACCATTTAATGCCAATTTATATTCTTATAAAATGGCAAAATGTAGTCACCTCAAGGAGCTGATGATTTATCAGAATCCATTGTAACAAAGCATATTAACCACCAAAGGATCAGTGGCGCATGTAACCCATTTTGTAGCACACCCCCTCATTTCCATGAAGGTGAAATCATCAACTAGAAAAATGATTCAATGGGTCAAACTCTGTTTCAAGAGAATACTAGTTTAACATTTTGATTGCCAGAGGGCTAGGCAATGCATTGCAAAGCGCTGAGTCTCGTACTCCTGTGACACTCAAAGGGTTAAATCATATTAATAACATTTTGAAGTCTGCAATCTAAGCCTAATATATATATATATATATATATATATATATATATATATATATATATATATATATATCTTCAAACCAGTTTGCATTACAGCCCCACTATTAAAATGCATTTTATGAGTTTGTTAACTGGAGAGCACATCTACTTTTTTCTCTTTTTGAATTATTTAGTTAGGAGATTAGCAAGATTATTATTGCAGAACTAATATGGAATATACTTTACAGCAGTTGCACTAAGCTAGCATGTTTGCTACATCAGTTATTATTTCTTTCAGCTTTCTGAACTAAGTGCTCTGGGATCTCTCAACAGATAAATCAAAACCACAAGAATCTATGTTGGTAACTTTATAGTTTATTTAACTCTTTGAATACTAGAGAGGTGCCCAACACATCACTACTTGTATTCCTTTCTCATGGACAAACAAAAGGGGGGTTTCTAGCTGCCCAGAAACCCCCTTTTGCAGATCACAGACACAAAACTTTAGCACCCATAGTGAAAAATGATTGCTGCTGTTGTAAATATGTATATGCTAGGGTTGATAACTTGTTAATGGACTACAACCCCCATCACCCTTAGCCAGACAATGGACAGATAAGGTTTATGGGAACTGTAATCCAACAGCAGTTGGAGGGTTGCAAGCTGCCATCTTTAGTCTATGTTAAGACAGATATAAGTAATGATTTTTGGATGCAAAATACCAGTAAGTTGCACACTAAGATTTTTGGAACACTCATCTGTTAGCACCTGTGGGATAATATAGCTTGAATAACTGCAAAAAAATATATAGCCCCAAATTTCTCAAAACATATAGCTGTTTATCTTGATCATTGATAAAATGCTTTGGGCGTACCATATTTATTAACAAGAGAGTAGATATGTAAAATGAATGAACATACATAAGACAATGTGCAGATTATAACTTTTTTTCTCATACATTCCTATAGATCTCTAAGGCACATTTGCAGAAAAAAAAATGCACATAAATCTAGTGAAAAGTTATAAATTACAATGAAATCTAGGCCAAATCTGGGACAGATTTGCATCAGATGTACAAATGGATAAAAATCTGTGGTGGACCAATAGTTATAACTTATTTAAGATTAAAGCAAATCCTGTTGGTCTGTTAAACTCAAGAACACAGACATACAGTGATTCACAAATCCAGTTGAGTTATGCACTAAAGCATGATAAAGAAGTGATAAAGTAGAGATGATTACTCCAGTGCTATCACTTCTCCAATTCCTATCTTGTTCCATGGAGCCAATGCACTAAGATTTCTCCAACTTTGGGGATCTTAGTCCATAGAATAACATAGAAACTGGAGAAGTAATACTACAATTGGTGTATCCATTATTACTTTCTCTTAACTACTTCCATTTTGAAAACAAAGTAATACATTTAAATGAAATTACTTTTGTAGATACCTCACTGTATTAACCCATTAAGAAAGATAGGGGTGTGCAATAAATTGTGGGCAATGGGTTGCACAATCATCTGGTCCTCAAGAATTCAATTATCTAATACATAATTAAAATAAGCAGTTACTATGGGGGCGGAGAAAAAGTTTGACCAACTGTAACATTAGTCCAGTAAGACTTGACCACCAGTCAAGGGGAGTCAAGTCAGGGGTAAGCAAAGTCACCCACTTCCACTGCAAGACTTCATGTTTAAAAGTCACATGGAATATGAGCATCAGTCCCCCATAGACTGCTAGGGACTGGTTTTCTATCCAGACACCAATTCTATGGGGCTGCATAGATATATTGTGTATCTGAACCACAGTCTTCTGGGTTGCATCCCGTCTTTCTGCCAGCCCACTGGACCAAGTTTATGACTCACTCCGCAAATGGCTGAGAGCAGCCATTTTGGAGCTACATGTAGGAGAATAATAAATCGTTCATTGTGACACTTTATTTCAAATAACCAGGAAGTGAATTTACTGTGTTTACTTCCTGATTGTTCTAACCAACAGAAAGTGACTCAACAATTTCTATCACATTCTATGGAGAACTGTAAGTCACTGACTTTCTTCTCCATTAGACTGTAACAGAATAAATCATTGGAATTTGACCATTAGAGGGCCCTGCTAATGTAAAAAAACAGGTTTAAAGGGATAGTAATACTTAAGATATAAAAAATATATGTTGTAGGGTTTATGTCCCCGAATAAAACAAGGGTACTTCCACTGATGAGAGATATATATATTAAAAAAGTGTAACAGCTCAAACTTGAGTTTTTTTAGGTGCAATATCACAGTGGCCTGAAAATTTACAGTGGCGCTGTTGCTACACCATTCTATGGGGATTTACGGTTCACGGACCAGAGCAGTCCATAGGATGGTGTAGCAACAGCGCCACTGTAAATTTTCAGGCCACTGTGATATTGCACCTAAAAAATTCAAGTTTGAGCTGTTATAATTTTTTTATAAAATATTTTAACAGCTCAAACTTGAATTTTTTAGGTGCAATATCACAGTGGCCTTGTTTTATATCACAGTACCCTTGTTTTACTCAGGGGGATAAACCCTACAACATATATGTTTTTTACATCATTTGAAGTAATACTATCCCTTTAAACAGTAATAACGCTGGAAATATGTATCTAATTGCTCTTAAAAGCAAATATTTTGTAAATCTGAAGTAAAATCATTGTTCCACATGTATCAAAACAAAACTGCTATAAGAATCAATGTGGATTAATCATATATACTTAAGGTGCATTTGTATGGCTCCTTATTTACTTTTGCTTTGTTGCATATGCCCTTGAATGTTCATTATCAAACAAGTTTAGTACATCAGACATCAGATATGTGAACTAATTCAAGGATTTGATTATAACTTTAAAAATAAAGTGGTAGTCAAATGTAGTTTTTACTTTGGTTTCAAATTCTGCAAATGCAATATGTATAGTCTGATTACTTACTTGTTATTTTCCTGTTTACATATTTTAAAAACATCTATGTTCCTTACAAGGATCTCCCTTAATTTCTATTTCCAGAGTGCTTTCTTTAAGGGACTATGAAAGCAGGAACATTTATACAATTTTTACTTTGTACCTACGGCAAAACAACTTTCCTCCACTACTGCATACGGAGCACTCAGTACTGCAGTGATAATGCAACATTATATCACTATCCCAGCATTCATAGTCACTGAAAGACAGTTTTCTGGAAACAGAATTCAGTGAGTGCCCTATCAGAAATATAAAACTGTAAAAATAGGTGAAAATGAAAAATAAAAATAAAGAAAATTATAGGAAATTTCACTTAACTCATTATAAACGTCCACAATATGTAATAAGACTGTACTTCTTACATGGCTTCACCTCTACCTGTCTAGAGTGGCATACGCTGAGAATATTATTGCTGCCTTTTCCATACCAGACAAGCACACATACATTTTATCATTTCAGAATATAATCACAAACTTGTAACACACACAAGGTTCCACTTCAGAAACGTTTTTTAGTATAAATTAATAAAAAAAAAAATATTCTTAAGACATATAACAGTACTTTTGCCTTTGTTTGTTTGTTTAGAAGGCTGCAAGAAGAGATTTTCATACCTTCCTTACCTGCAGTCTAAGGCTATGTTAAACTTTGCTGCATTAGAATAGCATTTTTAACTCTGAGCTAGTTTCCAGCTTATCAAACATATTGCTCTCAAAGTAACTATCCGCAATGGAGATTATCTCTACGTGTAACACATCTGTATATAGCTTGCTGCAACTTCCCTTTGTTCATGCACTAAGTGTAATGAAGTTGAATAGAGCTAATCTGGAAAATAAACTATGGGATGGAGTGCATATTATTTACCCTGTTGTTATGGATGTTGCAATGTGCATCACAACATCAAATGAGTCTCCAACTAACCTTGACATCAGAAAATTATATATGGTTGATGTTTACATGGACTATCTATTGAGCCTTCCTTAGCCACACCTCCTTATTGATGGAATCCCCAGGGTAAACCAGAAGCAGCACATGGGAGTGTGTATTAAGACAAAGCTCAAGGGCAAAGCAAGAAATGAAAACTAACATGGGCAATTTGTTTTACCAGGCTGTTGAAAAACAGATGTTTTTGCAAGTTGTTTTCATGTGATAGAAAATATTATTTTACATTTGTACTCTTTTAAAGCTTTCTTTATATTCTGAAATATTTATCTTTCACTGCTTTTTGTTTTATATAAAGTAAATTTTGTTGAATGATACATATGCTAGAAATTAAGGGACTCTCCAGTAGGTATACCTTGACATTGAATGTAATTGAGGAGGTTAGTGTTGGTATGTTCATAAGTATTACCTGTCATTTGAAATATGACAGTGTTGTAACTGCAAGACCTTAGGGATGTTTAGTTGTTGGCACTGCCATCTGACTGCCTTAGAAACTGCCAGACAGCCTTCTTACTGACTTCGACCCTGAGATAATTAACATGACTCTAGAGGCTCCTGTCTTTTGCTTTTCCACACTTGTTGTTTAATAAGATGTTTACTGCTTTGCTTGTGTTTGATTCAATGGAGTGCCTTCAGGGGAAAAAGGTCCTTCAGATTCTTAACAGTTACTTGCCCTAAATAATGTTATTTTGTGCAATAATTGTCTGTCTACTAAGTTTAATAATTAAAATACAATTTGCATTGTAAAAATGGCATGGATGGTTTATTTTAATGTTTGCAATTACAGTTTCATCTGTAGACAAATGAAATAGAGCATACTCCAAAGCAAATAAAAAGGAAACATTTCAGTGTATAATTAGTTGAATGTGTGCTCCAGGCACAACACCCAAGAAAGTAAATTTGGAATCAGGGGTAAGTGGCTAGAGATCTCATGTCTTTGGTGGGATTAGCATTAGCTAGCAATGCATGTCAATGTTTATGGATCCTCCTTGCTGTGATAAAAGAATTACATATTTTAAATAAATATTTCTATTTTTAAGATACATGTAAACAGCAATTCTTGGTAAACAAAAATTATCATTAATTTAACCTTAAAAAAAATCCATCTTGTGACTTGTATTTTTAAAAATCTGTTTTTTTTAAGGTGATACTTGCCTTTACAATTTTTACACTTATGTGAGTAAATGGAATCTGATCAATATTTGTATTTCTGTCCTCTAAAACTAAAATGGTATACTGCTCAGTGTTTATATATTTTCATTTACCTAATGAGGAACTATTATTATTTTCTAATCCATTCTATCTGTATGTTGTGCATTATCATCCTCTCCTTTAAATTATAATGCATCATTATCATTCTAATACTTAACTTTATTTATCATTATCATTCTAATATTGAACTTTTGCATTCTAAATCACCTATTTGTTATGCTTGCAGTTCTAACCATTCCTGTCTTCTTCAATAAAGAGTCTGTTTCTCAAAGTGTGTGAAATTCTGCTATACTGCTCTCCACCTGCTAAGTACATATTAAGAAACAACTTTGGATATTTAGGAATAATAATTGTTCAGATCTAGGCAAAAAGCTGGAAATCAGCAAATGTAATAATCCTCAGATTCACTCATTGATTAAATAAGATACTAGCTATTCTACTTTCATTGATAAATGAAAAAATGGCTAATATGTCAAAATGCAATTGTATTTCCTTCTGACGTAGCCATTCACATATAAATATAACAGTAAATCTTTTTACACTTATTACTCAGCAATAAGCAATAGAATCCCACAGAATAATGGGGCCTACACAAATTAATAGATCTTGAAAGTACACTGCACTCTTTCAGTAAGTAAAAAATAGCCTTATCACAAGTAATCAACACTCCTTTTGGGTGTGTTGTTCAGTGCTGCTTTCCACGGAAAGTGTCAAGGATATCGATTTTACCCACTAACTACATGTACCATTATCAACATTTTTATCCCATGATGTTACTCATCAAAAAGTAAAACGCTAAATAACAGACTCTGAGGCTAATGCACTAAGAAGTACAGTAATTATGGGGAAAACCAGCTTCACCAATAGAAACAAATAATTCAATTAAATGGAATTTTTAACCCCTTTAGTGCCAGAGTGTTCTCCAGAGCAGTGCATAGAATCATACTGGAGAAACCACACTATAATTTATGTGGGAATTAAAGTACCGTTAAAATCAATGGGAAACTGTATACATCCCCTATGATTCAGAATACCTCCAGTTCCTCTTAATATACCAGTCTCATTTTTACAATCACTTCAAGAATTAGCCCGCTTACCAGTGAAAGACAATGAAAGGTAAAACCTGTTCCTTTATGTATAAGGGTGCATACCCTGCATTTTAACTTGTGTGATGCTTCTGAATAAGATGAAGCCAAAAATGAAAGTGTATGTTAATGGCATGACATCACTCATTCTGAATACATGGAGATATTGTTTTTATTCATCCACTGTGGTATTAAACAAATGCACTCAGTCCGATATTGAAAGAACTGTAGTTGTTAGCTAAAAGGGCATGTATCCTGTGCATGAGAGATGTGACTGTTTTGAAAGGAAGTTATGCAAACTACAGAGTCTTACATATCCAAAATATGTTTGGTGCATAAAATGGAACTTTGCATACACTTTATCTTATTTGTACTGCTGTGCTTGCTTTTTGTGTGTCATCCTATAAATGTGAGTATGCTTCAGTAGGTGTTTAAAATTAAAACTGTTATTTATCAAGCAGCTAAGAAAGCAGCATGCCAGATATTTTGCTGTCTTCTGTGGATAGATGTAATCATTCATTATAAACAATCAGGTACTTATCGGTGGCTGAGCATATTTTATTAACTACCATATGTAAGCATATATTAGTCAATGAAATAAGAGAAGAAACCACTTTCCACATGGAAAGCTCAAAGCTATTCTGACTGCATTGCTTTGCATTTCAATCAAAAATGAATTTGGAAGATCAACATTGCAACTTTTAAAGATAACTTTGATGACTTCAGTCTTTAATTTTGATATGTGTAAAGACATAAGGTCAATAGGTGCACTCAAATCATTATCTGGACCACCATTAGAGATGTGGAAAACTTTTACTATTCATTTGGGGGATCAATTAAAAAAGATAATGGGAAAATTCTGGTTCTGGTAAAATCTATTTTGAACAAAACCTTCACACTCACATTCATATGATTTAACACACACTGCACACACACACACATGCACAAACACACACAAACTATAAGAATCTTGACTTGCTTACATAAAAAGTACTAAAATGCTCCAGTGATTTCCTTACCTTGTTCAGATAGGAACCTATTTTGAATGACAGATTTTATGCAGACCTGCTCTATGTATATCGAATGCAATGTGTTGGTATTTCCTGCAATCGGATTTAATAAATTCGTGAACAAAGCACTGTTTTTTGAAAAATATGTTTTGAATTCTGCTGCTTGGACAGATTACTAAAAGTAAAACATTGTTTTTCTGATCTCCAGAAATTTAATTACTATCCACAAATACCTGCTTGTCATTAGACTAGTCATAGTAACATAGTAAATTAGGTTGAATAAAGACACAAATCCATCAAATTCAACCTTCTCCTCATACCCCAGTAACTGAAAATTTTATAGCTTTTCTGCTACCAATTAAATTAGTCTTTATCAGACCTTCCTGATCAGCCTACTGATAAACAGTATAACTCTGTATGTTCCCTTTTGAAAGAAATGTATCTAATCTTCTCTTAAATGTATCCATTGTATCTGCCATAACCACGTCCACAATTTAACAGACCTTACCGTAAAAAAACCCTTCCTCTGCTGAAGTTTAAACCTCCTTTCCTCTAATCTCAAGGGGTCATTTAACTAATATTGCAGATGATAATCTATATACTTATATATTGACTGATGGCAATCAATAGTGGAGACAGATGGTCTAAATGGTTGATTCACTATGTTTAAATCAATTACAGTAATCAATATATTTCCAGCCATCTAGGCTTTTTTCATCACCAAAGTTTCTTCTTCAGAGTATCACCTAAACTTGCAGCAAATAATTGCAAACAGAATTATATACCCAAGATCCAAATTGCAGTGCAGGAAGTGGAACATATGACAAGGATACATATTATTTCACATCTGATAACAATACATGCATGGATGAACTATAATTTTACAGTCCATTAAAACCAGCACTCACAGTTATGTGAGGGTTTAATAATTATATTCTAATTATCTTCCCATAACACAGTTTTGAATTGCTCACATGTTAAAGGGACTTTATTGCCTTAAAAATATTAGGGGTCATAAGAACTAAAATATTATAAACTCATAGGCAGCATTTGTAAAAAATTATTTCTTAGGTATGTAAGATTCATATTATGTAATAAAACTGATTTTCCTATTCACATGAAAGCATCTATATATGACCATAATGCACATTTTCATTTATAGAAATGATAAGGGCAATGTGTGCCATGACTGAACAAAGATTAGAGTTTTAGAAAGTCCTCCTTCTCATAACTGACTGGGAGACTTGATAGACAGCAGACAACATTGATACTTTTGTTGATGGCCAAGGCAAGACATCACACACCTTCAGTTGTGTACTGTAGAGAGTAAAAACACACACACTAGTTAAATAATGTCTAGCAAAGCACAGGTGGAAGGGGGAAAGGTGGAGCAGAGCAGGGACATGGGAGTAAAGTGGCAGTACAAAATTTGACTGCAGGAATGCTTGCTGCAGCATGTGCAATAAATGATGATGATCCCTCTCCTCCCGGGGTGAATTAAGTTTTTCAAGGTCCTACCAATCACATCACGCCAGTCCCCCACCACCACGACCACTAGCATACACATCTGCCACATTGTACATTGTAGTTTTTTATCACTTGACATCATCATGAATATGTACCAGTGTCACTTAAGCAGGAAGTAAGTGGTGTGGGCAAAGGACAAATGCACTCTGCATGATAACACATTTTTCAAGGTATATGTTGCTGTAGTACTCACAACTTTGACTTCCAGCTTCATATTTCCCACTACTGCCCTCAGAAGTAGTAATACTGTGCTGAGAAATGTTGCACCATATTAAACATAGGAGAAAAATGTGTTGGAATAGGAAAAAATGTGTTGAATAGGTGAAAAATGTGTTTGGATAGGAGAAAAGGAGGAACATTTTGCATTGTAGAAAAGGACAAAACTTTTGTGAACAAATATAAAAATCATCAGCTTTTCACAAAAGTCATGTATGAAATGTGACACTGGCACATATTCATGATGATGTCAAGTGATAAAAAGTACCATGTACAATGTGGCAGATGTGTATCGTAGTGGTGGTGGAGGACTGGCGTGGTGTATTGCTGGGAGCTTGACAAACTGCATTCACCCCGAGAAGAGAGGAATAAGCATAATTTATTGCACCCACTGCAGCACTGTTACCTTCCCTGCCAAATGTACATACATGCCCACACTGACCACACATGCCAGTGTAGTGGAGGAGAATCGATACCAGGACATCAAGAGGCATCTGAGGAGATTCCATACTATACTATATAGTAAATTAATTACAACTGAAGTGTTTAGTCTGTGTATACACATCAGGCTTGCTGTAAAGGCAAGCAAGAGAACGTTATTCAACCCATCAGTCTTGAAGCCCCTTGCCACTTTCAAAATGGAATGAGTACCAACTATAAAAAACAATAAAATACACTATTTCACATGTTTCATGATCAAAGAGGGGTTACTTCTTCAGAAACTGGAGATGTGCAACAATTAATATTTGTACACATTTTAAGTATGAATTGATCCCCAATGTACAGAGCTACATATTATACTGGTACTTTATATAAACCATATTGATATAGTAATAATATTACATAATGAAGATCAACTTTGGACCATGCAAACAATCCTTACCAAATTTCTAAGATATGGGGGAGAATGTAAGAATCTGCCAATGTAGCTCAATTTCCATGCTTATGCAGTACCTTACAAATCATATTGTAAAAAGTCAAAGCAAGCCCCATTCCACCCCTATTGCATGAGCAGAAAAAGAGAGACTAAATGGGGTGCAGAGGAATAGTATGCACTAAAAAAACCAATGGTGCAAGCTGGGAAAGAGGACAATTTTCAGTTTAATTAATATGGGTGTTATGCAGGCACAACACACAACATTCCTGAACTTATCTCTGTGAGGTATTACAATTCTACCTTATCCTGCTAGTGTTTTTCATTAATAAGGGGTTTGCAAAGTAGATACTGTTTTTTTTGGCATCAAACTAGAAAGCCTAAAAATAAAATGGTATTCATGAACTATGGAAACACTGCATTCTACTGAACTACTTATTCTATAATCACCAATAACATAATGTCACTTACTGTGGAAAGAAAGAGCATTAGAAAGCAAAATCAATAAAGGTCCTTACACTTTATTGCAGAAACAGAATTAAATCTATATCTCTTGCTGAGTTGATTATGCAAATGTATATTCAAGAGTTTTCTAGAAAACCCCCATACATTGATTTATCTGTTAACTACAAGCTAACAATTTTTCGAATATGTTCATTTGTCCAAGAAGCTTGGAGAAAACCTTTAAAATTAGAGATGTAGGTCTTTAACGCTGCTACTCCCAGAGATTAAGAGCTTTCGGAATTCCTGGGATGTTCCACGGGATTTGGGAGCATTGGCTCTCCTCTTTGTGATGACAAATACAATGCTTAATATTACTTTACACTCCTATATTGGTGTCTTTGGCTTGCTCCTGTGGGGGTTGCCTGGCCTGCTCAGAGGACCTAGCAGTTTTTGTTTTAGTCCTGGCTGTAGACTTTAGGATTTTGCTTAGGTTTTCTTTCTTTCAGGAGAGGGGAAAATCTTAGAACAAAACTGGAGCTGGATCTCTATTTTTGTTTCTGACTAATATTTATTCTGTTATAACAATCCTGTCTATGCTCAATAATTATGTACTGTGACATGGTACTGTATATGCTCAGCTTTTTCATTTTGACTAAAAATACTCATTAAAAAATAAAAATAAAAAAGGCTGAGTTTTAACATCCACTTTCTTTGTTCCTTGTTACCATTAAATAAAAAGAAAGCATTATTTATGTAACAAATGTATGTTTCTGGATGTCCATGGTGAGAAATTCATTAGTCCATTATCTCCTCACCTTTCTGATGATAGGTACAGATAATGAATCAAAATAAATGTAACTTGTATAAGAATGACGTTTTCCCATACTCCTGTTGTGTTTTTCTCTGAAGCTAGTAGGATGCGAGTTGCTAGCTGTTTAGATAGCTGCCTGTTTATTTTGTAGTTTACATTGAATGTCTTCTCTTCTGCTTTTTCCCATTTGATGTTTTGTTCTCTTCTTTAGGTGATTCCAGTGCTTTTATATATATGGGATGACTGCACTAAATTTATTGATTAAATGCGTTTAAAAAGCAAGTGTGAAGACAGAATGCTGAGAATACTGGTTCTTCCACTAACCAGATGCTTCAAGATTATGCAGGTGTAGCTTATCTAACAGTATATATCTAGCTTATCTATCCACTCATGAGTCATCCAAGAGCAATCACTAATCAGGAACATTAAAATAGATGGATGCCTGGACACCATTTACCTTATAAAATGCTTTTTGAGTTTGTATGCCCATCGGAATGAGCATCCCATTATGTGATAATAACTTTTTCATAGGACTAACATCCAGTTTTCAGGATGAGCCTTTGAGGGCAACAACAACCTGCCTTTATGAAGTCAAAAGAAATGCTAATCATCAAAATGCAGCATGCAAGTTAAATGAGAGAGGCAATACAGAGGTTAGAAAACACAAAATGAAAAACTATAGATCACACCAGTTTATGGATCATACTCTGGTGCAATATGTAGTTTATTTTTTCTTATCTTAGGTTAGATATTGTATAATGAGCCCTATGCCTCTGGTATCCTTGAACTTATATTCATTATAATGTGAGTGATCAATGACATGTTTACAATGTTGGCACACTGGTTTGTGTGCATTATTTGGTGCACTGGGGCACTTCTATGTGCTTATTGGCATAAGCATGTGTACTTCTTGTTCTCTCATTGTAGTACTATGTGCTTATTTTGGGTTGGTTGAGTGCCGGTGCCCTTCCTGTGGCATACACGAGTACACTTTTTATTGCATTACGTGCTTGTGCACTTTTTGGGCCCTCTTTTTGATAATGACCTTATAACCATCCTATGGGAGCACATTGTCTTTCCCAGTATTGTTGGCAGCCCCACTGGATATGTGGGAGTATTGGCAGTATAGTTATGAATGGCAAAGGGAGAGTTAAAAAAAAAAAAAAAGAAACAAAAAACTTTTCTCACTAATGGGTGATAGGGTACAAAAAGAACTTGCAGGTCTTGGTCTGGTGAATTACTTTAATATGAACATGGAAAATTACCATTGCAATTGTACTAGACAGTTAAAATGTAATGTTTCTGAGTGGTGACTAGATGTGGAATAGGCAATAGGGCTTTTGTTCATCCTCACTGAGTCTCTCTCATACAATGGCATGTTGCCTTTTGTTTCTGTTAAAAAATATGCCAGAAGCGGGAAAGCAGGCTCAGTCTAGGCACACCCTCCCTGAGATCCCACCTAAAAGCACAGCCACAGGTCTGACTGGAAAATACATTTATAGCACATCAGAGGCGCAATAAATAGCATTACCAGCACTCATAAAACGGAGTGTGGCAGAGGGGGGTTATAGTATTAGTGTTGTAGCTGTCTCAGGGAGGGTGAAAACATTTCCCTCAGTAACAATGATACTCAAGGGTCCTACTGATGTAATGCAAATATAAAGCATGGAAGAGAACAATCTTAGTTAGTTGGAGGTGACAAGAGCCACTATCTTCACCAATTCTATTCATGTTGTTAAAGTAATTAAGTTGTACAGTTCTATGTGCTGTCAACCAACACTTACTGGATTCTTACAAAGAAGTGAAAAAATGCAGAGAAATATTGCAAAATTATGTATGTGCAATAGGAAACTTAAAGCAAAAAGAAAAACAAAGAATTATAGCACTGACAAGGTAGAGTCTTCTAAGCTGACTAACAGTGAATTAGTGGAAAGAGCTGTTGTGCACCTAATATCTTGAATTATTTAACCAAAATAAAGAAAAAATAAAATAAACTCTTTTCTATATATTACAAAGTAACATAGGACTTGATGGACGTGTGTGTTTTTTTAACCTAATTTACTAAGATATTTTAATATGGCACTTGATGACAAAAGTAAAACCTGAGTGGTATAGCCACAGTTATTTGCCAAAGTTGTACAAGTAAGGGATTACATAATATGGCAAGAAAGTTCACTTGACCACAGATGTGGCAAGTGGATAGATTACAAACTGTATGACTGTCAGTGCTCACTATCTATCATTTCCATGAGTGCACAGCAACATGAACCAGAAACAAAACACCCCAGTGTTGCTTCTGGAAACAGTGCAAGTAGTAGGGTAGCCCATAGCATCAGAAAACCACTTTAGGCATGCATATGTTTGATAGGATACTCATAGATTTCTACTCTGTTCTTTGAAATCTGGCTTTTGTGCCTGCTATTTCTCTTAGAATCTGAAACCAAGAAAACAATGCTATATATTTTGTAGAGTGCTTGTAAATACAAGAGCATGACCCCTACCCCATCCACAGCTTAAAGTGGAGATCATTACATGCTGGATTATTTACAAGGGCAGGCAGAACAAACCGATTAGTTTATTGCTCTGGAGCAGGAATCAGTGAGATAATACAACAAAAAAGCATATATATATATATATTCTTGATTAAAAGTCATGAGGAATACATTTTTGCTATGTTGCTGGACTCCCATGTTAAACATAACATTTCTGAATATGTGCAATGGAATGAGCAGCAGTACTATTAGGAATCAGAGTCTGTGAAAGTATATAAAGAAATACTTATAGATTAAGTGGATGGTGGCATTGTGGAGAAAAAACTAGAGGAATATAGGAGTAAAACAACTAGAAAACACAGTGAAAAGGAAGTAAACCAAAGGATTATACTCACAGCATCAGTAGCAAAAACAAATCACAATTTTAAGGAGACTTTGTCATCACAGAAAATAATTAATATGTCTAAGGCAGCATGTAAGATGGTTATACCACACTTTCAGGATAATTATGGTCTCAGTTGAAATGATAACCCTTTTGACTACCGACAAACAAAACTCTGTGTGTGTGTGACCAGAACTCATAGGCACTGTTGTGGAAACCCTTAGTTGCCCACTAACATGTGTACAGTCATAATGGGTTTTCGGTGCAGCTTGTTATATACTTAATTAAACAATTTTTGGAAACCACTTCAATATTGCTAACCAATAAAAAACATGCCAGGCAAGTCTGTTCCATGACACATCAGGAGTTATGAAGAAGCCACTTTGTGGCGATACACGTTCGGTTTGAGTGACACAGTTTGCTATTCCATTATCTATTGTGACATGACTATATTACTGTTGTATATTGTATATTGTTCCTTCAATGTTTGATATGCTTTGTTTTGCTTTATTTTAGTGGACACATTCATGTTGTTCTTTTCGAACATGCACTTTCTTGCTATTATGCCTATTTAACACTACACATTGAGGTTATTGTGTTTCATATTCTTATGAGAACATTGCTATTAAGGCTTAGTCTCAACCATATACTTATGTTGCCTCTATTAGGGTGATTTTACAGTACTGTATGTGTTTTCTTTATTTTGTGCAATTCACTGGTAGCTGTATTGTCATGGAACAGGCTTGAGTGGTATGAGTTTAATTGATTTTATAGCTATCATTAAATATTTTTATATATATATATATATTTATTGTTAATAATAAAGTTTATTTATACTAGTATCCTTTTATGTGTCTCATCTTATTAGACTCCTGTCTTTTGGGTAACTACATTGGTTCTCTAGACTGAAGTTGTTACCTACAACTGTTTCATTATCTGTCCCATGGGTCTAAAAGTTCACCAAGACTGTTTTAGTCCTATATGGATACTTGTTTTTAATAGCTGCAGTGAACCCTTCATTGTTGTATCTCTGGTTGTATAATTAATGTAGGAAATGTCTATCCAGCTACATTTAAAAAATGTGCCAGCATCTAATACCATACAATACAAATATCTAGCCAGAGTGGAAAAAAACAAAAATAAAAAAAACAAATAAGATAGAGAATCATACATCACCGCTTTCACAATCTGACATTTGGGACCAGTGCTATGATCATTGATGATGAATGACTGAAAAGCAAAATATTAAATTACATTAGTCCTTATCCTGGGCCACCTCTGCTGAAATCATTGGTGCAAATAGATTTCCGTGGGGGCAGGAACGGGGCAGTTATCAACAACAGCAATGCAGAAGCTCTAAAAAAATGTTACGAAGAAAGGAAACAAGGGCTCACACCTTGGCATAATTAAACACATGCAACATAAATATACTGAGGTTTATGTTGACAATGTTAAAACATCGCTCAAGATGTCAAGTTCTGGGTTTACTTTTGAAATGTCACACTCTGCACAGCAAGTCTTAAAATGTTGCATTTTTTTGGTTGCGTCAATGCGAATGTCGCATTCAGCATGTCGCAATTTAAACAGTCGCAAATTCAACATGTCGCCAGCACAACATGTCGCATTCCATGTGTCGCCTGTGTCGAAATGTCGATCACATGTTGAAGTTAGGCGCACTTAAGGACGCACAATTAAACCAACCCAAGGCCCACAAAAACCAACCCAAAGCACACTAAAAACCAAACCAAAACACATTAAAAACCAACCCAAAACACAGTAAAAACCAACCCAAAAACACACTGAAACAACCCAAAACCCACTAAAACCAACCCAAAACACACTAAAAACCAACCCAAAAATACACTAAAACCATTAAGAATGCAATACCAATAAGGGCGCAATAAGGATGCAAAAACCAACCCAAAACAAACCGACAAAACCCAACCCAAAATCCACAAAACCCATCCCAAAACAAAGCCAAAACACAATAAAAACCAACCCAAAACACACTAAAAGCAACCCAAAACACACCAAAAGTTTTGATCCAATGTATCACTATTGAGTCCTCTATGCGCCACTACAGCGTCCTTAATGCATCATTATTGAGCCCTCTATGCGTCACAATAGCATCCCCCTTTTTTGTAATGTGCGCTGTTAATGCATCCTTCTTGCGCCCTTAAGCCCTGCGACATGTCAAATGCAACATTTTAAGACCTGTGACATCTTAAATTTGCGACTGTTGAACATGCGACATTGTGATTGCCCATTAGCATTGACGCGACCAAACAAATGCAACATTTTAAGAGGCGCAATGCGCAGTGCAACATTTCAAAAAAATACCCAAGTTCTTTTGTTGTCACTATTCCCCTTGTCTGTCCCAAACATTGAATACAATGATGACATGCCCCCAAATCACACACTTAAATGCCTGTTAGCAATGAAAGCATGCAGAGTGACTTTGTCCTTTGCTCACAACACTAACTTCCCGCTTAAGTGACACTAGCACATGTCAATACAGCCTTCACTGTGGCAGATGTGTATGGTAGTGTTGGTGGGAGACTGGCATGGTGTGATTGATTTGTGTGTGTGTGTGTGTCTATATATATAATTCCTACAGTGGTTTTTACCATTGCCGTGTTTCTGTCAAATCTCTATCCTCCTTCTACGATTATTGACACACGTGTAGTTTCTGCTACCCGATAACTCAGATGGTACGAAATGTTGGTTCATTTTTAAGAATGTTAGTCTCCCAACATTGCTGCTTGATATACACATCCTGCAGTATTTGACAATGTAGCCAGCTACACTGAAAACCCGCTCAGACTTAATGCTTGCTGGAGGACAACTAAGGATTTCCACTGCAATACTTGTCAATACCAGCCACACACACTGCTTTGTTTGCCAGTAGTCATTGTTTCTCCCTAGAACGTATCTATCTTCAAGTATGCAGAAGCCATCACATATGCAGTGGGACCACTTCTAGGAGTTACTTGGTGTTACTGTATGTCAGTTACCAACCCTTTCTCAGGGAGTAAGGCCCAAAGAGATGTGCTGCCATCACCACCGCAACCAATTTTAGGGTTTTGTCTCCCCTGCTGAGACCCATGAATTGCCCTGTGTTACGAATGGGATATTGTGGTTGATGATGTAGGTACTTCTGCTGGTTGAAATGCTTCACTGCCTTCCTTTTCATTATGTCATCTAGATGTTTTTTTATGCCCTCACTTTCTCCCTCTCATCCTCCACAATGCAACACTCCACTCAATCAATAAGTATATCTTGATATTCTTTGACAGAACTCAATTCCTCAGAGAGTTGCTGCTGATCATCATGACTCCTTGTTGTGACAAACTGTTAATGGTCCTTTGGCAGAAATTCAGAAATTTTGTGTTTGAAGCAGGGGTCCAGTAAAGTGACAAGAATGTATTCCTCATTGCTTTTAATAGACACTATGCAAGGATTTTGTTCAAAGCACACTACCATGTCCTTTACCAGCGAGTTCATGTCTGTGTTGTCATTCTGGTAAGATTCCTCAGCCATGCTCTTCATTTTTTCTGCAATAAAAATATCAGTGGTAGAATTTCACTAATTCCTGCCCCAATGCTACTTATCAGCATGGTTGCCTCCTCAAAAGGTTTCAGTAGCTCACATACATTGCACATTAGTCGCCACTGGCCAAGGGACAAAGAGGCTCCCTCCAAAGCCTTCCAGTTTTCAATGGTGTACTCACTAATGACTTTATTCTGCTCGTACAAAAGGTCTAGCCTGAACAGTGTGGAAATCCACCTAGTAGGGACTGGAGATGGGACAGGTTGTTACTCTTTTAAATGGAATATAGAGCATTGCGTGCACTGTAGGAGTGACTAAAATGGGTGCAGATTTTTCAAGCAATAGTAAGTATGTATCAGAGTGTTTTGGATTCTGCCAGGAATCTAGTCACAACTAAATTTAGCGCATGGCCAAAGCAGGGCATATGCACCATATCACCTATTCTCAAAGCAGCAATTAGGTTGGAGCTGTTATCAGCAAATACAAAACCAGTTTTTAAGAAGTGGGGCACAAGCCATTCCTCTATCACCTGCTTGAGCTTACTTAAAACTTCTATGGCTTTGTGGGACTGTATCTCAAAACTCTGCATGCACCAGGTGGTGTGCTAATGGTATAGGCTATCCTGCTGCTGCTGCCTTTTAAACACACAGCCAGAACCAGAAGCACAATTACTGGCTGTCACCTGATGCTGTACGACTATCACAGTCTCCCTTTGAGGCCTAAAGCGAGCCTGTGCTCTTACCTCTGTACGGCTGCCAGCCGGCATGGCCTCCGGCCACTTTCTCATTGCTATAATCATGTCACAGATGCCTGTTTATGGGCCTATTCTGTTGGGCCTAATTGGGTCCCGCCTCCTACTGCTGCTTTATAAACCTCATGGAGGCTAGGACTTGTTGCACTTTCATGGTGTTCCTGTGCGTATCTAGTTTGTTCCTCTGACCCTTACTTGGCTTACGTTGTCTCCTGGTGTTTGATCCTTGGCTTGTCTGACTACTCACTCTGGTTGTGACCTTGGCTGTGGCTGACTTCCTGATCTGTGTATGACTCTTTATTGTCTGACTACCCTCTCCATACTGACCTTTGCTGTGGCTGACCATCCGATCCGGTTCCTGACCATGGCCTTTCTAACTGACGCTCTGCAAGCTGGAAAAGTGCAAGTTTCACAAGTCTCAAGTAACGTTTCTGGGGCACGTGATCTCCTCAGTAGGACTGGCTATGGATCCACTTAACTTGTCCACTGTGCTTGAGTGGCCACTTCCAGTGGGTCTAAAGACCATTCAAAGGTTTCTGGGTTTCACAAAGTACTATAGAAGGTTAATCAAGAACTTCTCATCAGTGGTCAAGCCACTTACAGACATGACACACAAGGAGGTAGACATGTCCTACTGGTCCCCCAAGGCCATCCGAGCATTTGAGGATCTGAAGGTTGTCTTCACTAAGGTTCCCATCCTGTCTCATCCCAATCGCTCCCTGCCCTTTACTCTGGAGGTGGATGCATCCGAGTTAGGAGTAGGTGCCATCCTGTCTCAGCCCTCGGCTCTGGGGGAGGTCCTACTGCCATGCGGCAGTATGAAATTGGCAGTAGGAACTAAGAAATTGTCCAGGGCTCAGAGTGTATACGATATAGGGGATCAAGAGTTGCTGGCTGTTATCCTCTCACTCAAGGAGGAGTGGTGCTACCTGTTGGAGGGGATGAGTTCTCCAATCCTAATTCTCACTGACCACAAAAACCTGACCTATCTTTCCGAGGCTAAGAGGTTGTTGCCCAAGCAGGCTAGATGGGCTTTATTTCTCTCCAGGTTTAATTATGTGGTATCGTACCTTCCGGGTACAAAGAATGCCAGGGCGGATGCCCTCTCAAGACAATTCGGATCAGATCCTGAGGTTGATAGTGTTCCTGTGTCTATAATTCCGACAGATCACATTCTGGCTACCATTCAAACTAGTATTACCTCTCTTGGGGGAGGAGATCTTGGCTTCGCAAGCCACCGCTCCTTCTGACAAACCAAGTGGGAGATGCTTTGTCCCGGAGCACCTGTGAACTCATTTAATGTCTACCTATCACTCTTCTAAGGCCACTGAGCATATTGGGCGCAACCAACTGATTTGGTCCATATCTAGGCTCTTTTGGTGGCCGAGCCTAAGAATTGACTGCTCTGTTTTATAGCAGCTTGTACCACATGTGCTTGCAGAAAGACTCCCATGCATCTTCCCGTGGGCCTGCTTCAGCCGGTACCAAATGGTGATCGTCCTTGGTCTCATGTATCTATTGACTTCATGGTTGAGCTGCCAGATTATAAGGGGCATACGGTCATTCTTATGATTGTTGACATGTTCTCTAAGATGGCCCACTTTATACCCCTGAAGGGTCTTTCTTCATCCAAAGAGCTGGCCGAGATATTTTCCAGGGAGGTATTCAGGCTCCACAGAGTGCCCATGGTGCTGGTCTCGGACCAAGGGAGACAATTCATGTCCCATTTCTGGAGGGCCTTCTGTGGGCAAATGGGCATTCAGATGTCATTTTCATCAGCTTACCACTCCCAATCTAATGGTGCTGCTGAGAGAGCCAATCAGGGCCTGGAACAGTTCTTACGCTGTTTTACATCGGACCATCACAGTGACTGGGTGAGCTTGTTACCGTGGGCAGAGTTTGCCAGGAATTGTGCCATTAACTCTTCTTCACAGAATTACCCGTTCTTGATTAATTATGACTTCTAGCCTGCTCTGCTACTCATTTGAGGCACAAGAAATTCTGGCTCTGGAGGAGCATCTTAGGCAGCTCCACTCCACTTGAAGATCCCTTCAAAGGTCCACTTAGCTCTACAAAAGACATGTGGATCATCAGCGCGGACCGACTCCGGTGTTTCAAGTGGGGGATAGAGTATGGCTGTCCTCTCGTAACCTCAGCCTCCAGGTGCCTTGTAAGAAGCTGGGTCCTCGGTTCATAGGCCCATACCGGGTACTGCATAGGATCAACCCTGTCTCTTACACCCTGGAGCTTCCAGCTGGTATGCGTATCCACAATGTCTTCCACGTGTCCCTGCTTAAACCTTTGGTTTACAACCGTTACTTCTCGGTACCTGTCCTGCCTGGGCCAGTTCAAGTCAATGGCCAGGAGGAGTAAGAGGTACAATCAATTCTGGACTCTCGCAGAAGTAATGGTCACCTCCAATACCTGGTAAATTGGAAGGGGTATGGTCACGAGGAGCGTTTCTGGGTGTCAGTTGGTGATGTGCACGTTCCTGCTTTGCTCTGCAGATTCCATGCTCATTTTCCCCTTAAGCCTGGTCCTCTTCCACTGGGAGGAGGTTGTTAAAGGGGTGGTACTATCACAGTCTCCCTTTGAGGCTGAAAGAGAGCTTGTGCTCTTACCTCTGTATGGCCGCCGGCCGGCATGGCCTCCGGCCACTTCCTCATTGCTATAGTCATATTTCAGGCACTGGCATGGATGCCTGTTTATGGGCCTATTCTATTGGGCCTAATTGGGTCCCTCCTCCTTCTGCTGCTTTATAAACCTCATTGAGGCTAGGACTTGTTGCCCTTTCGTGGTGTTCCTGGGCATATCTAGTTTGTTCCTCTGACCCTTGCTTGGCTGATGTTGTCTCCTGGTGTTCGATCTTTGGCTTGTCTGACTACTCACTCCGGTTGTGACCTGGGCTGTGGCTGACTTCCTGATCTGTGTATGACTCTGGCTTGTCCGACTACCAGCTCCGTGCTGACCTTTGCTGTGTCTGACTGTCCGATCCGGTTCCTGACCGTGGCCTGTCTGACTGATGCTCTGTTTGTGCCTCACTCCTGCCTGACTACCACTAGGCCGATCCAGGGCACGCTCCTTCACCTAGTAGCTCAGCCACCAGATGGTCACTTGCAGGTTGCCTCTTCTTGGTGCCTTCCGTTTGCCTCTGGGCAGCTAGTACAACTTAGTCTCGCTCCTGGGCACTTGCCTCTTATGCTTACCTGTTGCCTGGCTTAGCACTTGCAGTGCTACCTACGCTCTGTGCCTCCTAGTTGCCTTTGGTAAGATAGAGTGCAGCTTGTCTTGCTCCTTGCCTCAATAGTGCGCTCCTATCTGGCTGCTTCTATCTAAGCACCTACTCTGCTGCCTCGAGTGGTGCTACCAGTTATGCTTTTGGTATCGGTGGTCTATTCACTCTGTGCCTGGGTCCGCTCCTGTACTAGTCTTATCGTTCCTTCCTGTTGTGGTAGATCCAAGTCTGGTTCTAAGACTCAGTACCATAGACCTATGGTGGTTCAGTGTCAGCTCCTGGGTAGTGGACTAGACATTGTCCTCACATCTATCTCCCCTCTGACTGAGGAAGTTTCATTATTACTACTAGTATTCATATTATCTATTGCTCAATAAACTGGTTTAAATTCAATTGTAGTTTTTTGTGTGTTTTTTTACTGCGAGTCCGTGACAACACTAGTGTTGTCCACTGTTGGCGGTGGGAGGGAAACCCAGTGAGCAGTCACAGTCATATAGTCTGCTATGCCCACTTGTCCACATATCTGTTGTCAGGTGGATTTTCTTGCCATAAGCACTTTTCAGCCTTTTGCCAATCAGACCATCTAACTGCTTGTACAATTCAGGACAGCCATCCTGAAAAAATAACTATGGCTTGGGATATGTCAGAGTGGAGCTACATATGATGTAAGTTCTCTGAAACCTCTGTTTTCTACAAAAGAATACAACAGGATCATGCATGTCTACCACCAACATCTTGGCAACCTTGCCATTCCACAGGCATACTTTGGGATTGTTTTTGCAATTTTTTTGATTCCTTCCTAGTAACTCAATCAGTGTGGGTTGGTAGGACATGGTGGAAGAACCCTGGAACTTTATTGCTTTAACAGCATGACTAGAGGAGGTGGTGGAGGTAGAATCAGTATGTGTGGGCAGTCTATGGCTATTGCCATCTTCTACAGCAAAGCCAGAGTCATCATATTCTTCTACAGCAGAAGCCATAGGTGTTATCTGGACTGAACTAACTGTTGGCAGTAGCACACGCTCTGAAACATAATAATATCACTATTTCTCTTTTCTGCCCCAGACCCCTGGGAACTTTTTGGAGTGCTTCTGCTGAGGCTGCTAGTTGCAGCACCTCTGACCTGCTGATAGTGTGTCTCCCAGTCAGACCTGTGCTTGTGGTTCAGGTGATATCTCATAGAGTAGATGCCTAGGTGTGAGCCTGCTTTCCCCCCGCTCACATGCTTTTTGCACAAACACAGATAGCAACATGCTTAGCTTTAGGATCCTGAGTGAAGTTTCTGAATATTTTGGAATTCATGGACCGATGGCTTCCTGAGGTGCTGCTGCTGCTACTAGTGGAGCTAGATGTTGATGTAATTCTACTACTAGGTGTCAAAGAGGGATCATCATCATTTATTGCACAAGCTGCAGCAACCATTGCTGCAGTTAGTTTTTGAACTGCTACTTTAATCTCATGTCCCTACATGAAAGTCCCTACTCTCATGTCCCTACAGTACTCCTACTTTCCTCCTCCCCCTGCCCCATGGACATTACTCAACTATAGTGCACAACACAACTAATGGAGTGTGATGTCTTGCCTTAGCCCAGTCAGCTGTCTGTCATTTAATATATTTAGTTGCTTGTTTATTTCTTTATTATTTTTATTTATTTTATTATTTTTATTATTATTATTATTATTATTATTATTATTTTTAAGTTGTCCATCCTATCTTATCACAGTCTGTCCCCCAAAAAATTGATAACTGAAAAACAATATCAACAACTTACATCTCCAGACTTCCACAGCCCAGAGACAACATGTGCTCACTGTGTAAAAAGGTTGTGAACAGGGGAAAGAGAGATCATACCTTGACTGATCTTCTTTAAGTCTTTGAGTATCAGAGAGGTATCCAACACATTGAAACGCAATGCTTTGGATACCTCTTGGGCTCTCAAAGAGTTAAGTGACCACCTGCAACATGACCACCCTGGGGTTTAAGTTGAAACCAAGGAAATCAGGTGCTGTTACTCTGCCCCTTGACCATCCCCAACAATAATGATAAAAATGTTCCTCAAAATCCCACACCTAAATGCCTGTTCGGACAACCTCCACCAACCTAGAATGATGACATCATCACCTGCCTCATCTTCTGCTACAGGCCAGGCAGCAGTAAAATGACCACGGCACCAACATTGCCATTACCAGTACCACCAGTACACAATGGTTTTGAAGAGGTGAGAATATAAGAATATGTCTCTACACATTGCAAAGTATGTGGTACTCTAACCATGCATGGAAGTTTGATGGAGACTAATAGGACATAGGGTATAAGGGACTCTCCACTCTTTAGAATATGGATGGCTCATTATAAGAAGTGTGTTATTTTTACTTTTTTATTGTTATGGTTTTCAGACACTCAGACAATGGTTAAAAGCAAAAAACACAGTTTTATTGAAGAATAAAATTAAAGAACAGCGCCCCTGGGGGCCAAGACAGGTAATACAAGTAATGACAGTAATTCTGGCACAATAGAAGGGAGCTACCAGAATGGTCAGAGAGAATGAGTACCAAGGGTTAATGCTTAGAGCAATAGATCAGTCTCTGTGATGATAATTGACCAACGCCCAATAAGTGATATGAGTCTCTGGAAAGTGCAAGGAAAAGTGCAGAAAGCATCTGAACTGGATCACTCTCAAATAGCTGTATAATAGGATGCCCAAAATCCACAGCCAGATGATCAGAGCTGAGCCAATACCCCGGTGGGTGAAGTATCAGAGAGAGGCCACTGCTGGAGCAAAACCCAGAACCTGGAGCGCCATTATTATCACAATAAACGAACCCTGCGTGTACCAACGGGACTTGAGCCACAAGCACCAACAAGGTACTATAACGGAGAAACACTGCCCAAGCTGTTTGAAAGCCAATGCACTGGTAGTGCAATAGATACATAACACAATGAGCACTTGGGGCCAGAGCCAAGACACCCTTCCGGTGCAGACACGGAGCAACACAATGCAAGAGCAATGGAACGCCCATAAGCACCCAGAGGTGCAACCAAGGACTGAACACACACACACTGGAAACTGCTCTGCTAGTGTAACAGATAGGCTCGGTCAAAAGGCACAGGCTCAATAAGTGTAATATGGCTCGGTAGGGCACAACAAGCTTGGCAAGTGTACAGGCTCTATATCGGAGGAACCGGTACCGCAAGGGTTAATGGCAGGTTCGGTAACAGAGGCAGACGCTCAGCAAGGCACTATAGACTGGCTCGGTAACGGAGGCAACAGCTCAGCTAGAGAGAAGTGATAGTCAGAGCGAACAATCAACACTGTCCAGAATGTCGCCGGTAGGCGACGAGATGCCACTGGAGCACAGGAACAATCAGGAACCAGGAACAACAGCCGGAACCGGGTCGAGTCACAGAGCAGGAACGTCAGCCAGAGCTGGGTCAATCTCGGAGCAGGAACGTCAGCCAGAGCCGGGTCAATCACGGAGCGGGAACGTCAGCCAGAGCCAGGTCAATCACGGAGAAGGAACGTCAGCCAGAGCCGGGTCAATCACGGAGCAGGAACGTCAGCCAGAGCCGGGTAAATCACGGAGCAGGAACGTCAGCCAGAGCTGGTTCAATCACGGAGCAGGAACGTATAAGGGTCAGACGAGCCGTGTCTGTACACAGAAGTCAGGAACACAGCAATAAATGCGCAGGATCGGGAACACCACGAAAGGGCAGCTGACAAGTACCAAAGGCCCAGTATAAAAAGGCGCATCCTGGGCGGGCCAATCAGTCTCTACCAATGCACAAGTATCATCACAGAGATTGACAGCAAACACGGGGACCGTGATATTTATTGAATTATAATGCATGGAAAGTCAGTCACTCACCACCACCTCCATTCACTTGTTGTTTTCTTGCTGTCAGTTATTAGTCCACCAGTCCACCCACCATGAACAAAACATTTTTTCAAGGCTTAATTTATTGAAGGCCTGCTTTAAATGTTAACGTTATTTTCAGTTCTACTCTTGTCAAATACTTCTGTTAACTGTTTTTAAAGGCTAATTTTGCCTTAGACCACAACATACTAATAAGCCAACTATGGTTAGTGAAAAAAAATTACTATTTTTTTGTAAGTACATACCTACGTAAGTTACTGCTCTAATACAGTGTACCTCCAAGTATACCTGTCCTCCCTTCAAAATATTGCTGTAGGCCTGTTGACTAGTCTGGATCAACATATATAACATTATTACTCATTAGAGTGTCATTTTAAACTGGATGTAAAAAAGACAAATATGATGAATGTTATTAATGAAGTGGAAGTCCCTTCTTCAAAATAAAGTCTAATGTATTGTTGAATATTGTAAATGTGTGTTAATACTGAATAGCACTCTATTTGCTGTCGGTGTACTCAAAATACACAGTTATACTTGATAGTGTAGTTTTAAAATTATGTTAGGAAAGAACATACCCAGTGATGGCTTTACATTATAATAAACATTTTTCAACAACATATAGATAGTTTTATAATGAAATGTTATCAGTCAAAAGCTGTTTTTAACTCTCCTTTCTCCCTTCATACCCACATTCCCTGAATCCCACCTGGCTACCACCATCAAGTATCTTCAGCACCCTGTCTTTGCTTGTCTGCTGCCACTATCAACTGACAATGCACTGATAGCTTTCTTTCTCTTTATCAAGCACACACTGACAACATATAGTAAAATGACAGACAATGTTTTACTGGTGCGTTATTATAGGAAGGGAAATTAAAATTATTGATTTCAACACAATAAAGGAAGGGATTACCACTTATTTCATGTTTTACTTTTGAGTCAAAAATGTTCACCTTTCCCTAAAACAGGCTGCCATGAAAATAAGATTTTATTGATGGAGTACCTAAGATGTTTATGCTTAACTTTTTGTTACCTCAAGGAAAGTGTCTTTTTGAAGAATTGCAACCAGCTACAGTAATAATAAAGGAATTGTACAATGAGTCATCCCGAGTTGCAGTGCAATTACAAAATGATTAGTAATCCACATTAATGGTAATGTGGATCTATCATGGAATAATAAGGCTTTAAAGTTCATGCATTCCTGCAGTGCATTGTAATGTGCTGTACATACTTTTGATGTTCAAATGGTTAAAATGAGTGAAAGATGGCATAAGTTTGAAATATTTGAATAATACACTTTTCTAATGGGTATTGGTCACCCACAGAGAGACATGCAAAGCAAACAGTTGCTTAATATACACATTCCATAAGTGTTTTTAACTACTAAAATAATGCACATCTTTTACAAAAAAAAATTGAGGCTGATGTACTTGTAAACATTCCAAAAATGCACATTTTTTTTAAAAGGTGGTTTTTACCCCTAGAACGCTAGGGCAGTCTCCAAAAATTGTGAATCCATGCATTGGGGACCTCTAGCACTCATTGTAATAACTGGGAGTTTTTGCTTCTTCCCTATGGTGCAATTGGTTTGGCCCAGAATTACTACAGTGCTTTTAGTACACCAGTCTCAGAGCTCCTTGTATGTGTATATATATGTGTATATATATATATATATATTTTTTTTTTTTTTTTTTTTTTTTTTTTAAGCTCCATACATGTACATAGTGGTTTACAGACAGAAGTATAATACAAAAATAATACAGGACAGGGATAGGAGCATTAGGTTAAAGGGAGATCACTGCATTATTAGGAGGGGGAAAGTGAAGAAAAGGGAATCATACATTGGGAAGGGGACCCTACCCCAAAGAGATTACAGTCTCCTTCTCTTCACATTGCTGAACCATATGGCAGTGAACAGATTACTAAGATTAAAAATATGCATAGCCAACCAAAGATTTCAAGATGTAAATAGATTTATGATACATTTACAATAAAGCAACTTTGATTGCATCATTTGTCTGCAAGGTCTTGTGTCTGTAAAAAAAGAATTAGTACACATTATTTCAATCTGAATGTACTGTTCAAGTATGTGCATAAGTCACGAATTTCTGCAGTACCCAAGGACCTGTTGGCTTTACCTTGTACTTTTTATTTCTGAACTATAATATACAACACTGAACTGTATGGATGTAACCTAGCAGCAGATAAAGGTCATGAGGGATTGTCTTCCTTTAAAAATCATAATATTTATTCTTCTAAAGCGATTGATTTGAACTATTTATGCACCATTATTCAAGCCCCTTTATATTTGCATGGGAATAACAATATGGTGTTAACCCTTTAAGGACTGTGCAGTGTGGGTTTAGGGTGCTCTGAAGGATCACTGCACATTTTTTATTTTACATATATGTGATCTGTGATCACTATGCGGCGTGGAGCTGCTCTGTGATCACAAAGTTACATGAATAATTTTTTCTTCTGTTTTCTTGAACCGATTATAAATAATTTACATGCAGATGTAATTCAAGTTAAAGTATATTTTCTCATGCGCAAATGCTTGAGATTTAGCATCACAAAACGGAGATGTCAAGATTCTGTGTTACTCATCGGGGGGAATGAGTGAATGCAGCAGAGCAGCTCATCTGCTGCTCTAATACATAAACTTGCTAATCCAGTGTCACTCTCTCTGCTTATGTACAGATACCATTAATGCTGGCAAACACAACTCCACCAGTGCATATCTTGAATGAGGATGATCTACTAAGAATTAGTGAAATAAAGTGAAGGAACTATAGTGGACAAACACAAATTTGCCTTGATTTCATAGTGCCTTTTAACCCTATGAATGCTAGGAAGGTCTCCAACTTTATAAATAATGTTCCCTATAAATCAGCACTGAAAGAGTAATTAAAGCTGGTCTAGATGCATGGTGAATGTGTTCGATAGTCACATAGTAAATTAAACTGAAAAAAGACACAAGTCCATCAAGTCAACGAGAATGATATAAGCCTTCCTGACTCCAAAATGAGCATTCTTCTGTTTATGTGTTTATGAGAACTCCATGTTTTACTTACTAATATACAGAATAATTCTGTATGTTCCACCAAAAAAGTATAAGAAAAAGATACTACTTGTATGGCACACTAGATTGTTTTTTAGTAGAACACATGGTACAGTTACCCTATCACATTTATCCAAATGATGGTGTGGGAAAAATGACTGAAATTATTAAAACAACTTTTGTTAGTGGCAACAAAGTAAATAAAACACTTAGAAACATCTGATGTGCAGCATGAGAGTCCAAAAGAACACTCAATATCAATGGGCTAAATGGATCCCACAGTTATAGAATGTGAATATTAAATAGGGATGCTGGTCAGTGAAAAGGGTTGCTTATACAAATTTAGCAATTCTTGATGCTGCCAATGGTTGGCCAATAATCTTTTATTGGCTGCCAACTAATCACAATATAAATAGTTAGCTGTGAATCAAACTCATACCATATCTGTTGTGTGCTTAAAGGCATGAATTATATGAGATGCCTCTTTAGTGGCTACTTTGCCCTTTATAATTGTGGGATCTATTTAGCTTACTGATACTGAGTGCTCTGTAGAACTCTCATGCCGTACAACAGATGTTTTTAAATGTTCTTAATGACTGTTTTGTCACTAACAAATATTAAGTTTTAATAATTTCAATCACTTTCCCTATACCATCATTTGAATAAATGTGACAGGTTAACTTTACCATGTGTGATCCTAAGGGGAATTAAGTGTGTCGTTCAAGTAATTTCTTTTCGGTGCAATCTATTGATTCAAACTATAGGGCACTTTCATTTTAACTTTTAGTACCCTATAACTCTTTGCAGGGGGTGCCATTTCATGTTTTCTATTTAACCCTGTTTGTTCCCTTCTGCTAGAAATGCACCCAATCTTCTCTTAAATGTTTCCAATGTGCTTGCCATTACCATATCATTGGACAATGAATTTCACAAATTAACAGATCTTACTGTAAAAAAAAAAATGAAATCCCTTCTTCTTCTGAATTTGAAACCTCCTTTCCCATAATCTTAAGGTGTGGCCCCTAGTTCTTTGATCGGGACTTTGAACAGCCTTCTTGAGCAAACTGGGGCCACAATAGTGTGAATTCAACAAACACAGATCATGGCAATAAATTTATATGAAACTAGTGTAAAAGCCCATGTACATGGGCCAAAGTGCATAAAAAAAGACATTTTCAGTATGTTTGTCCGATGCAGTCATATGCAGTAGAGACTGGCCGAATGCACAGAATGGTGGGAGGTGTAGTTACACCTGCGTATTCAGGCAGTCTCTACTGCGCATGACTTCATCTGACAAACCTACATCTGGCCTTTTTATTATATAAAAGGAATGGCTATTATATTTTTTAGAAATTCAAACTTAATTGAAAAAAATTAGTTATATGTTGTTCTATTACTCTACAGGTCCTAAAAGGTCTTCAATTTGGCTTTAGCATTAATTTAAATTGAAATTGTGACAAAAAATGAATGAAAGCTTAATTACTTCACAACACAGTGTGCTTTTTGATCAAAAGAAAAGAGAAGATATTCTGGAGCATGTCATCGATACCATGAAACAGAGAAACATTCACAAATCTCAGATTGGTTTAAATGGGGTTTTTAACCCTGGAGTGCTAGACATGTCTCCAATACTTGTCTTCACAATATTTTAGAAACTGATCTAGAATTAAAGGGGTTAAAGCTAATTTAAATCAACTAGAGTATTTACATGTCATCTTTGTTGCAGGTGGTGCATTCCAAAATTGTTACACTTCGTTTTTTGTATATAATGTATATGAAGACAACCTGCAGTAATGCTGGAACAAATCAGCTGCATCATTAATTCAAATTAGTTTTTTTAACCCCTTGAGGACCACAGAGATTGTCCTCAAATGGTTAACTGTTTGAATGGTAGACTTTTCAAAATGATTGCTTCACATTTGGTTTACCTCAGGAATGCCTCCATTTTTCTTAGTTCCTCTTCTTCAGTTTTATCTTGGGAGACTTATGTTTGTCCGATGCAGTCATGAGCAGTAGAGACTGCCCGAATGCACAGAATGCTGGCAGGTGTAGTTACACCTGTGCTTTTGGGCAGTCTCTACTGCACATGACTGCATCTGATAAACATACATCTGGCCTTTTAGAATATAGGATGTGTAAAACAATTATATGTCACTAATGTGTGTGTGATAACAGAGTGAGCATTTGGAAGATATCTACTGCTTGCACACAGTTGGTCTGAATCTATATCTGCCCTCTCCTCTCAATCAACAGGGGACCTTTTGGGAACAGGCAACACTAAAACAAATGGAAAGGAATGAGAATTGAGAAACGTATAGCCTTCTTAGGGCACACACAGCTAATTGTTTGTGACTATTCCCTGGTATAGACTCCCAGTGTCAGAGTTAGAACACTAGTTCAAAGGCTAGATGAGAGAATTATTATTTCTTAAAAAATAAGAAATAAAAAATAAGAAAGAAATAAACAAACAACTAAATATATTAGGTGACAGACAGCTGACTGGGAGCCTGACATGAGTTGTGTGGCTAAGGCAGAATTGATAGACAGCAGGCTACATCGAGAATTTTGTTGAGAGCTAAGGCAAGACATCACACTCCATTAGTTGTGTTGTGTACTGTAGAGTAAAAGCACACACAACAATTGAGTAATGTCCAGCAAACACACAAGGGGCAGGGGAAGGCGGAAAGGTGGAGCAGTGCAAGGACGTGAGAATAAAGTGGTAGTTCAAAAACTGACTGCAGCAATGGTTGCTGCAGCATGTGCAATAAATTATGCTGATCCCTCTTCTTCAAGGGAGAATGCTGTTTGCCAAGGTCCCCCCCCAAACGTACAGAAACACCAGTGCTAGTAAAAAAAAGAACCATATAAGAAGAACACTGAGGATGACAACAAGTCACATTCTAGTGTTGATGATGGCAATAGCATAATGGATGAACCTGTAGCAGCTGCACCATCCATTGCATCAGAGATTGAGACAAACAAGAACCAAAACATCTATCCTCAAAGTAGTAGCAAACCTTGTGAAAATAAAAGTAAAAAGAAATAGTTTGAGACCTCTACAGCTTAGAGGAATATAGAGGTAGTGGGCACGAAGTGGCAGGTGATGCTGATGCTGAGGATGACCTAATGATGACTGATGATGATGCAGATCTAGAATATATCCCTCCAACATCCTCCTCTTGTTCAGATACAGATGAAGCTGAGATGGAGAGAGATGATGACATGGCTATAAAGATACCAGAAAGGCAAAGGCTCAATCTTCCACCACTGAAAAGGAGCTCTGTGCCTGTCTATAAACTGTTTGAGAAAACCATTGGAAATTCTAACCCTGGACAAGCAAAGATTGCAAAAAGTACAGTCAACCTGTCAGTCATCATCCACATCATCACCTCATCCAAGTACAAGTCTCACTCAGCCACACACCTGTTGAGTACCCAGCAGCAGCAACAACAGAAACACGAACTGTTAACATCCAAAATGTTAGCTATAATGAGTTCTTCTGTTGCTGCTGGAAGTGCTTCACCTTTTACACATAGTAGTAGTAGTAGCAGTAGAATTGCATCAACATCTAGCCACAGTAATAGTAGCAGCACCTCAGGAACCTCTCAGTCCATGAATTCCACAGTCCAGAAATACTTCATTCAGGATCCTAAAGCTAAGCATGTTGCTGTCTGTTGTATGTGAAAAAAGCACATGCACAGAGTGAAAGCAGGCTCACCCCTAGGCACCTCCTCTATGAGATCCCACCTGAAGAAAAACCACAGGTATGACTGGGAGACACACTATCAGCAGATTATAGATGCCACAACTAGCAGCAGCAGAAGATTTCAAAAAAGTTCCCTGGGCACTGGGACAGGACAGAGAAGTAGTGATGTTATTTATGTGTTAGAGAGTGTGCTACTGCCATCAGTTAGTTCATTCCAAATAACACCTATGGCCCCTGCAGCAGAGGAATATAAGAACTCTGACTTTGCTGAAGGAGATGGCAAAAAGTCATACACTGCCTACACATCCTCTCTCTACCTACACCACATCCTCTAGTCATGTTGTTAAAACAATAACGTTCCAGGGTTCTTCTGCCATGTCATGCCAACACACACTGACTGAGTTCCTGGGAAGGAGTCAAAAACTTCACACAAATAATCCCAAGGTATGCCTGTGGAATGGCAAGGTTGCCAAGATGTTGGCAGTGGACATGCTGCCATGTTCTTTTGTAGAAAACCAAGGTTTCAGAATACTGATATCATGAGTGGCTCCACGCTAGCATATTCCAAACCTCAGTTATTTTTCCAGGATGGCTGTGCCTGAATTGTATAAGCAGGTGGTTAATGTGGTGGGCAAAGGGCTGGAAATTGCATATGGCAAGAAAATCCACCTGACAACAGATATGTGGACAAGTGGGCAGAGCCCAGACTATATGACTGTGACTCCTCACTGGGTTTCCCTCCCACCATCAACAATGGGCAATACTGACTTACAGCAGCAGGTGATAGCCAGTCATCATGACTCTGATTCTGGCAGTGTGATTAAAAGGCAGCAGCAGGATAGCAACCATCGTCACACCACCTTGTGCATGCAGAGTTTCGAAAGACAGTCCCACAAAGATGTAGATGTTTTAAGTAAGCTTGTGCAGGTGATAGAGGAATTGCATCTACCAGCTGAAAACTGGAGGTCCCTACCAGGTAGAATTCCACACTGCACATGCTAGAGCATTTGTAGCAGAATAAGGCCATTAGCGAGCACGTCATCAAAACTGGAAGGCTTTGGAGGGATCCTATTTGTCACCTGGCCAACGGCAACTAATGTGCAATGTATGTTTGCTGCTGAAATCATTTGAGGAGGCAACCAAATTGGGGAGTCGCATAGGGGCAGGAATGATTGAAATTCGATCGCTGATATTTTTATTTCAGAAAAAATTAGTAGTATGGCTGAGGATTCTTACCATAATGACAACACAGACATGCACCAGCTGGTAAAGGATATGTTAGCGTGCTTTGAACAAGATCCTCTCATCCCACAATTATAGAATGCAATGAGGAATACATTCTTGCCATTTTGCTGGACCCCCGCTTCAAACACAAAAATTCAGAATTTCTACCAAAGGGCCATCAGTGGTTTGACATAACAAGGAGTCAAGATAATAAGCAGCAACTCTCTGAGGAATCGGATTCTGTCAAGGAATAGTGGAGGATGAGAGGAAGAAAGTGAGGGCACAAAAATATTTAGACAGCATAGTGAAATGGAAGGAAGTGAAGCATTTCAACTAGCAGAATCACCTACGTCTTCAACTAGAATATCCCATTATGAACACAGGCAATTCATCGGTTTCAGCAGTGTTGACAAAAACCCAACAATGGTGGTGGTGTTGTTGGTGGCACATCTCTTTGGGACTTGATCCCTGAGTATGGGTTGGTAACTGACACACACAGGAACAACATCTAGCTCCTAGAAGTGGACCCACTGCATGTGATATGGTTTCTGCATAGTTGTAGGATAGCTATGTTCTAGACAGAAACAAGGACCCCATGCAATACTGGCAAACACAGAAATGTGTGTGACCAGCATTGACATGTACTGTAGTTGAAACCCTTAGTTGTCCTCCAGCAACCGTTGAGTGTGAGTGGGTTTTCAGTGCAGTTGGTTACATCGTCACACAAATCAATCACACCATGCCAGTCTTCCACCATCACTACCATACACATCTGTCAGATGTTATCATTTGACATCATCGTGAATATGTACCAGTGTCAATTAAGAAGTTAGTGTCACGAGCAAAGGACAAAGGCACTCTAAATGCTAACACAAATTTTCAAAGCATACTTTGCTGTTGCAACTACTTATTTCTCCACTAAAGCCCTCAGAAGAAGTAATATTATCGTAGGAAATGTTGTACCCATAGGAAATATAGGCACAAAATGTTTAAAATAGGTGAAAAGAAGGAAAAATGTGCATTGGCAAAAAAGGAGAAAAATCAGCCAGTTTTTGAAAAAAGTCATGCAGGAGGTCCTCTTTCGGTTGGGGATGAATGGTGACAGGGAGGGGGGTTTAGTTTTTTCTATAGTTAAGGGTGGTAGGTTGAGAGGTTTTTCCAGTAGGTTATACCTCTGTTCTCTGGGAGACGGGCAGGCACCTTATGTTTCTTTTAAGGAATATGGTTAATAAAGTGGTAACTATTATCTCCTGGAACGTCAGGGGTCTCAATGATGGGATTAAAAGATCTTTGATCCTGAATCATTCCAGGAGATATAAACCGGGATATTCTGCTTCTTCAGGAGTTCACCTGATAGGTGGTAAAATACTGGCTCTTAAGAAAGCATGGGTGGGGCGACATTACCATGCGACCTTCTCAACTCATGCATGGGGGGGTCTCTGTTTTGGTTAGTAAGTCCTTTCAGTACGAGTTAATTAATTTAAAATCCGACCCATTAGGTAGGTACATCTTCTTGGACTGCTTGATAGCTGACATCCCTGTTATCTTAATGAATATTTACATTCCTCCACCTTTTGTGCCTGACGTTTTACAGGAAGCTCTTCTATATATATATATATATATATATATATATATATATATATATCAGCAAAACCTGGTCGTTGTCTTATTGTTATGGGAGATTTTAATATGTACACTGACCTTGCTTTGGATAGGCTGGATGCCAGATCTGGCGACTCTTTAACCTCTAGGCTTAAATTCTTATGTTTCATAGAGGATATGAACCTCACTGATGTGTGGAGAACTATTTATCCTAACACTAGGGAATTTTCGTGTCACTCTGCCACTCATAGATCACTGTCTAGAATTGATCATATGTTTGTTTCAGACCATGCTTGGCATTTGGTTGATGACTGTTCTTACTGACCTAGAGTAGCATCAGATCATTCTCCAATGCGCTTACGCCTCCATGCAGGCAGAGACTATTCGGCTCCTAGTTGGCAACTACAGCCATACTGGTTATCTGTGGATCACATTGCTACAAGTCACGGGGCCGCACTGACAGATTACTTTTGTTTCAATATGGGTTCTGTGTCGCAGGGAGTGGTTTGGGAGGCGGTGGCACGAGGTTCCCTTGGTTCACTAATTGCGTCTCATAAAAAAAGGTGACACTATTTCATATGATTCCTTCTTGCTTACCTCCTCTGCATACAACACTGCGCTAATGGAACAGAATGTGAACTTTGTGATGTTCCAGAAACAGAAATTATTTGAGCACGGGGACAGGGTAGGAAAACTCATGTCTCACTTGGTGGGACCCAGGGAGGCTAGACGTAGTATAACGACCATATACGATAAGACCAGGAATCTAATACATGAGGAAATGGGTGTTAATGAGGTATTTGCTGATTTTTAATCTACTCTATATAAGACACAAACTGATTCTTCCGCTAGGCAGGTGGAAGATTATTTGGCGGGAATCTCTCTTCCAGTCTTGTCTGTTGATCAACGCCAGATGCTTGACTCTCCCGTTTTGCTGGGTGAGATTACGACGGCCATTGATTCCCTTCCTATGGGTAAATCCCCTGGCAGTGATGGATTACCAGATGAACGGTACAAGAGGAATGTAGATACATTGGCTCCACAATTGCTTAATACTTTGTATGAAGCTTTTGAGAAGGGTAGACTTCCTTTGTCCCTTACTGAGGCTGTGATAGTAGTACTCCCTAAGCCGGACAAGGACTTAACTAAGTGTGACTCAAATAGACCCATTTCATTGCTTACAACGGATGCTAAAATTCTGGCCAAGGTGCTGGCAAATAGACTAAACGCAGTGATTTCAGATCTTGTCCACTCGGATCAGGCGGGATTTATGCCTGGGAGGTCGGCGTTTCATAATCTAAGAAGATTATTTTCTCATTTACATACAAAACACGATAACATTGGTCATAGAGTAGTAGTATCGCTAAATGCATCTAAAGCATTTGACTCTGTGGAGTGGGGCTATCTATGGTGTACATTATGGATATTTGGACCGACTTTTCTGAAATGGGTACAACTTCTTAATGCGAACCCAACTGCTAGGGTTTTGACTGGATTGGTCCGGACTGGGTCATTTGCACTTGAAAGGGACACGAGGCAGGGTTGAACCACTGGCCATTTTGATCCGTAGTGATCCTATGGTGGAGGGGTTTGTGCTGGGAGGAAGGGGGGAGAAAATGGCATTGTATGCAGATGATTTATTGTTGTTCTTGGGAGCAGCTTCTAAGTCTCTTCCACGTGTTTTAGATCTAGTTAATACCTATGGTGATTACTCAGGATTGAGAATAATCTGGGCTGAATCATCTATTCTCCCTGTAGACCCGATCCTGACTGAGGGTCCTCTGTGGTATGAACATTCGTTAAAGTATCTGGGGCTTCTGGTAACTGCTTCTGCGATCAGTTATGTGAAAGACAATTTGGAACCACTTATTGATCAATTACGGTGTAAGATCCCATCTACGCTTTCATTGCAGCTAAACGTTATTGGTAGATCTAATCTAATTAAAATGTTTTTTCTCCCATGATTTTTCTATGTTTTTCAGGGTTCTCCGTGACTATTCCTAAACAATACTTTGCTCTAATTGATAAGATCATTAGGAATTTTCTTTAGTCTGGAGGTCCCTCTCGGATTAGGCTTTCCACTCTTAAATGTCAGACAGATGAGGGGGGAATAGCCCTTCCTTACTTTTATAAATACTACTTGGCATCGCAGGGACAATTTACATTTGCATATGTTATACCTGATACACTGCATACCTTCCACAGAACTGACGAATCTCTCCTTAAACCGGGTTATTCTTTGCCGCATATTCCCTTGCTGGGCTCAGGTGTGCTTAATAATCCCCCTGTTACATCTCGGAAGGCCTGTAATATATGGTCCAGTATCCAGTCTGTTTCAAAATTTGTGGCATTAGACCCTGGAGTTCCTCTCTGGGGGTCGGAGGGGTTGAAGCACCTTCGGCACCTGGAGTTTGGTAGATCCTGGTCGGCATATGGAGTTTTTGCGCTTGGTCATGTGTACCAGGGAAATGTCTTAAAAACTTTTGATCAGCTGCGTGAGGAGTTTAATGTTCCTGCCACCTTTTTTTATTTGTATTTACGATTGAAGCACGCTCTGACAGCCTTATAGGGTGCCAACACTCCCAATATACAGGCATTTCCATTGATTACTCTGGCTAAGAAGAGACAGTTTCTTCTACCTGTTTCTTTGATCTATACATGGTTAGATAATGCTTCTCTGATGGCGGAAGATGGACTCAGACTTAAATGGGAGGCTGATGTGGGCTCTTTTGAGGATTATGAATGGGAAATAGCTTTGAGAAGTCCTGCACTGGTAGCAACTATGGCCAGACATCAATTGATCCAACTCGAGATATTATATAGAACCTATTATTGTAACGGTTTGTTTGACACACAGACACAGTAGGTTTGGGTAAAACACAATTTTATTGAACAATGATAATAACAATAACCCTCACGGGTCATGTAATATATACACAATATAATACAGACACAAGACAGGTTATAATGAGGTAAGCCCACACGGGTCCAGTATATGCAGGTAATCCAGAGATCAATATACTGACACAGGTCAGGCAGTTCTTGTGTGATTCTCAGTTGGACAGCACTGAATGGGTTACTATTAGGCCGAGAGTACTGACAGGCCCTAATAGTGCAAGGCCCTTTAAGAAGCTCAATCAAAAGGAGAGAGCACAAAATCGAGTAACGCCCAAAGGTAATGGAGACCAGATCAATTTGAGGACTGCCGTAGCAGTAATGGAGACTGAGCAACTTGTGACTGCCATAGCAGTAACGGAGACTGAGCAACTTGGGCACTGCCATAGCAGTAATGGAGACTGAGCAACTTGGGCACTGCCGTAGCAGTAATGGAGACTGAGCAACTTGCCCTGGGAGGCACCCAACTGGGGACTGCATGGGAGAGAGGATGCACAGAAATGTTGCCTGGGCGACACTGAGGCAATGGAGACCAGACTGCAGTGAACTGTCTGGAGACAGCGAGGATCCTGACACCACCCCAGCCGGAGACCGGATAAATCATGCAGGAGAGGAACGCAACCACAGTAGCCCAGCCGGGCTGGAACCACACACACAGAGCAGGAACTTCAGCTAATCCGAGTCGGTACACAGAGTAGGAACGTCAGCCGGGCCGGGTCGATACACAGAGCAGGAATTCAGCCAATACGAGTCGGTACACAGAGCAGGAACATCAGCCAGGCCGGGTTGGTACACGAAGCAGGAATGTCAGTCAATCCAAGTTGGTACACGGAGCAGGAACAAGATGCGGAATAGTCAGGCAGTCCGGGTAGGTACACTGGCAGGAACAAGATGCCGAGTCGTCAGGCAGGTCGGGTCGGTACACTGAGATCACACGAATAACAGGAACAATCGCTAGTACTGAAACACCACAAAAGGGCACCGGAGAAGCGCCAGAACCCAGCATTTAAGGACAAATGCTGGGCAGAACAATAACAGTGCAGCCAATAGAGTAAGCAGGAGTGGAAACTGACAGAATGTCACCAAATAGCACGGGTACCATGATAATTATACTCCTGTGCGTCTTTTTAAGATGGGCAGAGTGGATAGTGTTCGCTGCAGGAGGTGTGGTGGGGGGCAGGCGCCGCCTTCTTGCATCTCCTGTGGGAGTGCCCACAGGTGCGTGGGTTTTGGGTGGACGTGCTCCGTACTCTGTCGGCTGTGGTGCAGTGGGATCTGTCACTTTCTCCAAAGTTGTGTGTATTCTCTATTCTTCCAGATCAGCTTCATCCAAACTTTCATACTATACTAATTAGAGAATTGTTGATCATGGCACGAAAGGTGGTGGCACAATCATGGATGTCAAAACATCCCCCCAAGCATGACCAATGGATGGCCCTTATAGCCCATAATATTCCCCATTATAAGGGTCTTTACCTGCATAGGGGCACCCCAAATACATTCCACCAAATATGGGGTTTATGGTCCTCTTACTGTAATTCCAGGACACTTTATCAACAAGGGCTACGTGTTACATAATTATTAAATATTGTTTTGTGCCCCGTTTTTGTTGTTCCTGGAGGCTGTGGCTAGGAATAGTTCCTCTTATATATGTATTTACATACTGATGTTTTAGCAGTTATCTGTTACAGTTTCTAAATACTTGATGGAGGAGGTGTGTGCTCGTTTTCCGGGGGGGAGGGGGGTTTGGGTCTTTTTAGGATCTTAGATCCTTATATATTGTTTCCCTATTTGAGTAAATATGTAACTCTTTGCTGTAAAAGCTCTCCAGGACATACTTGAAAATAAGAAACATCTCAATGTATTATTTCTATTAAAACATGTTATAAATAAATAAATACATTTATCAGCAGCATGCAGTGCATTAATTGTCAATTCTATTACTTGTGTGAAAGTACCATAAGAAGGTACTGCTCTTTAAATTGTAAACAGAGCTTTAATTAAATTCATTGTTTACTGATACTTAAGAGTCTTTTAGTATTTTACCACCATTGGTATACTGCATATAATCTGGATTATGATCATTTTTTAAGCAAATGGCATACTTGTTTTCCAAGTTTAATGAGTGGTAGATACAATGTTAAACAAAAATTAGACACACCAGTGGAGCCATAAGACTTGCTTTTCCCACAGAAATCTCACATTTGCAGTGTTGTTACTACCTCAAGGGATTCTGGGTAGGCATATGCAAATAAGTTTAACAAGGAATCACCTTTTTGCCTCAGATTCCACGTTATACATGGATTCCTTAGAGTATGTGTATGCTGTGCAAGAGCTTTAAGACTCAGGAAGAGATGCAAAGCCAGTGAACCACTCATGGACAACCGTTTCATTGTTAATGCAACTCATCAGCATGAGGTTAGTTTTACTGGCTTGCTATTGAGGCTTGGTGTATTTGTGGAGCACAAACTGAAAAGGTGATGGTGGGGAAAAAAGTGAATGAAAACCCCTTCCACCTGAATTTGGTGGGTGGTAGATACAATGTTAAACAAAAATTTGATACACCAGTCAAGCCATAAGACTTGCTTTTCCCACAGAAATCTCACATTTGCATTGTTGTTACTACTGCAAGGGATTCTGGGTAGGTATATGCAAATAAGTTTAACAAGGAATCACCTTTTTGCCTCAGATTCCACGTTATACATGGATTCCTTAGAGTATGTGTATGCTGTGCAAGAGCTTTAAGACTCAGGAAGAGATGCAAAGCCAGTGAACCACTCATGGACAACCGTTTCATTGTTAATGCAACTCATCAGCATGAGGTTAGTTTTACTGGCTTGCTATTGAGGCTTGGTGTATTTGTGGAGCACAAACTGAAAAGGTGATGGTGGGGAAAAAAGTGAATGAAAACCCCTTCCACCTGAATTTGGTGGGTGGTAGATACAATGTTAAACAAAAATTAGACACACCAGTGGAGCCATAAGACTTGCTTTTCCCACAGAAATCTCACATTTGCAGTGTTGTTACTACCTCAAGGGATTCTGGGTAGGCATATGCAAATAAGTTTAACAAGGAATCACCTTTTTGCCTCAGATTCCACGTTATACATGGATTCCTTAGAGTATGTGTATGCTGTGCAAGAGCTTTAAGACTCAGGAAGAGATGCAAAGCCAGTGAACCACTCATGGACAACCGTTTCATTGTTAATGCAACTCATCAGCATGAGGTTAGTTTTACTGGCTTGCTATTGAGGCTTGGTGTATTTGTGGAGCACAAACTGAAAAGGTGATGGTGGGGAAAAAAGTGAATGAAAACCCCTTCCACCTGAATTTGGTGGGTGGTAGATACAATGTTAAACAAAAATTTGATACACCAGTCAAGCCATAAGACTTGCTTTTCCCACAGAAATCTCACATTTGCATTGTTGTTACTACTGCAAGGGATTCTGGGTAGGTATATGCAAATAAGTTTAACAAGGAATCACCTATTTGCCTCAGATTCCATTTTATACATGGATTCCTTAGAGTTTAAAGGGATAGTAATACTTCATTTTAACTTTATTTTATTTTGTAGGCATTAAAAAACATGAAGAATGATATACGTCTTATCTCTGAAACCTTTATGGTTTAAGAGATATTCACAAACAAAGTATCCCCCCCCTGTTCAACCAGATCAGAAGGGAGATGCCCAGGTAGACTGCAGAGAGGGACAATCTTCAATTAAGATAATGGAAAAAGCTGAAAAACTTGTCAAGGGGGGAAGGGCTTTCATTGTTTTCATACAAAGAAAATTGTCCCCTTCTGTTATCTGTACTGTCATACAACCAGACTCACATCTGAGAAGAGATGGCTTACACTAGGTAAAAGGGGCGGGGAGGGGAACTTTGCTTGTGAATATCTCATAAACCATAAAGGTTTGAGAGATAAGACTTATATCATTCATCATGTTTTTTTAATGCCTACAAAATAAAATAAAGTTAAAACGAAGTGTTACTATCCCTTTAATGAAAAATGCTTCCAGGTCAGCCAATTCCAGTGCTGGCACAGTACTGAAGGTAACTGTTTAACATACCATTTTTTCCTGAATCTATGGACCTGTATTTATGACCTGTCCTACTCTGCCTCTCCTGCCATGTGTCTAACTAACTAACTAACTCTAACTACTCTTTTATCTTGTCTGTCCAAGTCTGTGCACATACTGAGTTTTATTTGGAGAAACTGTAGAAGCTAGAACAAGAGAACTCATTATGTACTAGACTTTATGCATGCACCAGAGAGCAACTAGCTTCCACCTGTTCAGGTACCATGAACAGAATAATTATTTCCTTTAGTACCATAACTAGAAATGTATGCTGAACTGACTTGATTAGCAATTGTATGTGCTCATATTCTAATTAATGTTGTACCAATTCAAATTCAAAATAAAAAATATTTTCTTATAATATTTTGCTTATAATAAAAATGATTTGTTTGGAAATACTGCAACAGTTTGTGACAAACTATAAGACAGTGGTTTTGGAAAAATATTGTGAGTGATACTGTAATGCACAGGTATTCAGTTTACACATCATAGCTCTACACACATGGGAAAACATGTAGTTTGCATATAAATAAAATTCGAAATGATTGCCTCTGAAAGCTCTTCTGGCATAAAGCCCAGAGGAAATGGTTTAGGAAGCATTGGTGTGACATTTTCTATTATTTGGAAAAATAACATCATTCACAATGCAACCTCTGCTTTACTTTTAACTCATTATATTCTTCTGAGGTGTTTATCCCAGATGTAGGCAACATCTAATCCTTACAGATTCCATGAAAGTGATATGTAGTACAAAATAATATAGTCATGGATTGCATTGCAGTGGATACTGCGTAATGAGGTATATCCACAAATTGCTCCAAAATGGGAATCTGGTAGATAAAACCAGTGAAAACACTTGTCAACTGCAATATAATCCAAGTATATAAGTAGTATCACTAACCCTAATCTAGTTTTCATTTGTGTAAGAAAAAAAAGTTTAATAATTTGAATGGTAGAGAGGTCTCCTATGCATTTGTGAAATAATGTGTTGGGTAACTCTCTAATATCTAAGGGTTTCCTTTCCAGTTGAAATCAGTGATCTAAAAATATTCTGAATTTAACCTGTAAAGGAAGTGGGATGTAAAATTTTTAAATACCCCCTAATGATTAAGGATATTCAGACCTCTTTCAGATGCCTTTCACTCAACTTTTGTAACAGAACATAAACTAAGTGACCATCTTTTATCTTATAGGACATGACCTTTTTTACTGGCACGTATTGTGTTCCAGTGACATTATCCCCTAAAGCATAAAAACAACTGAATACAAAATGACAGTTAAATCCTTTGGCTATTTTTGTTCTATTGTTACATTTGAAATTAAATATGCATTTAATTTTGCATTATTTCAGTACAGATGGTTTTATTGCAAGTGACATGCAGGTCATATAAAAGTTCTCTGATAATCCCTTTGGAACTCACTAAATTCTGCCTTTATGTGGCTTTTGCTTGACATTTAATCTCTTAACAGCGCTCTTTTATGTGCCAGTAGAGATCTTTTATTTTTAATAATGTCCCTGTTCATAAATTATAACAGCTATGAGGAACACTTAAATCAGCTCTTGGTAGCATTCCTAATAGTTTTAAATAGTCTGGGAACTATAAATATATACTTCATCTTTCTAGCATATTAGAGTATTGTAAACATACACATATGCAATTTAAAACAATGTTTGCTTGTTTTTATGAATCAATGACAATCATAATTGATATTTTCCATATCAATAAAATAACAGGTTTTTGTAATTCTTGACTGGTTGGACCAAGAGACTGTGATAAAGCCATACAAAAGTGGGTCATTTGAAAACAAAGTTGAAAAGCTTATATTTTTTACCTGATGTTGCTGTCCATTAGTGATTTAGTGTTTTGCAGTCATCAAATTCCAGTATTAAGCTGAAATAAAATTTACTAGTATGAAAGCCCATATTAACGGGCTAAAGTGCACGCAGTGGCCCCTGCCGCTGCCCCGGAGCGGGACATCGCGTTTGGCGAGTCTCTACTCCACATGACTGCAGTCATGCACAGTAGAACGAGCTGCTCCTTAACAGGGAGCTCCAGACGGCTCACAGCGAAGCTCCTCATGCACAGTAGAGACTATCTACTGCGCATGTGTGGTTACGCTCACAGTGAGCGACGCATTCTACCACTTTATGTTATAGGACGTGTATGTGTGTCTAGAGTACAGTAGCAACATTTTCTTAAAAAACTACACAACTAGCTAGAGAGCCACAGATACATATTAGCCTGGACTGAAGGATCCAACACCCTCCCAAACTTAAAAAAAATATATCAAACTAATTAAATATAAAAAATAAGAATGAAAAATAATAAGTAGTAAATTATAAAAATAAATAAAACAAACTAATAAAAGCTACATTAAGCTCTAATATAAATATACCTAAGTATAACTGTAACAAATCATATCAGTATCAGTCACCAATTGTCCAGATTCCACCTGCTGTCACACAAACATACTGTATATCCTGAATAAAGATAAAAAGAATGGCAGATGATTATGGGTAGATGATAGGATGAATGGATGAATGATGTGTCGAGATTTCTACAGAGAAAAAGAGCACAACAGAAGAACCATCTAAAAGTAGTGTTTATTTTTCAACTTCAAACACAATATATTGCACTTACAGAACAACAGGCAAGTCTGCGCCTATCACCCCCCACGTTATCGATGATAGAAATAATAGTTATATGTAGTGGCTGACTGGGAGGCCAGTGCTGCGGTAGTGCAGTGCACATTGGGAGCCAGCATGAATGAGCTTACAACTATTATTTCTACCATTGGTACCCTGAAGGGTGATAGGCACAGACTTGCCCGTTGTTTTGTAAGTTCAATATATTGTGTTTTAAGTTGCTGAAAAAACTACTTTTAGATGGTTCTTCTGTTGCGTTCTTTTTCTCTGTAGAAATCTCAACATTTTCTTGACAAACTGAAATTATTTGGTACTGCCAAAACAGCGCAACTCAATACTAGTGTGAAAGACACACCAACAGGTTACATTTTCAGCATGTCACTCATGATTTATCAGTGGATCAGGAACTGTGATTGATCTACCTTGTATTATTCATAAACTTTCCTTGTCACTGGAAAAATCCTCTCAACTTTATCACCTCTTCATGGGCATCTGGAGGGGGAGCAATTACCCCCCTCCATATAAACAAAGGGGCTGGATGGGCTGGCCTGGGGTTCATATTATGGCTTTGCTCCTCTGGAAAAATTTCTGCAGACACCCCTGCACCTCTTTATCATGACTTAATACATAACCCCCATTGTGAAACACTGAGTTAATTAGTTTAGCCTTGTAAATAAAGTGTTAGCTTTCTGCTTGCATAGTGGAGATTATTTCGTTTAATATGGAGGGAAGGTATTTTTAAAATACAAAACATAGACTTTAATGGCAGATAAGAACCATTCAGCCCAACTAGTTTGCCCATATTTCCTACGGTAAAACATCAAACCTTATATGGTCCTTAGTATTGCCTTACTGTATTAACCTCTACAACTTCTGCTGATAAGCTATGCCACTTAACTACCACACTCAGAGAAGTAAAACTTTCTTACATTACATCTAAGCCTGTTCCCTCTAGTTTTAGATTACCTCTTAGCTAACATTTCTACTCCTTTGAAATGCACTTCCCTAATGTACTTTGTTGAAACCCTTCATGTATTTCCATATGTGTTTCCATCATATCACCATCATATCACCTATCTCTGTTGTCTCCTGCAAGATATACATGTTCAGAATATTTAGTGTATACTGTTCATTTATTTTGTAAACCCTTCACCATTTTAGTAGCCTTTCTCTGAACTCTTTCCACAATATCGATATCCTTCTGGAGATGAGGTTGCTTTAAGTCAGGATAATTAATTACTCACAAATCCCTTTCCTCTGTTGTTGGGGACAACACAGTACACTTAATACTAAATTCTGCCTGTGGATTTTTATGTCCCAACAAGTGCATTGTTTTATATTGTTCAACATTTTACATTTTTCAACTGTAGGTGCCACTTGTCCATTCTTCTAATTTACCTCAATCATTTGCCATAGGGCTTATTCTCCCAGGTCTTTGTATCATTTGGCTTGCCCCTCCTCCTTTGTATCTTCTACGAAAAAAGCATGCCTTAACTTGAATACATTTTGAAAAGCCAATACTACAAATTTTAAACATAATTGTTCCCCAGTACAGATCCCTGAGATGCCCAACTAGTAACATGACCTTCCTCTGAATATTCTCAATTAACTACAAGCCTTTGTCTCCTGTCACTCAGCCATTGACTTATCCATTTCAAATATGTTTACATCCAGACTACAACACTGCCATTTATTAATAAGTATTCTATGAGGGATAGTGTCAAATGCCTTACTAAAATCAAGCTAAAGTATATCTGCTGCTACCCCATGTCTAATATTTTAGTTATTCAGATGATCGAGCACCCCAATGCTCGGGTGTTCGGGTGCTCTGACCGAGTGCCCCCGGAGGCTCGAGTGCTCGGCCGAGCACCCGAGCCCCATTGAAGTCAATGGGAGGATTCGAGCATTACACCAGGCACCCCCTGCTCTGATGAGGGGAGGGTGCCTGGTCCATAGGAAAAGGGCAGAAAATGATGGAAACACCACAGAAATGGTTCAGGGACAGCATAGGGAGGATGTCTGGATGCATCTTGGACTCCAACGTCGCTGCTGGGAACGATGTTTCGCCCGTAGTACGCCATTTTTACAGACTGACCGTAAAACACACAAAAAGGTATATAAAAACGACTTTAGGCGAAAAATTGTTACCAAACAGTATTTGCTGTATATTTACTTGTATATCATCTGCAAATTCTGCAAAAAATTTCATCGATTTTTCGGAACTGGGGCCATGATTAAGAGGGAAACGTGCGCAGAGGCAAATTCTCCCAAAAATTTCATCGATTTTTCGGAACTGGGGCCATGATTAAGAGGGAAACGTGCGCAGAGGCAAATTCTGCAAAAAATGTCCTCGATTTTTCTGAACTGGGGCCATGATTAAGAGGGAAACGTGCGCTGAGCCGACCATCTAAAACATTATGGGTGAGGGTCTGCTGCGGAGCTGACCATCCTAAACATTATATGCGAAGGCTCGCTAGTGAGCTGACGCTATAAAACATTATATGAGAGGGCCCGCTAGAGAGCTGACCCAATAAAACATTATATGAGAAGGCCAGCTGGTGAGCTGACCTATACAAAAATTGTCAAACAGCGCCCGCTGGTGAGCTGGCCCTATATAAAAATTATATCACAGGGCCCGCTGGTGAGCTGGCCCTATATAAAAATTATATCCCAGGGTATATGGAAGAGAGTCAACCATATACCCATTTTTTGGGTGGAAGGGGTGAATGGGAATACAGAGTATTCCCATCATTGTAAATAACATATATAAAGTGACTTTATGTTCACCCGGGGCTTTCCTCCAGTGGAGTGGAGAAGTCAGGGGAAATCCAGGCCTTGTTCATTTTTATAAGTGTCAACCTATCAGCATTTTCGGTGGAAAGGCGGATACGCTTATCTGTTATGATGCCACCAGCAGCACTAAATACCCGCTCAGACAGAACGCTGGCGGCAGGGCAGGCCAGCACCTCCAAGGCGTAGAGTGCCAGTTCATACCACGTGTCCAGCTTGGACACCCAGTAGTTGTAAGGCACAAAGGGATCATTGAGGACGCTGACACGGTCTGCTACGTACTCCTTCACCATCTTCCAAAACTTTTCCCTCCTTGTGACACTAGGCTGCGCATCAGGGTGAGGGTGCTGGCGGGGTGTCATGAAGGTGTCCCACGCCTTGGAGAGTGTTGCCCTGCCTTTGTCGGAACTGCTGTGTGCTCCCCTTTTCTCCCCTTCTCGGTTGGCCAAGGTAGCACGTACTCTGCCGCCAGCGTTGTCAGATGGAAAATTTTGGAGCAATTTTTCGACAAGAACCTTCTGGTATTGCACCATTTTGCTTGTCCTCTCCACCGGAGGAATGAGAGATGAGAAATTCTCTTTGTAGCGGGGGTCCAGAAGGGTGAACACCCAGTAATCCGTGTTGTCTAAAATGCATATAACGCGTGGGTCACGGGAAAGGCAGCCTAACATAAAGTCAGCCATGTGTGCCAGAGTACCAACAGGCAAGATTTCGCTGTCCTCACCAGGAGGATGACTCTCAATCTCCTCATCCTCTTCCTCCTCTTCTGCCCACCCACGCTGAAGAGATGGAACTAAAGTTCCATGGCTACCCTCTGTAGCGGAGGCAACCGTGTCTTCTTCCTCCTCCTCCTCCTCCGCCTCCTCCAATTGTCGCTGAGAAGACGAAGTGAGGGTGCTCTGGCTATCACCTTGTGTAAGCTCTTCCTCCCGCATTTCCACCTCTTCCACATGCAAAGCGTCGGTTTTAATTGTGAGCAGCGAGCGTTTCAGTAGACACAGAAGTGGGATGGTTACACTGATAATAGCGTTATCGCCGCTCACCATCTGTGTCGATTCCTCAAAATTGCGTAAAACCTCACAGAGGTCTGACATCCATTCCCACTCCTCACTTCTGATTACAGGAAGTTGAACGGAGAGGCGACGACCGTGTAACAGCTGGTACTCCACTACTGCCCTCTGCTGCTCACTAAGCCGGGCCAACATGTGGAAGGTGGAGTTCCAGCGCGTGCTCACGTCACACAGCAGCCGGTGAGCTGGCAATTGTAAGCGCTGCTGCAGCTTCAACAGGCCGGCTGAAGCTGTTGATGACTTACGGAAATGTGCACACACGCGGCGCACCTTGGTCAAGAGATCATGCAAATTGGGGTAGGTTTTTAGAAATCGCTGAACCACTAAATTAAATACATGCGCTAGGCATGGTACGTGTGTGAGCTTGCCGAGCTCCAAAGCCGCCACCAAGTTACGCCCATTATCACACACAACCATGCCTGGTTGCAGGTTGAGTGGCGAGAGCCACTGCTCGGTCTGGTGACTAATCCCCTGCAACAGCTCTGAGGCCGTGTGCTGTTTGTCCCCAAGGCAGATCAGCTTCAGCACGGCCTGTTGACGCTTCCCCACTGCAGTGCTACACTGCTTCCAGCTACCGGCTGATGGGTGAGTGGCGCTGCGCGCATAGAATTTGGAGGTGGAAACGGAGGAGGAGGAGCCAATAACGTAGGTGCTGGCGGAAACCCTGATGGAGGTAGGGCCCGCAATCCTCGGCGTGGGTAGCACCTGTGCCATCCCAGGGTCCGAGTCGCTCCCAGCCTCCACGACATTCACCCAGTGTGCCGTCAGGGAAATGTAGCGTCCCTGGCCACAAGCACTTGTCTATGTGTCAGTCGTTAAGTGGACCTTCCCAGTAACTGCGTTGGTCAGGGCACGGGTGATGTTACAGGACACATGGTGGTGTAAGGTGGGGACGGCACACCGGGAAAAGTAGTGGCGGCTGGGGACTGCTTACCGAGGGACAGCTGCTGCCATCAGGCTGCGGAAGGACTCAGTCTCCACAAGCCTAAATGGCAGCATTTCGATGGCCAGTAATTTGGAAAGGTGTGAGGTTAGTGCTATGGCCTGTGGGTGGGTGGCTGGGTATTTTCGCTTGCGCTCAAATGCCTGGGGTAACGACATTTGGACGCTGCGCTGGGACAGGGAAGTGGATGTGGTCGCTGATGGTGCTTCAGATGGTACAGGTGCAGGGCGGGAGGTATGCGGGCCTGCGCCTTCGACAGGCGATTGGCCGGCACCGAAAACAGGGGAAAAGGAGGCAGTGGTGTGGCCTGCAGACACAGATTGGCGATCCGGGCGTTCCTCCCACTTATTACGGTGCTTGGATGCCATGTGTCGGATCATGCTGGTGGTGGTGAGGTTTCTAGTGTTCATGCCTCGGCTCATTCTGGTGTGGCACAGGTTGCAAACTACAATTCTTTTGTCGTCCGCACTTTCCTTAAAAAAACGCCATACCGCGGAACACCTACCCCTTGGCAAGGGAGATTTACGCAAGGGGGTGCTCCGTGGAACATTTGCGGGCCGCTTTGGTGCGGTCCGCCTTCTTTCTGTAGCCACACCACTGCCTCTTACAGCCTGTTGCGGTGCTGCAGATGGCTCACCCTCAGGACTGCTGTCATCGCTCGGCTCTCCACCTTCCCAGGTGGGGTCAGTCACCTCATCGTCCACCAAGTCCTCCTCCACTTCCTCACTCTGATCATCTTCCTCATTTCTTGATCCCACCACATACTCAGTCATTGACAACTGTATATCATCCTCCTCATCAAGGTCTTGAGACAGTAAAAGTGGTTGATTTGATGGCAACTGTGTCTCATCATCATCATCATCATCCACTTCCTTTGACCTTAAATGCCGTTCCCCTCTGTCATCTTCTTGTGATTGGGTACCCTCTAGAGGTTGTGAATCAGGGCACAAGATTTCATGTTCCTCTGCAAGCGTGCTTTGAGAGAGGTTCAAATTAAGGATTGGTGATGAGACGAGCTCCTCACTATATCCCAGTGTGGGATCACTTCTTTGACCAGACCCTCTATGGTGGGAGGAAGGATGATCAGGGTGAGGATTATGTTGACCAGACTCTTGGCTACTGAGAGTGGACTTGGTGGAAGACAGGGTGGTGCTTAACCGACTGGAAGCAGTATCACCTGAAATCCAACCGACCACCTGTTCGCAGTGGTCTGACCTCGAGAGTGATGTCCTGCGACGCCCTTTAAACTGAGACATGAAGCTAGGTATGGTGGATGTCTTTCTTTCTTGTGCTCTGGCACCAGGCACAGTTTCTACGCGTCCTGACCCGCGCCCTGAACTATCAGGATCACGTCCACTTCCCCGTCCCTTTTTACCCGCCTTCTTCATATTACACCTAATATGTGCTGCAAATCTGCAACTTTGCACACTAAACAGAATGTGCTGCTTATCTGCGGCTAGGCACAGTGAACAGAATATGTGACTTTTATTTTTAACACTTTGCACACTAAACAGAATGTGCTGCTTATCTGCAACTTTGCACACTAAACAGAATGTGCTGCTTATCTGCGGCTAGGCACAGTGAATGGAATATGTGACTTTTAATTTTTACACTTTGCACACTAAACTGAATGTGCTGATAATCTGCAACTTTGCACACTAAACAGAATATGCTGCTTATCTGCGGCTAGGCACAGTGAATGGAATATGTGACTTTTAGTTTTTACACTTTGCACACTAAACAGAATGTTCTGCTAATCTGCAACTTTGCACACTAAACAGAATGTGCTGCTTATCTGCGGCTAGGATCAGTGAACGGAATAAGTGACTTTTATTTTTAACACTGCACACTAAACAGAATGTGCTGCTTATCTGCAACTTTGCACACTAAAAAGAATATGCTGCTTATCTGCGGCTAGGCACAGTGAATGGAATATGTGACTTTTAGTTTTTACACTTTGCACACTAAACTGAATGTGCTGATAATCTGCAACTTTGCACACTAAACAGAATATTCTGCTTATCTGCGGCTAGGCACAGTGAATGGAATATGTGACTTTTAGTTTTTACACTTTGCACACTAAACAGAATGTTCTCCTAATCTGCAACTTTGCACACTAAACAGAATGTGCTGCTTATCTGCGGCTAGGATCAGTGAACGGAATAAGTGACTTTTATTTTTTACACTTTGCACACTAAACAGAATGTGCTGCTAATCTGCAACTTTGCACACTAAACAGAATGTGCTGCTAATCTGCAACTTTGCACACTGAACAGAATGTGCTGCTAATCTGCAACTTTGCACACTAAACAGAATGTGCTGCTAATCTGCAACTTTGCACACTAAAAAGAATGTGCTGCTAATCTCCAACTTTGCACACTAAACAGAATGTGCTGCTAATCTGAAACTTTGCACACTAAACAGAATGTGCTGCTAATCTGCGGCTAGGCACAGTGAACGGAATATGTGACTTTTTTTTTTAAACTCTGCCCCCCAAAACAAAATATATCTGCTGCCCCCACACACAGTAGTCCTAAAAAGGACTTTTGGGTCTTTTTTTTGTTCAAAAACACTTTTCTTCTCCCTACACCGACTTTCCCTTCCTATCCTCATCTCTCCCTGGCTAAGACTGAGCCGAACTCGCTGGTCAGGTGCTATACAGCACCCGATCACGGGTTCTGACCAGCCAATCAGTGTAATGCCAGCAGCCAACATGGCTGCTGGCATTACACTGATGTCAGAGCCTCCCCGCACGTTTATTGGCTGCGCACCCGAACATGGCGGGCGAGCACATGCGGTACTCGTACGAGTACCGCCATGTGCCGAGCAGAGCGATGCTCGAGCCGAACCGAGCTTCGGCCGAGCATGCTCGCTCATCACTATTATTCAGTCAAAAAAGTCTATAAGGTGACTTTGACAGGATTTTCAGCAGTAAACATGTGCAAGCTATTTAATTTCAGATATTCAACAATTATTTCCTTTAGCACGATTTCATCTAATTTTCCCACTACTGACACAAGACTTATCGGTCTCTAGTTACCAGACTCTTCCCTGATACCAATCTGACTGATTTAAGAGTGTTTATGCAAGACCTTTAATAGAATTATTCAGTTATTTAATAACTTTGAATGGATCACATCTGGTCACATTGATCTATCAGTGTTTTTTGTTACCTTAGAGCTGAAATAGAACTTCTTCCTCTGTAAACATGCATGCTTCAGCCCCTCTGGAGTGTACATGCATTCTAGGCACCAGTTTATTCAACTTAAATGTTTACACAGAATTTACTGCTTGCTGCTGAGGCAGTTCTATATAGGTTGTAGAATTGATGACCAATGAACTAGATGTGGTGCTACTCAGGGTGGTACCTATCTACAGATGTTTTTGCATTGCCCGGAAGTGGTTGTCTATTGATCCTTGGTATTCTTCACCCTCTCAATAGCTCAAAATAGATACATTTCTGCATTTTACTATTTATTTTACCACATTTTTACAACAGGTATCCCACTAAAATCTTCTTTTTTCTGGTGATAGTGAGAAAGGTGGTGGTGCTCATGTCACTGTCTCCTGACTCACACATAGAACATAGATTTGCTCAGGCTTCTTAAACATACCTCATCATTAATTAGTATATGCACATAGAGATCTCCTCTGAGACTTAATAATATCTGGGACCTATTACTAGAAAATATTAGTAAACACACTTATGTCCTAATTATTCTTCTTGTGTTTAAGTTTTAGTTACATTTATATATTTGTGGACCTTTGCAACAAGATTCCCTTTGATAATCTGTTGCATAGTAACTCACATGGTATGGATTCATTTATTCGTATCCTGTATACCTGGTTACATCTATTCATTAAGGGGTCTCAGTACCAATTTTTTGTTTTAATTGGCACCTCTGTCTTTTAATTGTTTTCAGAACTTTTCACATCATGACATTAGTCTTTATGGTCACACGTCTCTTTCTTATAAAAATAGTGAACCCACATAGGGTTCACTATATTGTACTATTAACACCGAACTGTCCTTCAAAGGATAAATTTAAAGGGATAGTAATGTTTCATAATAAAAGCAGCTCTAATTAATCATCATAGTATTTGGACTTTGGAGAGTGTTATTTCAATTCTGTCAGAGTTGTAGTTCCAGAGTAATTCAATGACAAAGTGTCCCCCTCCCGCCCCTTTTACTGATGTAACACTTCTCAGCCAGAGCAGAAGGGAGGTGCCCAGGTAGACTGCAGAGAGGGACAATCTTTAATTAAGATAAGGGATAAACCTGAAAAGCTTGTCAAGGGAGGCAGGGATTTCATTGTTTTCACAGGAATAAGAGTGTCCCCTTCTGTTATCTGTCTGGTCTATAGACTGCATTCCACATCTGAGAAGAGATTGCTTACACTAGGTAAAAGGGGCGGGAGGGGTAAATTTGGCTTGTGAATATCTCATAAACCATAAAGGTTTGAGAGATAAGACATATATCATTCTTCATGTTTTTTTAATGTCTACAAAATAAAATAAAGTTAAAACGAAGTATTACTATCCCTTTAAGGGAAGATTAGATGCATTCCTTTCAAGAGACAGCATTCAGGGTTATACTGTGTATAAGTAAGTAAAACAGGAAGTTCTGGTAAATAAATATACTCATTTGGTGGCTGGAAGGACTATATAATTTGCATTTTTTTAGGTTATGAGGCAAAGGTTAAACTTAATGGACTAATTTACTGTGTTACTATGTTAATGGACTGGGGACAGATTACTACAAGAATTTGAGGCATTTAGCCCCCTTTTAATTTAATCTTTTGTGTTTGGATATATTACACAAGACCTGTAGTGTATCTATACTATTTGTGTATATCATTGTATGACCAGTTTTTTTTTTAAGCTAGTATAGAGCTTCATCAACCTTGCCAATTGATCAAAATGAGGAAGGAAAACTCAAGCATTATTTCTGTTTGAGCACAGTTGAGACAATCAAAGACTCTGGTTTACTCAACTGTGTTGAAGCCAGGAAAGCATTGACCATCTGAGTATCAGTAATATGTGTAATGCATTCCAGATCAGTACGTGCACATCCATATAAAAATAGAAAAAAAAAAAGGAAAAAAAAAGAAAAAATTGATCGATTTAAATGGGGCTTTTAATTCCGTGAATCCTTGCAGTCAATGAGGTAAAATCCATATTTAATAAATAAAGATTTGTTTTGGAAACCTCCGTTTTATTCAAGGGGTAAAAAATTCTGGGCCACTTTTATGTGTACCCTATGGTGTAGTTGGCTTACCACAGAATTACTCTGCTGCATTTTTAGACATATATACAGCCCAATGTTATATAAAACACAGAACCTAATTTAAGCAGAAAATGACAATTTAACATATACTTTGTATACCACTATGCTATTTTATATGTTACACATGAAATTAATGAACAAATAAACAACTTTGTTGGCAAACAATAAAACATGCAAATGTTTCTAATTTTTGTTTACAATCAGACAGCCATTTTATAAAATCCTTGCAGTTTTAGACTTCATAGATTACAAAAATTAGTTTTTTTTAACCTAACTTGAAAAGAAATGTTATCTTTTTTTTACTTGAAAGAGAGCTTAATCTAGATTTATTAATGTATCTTGTATATAGTATAGGACATTACATTTATTTAGAAAATGTTTTACCAGGAAAAATTCATTGAGATTTCTCTAGTTTTCAAGTATGTCCTGGATAGTTTTCAGTAAAGGGTTACATATTCACATGAACAGAGAAACATTATATATACATACATACACATATAACTATACATACATATAAAATATTAAAATTATATACAGTTACAAACTGGTTTTAGATATAAACAAGCATTTACTTTTAAAGGGACAGTATTGTAAAAACGCCAAAAAAGTGAATATTTTAGCCACTAAAAAATGAAACCAAATGCTCAAAGTCCCATCTCCGAAACCCCAATGGACTGAGAGACAGTCTGGACTTCAGTTACTTTAATCATTTAAGTGCCAGAGTGGTAAAGAATGCATTGCAAAGCAATGCATTCCATGCCACTGTGGCACTCAAAGGGTTAAAAAGAAGTAATATTTTTATGAAAATGTATAAATTATATTTCTTCTCCTACTGAGTGAAACAAGAATAATCTCAATGTTGTGAGGTTTCTCACAGGTCAAACTTGTTTTTTTGTGAAACTGCAATTTACTATTGTAGTCACCAGGTGGTAGTGTTCCTATAACTTTCAGTGAAGGGCTGCAGTCTATGACTGAAGTTCTCCCATAGAGTGAATAATACAGTACAGTTGGCACCATAATAACTTTTGAATTAAAAATCTCCCAGCAAGGGAATTAGTCATGTTTTCTCAGCAGGAAAACTAATATAACATACTAGTCACATTTGACTCTGCCCTATCCTTCATTCCTCACATCCAGTCAATCTCCAACTCATGCCGCCTCCACCTCCGCAACATCTCTAGAATCCGACCCTTTCTCACAGAAGACACTACCAAAATTCTAATCCACTCATCATGTCCCGTCTTGACTACTGTAACTCTTTACTAATTGGCCTGCCTCTCACCCGACTAACCCCGCTACAGTCCATAATGAACTCTGCTGCAAGACTAATCTACCTCACTCATCGCTTCTCTAACACCACACCCCTCTGTCAGTCCCTACACTGGCTCCCGTTAGCATACAGAGTAAAATTCAAAACTCTGGTGCTAATTTATAGAGCCCTCACTAACACTGCACCCCCCTATATTTCATCTCTCATTTCCAAATATACTCCCGCCCGACATCTTCGCTCTGCACATGACCTTCTGCTCTCCACAGCTCTTATCACATCCTCCCACTCCCGCCTACAGGACTTCTCCCGTGCTGCACCTGAGCTGTGGAATTCCCTCCCCCGCCCCATTAGACTCTCCCCCAGCCTTCAAATCTTCAGACGCTCCCTGAAGACTCACCTCTTCAGGGAGGCCTATCAACTGCCTCCATAAACATCATCACCAAGATTCACCCCTTGCACGGACTACTGCACTCAATGGCACTTCTCACTCCCACCCACTGACTGGCAGTTCATGTGGCAGGAGGCACTTAAACACAATAGCACTTACTCCTTCTGTATCAAACCTACCTTCCTCTAGACTGTAAGCTCTCACGAGCAGGGCCCTCTGATCCTCCTGTTCTACACATCTGATTGTACTATTTAATACCTCTGTATGTCTATTCCCCAATTGTACAGCGCTGCGGAATTAGTTGGCGCTATATAAATAAAGAATAATAATAATAAATAATAATAAAGTCTCTAATTAACCCTTCCCCTTCCAAATCTGACTTACAGTGCTTTCTTATACCACATTAATCTGACAAATATTGTTCATAGTCGACAATTAACCCTTCCCCTTCCAAATCTGACTTACAGTGCTTTCTTTCACCATATTAATTCGACGAATATTGTACATCTGACATTTTAACCCCCCTCCTTGAAAAGTCAACTACAGTGCTCCCATGACTTTCTTTCACCATTTTTATCCAACATTTTTCTTTTCCAATTATATTCAACATGCCCTCATATTTTGTATTGCAAGATTAACCCTATGAGTACCAGAGAGGTATTGTAATGTGTGTGCTACCCATCTAGTACTCACAGGGTTAATAGACAACCTGTATAGGTATAAAAAAGGTGTTTGTTTTTATTATATATGTAACTTGTGTGAAAATGTAATTAAATATTTAATTTATGTGTAACAATGATTTTCTTTTTTTAAATTATATATGTAATTTGTATTAAAAAAGTACGTCAGACCCCAAGAGGGTATCATGACCTCTCATGACACCCCCCTAGCATGGTGACGACAATTGCCCCCTTTATTAATTAAAGAACATATAACCTATGTACTGGTACTCATATGGTTAATCTTGGAAAAGAAAAATGTCAGATAAAAATGGTGAAAGAAAATCATGGGAGCACTGTAATCGACTTTTCAAGAGGGAAGGGGGGGTTAAAATGTCGGATTTACAATATTTGTCAAATTTAAGTGGTGAAAGAAAGCACTGTAAGTCTGATTTGGAAGGGGAAGGGTTAATTGTCGAATATGAACAATATTTGTCTGATTAATGTGTTGGAAGAAAGCACTGCAAGTCGACTTTTAAAAGGGGGGTCAATATGTCGAGGGGGGCACTCTGTCGGATTTTGTTATGTGGAGAACACATCTAACACTGAACTTGATCTCTCTGTTGTCAAATGTACGCCTATTTCCTTGGACCTTGACATTTTGAGCATTTTTTGTAGACGGTAGGCGGAAAAAAGCAGACAGCGCCAGTTTTGTTGCTACTCTGAAAAGTGCTACCTAAGCCAGTTTTGTTTTACTGTGGTTCTGCAATAGAATACCCATGTAACACATGTTTGCAAAATTCTCACTACTTGTTTTTCTTGTAACGCCAGTTTTAGTGCGGGTAATAGAATCGAGCCCAAAACAGGAACAAATACCCCATTGATATGAATGGGGTTTTTAAAGCAGTAGTAATACTTAATATGGAAAAATATATATATTGTAATGTGTATACCATTAAGTAAAACATGGGTACTACCACTGCTGAAAGATGGTTTATTCAAAAGTTATTATAGTTCAAACATGAATTTTTATGTGCAGTATCATAGTGACGCTATTGCTACATCATCCTATGATGATTTATGGTCAACTGACCAGATTTGTCCATGGGATTATGTATCAGCAGTGACACTGTACAATTTCAGGCCACTGTGATACTGCACCTAAAATATTAACGTTCAGCTTTAATAACTTTTGAATAAAACACCTTTTAGCAGTGGGAGTACCCTTGTTTTACTGAGGGGGATACACCCCACAGCACAATTTTTTTTTACATTTTAAGTATTACTATCCATTTAATTCTTTGATCGTTATAGAGGTTTCCAATGCTTTGTGTAGCCAAATATTGAAACCTTGTCAGAATAAAAAAAAAAAAGAATTAAAAAACCCAACAGTCTATATGGCATGAATTAGAAGCCTATTGATGGAAATAAATACAAAACAGACTGTTTTACTTTCAATTAGAAATATTATTTATTCATACAAAAATACAGATTATTTTCAATGAATTACACTCGAACAAGTGCATACTTGCTTATACTTTTACACTGACTGAGAGTAAAATTAATTTGCAGTGATTTCTTTTATAATTATGCTGAAACATTAACTGCTTAATATTAAAAAGGTCAATAAATATATTTGATTTTGTAATCATTTTATATGTAAATAGACATTTTTATTAAATGTATTTATGTTTAAAAACTGATTAGTTCAACCCTTTGAGTACTAGACATTTGTCTCTAATGCAGTGCCTCTCAATGTTTTGGAGACTAATTATTTACAATTTAAATACGTGATGAATCCTTTTTATTATCCAACCTGAAATAATAGTGAAAGAAAACTTCAGAAATTATTTCATGGAGGTTGCCTAATTTCCAGTTTATTATTTGTTTTCTGCTTTCATGGAGATTCTTCTGAGAGGTAAGCAGTATGACGAGACATGGCACCATCTTGTGGAACATCTGGGCTTTCCATTTCATGCACACATTAACATTGTCAATTTGGAATGAATTGCCTACAGTAGATGCTTACTGAAAAGAGATAACATTGTATAGAGATGTTTTTAAATGAGACATAATTCATAAATGTCTGCAATTCATGCATGGCCCACTACACATGTTTTCTTGAAATAGGGTTAAATAAAATATTGCAGTATATCTGGCAATGAAGAGCATAAATTAGGCAAATTGTAGAATTATACTACAAGCAAACAGCATGAGACTATGTTTACATTAAATGAAGAATATATTATTTCTGTTGAAATATGACAGCTGTATCTAGAATGATACACAGATGACAATTAGTACGTGAAAATTAGGACTGACCAGGTGGATATTTATGACTGCACAATATGAGGCAAAAGTAAACAAACATATATTTTAGAATCTGGTGTATTGAGATGAATTAAATAGCTAGTGGAACAAAATTCCTGGATGATACATTTTTATGTCTGTAATCTATTTAGTGACAAATACTGATTTCTGAATAAAAGAAAATAAATAAGGTATATCTTCCACAGGCTGCATTTCAAATTCACTTCTCATGCAAGGTTTTCTCGTCATAACAGGGAAGCAATAGTCACAGAAAATGACATACAAAGTAAAAATACAAAGTGGTGTGTTGTTTGAAGGTGGACTTTTATGGCAATATGTAGTGGTTAGCATAATGTCAGTATACATTATACTTGCACTTGCGCTATAAGTCACCGAAAATAGTTGCTGAATTCTAAGGAGTACCAAAGTGATTAACTTGTTACATTCACCAAAATTACAGTAAAATTCTGCTATGGATTTCAATGGCAAAAGGGGGGAATCTTCAGATATAATGGCTATGGACTCTATAGAAAGCCAAATATAGATTTACTCTTGAGAAAGGATGAGATTTGGTTCCGTGATAGTCATAGAAATACAGGGGTAAGTATAGTAAAGTTGATGCCTTTATTGGATAACTAAGCAGGTTTAGGGCTAGATTCTGTTATAGGTGCTAATTTTATCACTGCTTCTATCTCCAGTTTTCCCCATAGATTTCAATAGGAAAATGTTTGATAAAATGAGTGTTAACATTTAGCACCTGCAATAGAATCTAGCCCTTAGAATTCAAACTTTCAAGACCAGTTAGGTATCTTCCTCAGGCATATTATACAGATAAATATGAATATATATCTCTTAAATAAGCGTACATTGCATTGTTTAGAATGGAAAGCAGATGAGATGAGCTCAGTCCAGACCCAGATTCTTGGCATGTAAATGAATGGAATGGCATGTAAATTACAGTCTTCCTCTGGAGGTGTCAAAGGTTTTTATACTTCCAGTGGTACTCAGACTCTCTGTTGTATAGGCTTAATCTACAAAGTGATAATGTGGCAGAAATTCCCTATCCCTTTTCAAAGTATTACAATATTCAACTGGAGCATTACTTTAATCTCCCATATGTTTCTCTTCCTCTTAGTGCAGAACAGTCCCATTAATACAGGCAGTTTAATGTCCCTGACACTGTGTCTATTTTGGCAAAAAAAAATTCCCACTGCTGTCTCTGCTTTTTGTTGTTAATACTGGATCCATGGGAATTAAACCTTTTATGTAATGTTTGGCCTGTTTTACCCACATAGAGAGATGCTGGGCATTTTTCACACATGATGGGGTATATTCATTGACTGATTTGCAGATGAAGGAACCCTTGATTTTATGGTGGAACTGGGAGATTGGTATAGGTACCTTGTCTGTGGTGTAAATGTGTGCACAGGTTTCACATATGACACGTTTGCAGGAAAAATGATGTAATGAAAATATTTACAAAGATGCAACATGTTAAGCTTAGTGCCATAATACATACATGTGTTATGACATGCTTGTTGGGAACCACTGTATTAGTAATTCAGCCTCAAGGTGTTGCAGTGTATAAAAAGGATGGTTATTTTAAAGAAATACTAACCTAAAAAGGAAATAGAGGTTAAATACCTTTATAAATTATGCTAAATCATCTCTAAAATGTATTTAATATTATACTCTGAAAATCCTAAATTGACTTTTCTAATATAGATGAAGACTGCCCTGCACAAACACCATTTGGATATTTTTGTTTATGCAACTTGAAATGAGAAACAAGAGAAAAGGCAGTTAATTTACTACAATTAGCATCCAATACAATTATATTCAGAAAGTCAAATTTCAGGCAGTTTACAGATAATACTACATTTTCACCTCTGAGGGACCTCTGAGGGGTGCTGCATACAGCATCAATGGATACCTGCTGTAATCCTTTTAAATGCATTGCTCACGCCTTTGACACTCAAATGGTAAGGTCTTTTTTCACAAGTGTTATATTTCGGTATGAGACATCTAAACAGTAAACTGAATTTGCATTGCACATTTACGTCAGAGAATCATAAAATTTCAATAGTCTTCTCATCCTCCAAACTAAATGTAACTACATAGAAATATAATTAACTGTGCCACAAAGATATCATGAAGCAACTAAATGTGAGAATGAAAAACTGAATTTACTGAAAAAGGTTAATCCTCCAAAAAAATTAATTCACTGAAATCATTTAAAAAACTTTTCAGAAAATGACATTTTCAAATCTTTGATTTCCTACTAAATAAAAAAGTTTACTCTGCTCTTGCAGTATATTATGTAACACATTCATTTTCACTGCTTATTTTTTACAAGAGCATTACTAGCAATAATGGTAAACCACAATATTTTCCAAATATATTGCATGATATGACATTATAATTGCATATTAGCACAGCTATAGCTATAGTTTGTACATTTTTTGGAGTCACATTTTCTTGTCAGGGATACAGCAAAATCTGACAAATCATTATTTATCTTAACAATATACATGTTATTGGTGCAGTTCACTCACCACATTGATCATTGGTCCCATTCCAGAGATACTGGTCTGGTCCAATCAGATGCATTGGAAAATGAATCAATTTGTTTTTTAATTTGGATACAGTGTAGGCTTTGTGTAGCACAGGTTAGCATAAAAACACTTTCAATCAATCAAATATTTTTCAAAATGAAAAGTAATCATTTGTAGATCATGCATGCAAATTGCACTCAGTCTAAAAAATATATTGGCCAGCAATAATATTTCTCCAAAAATGTGAATGCATGTTAAGCATGTTAGATCATCAAACTATTACATGACAAAAATGTTTCTTATGCACACAAAGAGTGATCACTGATACAAAACATTAAATACAAACAAAAAGTTTGATCTTGGGAAATCAAACAAAACATTATATAGAATAAATGTTGATAATACAACTGAAAACAGTTAAGAATAATTTCAGTCAAATACTATTCATGTGCTCAATCTATCTAAGGATTACACTACAAAAAATTACTCCAAAAAACAGAATGGAAATTCACAATGTTTATACAATGGAAGAACTTTAAATCACTGATGACCATGGATTTTGTCATTCCTCTTTTAATAATGAGCAAGAATTATAACTTGTGCTTTAATGTAAATTTTTGTCTTTGAATATATGATATATAGCTTGATGGAGCAAAAAAAAGTCTACAAAACAGAACAAGGAAACAAAAAAGTCTATGTACATAGATTTATGCAGAAATTATACCTATAGATTTAATGGTTCAGAGATTCGCAGATTGTGTCTTGTGGTGAAACCTTTTAATTTAATTTGAAATTACAGTGGAACTCACTGAAACACTTTTACCTTCTTGGGTGCTAAAGACCTATTCACTGGAAACCTCTCTAGCATCCAAGGGTGCTAATGTAATACTAATATATACATTTAGTTCATTTTAAAGAAAATGTTTTGAAATACAGAAACACAAAGGGCGCCCAATAGTGTGAATCCACAAATGGTGTAAATATAAATAGAACGAATATCCTAAACAACAGACAAAACAAAAACAGAACAAAACAAGCCAATACAAAACAAAAGGCTCATGTATACAATTTTAATAAAAAATCAAGTATAAAAAATCTTGACAGAAAATATATATGACCATATATATATGGAAATATTTACTAAAAATGCACTCTAACGCATTTCTCTGTCTTGGCCCACCGCTTTTTCAAAAAGAAAAGATCAGACTTAGGTTTTGTATAGTTTTGTTCCATTTTGTTTTGTCTGTTTGGATTGTACCTGAAGAATATCTTGTGGAGTATGGGAAAGAACGCCATGAAGAGTTGACTACAATAAAAGTACCCCAAGCACCCAAGTGGATATGGGATTAATCTCTCCGTCCACTGTCTTGTCAGAGCTATCTCTGACCATCAGATTTGCGAGTAGTCTCATATCTACCCTATTCATATTTACACCATTTATGGATTCACATTATTGGGCACCCTTTGTGTTTCTGTTTCTGTATTACATGGCCATTTTGAGAGAGTGAGTTTTCTTTGGAGCAGCCCATTAAAAATTTATTGAAACAATTGTAATTGGTTATTGTTTTTCCATTGAAGCTTGTTTGCTGTGCAATACATATGTAGATTCACAGATTACAATTTTGTGATTATGCACCTTATGGGTATTTTTTGGTGGAGGATGGTGTATGTGATTACTACAGTTGGAAGCGCCTCTATTTTATCTCTCTTTTTGTATTCTATATGTGTTGAAATAGCTATTTTTTATTTAAAAGATTTTTGAGACATTAACTAATTTAACAATGTATTTGTTGGTAGCACTTTATGCCAATCAGTTTATGAGCTGGGCCAATTACAAACTTTTGTTATAAATTAATCTAGGCAAAACCTACACACTGGGAGGAAATCTAATAGCATATCAAGTAATACGTTTAACCTGAAACTAAACTAATTAGTATTATGTGCATAAAATTTGCATCAGGTATCAAAATGTGCTACTAAAATATAAATGTTAGTTTCTTAAAAATTACTTATTTTATTATAGAAAAAGGCAAAAAAAAAAAAAAAATAACCCATAGGCAGATTTTAATTACCTGTAAAAAAAATAAATAAAAAAGAAAACAAAAAGTGCATCTTAAGGCAACATATCCACTTTGAGACCAAATTATTAGACTAATCTATAGTGGTGAACAAGTACTATATTGCTCAGTATTGATATTATCAATTTAGCTTCCACTGGTTATATGCAGTCCATAGGCGTTAAAGGGATAGTAATGTTTCATAATAAAAGCAGCTCTAATTAATCATCATAGTATTTGGACTTTGGAGAGTGTTATATCAATACTGTCAGACTTGTAGTTCAAGAGTAATTCAATGACAAAGTATCCCCCTCCTCCCCTTTTACTGATGCAACACTGTTCAGCCAGATCAGAAGGAAGGTGCCCAGGTAGACTGCAGAGAAGGACAATCTTCAATTAAGATAAGGGAAAACCTGAAAAACTTGTCAAGGGTGGCAGGGCTTTCATTGTTCTCATAGGAAGAAGATTGTCCCCTGCTGTTATCTGTCTGGTCTATGGACTGAATTCCACATCTGAGAAGAGATGGCTTACACTAGGTAAAAGGGGCTGGAGGGGAAACTTTGCTTGTGAATATCTCTCAAACCATAAAGGTTTGAGAGATAAGACTTAGGGCTCGATTCAAATGTTGGCGTCGGCAGAAAAAACTGGCGACGCTGGTTTTAACATCAACTGAGCAATGCAAATGTTCCATTAGTAAGAAGCGACGCCAGTTCTGAAACACACGTCGCCAGAACAGCAAGATCTCACCCATAGAGGATTATGTACAAGCAACGCCAAAAGCTATTAAAATGTTGGAGTTAGGGCTAACGTTGCAACATTTCTCCCCAGAAATCTAACGACTATTTTTTTTGGAGAACAGCACATTAGGCAGAGTAAAAAATCCACGTCGACAGTTCTGAACAGCATTCTCTGTGCTTTTCCCTACTCAGCCACTAGGGGAACACAGAGATGGCTTTCAGCACCATGGACAGCTTTGAATGCCATAGGGATGTGCACTACTCACCCCTGTGGCATTCAAAGGGTTACAATCAATAAAACTAGTACACCAAACACTACACAATGCCCCCTTCCACATCCCCCCCCCCTTAGTATGTCACATATATTGCATATATGTGACATACTAACCCCATCCACATCCACCTCATGGACTTCCATGTAGTGGACAAATCTGTCTGTTATTCCACAATTAACCCTTTGAGTACCAGAGAGGTAGGAAAGCATTGCTTAGCATGTTTCCTACCCCTCTGGTACCCAAAGGGTTAATAGGCAAGGTATGGACTACATACCTTGCCTATATATATATGTGTGTGTGTGTGTGTGTGTGTGTGTGTGTGTGTGTGTGTGTGTGTATGTGTGTGTGTGTGTGTATGTGTGTGTGTTTTAAACTTTTTTTATTAAAATACTATTATTACACATACTTTAAATTAGATCTCATTCATTTTTAATGAGAATAGTGGAGCAAAAGTACTAATAGCAATGGGACACAGTAAGTAGAACATCATAAATGGATGAGATCTATTGTGAGAAGGGACGAATTGTACAACTGGCGACGCCAGGCAGCCTGGCACAATGCCAACGCGTGAGGAGAGGTATCGGAGGAAGCGGGCAGCAAATACAAGCCTACCACCCGCTTCCTCCTATGTCTCTCTCCCCTCCTCCCGCTTCCTCCAGTGCCTTGCTAGTGCCCAGCCGTTTCTTATGCTGCGGGCTTCACAGCCACCCGCAGCAATGGAATTAAGAATGAAGGAGGAATTTATAAATGAAGATGAAGGAAGCTGCAGTCAGAGTGCAGCCTGCTCCCTCAATTGCATTTTAACTTAGATCTCATACATTTATAATGTTCTCTTTACTGTGTCCCATTGCTATTAGTACTTTCAAATGGAGAGTGGAGCAAAAGTACTAATAGCAATGGGACACAGGATTAATATAGGATTATAGTGAGAAAGCAAGACTATAGCTATAAACAGCAACATAAAATACTATGGTCCAAACAAATAAGACATCTGGATTTAAAATGATTCCAGTAATTTAGAATATGCTGATTAATCTATTTTAAGGGTTACACGTTAAGAACAGAGAGGTTGTTAGCAGTCTGTCTTCTATTCAGTCCTAGCTGTGCATTAATACGTTTTGCTCTCCCATGTGTTTACAGTGAGTGCACACACACACTGTGAATAACAAGGTTCACATTCTAAGAGAAATAGCCTGGGGATTACCAACTCCAACTAATGAAAATATGTTTCATATGCTTCCTACTAAGCTTTGCATATTTCATTATTTTTCATTATTATTCAAGTTTCCTGTGGGAAAGAGAATTATCAAAATCACCCTGTCTTTGCATGTGTGCCCTCCTCATGCACTCTCATCTCAAATAAATGATGTTACTGGAACTGTCACTATAAATGAATAGCAGTTTGTAGTGAAGTTCTTGTTACATTTGCTGGCAAATGCTCCTGACTTGAAAACTTGAAGTACAGTAGGTGTTTCACATAAACAGCTTTAAAATAATCCCTGCATGATCTGCACTTGATTGCAATGGAACCTTAAGACAGCTCACTGCAGTGTATGTCTGTGATGACAGTAAAGGAGATAAATGGTTTATAAAGAATGCAATCATGATTGCAACAGAATGTTTTTAATGATTCCCTCACCAGGTGTATAGAGTCCCATAAAATACACATTGCTCTACATAGGCCATTATAAAAAAATGTCCTTTGTTCACTAAAATGTCTCCATGATTGCTGTCATTGTTCAATTCATTTAACTTACAAATAGCATTATAATTAAAAACCCCTTTTTGACCAACATAATCCTCCCACTCACATGAAGAAAGTATCTAAGAGTTAGGAATTTATTAATGCTAGCACCGTTTCTAGTGTCCCCTGAAGACATGCAAGGTACAATGCAAAATGATTTCACTAAGAATGGTAAATGCCAGTTTTAATTATGTGAATATTTGTGGGACAAAAGCATAAGAATAATAATGGTTTGGGCCAATAAACTAATGATGAAGGTTGACATTTATCAAATTAATTTTGCATACAATAGAGAGAGAAGATATATATATTACAATTCCATGCTAAAATATGCATTGGAATCAATTTGTTGGTGCTGCTCCTGCCTGTAGCCTACATATTAAGCTATCCTCATTACACTGTTTGAACCAGGGGGAGGGGAGTGTATGGGTTTTTGAGGGCATGCTCTTTCTCTGAATCTTGGGTAACACTATATAAATGGCACTTCCTGCCATGAAGGAAATCTTTGGCAGAAAGTGGCATTTTACCTCTTTTTTCCCTTTAATCATTGTGTTTTAATCAGTGATAAGAAAGGAAAGTTTTCCTGCTGTGAGAGTTTAAATGGGGTGTCAGTTTCCTTTGGCTTGCCATTCTGTTTTTGTGAAAAAAAAGTTAGAGATAGAAAGAGAAAACCACTTAATTTTGAGGTTAGAGGAAATTGATAAAGAGAGTAAGAGAGTGTTGCTAGAGTTTACTTTTAAGAGAATCAGTGGCAACCAAATTTTTCTCTGTTTGTAGGGAGTCTCTATTCTAAGGAGTGAGAAGGGGAAAAGGAGAGTTATAAAAATCTCAAAAACATTTATGACTGAGAAGTAATCAGACAGGCAAGGGATCAAAGTTCCTAACTGAGCTGGCTGTGCCTTTGTGACTGACTGACAGATATACTTTTCAGTAGGGATGAGTGAATCAGGAGAAAAATGACACTTCCTGCCAAGCTGGCAGTTTTTAGCAAAAAAGTTAAGATTTTCCACAATTTTTCACCTAGCTCATTTAATTGAAAACAATGCTAAAACTGTAACACCCCCTACATTTTTTTAAGATTTGCTTCTTTTCCTGCAGGCATAGTATAAAAGGGGTGTCAGATTCCTGCAGCATGCCATTCTGTGTTTGTGAGAGGAAGAGAAGCAGCATATTTTTGAGCTTGAGTAGACAGTATAATAAAGTGGAGTTGAAATTTAGATTAGGAACTCTTATAGGCAAGACATTTGTTCTCTGTATTAGGGGAGTCAGGGGGACTCTAGGGAGAGGAAGGGAGGAAAGAAGGTTGTCCCCATATATCTCACAATTTGGTGTGACTGCCTGGAAAGACTCATGTAGCAGTGATCCAAGTTCCTTCCTGATATGGATGTTATTTCTGTGTTGGTGGCATCTGGGTAAAGAAGCAGTTAAATAGGGAATGTGTTTTTGCTGACAGTGATAAGCATAGGAGGGACAGCTAATGAAATAAAAAATAATAAGTGACATAAAAAAATTGATATGTGACAGAGACAGGGACCCTGACTGAGGCAAACTGATGCTAGAGGAGATAGAGTATTTTGTAGAAGACCAAGGCAAGACATCACACTCAATCAGTTCTATTATGTATTTTACAGTAAAACTACCAACAGTAGTTGAGTATTGTCTAGCAAACATACAAGGGATAGGGGGAAGATGAAAGGAGTAGGAGCAATGCACGGATGTGTGAGTAAACTGGTAGTCCAAAACCTGACTGCAGACATGTTTGTGGCAGTGTGTGCAATAAATGATAGCAACCCCTCTCCTCTCAAGGATAAGGAGGATGAAGTTCGTAAATGTCCCAGCACCAGTACTATTAATAAAAACACTGAAGACGACAATGAGTCACATTCCAGTATTGATGGCATAGTGGAAGAAGTTGTAGTAGCTCAACCAACTGCTGCTTCTGCCAGTGAGTCAAACAAGCACAAAAACAACAGTCCTGAAAGTGGTAGCAGATGTTGTGAAAATCCTGCAATGGGAAAAGTAACAATAACTTGTTTGAGACCTCTAAAAGCCTAGAGAAGCCTAGGGAAGACGCAGCAGGAGATGCTGAGGATGACATAATAATTACTGATGTAGATCTAGAATATATCCCTCTGGAATCCTCCTGTTCTTCAGTTACAGGTGAAGTTGAGAGTGAAAGAGATGATGATGTGGCCAAAAATGTAGCGGAAAGGCAAAGGTTCAATCTTCCACCACTAAAATATTAGCACTATGCCTGTCTATTCTGTTTGAGAAAACAATTGTAAAGTCTGACTCTGGACAAGAAAATAGGCCAAAATATACACAGTCATCCTGTCAATCATCATCAGCATCATCACCACTTCCAAGTCCAAGCCCCACTCAGCCACACACACTACTAATGTTGAATAACCAGCATTGACAGCATACGTTATCTGGCTTGCTCTCGCTACTTGTTGCCTCTGGTTAGCGACTTGTGCTATTGAATACTGGTTCTACCGGTGCTCATTGAAACCTATTTCCAATATCCTCTGATATCTTGCAGTAGTGCAGTGCACAGCACAGTGTGCAGCTCCGGATAGAGGCCTAGGGTCTAACATCCAATGGTCTGAGGTTGTGTGGGCTACATTATTATTACTGTATATAATAAATAAAGGTGGTTATTTTTTATTACTGTTGTCTGTCCTTCTTTGCCTGCATACCATGACAGTATGTAAGGGCCATGTCTACTGAAGGTACATGCAGTCCACCTAATCAGAGCATCCTCTCCAGGATGGATTCTCAGGACCAGAGAATAGATCAGTTATCGTTTGCCATGCAGACACTGTTAAATCACACTGCGCACCTTGATCTCTTTTCTCAGCAACCAGTGGCTTCCCCAGTGTCTGTGCCTGTTATGGCAACTACCTGTGAGGCTGGCATGACTAGGTGGTTGTCTGGCTCCGCTCCCCTACCCCAAAGATATGATGGGGAACCTACACTGTGTCAGGAGTTCCTTAATCAACTGGGAATTTTTTTGGAGATGGTACCACATGCATTCCCTACTGAGCGAAGTAAAGTAGGATTCCTCATCTCCCTCCTATCTGGCAAGGCACTGGCCTGGGACAACCCACTATGAGAGATGGAGAAGCCCGTAATTCATATCTTCTCGGAATTTGTGGCCTCTCTCCGGAGAGTGTTTGATGTTTCTGTGCGAGCAACCTCCGCTGCCAAACTACTTATGATAATACTGCAGGGCACATGTACAGTAGCTGAGTACGAGATCGAGTTCTATACTCTGACAGCGGAGGTAGGATGGAACAATGAAGCCCTAGTAGCTGCATTCTCCCAAGGCTTCTGTGATGCTATTAAAAATGAGACGGCAGCCCGAGAACTGCCTGGTGATCTGGAGAAGCTAATCTCAGTCACCATCTTGATGGATACAAGGATTTGTGAGAGGCCTTCGTTCAAGGAACATGTGCGTAAGCCAATTTCTCGGTTGGCACCAAATTTCTTACGCCCACCCAGTCCTCCCTTACCTCCCATCCCATCTAGTTCGGACCCCCCCAGGGGGGAGCCAATGCAGTTAGGCTTCACACGCCTTTCAGTGGAGGAGAGGGCTTGGCGCAGGAGGAGGGGCCTTTGCTTGTACTGGTCATATGTTGTGTTCCTGTCCTGTCCAGCTGGGAAACACTTGCACCTAGGGTCATGTAGGGGACAGACCCTGGGTGGAATTTCACAGTCCCCAGAGAGACTTCAGGACAAACCTATTCTTGAGGTAGTGCTGTCTTGGGCTGAGTCATCAGTGGTGGCTCCTGCGCTACTGGACTCTGCTTGGCTGCAAAGTCTGCATCAATAAAGAACCCCCAGCCCAATCTATTCCTCTGCTGCCTCGCTCCACTCCATTGGCTATCGAAGCCATTGACGGCAGACCCTTACAGCCATCACATGTTAAACATGAGACTCACCCCTTGTCTCTAAGGGTAGGGGAACTCCATGTGGAGACACAACAGTTCCAGGTCATACATTCTCCCCATCATGCTATCATTATGGGTTTTCCCAGGTTGCAGACTCACAACCCAAGAATTGATTGGCAGACTTGCGATATTCTTTCATGGTCCCCTGCTGAGTACCAGTCCTACAAAGAGGTAATTAATAAGGTAGAGGCCAGTACGTTGCTGCCACATAGGCCTTACAATTGCACTGTTGATCTGGTACTAGGAGCCAGACCTCCTAGGGGCCGAGTATACCCTTTGTCGGTGGAGGAGAACAAGGCCATGGAGGATTATGTGGCTGAAGCATTATCCAAAGGCATTATCCAGAAATCTTCCTCACCTGCGGGCGCATGCTTCTTTTTTGTAAAGAAAAAATATGGGGAGCTAAGACCATGCATCGATTTCAGGGAACTGAATAAACTGACGGTAAAGAACACCTATCTGATTCCATTGATCACGGAGCTCTTTGATTGTATCAAAGGCTCTACCATAGTCACAAAAAGTGACTTAAGGGGCATGTATAATCTGGTATAAATAAAAGAAGGCCATGAATGGAAGACAGAGTTTAACACTGGAGCGGGCACTATGAATACTTGGTGATGCCCTTCGGATTGTGCAATGCTCCCGCTGTCTTCCAGGAATTTATTAATGATGTATTGAGAGATCTACTGCAGAGTTGTGTTGTGGTCTATTTGGATGATAAACTCATCCATTCGTCTACTTTGGAGGCACACAGGACAGACGTAGCCCAGGTCCTACAACTGCTAATGGAGAACAAGCTGTTCTGCAAGCTGGAGAAGTGTGAGTTCCATAAATCCCAGGTGACATACCTAGGGTACATTATCTCATCCTCGGACCTGGTCATGGATCCACAAAAACTGTCTGCTGTCTTACAGTGGCTGCTTCCAGTGGGATTAAGATCCATACAGAGGTTCCTGGGCTAATTACTACAGGAAGTTCATACAAAACTTTTACACAGTAGTCAAACCTCTGACAGACATGACTCAGAAGGGAGTTAATCCCTCAGACTGGGCACCAGAAGCCCTGCAGGTATTTGAAGACTGGAAGTCTGCTTTTTCGAAAGCCCCGATATTGTCCCACATGAATCCCACCCTGCCATTCACTCTGGAGGTGGATGCCTTAGAGTTAGGAGTAGGTGCTTTGCTGTCCCACTGCACAGGCCCTGGGAATCCATTACTACTGTGCGGTTTCTTCTCTAAAAAATTGTCTAAGATAGAGAGTTTATATGATGTGGGCGATCATGAATTACTCGCCATCATCCTTGCGATGTTGGAGGGGACTACCGTTCCGATCCTTATACTGACATATCACAAGAACCTCACATATCTGTCAGAGGCCAAGAGGTTGTCTCCACGTCAGGCCAGATGGGCCTTATTCCTCTGTAGGTTTAATTTTGTGGTTTCCTACCTCCCTGGGACTAAGCATATTAGAGCAGACACTCTCTCTCGAAAATTTGGGGCAGAGACCTGGGAGGAGAGTCTTCCTGCACCTATGATTCCTCACAACCGTATTTTGGCGACGATACATACTAATATTACCTCTCAGCTGGGTGACGAGATTTTGGCTGCTCAGGCTTCCGCACCAGCAGATAAACCTAACAGGAAATGTTTTGTGCCTGAATCCCTATGTACCAGACTGCTGGAAACTTACCACTCCTTGAAGGCAGCAGGGCACGTTGGGAGAGATCAACTGATTTGGTCTATGACTAGACTCTTTTGGTGGCCCAGCCTGAGAGCAGATTGTTCCGCATTTGTCGCGGCATGTTCTACTTGTGTGCGGACTAAGACTCCCAGACACCTTCCAGTGGGCCTCTTACAACCCATACCTAATGGGGAGCGTTCATGGTCGCACTTATCTATAGACTTTATGGTAGAATTGCCAGTGTCAGAAGGCTACACAGTCATCCTCATGATTATGGATAGATTTTCCAAGATGGTCCATTTTGTACCACTTAAAGGACTCCCCTCCTCTAGGGAGTTGGCCAAAATCTTTGCTAAGGAGGTGGTGCGTCTCCACTGTATACCCAAGGTGGTGGTCTCAGATTGTGGGAGCCAGTTTGTGTTGCTATTTTGGAGAGCTTTTTGTGGTCAGATGGCTCTCGTTCTCCTCGGCTTACCACCCCCAGTCTAACAGTGCTGCAGAGAGGTCTAATCAGGCTTTGGAACAGTACCTTTGTTGTTTTAGTTCGGATCACCATGATAACTTGGCGAACCTGTAACCATGGGCAAAGCTTGCCAGAAACAGTGCTGTCAATTCCTCCTCTCGGAACTCCCCATTTTTGATTAATTATGGGTTACAACCTTCGCTTCTGCCAGAGTCGTTCGAGGCTCAGAATATTCCTGCTCTGGAGGAGCACTTGAGGGTGCTCCACTCCACATGGGTACGGGTTCAGAGAACCCTGCAGAGTTCCAAGTTATGATATAAGAGACAAGCAGACCGTAGACGTCTACCAGCTCCATTTTTCCAGGTGGGAGAGAGCATATGGCTGTCCTTGTGCAAACTCCATCTCCAGGTACCTCATAAAAAGCTTGCTCCTCCATAGGGTCAAACCCGTAACCTATGCCCTCAAACTCCCTGCGAATATACGCATTTCCAAAGTGTTCCATGTGTCACTACTGAAACCTTTGGTCTGTAACCAATATACTACCACTCTTGTCCATCCAAGACCTGTCCAAGTGGGGTGTCAGGAGGAGTATGAAGTGCAGAATATTCTGGACTCTCGCAGGGTCAGAGGCCAGGTACAATATCTAGTTCATTGGAAAGGGTATGAGCTTGAGGAGTGTTCCTGGGTCTCTAAGAGAGATCTGCGTGCACCTGCCCTGCTCCGTGATTTCCACTCCCACACTTCCGCTGGTGCTGTTCCTCTTCCGTGAGGGAGAGATAGTTAAGGAGGGGTACTATCATAGTATCCCTAGGAGGCTTAGCGATCCTGTGCTTCCCTTGGCTGTTGTGCTGTTAGCCGGCATGGAGCCTGGCCACTTCTGCATTCCTGATGTCTACTGGAGTGGGTGCTGTTACGTGTACTTGTTTATGGGTCTCCAACTGATTTGCCTATTGGTTCCTACCTTTTTCTGCTCCTATATAAACTTCCTTGGGCCTAGGAGTCATTGCGCTTTATCATGGTGCCCGTGCTTTTTTCTGTCACTCTCTGTATGTTGCGCTCCCATTGGCTGAGCTTAGTTTGGCCCGCCCAGTATGGTCTTATTATACCAGGCCTCTGACACCTGTCAGGTGACCTTTCGTGGTGTTCCTGTACCAGTGCTACTGTGTTACTGTGTTCCTGCGTTCCTGTGTACCGACCTGGCCCGTTTGACTACTCCTTCTGGTTCCTGCTCCGTGAATCGACCCAGCCTGGCTGAGGTTCCTGCTCCGTGACCTGACCTGGCCTGGCTGACTTTCCTGCTCCATGACCTGACCCGGCTTGTCTGACGTTCCTGCGCTGAGATCTGTCCCAGTTTGGGCGACATTCTTACTTCCGCTTAGTTGGCCTAGCAGACTGAGTATCTCTGTGGCCTCTGTTACTGCTGAGCCCTCCGTTAACTCTTGCAGAGCACTGTTGCCTCCGATTACCACTGAGCCTTCCATTAACTCTTGCAGAGTACTGTTGCCTCCGTTAACACTGGGCCTTCCGTTAACTCTTGCAAAGCACTCTTGCCTCCGATTACCACTGAGCCTTCCGTTATTTCCGCAGAGCTATTGTTGCCTCCGATTACCGCTCCGGCAGTAAGCCGTGGTTGCACTCCGTTAGCTCTTGCTGTGTATGGTTGCCTACACTACAGCACCGGCACGGTGCCATTGGCTCAATATTACCAGCTCTTGCAGAGTATCGTGCCTCCGTTACTGCACCGGTCGGGTGCTATTGGCTCAAGTCCACCAGCTCTTGCAGAGTACAGTGTCTCCGTTACAGCACCGGTCAGGTGCCATTGGCTCAGGTCCACCAGCTCTTGCAGAGTACTGTGCTTCCGTTACTGCACCGGTTGGGTGCTCATGGCTCAAGTCTGTTCTAGCTCTAGCAGAGTATTGTGACCTCCATTACTGCTACAGCAGAGGGTATAAGTCTCAGTCCTGCTTTACCGACTTAGGTGCTTCCACATCTCGCACCACAGTCTCTTGATAACCATTACCATCATACTGGGCGTTGCCAAACACACCACATCAGAGACTGATTACTATCTATGAACTTTAACCCATGCTGTGCTGAAGTTGCCTTGTTATGCCTGACCTGTGACAGTCTCTAACCTTATTACCATTGTATACTGGGCCTGTGTGGGCATATGTCCATGATTTATTTTTTCCTGTCTATTCCACTGTGATACACTATAGCCCGTTGTGGGTATTCTCATTGTGTCTTTTAATAAAACTGTGTTTTATTCTAACCTACTGTGTCTGAGTGTCGTACAAACCGTTACAGTAAGAAAGGGCCATGACCTCAGACAGTAAAGGTGAAGGTAATTCACAGAACATCCATTGGAGGATGGATGTGCACGAGCAACGCCTGGATCAGTTGGCACTGGCCTTGTACGTACGGTACACCTTGATAAACCCAATCAGAATCCGGTGGTCCCCTCAGTTTTGACACAGGAGAATCATTCCGTGATTCCTGCTGCACAAACCAGAGGATTAATGGCGGTGGCGTCGTTACCACTCAGATATGATGGCGAACCTATCCTATGCAGGGGGTTTATTAATCAATTAGACATATTCTTGGAACTAATGCCTCATGCCTTTCCTAACGACCGGAGCAAGGTCGGTTCATGATATCCTTGCAAATGGGCAGAGCCCTGGCTTGGGCTAATCCTCTGTGGGAAAATGCCAAACCCTGCACTCAGGACTTCAGTGAGTTTGTACGAATGTTCCGGAGAGTGTTTGAGGTCCCTGGTAGAGCCGCCTCTGCTGCCAAAAGATTGATGGAGATACAACTGGGTAATCGTACCATGGGCGATTAAGCCATAGAATTTCGGACACTGGCAGCAGAGGTACAATGGAATAAAGAGGCGTTAGTGGCAGCTTTTGCTCAAGGTCTGGCTGACCATATCAAAGATGAAATAGCTGCCAGAGAGGTACCCAGTGACGTGGACGAATACATTGATTATGTCATGTTAATTGATTCTCGTATTCGTAAAAGACGCATGGCTAAAGATCGGAGGCCGAGATCCAGAAACTATGGGCAAGGCAGCCTTTTGAACCCACCCTCGCCTCCCATGCCTCCTGACCGTTCACCCGAACCCAGCGAACCAATGCAACTCAGGTTTACCAAACTCACAAGGGAGGAACGGGCACACCACAGAAGGCAGGGTCTATGCTTATATTGTGGCAAAGCTGGGCATTTATTACGCACTTGTCCTGTACGGCCGGGAAACAAACGCACCTAGGGTACCTTGGGGGACAGGCCCTAAGTGGTGTACAGCAGTCTATCACGGTGCCCGTGATTCGTGCTGTTCTGTGTCTGTCACTTGCTGAGTATTCCTGATTGGCTGTCTGCTATTAGCCCTCCTCACACAGCCTTTTTAAACCCAGGTTGAGCACTTCCAGGTTGCCCTTTTGTGGTGTTTCTGACTTCACTTGGCCTGATCTGCATGTCAGGCTTCTGGGCCTGCTGTTCCTGCTGTTTCTGCTGATTCTGCTGATCCGGTGTTCCAGTGTTCCTATGTTCCTGTATGCTGTGTTCTGGTGTTCCTGTGTTCCAGCACCTAGCTGGTTAATCCTGCGTCTCCTGCCTGCCGCTTCTCCAGCCGGTTGCTCTGTACCGGCGGTTCCGGTGGTTCCAGTCATCTATCAGTGCATCAGTCTCGCCTCGGTGGACTCCCCGTTGGAGTGTAGGGCTCCTGCTCCAGCCTCGTCGCTCCGGCGACATTGTTCTTTTCGCTGCTGCTTATCATTGTTGGTTCCAGCATGCGGATGCTGGTTTACTCCATTAAACCTGGTGGCGACATTTACTGTTGGTCCCAGCGTGAGGACGCTGGTTTACTCCATTAAACCTGGTTGCGATATACACTGTTGGTTCCAGCGTGAGGACGCTGGTTTACTCCATTAAACCTGGTTGTGATATACACTGTTGGTTCCAGCGTGCGGACGCTGGTTTACTCCATTAAAACCTGGTGGCGACATTTACTGTTGGTCCCAGCGTGAGGACGCTGGTTTACTCCATTAAACCTGGTTGTGATATACACTGTTGGTTCCAGCGTGCGGACGCTGGTTTACTCCATTAAAACCTGGTGGCGACATTTACTGTTGGTCCCAGCGTGAGGACGCTAGTTTTCTCCATTAAACCTGGTTGCGATGCTCTGTTGGTCCCAGCGTGCGGACGCTGGTTTACTCCATTAACCTGGTGGCGATATTTATTGTAGGTCCCAACGTGCGGACGTTGGTTTGCTCCTGATCTATCCAGTACTGAGGCTAGGTCGCTGTCCACTACTATGCAGTCGTCCGATTTTCCCTGGCAATAGACTTCTGCTAAGTAAGACCTTCGTTCCTATTCCTCTCTGCTGTCATAGTCATCTGACAGCTGGTCTGCTCATTCAGGCTGCCCTGCCCGGTATTGGTAAGGCCGGTAGAACCTTTGTCATTACCATCCTTAAGGTTGCCTTACCCGGTATTGGCAGGGCCGGTAGAGCCTACACTCAGTACTCCTTTGGGCTGCCTTGCCCGGTAATGGTAAGACCGGTAGAACCGGTATATGTCATCTCACGGTTGCCTTACCCGGTATAGGCAAGGCCGGTAGAACCTGTTATTGCTACTGTCACTTGGGTTGCCTTGCCCGGTATTTTAGGCAAGGCCGGTAGAACCTATTGTATTGACTATTATTGTTGTATTGTTATGTATGTTTCCCTATGGGGATTGCCTTAACTTTTCAATAAAGTTACGTTTTTACCAAACCTTACGTCTGAGAGTCTTTAAAAACCGTGACACAGTCCCTAGATCCAAGTACACAGAAACCCACCATCCAGGTGGTATTTTCCTGGGATGAACTGCTTGTTGAAGTTTTGGCCCTGGTGGATTCTGGCGCAGCCGGTTACTTCATGGATTGTTCATTTGCCGAGTTACATAAAATTCCTTTGGTCAAAAGGGATTCTCCCTTAGCCATTGAAGCCATTGACAGCAGACCTTTGGAACCTGCACTGATTACTATGGAAACTATTCCTATTACCATGTCAATTGGGGCCCTCCACAAGGAGGAATTGCGTTTCCAGATAATTCATTCCCCTCATCATGCGGTCATTCTGGGGTTCCCATGGCTATATCTGTATAATCCTCAGTTTGACTGGCAGAGATGTGAGGTCAGATCGTGGTCTGAGTATTTTATGAAGCACTGTTTCTTACACCCAGTTAAGATTTTATGTACCTCTCCCTCCGTGCCAGCTGAATAACGTGAATTCAGTGACGTATTCAGTAAGGGAGAGGCTAGCGCATTGCCTCAGCACAGACCTTATGATTGTGCTAGTGATTTGCCTCCGGGCGTGGTGCCTCCCAGGGGTCGCACATACCCACTGTCTTGCAATGAAAATAAGGCTATGGAGGACTACATCGAGGACACCCTTAAAAGAGGGATTATACGTAAGTCTACTTCTCCGGCTGGTGCCGGTTTCTTTTTTGAAAAAAAAGAAAAATGGCGAACTAAGACCTTGTATTGATTACCGTGGACTGAATAAACTCATGTCTAAGAATGCCTACCCCATACCACTTATTACTGAACTATTTGACAGGTTAAAAGGTTCCTCCATCTTTATGAAACTCGATCTACGGGCCGCTTATAACCTGATCAGAATTAAGACTGGGGATGAGTGGAAAACGGCATTTAATACTAGGTCTGGGCATTATGAATACCTAGTGATGCCATTTGGTCTCTGTAACGCGCCTGCGGTATTCCAAGAGTTTATCAATGACATCCTCCGTGACATGCTTCAGTCTTGTGTGGTCGTACACCTTGATGACATACTTATACATTCCGCTAATCTAGCCCAACACATCAAGGATGTGTCCGAGGTCTTGCTTCGTTTACTCAAAAATAAACTATTTTGTAAATTGGAAAATGCGAGTTTCACAGGTCCAAAGTGCCTTTCCTGGGGTTCGTGATCTCTAAAGATGGCATTGCCATGGACCAGGAGAAACTCGCAGTGGTGTTACATTGGCCACGTCCCAAGGGGGTAAAAGCTATCCAACGTTTTCTGGGGTTTGCTAATTATTATAGGAAATTTATCCAGAACTTTTGCACGATTGATAAACCTCTGTCTGACCTTACGCACAAGGGTGATAATCCATCTCAATGGTCCGAGGCAGCTGAAAACGTTTTTGAGATATTGAAGTCTGCTTTTGCATCTGCTCCTGTACTGTTCCACCCCAATCCTGCTCTGCCGTTTACTTTGGAAGTCGATTCCTCTGAAATAGGGGTAGGGGCAGATGCAAAAGCACACCACATCAGAGACTGATTACTATCTATGAACTTTAACCCATGCTGTGCTGAAGTTGCCTTGTTATGCCTGACCTGTGACAGTATCTAACCTTATTACCATTGTATACTGGGCCTGTGTGGGCATATGTCCATGATTTATATTTTCCTGTCTGTTCCTCTGTGATACACTATAGCATGTTTTGGGTATTCTCATTGTGTCTTTTAATAAAACTGTGTCTGAGTGTCGTACAAACCGTTACAGTCTCCCAGTCATATTTGTGGTCGTGCTTCAAATGGGAACTCATTGCGAAGGTGGCTTGGTGAAAGCCTGCTTTTCTTCTGCTCACATGCTTCTTAAACAGACAACAGATGGCAATATGCTTAGCTTTTGGATGCAGAGAGAAGTATCTGCATAATGTGAACTTAAACATAGCCTGCGAGGTTCCAGAGAAGCGACTGCACTATTAATGTGTGTGGTTCAGTGGGCCTTGGAACTGGAAGCGGTGATGATGCTGATGATGACTGACAGGATGACTGTGTACTTTTTGCCATCTTTGCTTGTCCAGAGTCAAACTTTCCAATTGTTTTCTCAAACATTTACAAACAGGCACAGTACTCTTTTTCAGATATGGAAGATTAAGTATTTTCCTTTCTGCTAACTTTGTAGCCATGTCATCATCTCTCCCTCACACACTCAAATATATCTGTATCTGAAGAAAATTAGGATTCTGGATTCATCTGTATCTGAAGAAGAAGAAGAGGATGCTGGAGGGATACATTCTAGATCTACATCATCATTGTCATCAGTCAATATGTCATCCTCAGCATTCTCTGCCTCTTCTTCCCCAGTTACTTTTATATTCGTATATTCTTTTAGAGGTCTAAAACAATTTATTCTACTTTTCACCTTGGAGGGATTTTCATAAAGTTCACTACTAGTTTCAGGACAGGTAGTTTTTGTGCTTCTTTGTCTTTCTGTCAGATGCAGCAGTTGTTTGAACTGCTACACCTTCTTATACTATGCCATCAGCACTGGAATGTGACTTGTCATCTTCAATCCTTTTATATGGTTTATTAATAGTACTGGTGTTGGTGAAATTATTGGTATGTCTTTTGACAAACTACATCTTTTTTTCATGAGGAGAGTGATCACCATTCTTTATTGCGCACGCTGCAGTAACCACATCTGCAGTCATTGTATGGACTACAGTTTAACATACACATCCCTGCACTGCTTCTAATCCTTTCCTCTTCCCCTTACCAACTGTATGTGACATTACTACTGTGTGTCTTTTTACTGAAAAGTATACAATAGAACTGATTGTGAGTAATGTCTGGTCTTTGATGTTTATAAAATACTCTATCTCATCTAGTCTGTCTCTGTCACCTATCATTTTTTTCATTTTATTTATTTATTTATTTATTTTAATTAATTTTCCCCCTATTACTATCACTGTCACAAAACCAAAACCAATAAACACTCCCTGTTCAACTGCTTCTTTCCACAGACTCTCCTAGGATGGAGATAACAGCCAGACGAGGAAGAAACTTGGTTCAAGGTTGCCTGCATCTTCCTAGTCAGTCACATAGAATTTTGGGGTATTTGGGATAATTCTCCTTTGCTCCCTTCTCACACCCCTGACATCCCTGACAGCGATAACAGCCAGATCAAAAATGAACTTGCGTCACAGCTTCCTGTGTCTACTCAATCACACAAAACATTGGGGTATTTGGTGTAAGACACCTTTGCTCCCTTCTCACACCCCTAGTCTCCCATAGGACACAGATAACAACACAGAATGGCACAATGTGTGGGAGTCTGACACCTTTTGATATGCTTGTGGGAAAAGAAGAGAAGACTGCCATGTGTTAGGGAGATTTCAATGCAAAGAGCTAGTCAAAAAAGCAGGAGAAATGCACTATTAACAAAAATTTCCCGCTTGGTGAATAGTGAAATTTTTCTTGTGTTTCTTATTTGAGGTGAAAACTTTCGCCCATCCCAAGTCACATCCTAAAAGTGTTAATATTAAAGAAACTGTATTTTTATTTACATAAAAGTTTGAGCTGCAATAACTGTTGAGTTAAACATCTTCTAGCAGAGTAAAACAGTACTATTCTTCATTATAAAAAGTTATTTATGTATGTGTGTTTAATATCTTGCATCCCAGTTTTGTAAGTTTCTTACACTGTGGTCCTGAATTTCCTCTTATTATTTGCTTTTGTGGTCCCAAAGTGCCCGCTGACAATGAAAAATTGTATCATGGTGAACGCTGTTCCATAGTGTTTCATTTATATACATACACACATAGTGACAACATGCCATAGTGTACGAATGATAACATCTCAATTTAAGACAATGATTTCTTATCACTTATCTAATTGGCACCTAAGTGATCTGTCATTGATGTTGGTATTTTGCCCCTTTTGTCTTTTTTTATCAGCCTATATTATAGCTACTGTGGTCTTCACTTTGTATGTCTATTTAGACATATAATGGTGATATATTTACTTTTGCATTTGGTTTTGGTTTTATGATAATATTGGTGATAGTATTTTAGATGATACCATGTGACTACCTATAATTTAGCTCTTTTTTCCTGCCCTGCTGTTTTTTGTTCTCATTAGTAGTAGAAGTCTCTATGCATAAAGATAAGTGCATGGCATTTTCTGCGTGTTTAGTTATTTATTCTGTGGGTGAATTCAGTGTACTCTATTGACGTTTTTGCAGCACATGCACTTTTAGTTCCCTTGCATTTCATCTTCTGAATTGCTAAACATTGTACTTGGCAGGCAATAATACATGAATCTGCCAGGAACACATTTTTGAATGCTTTATTTAGTGGTCTAAACTTAATTTTGACGATTTCACTGACAATGCTTGCCAGTACAATTATTACAATTATATTGAGCTCTTCTTTTATGTATGTATGTATATTTTTATTTATATAGCACCAACATGTGTACTTAGCACTTTACAGTTTACATCTAGTATAGAAGGTGTACAATAAGTGCAGTAATTAATTGCTTATATAGACAATCATAATGGGAACACCAGATAAGTATACATTAGGATAAAAGGTCCCTGCCTCATAGAGCTTACAATCTAAGTATAGAGTGACATACAGATACAAGCAGGTAGAGGACGAAGTGCAGTTTTTGACATATGAGATAATGTTTCCCTATTATCATAGTGCTACATTTAAAAGGTGCTCTTATAGCTTGGCTTTGAAGTTGTTGAGGGTCAAGGTGAATGGTGGGTGTTAGGGAGTTCCAGAGGTATAGAGCAGCCTTCAGTCATGAAAGAGCAATAATGGTTAAAGGGGCAGAGAGTCGTCCACCATGCGTGGTGCGTAGTGGATGTGCAGGTATATGGTTGGACATTAAAGAAGAAATATAAGGTGGGGACAAGTGAAGGAGAGCCTTGAAGGTAATGAGGAGCATTTTGAATGTAATACACTGCTTTATGGGAAGCCATGACAATGGTTTTAAAAGTGATGAGGTGAATACTGTTCTGGATGAGAGGAAGAGTATTATGGTGGCTGAATTAAGAATCGATTGGAGAGGGACGATATGGTTAGCAGGCAGACCAATAAGTAAAGAGTCACAGTAGTCCAGGTAAATAAGGATAAGAGAATGCATGAGAGTTTCTGTTGTAGCATGAGAGAGGGATGGATGGATTTTTTCTATATTATGAAGAAAGAAGCAACATGTTTTAGTTACTTTATTAATGTGGGTCATGAAAGAAAGGCAAGAGTCCAAAGTTACCCTGAGGCAATGTGCCTTGTCTACAGGGTAAATTTTGGAGCCCTCGAAAATGGAGGTATTGTGCTGGATTTAGGAGGAAAATAAGGAGCTCAGTTTTAGACATGTTACGTTTTAAGGGACAATGAGCCATCCAGGAAGAGAAAGCAGTAAGGTAAACTGAGACCCACTGCTGTATTTCAGGTGATATTGAGGGTTTGGAGAGAGATTTGCTTATCGCTTGTATAGAGATGGTAGTTAAAGCCAGAGGATTTTATCAGTTGCCCAAGAGAGGGGGTATACAAAGAGAAGAGAAGAGAGCCCAGAACACAGCCTTGGGGTATGCCTATTGAGAGGGTAAGGAGGTGTTAGCATATGACACAGAGAAATACCAAAACCTGGAATGTACCAGGCCACAGATGGAAAGTGATTGGAGAACCTGGGAGAGAAGGGTATGGTTGACTGCGTCGAATACAACTGATAGGTCTAGAAGGATAAGAAGAGAGAGATGGCCATTGGTTTTTGCAATATGGCGATCATTTGTTACTTTCATAAGGGCATGGGTATTGAGGAAGGTAAGTAGACGAGAGTAGGCTAGGTGCTCAAGGAGCTTAGAGACAAAGGGCAAGGGTCTAGTGAACTTTTATTTAGAATTGAAGATACTATTGAATATTTGAAGGAGGAGGGAATATGCCAGACGATAGGGAGGAGTTGAATACATGAGTTAGCATGAGACTAATGTGGATGAGGAGGTGGGATGGAATACGATGGTGGTGAGTGGTGATGTGGACAGAAAATGGGAGACCTCTGATTCTGTGACCGAAACAAAGAAAAGGGAGAGGTCTGAGGAGGAAAGAGATTTGGGAGGCATCAGCATAGAGCTGATGGTGAAACTCAAAGTAGTTTGTCAAGGGAAGAAGGGCAGATTTAAAATAGCAAGGGGCCCAGGACTGATCCTTATGGTAAGAGTTGTAGTTTGGCAGCAGTAGTGGGCCTCACCTTGCCCATCCTCTATACCAGAAAGGAGAAGGCTGGGCAGTCAGTATTTACATGTCAGATGATATTATGAGACTAGGCTATGAGATCAATGTTGTGGTTCTATAGCTGCCAGTGAAGTGGGACAAGACTGGGGTTGTGGAGGAAAAAGTGGAGTTCCCACAGAAGACAAGTCTAATTTTTGGCACTTTTATACTTTGTGTGGTAATTTTTTACCATATCTACTCTCAAAGATCTGAGATAAAACTAAACAAAACAAGGGGACATCCATTAAAACAAGAGGAAACCAGCTTTAGTCAAAGGCAAATATTTTTTAGAAAATGGCACTAAGGAAGTAGCATTTTTTGCCTTGGGAGGCTGTTAGTAATTTAAGAAAACCTCTTAGCACAAAGTTTTCCAAAGTTTGTTGTTAGATACAGATTAAGCAGTCCTTAAATTATGTCTTTCTGAGTTAAGCCACCTTGATCTGATAAGCAACTTCCTTTAACTTGCATGGTGATCTTTGTTTACTTCACACAGAGAGTTATAGATAAGAGAGGGAAATCATGGACAATAAATACAGCTACATCTGTAAATTAACAAAAATATAGTTCTCTCACTGAAAACAAAATGATTGCAAATAAAAGACAAGGTAAGTGTTTAACATGAAATATATTAAATACTTATTTGTGCCTTTTTATCACTGCTCACATTTAATTTGTATGCTAACTCCTGTTAGTGTTGGGAATGTTTCTGGCATCAAACGTGTTTAAGGCAAGATTTTAGAATTCACATGTTAGCACTTTCTGAAACTTAAGTGGTTATTTAGACCATGCATTTTTATGTGTGACAGTTTCCCTTAGTTATTCACACATACAACTAAAACATCAATATTATTTAACTCATTTGATGATAGTTATCAACAGTACAACTTTGACACAATGAGGTGGACACCTCTCTGTTGCTCAAAGGATTCAATTTAATAAAAAAAGGGCCAGTGGTAGTTTTTCAAACGCAGTAAGCCATCCAAATAACTGTGCTGTGAAAAACTACAGCATGAAAAAATAACATGTTGGGTGCTAAAATTTGCGCCCTTTGGAAGTAATCAAGAAGAGTTTGAATTTCAAACTCAATTCCATGAGTTGGGTAGTAACATGTTAAGGGACCCCATTTTATCGCCAAAAATCTGCCCCAATTTTTTTGGCATAGAGTCCCCTAACGCATGTTTTAAATTACCAATGCTGGAGTTGAAGGGAAAAAAGAAAGTGAAAAAACCCTAAGTCACCAGTGGATGTATTGCTATGGGGCCCTAATCCCCATATCAGTGCATCCAAAGTACTATAAAAATGTGTGTTTTGTAAGAGAAATTAACCTTATGAGTGCCAATGTGGAATGCAACACATTGCAGAGCACTGCATACCCCACTGGCACTCATAGAGTTAATTGCCCTAAAGCTAACACCAACTTATGGAAAATAAACACTTACTTGTAAGTCTAATGTCCAACATTGTCTTCAGCACTATGATCATTTATTGTAAGTCTTCTTCTCATTTTCATTCTTCTTATCTTCTGTCTTCTCATTTTCATCCTTGTCCCAAATAGAATATCACTGCAAATTCTTTTAAAAAATGTCCAACTTATAGATGCCTCCCAAAGTTATGCAACAAAGATATTCAGGCATTACAAGGTTTAAACTCATGCTGGTTATTTAAGAGTTAATTGTACACTCCCACTGCTGCCAGCAACTGAGGTGGCAGGAATGCACAGAGGAATGAACAGAGACTGGCTTTTATACAGCCAGGCTCTGTTCAAAATGTTCCCCACATTACAATTGGCTGGGATGTGTGCTTATGTACCTCCCAGCCAATCAGATTCTAGCTGGTTTTGTCTTGCCCCTGCTAGAAGATGATTAGTTGGGAGGTGTCTGAGCATACATCCCAGCCAATTGTAGCATGGGAACCATTTTGAACAGAGACTGGCCATATAAAAGCCAGTCTCTGTTCAAATTTTCTGCAGAATGGCTCAGGCAACGGCCCAAGAAGTATCTTTGGGGTGATTTTTGCTCTTCATTCCAGCCACCACCACCACATTCAGTTAACTCTTGGAATGCCAGCATGAATTTAAAACTTGGAATACCACGATACAATTAACCCTTGGAATGCCAGAGAGGTATGCAACACATTGCTCTACAATGCATTGCTTATCCTTCCGGCACTCAAGACCTGCATATCTTTGCTGCATTACTTTGGGGGCATCTATAATTTGGACATTTTTTTTTATTTACAGTGCCATTATATTTGGGACAAGGATGAAGATGAGAGAAGACGGAAGATAGAAGATTACAGATAGTGAATTACAGTGGATGACAGGTAAGTGTTATACAGCCATGGAGTATGGGTGTTAGGACAGTGTATGTTTTTAGTATTGTTTCAGTTTATTGTGGTAGCGTAGGGTTATTGTTTGGGAGAATAATTGTATTGTAGCTCTCGCTTTGTGTCTGTCAGGCACAGTGCATTAGCAGTTTTCCTTTGATGTTCCCATTTCTCACACTATTTAGGGTGAGTTTTGGGATCAAAAAACCCATGATAAACGTTGGCCCAGAAGTCAGGTTCTGTGTCCCAATGTTCGTTGTGGTTCCTGTTGGTAGGGCAATTGGTTACCTAGGTAACACAATGTGTGTAGTTCCGGTTCAAGTTTTGACTTTCCGACATTTTTACTGGCAACTATAAATAGAGACCCTAGTCTGCTCATTTTAGAATCTAATTAAAATATAAGTTCTTACATACTTTGACTTAGACTTAAATCCAGGCTTCTTTAAATTCCCCTAACTTTATTAACCCCATCTCTGCTGAGAGGTTGTTCCATTGGTCTACTGCACATTCCATAAGGTAGTACTTACATGTTCTATTTTGGAATTTTCTACCCTCAACTTTTCTAGACTTCTTTTTTTTCTGATAAAATGCTTCCCTTCTTAACGATACTAAATACCTTAATATTTTTAAAGGTTTCTATAATGTAACCCTCTCCCTCTTCCCTTTAAGAATATTCATATTATAGTTTTTTGTCTATCCTGTATGGTCTGTCACAGAGATCCTGAGCCATTTTATCTCATCCTTGAACTCATGCTAATGTGTTATGTTAATGAATATGCCTCTTGATATGTGGCCTCCAAAACTGTATATTTTATGTAAAATTGGCAGTGGATTTGCATGAAGGCCTCATGAGCCTGACAGTCTGACACCTTCCAGAGAACCTCCTTCTTTAGTTATATGCATAGCAAGAGTTTGTCCCCAGATCCAACCTTTGCAAGTGATCAACCCCCCCAAAGTGTCTCATTTTCAACATCACACTGGCTGCTCATAACACTAGTACACTCCTGACACAGAAGATTCAAGTGCAACTTGCCAATATCCCATAACTGACTTAGCATGGCAAAATTACTCCTAAAAACCCTCCACTCTGTCTTCATCTTCCACAGATGAATGCCACAGATCTGTTTTCCTCTAAGAAGGAATGATTTTTGTGCAGGTTCTGGAGCTTATGCCACAATTATCATCCAAGAATAGGGCCAATTGATCTAGTAGTGGGACACCCAATGCTGGCTATGGAAAAGTGGGTGCTTTAATTCCAAAGGGCCAGCAATGATGGTGCATATGGCTCTGTCCCAAATCATTACAGATCCTTTAAATCATCAACTTGAAACCATCCCAGTTAACGTGCACTGTTCCATGTTGTCTGTTTCTAGATAAGATGACAAACTGCCAAAGAACCTAACCCTCTTCATCCAGCAACTGGAGCATACACATTCAATATATTGAATGTGCAGTCCATCTCCCAGACAAGGACATTTAGTAGATGGTCTGGTATACAATGTCCTTCACACTCGCAATTCTGGCTAAGAGAACAGGGTCACCACTCCACACAATTCTTTTGTGAAGTGGCTGAAGAAATACATGCCTCATCACTCCCTATGTCAGATGGCTAAACATCCAGAGTAGTATGGGTCTAATACAGGACAATTTACAAAATACCCTTCCCGCCATAGATAGTGTGCTGATGAATGACATTAATTTTTCACAGGAAGTGCATGTGCCCCAGGATTCAGTGATGCACAAATTAAAGAACTTGTGGTAATGGTATGCACTGCAGTATAGAATATATTCTCTCAGAGAGTGGATGATTAACAGCAAATCATTCCACTTCACAAAGGCTAGGCACACCTTTGTTTTACAGTGTCTGCGAATGGTGCTCTCAAGGAATGCTTTCAATTAATTCATTGGGGGTGAAAGGAAAAAGAGGATCCTGTGAAAGTGTGGTATCCTTTTCCCCATCCCTCCTCTTTGAGGATTTTATAGATCAACTCCTGTACTAAGGGAGTAAGCTTCCTCAGCTTGATCTTTAGCACCCCACTTCTATCTACAATTTAAGTATGGCCTAGAGCACCTTTCACAACTGAACCATGATATGGAACCTGTGCTTCTTATATAGTATTGAAGCACACTCAGTGGTAGCTAGTGGTATGGCGGCACTACATCCCCATTAGTATGGGGAGCTTTGTAGGCTCTGTATGCACCTCTGACTTTTCCACAACTTACTGTACATCTTGGAAGATGTATACATCAGGGTCAGTGGATGACGTAGGAGGAGTGATCTCTGAGACTGAAGCAGGCCACTCTACTGGGCATGCTGAGAGTCTGCTTGATTTCCCTCCTCCATAGCCACTTTGCATTTTGCACCATCCACCACTATTCTTTCATATGCAGGATCTTGAATGTGAGCTAGGATTCCTTGGAAGAGGATTTACCTCTACTTCTCCCCCCTTTGATAACCCCTGCTTTCCCTTCATCGCCTACTTTTAGAAAGGTGTATATCTTTGGCATGTGTGTAACTTTAGGGGGTACCACCGGAGGTAGTGGTTGCATTCTTCCCCTTCCTCCCATTTACTAGAGCCTTGAATGTTGCTGCAGCTTTGATGTTGAAAGAGGGCTTTTTTACTGCAGGGGTGTGCAGTGTAAATACCTCCTTTGAGATCTATGAAGTGGAGGCTGCTGCACAAGATGTGCTTGGAACTGGAACTGGCATTGATGTTTTAGACTACTGCACCTCTGGCATCTTGTGAGTAGGTCCCATCTCTTTACATAAGAGGCACCTAACTTCCTTTGAGCTGTAAAATATCCTGTACAGTACCCTATCAAAGTGGACCCCAAGGGACACCTCAATACTGAAGCAGAAGGCAAGAGCACCTGTGCCTGTCATTTGAACACAGCACATATTTTAGTGCCCTCTCTTTGTGGCCCAGGTGATTTCTAGAGATATTAGATTCTAATTCCCCTAAGGCTGGCAAGTGAGGGCACAGCAAAGGTTCCAGTATGAGGAGGAGCACATTGGATGACACTATCCATGTACCTAACTCTTTCAGGGGTTCCACAGGGACATGATTTACCCCCCCCCCACTGTAATCCACTTCTGCACCAAAGTATATGCAACAATCAACATCACACAAAGGAAATGGCTTTGCCATACATTTTGTTGTCTGCTACAACTAAAGACGGTCTCCAAACACATGCTACAGTCTTTACATATGCCCCAATGCCATGGACCCCAGACATAAAGTATCTCATCTCAAGACTCTTTGTCATTTGCTCTCCCCCAGAGTTGGACTGACTGGGGCCAGCCTGCTCCACCTGTGCAAATGATCTTGTGCAACAGAGTTAGTGATAGCAAAGCAGGCAGAGTGGGGGTGATTGTGCTCTGGGACCAGGTTGGAACTTTACAGCAAGGCTGCAGCTATTTTGTACAGGATCTCTTAATCCAATTTTGGGATCCTGAGGTTTCTCAATTTCCTTCCCATTTTGTTAAAATACTTTCTAAACAAATCAATAAAGAAATAGGGAAGGAAACTATAATGATGATATACATAACAGAGAAACTGAGGGAGAGAGCTAAATAGTCAGTGTAGCGCACTGTCACTGGGAGGGTTAGCAGTAAAAAAAAGTTTGTAAAAGCAACCCCTTCCAGATTCTTTGCTTTCTCCCCCAGAAAATCAAATAAAGCAAAATAAACTTAAACAAAAATAACAATACATTTTCAAACCACCCAGCCAAGAAAAAGTATATACAATGAAAAGAAGGAGTAGGGTAAAGAAAGATACCCACAGAAAATAAGCTGTCTTGGTCAAAAGCCCAGACTTCCTGGGGATGAACTTAGAAGGTGATAAAACAAATTAAAAACACTCAAAATTCCTCAAAATGAAATAAAAGTGTTTTCTAAAGATTTATAAACATATAATATCAAATAAATGTGAAAATGAGGATATTAATCATTTAAGATTAAGAGATAAAGGCGTTTAAAGTTCGCTTTTTCCTACTGACAGCTGTAAAGCTGTCAGCAGGAGATTTGTGTCAGTCGACTGACACTTACAGCTGTCAGTAGGAAACAAGTGAACTTTAAACGCCTGTATCTCTTAAACCATAGCGGTTTGAGAGATACAGTTTTTTGCATTTAGCTCAGCTTTTTAAGCTCTTCTAAATGTAAAAAAACTGTTTTTTGGACATTACTAACACTTTAAATATCTTTTAGCTTATGTTAGCTATGTGATTGCTCCTTCAAAAGCATGTTGGTTGTTTTTTTTTACTGAAGAGGTAGTACATATTACTAAATCCTTTAGGGTGGAGAAAAATGGCCTGCTAAATATATGCAGTATAGAGACAAAAAAGGAATGTAAGAATAGACCTTCAACTAAAATAAGGGCACAAAACTGTTTTATACAAAGAACTTGGCTAACTCTAATGTACAATGCTTTTTACATGAAAAAAGGCTGTCATGTTGAAACACTTGTGGCAGGAAATGTGGGAGTATGTGGGCATTTTAGTGCATCCTGTTCCTATGCACCTTGTTTTTCACTTTATATTAGCAGGGAGAAGAGGAAAGCATTTTTTTGTATTTTTCTTATTCCTGCTAAAAGAGTGTTGTTAAAAGCTTCATGACATCAAATATGTGCAACATCAGAGTGGTGTTTGCTGATATGTACTAATGTGTCTGTACTCAGTGGTATAGAATTGACCGCAACAGTCCTGTGATGCAAGTGGGTCCCCCAGCCATACTGGCCCATCAGGATTCTGGGGGATCTCCTGGTAAGCCACCTTTTTATTTTCTGTAGGAAGAACAGAATAAGAACGCCCATCAGCCACTCTCTTCTCCATTTCATAATACATGTTGTAGCAGTTCCATCGAATCTCTCCATACCTGATACATACATTGTGAAACCCATAGAATTTCTGCCATTTCTCTAAAACCACAGCTATTCCCATAAGAATATTCTGTTTTCCACTTATCTTTTCAATGGTGGCCAGAATTCTCACCCTTTCAAAATATGTATATAAATACACAACTTCCCACTACGCAGCATGTTGTAGAATATCCAGATAGAAGGAAGGAAGCAGAGAGAGAGATTTAGATTGAGAGCGAGAGAGAGAGAGAGAGAGAGAGAGCATTAAAATAATTAGAGGTGGAGGTTTGGCTTGCTTGTTGAGTTAACCACAGGACAACATTATTCGTATTTAGTTTCAAGATGAATTACTCAAGTAATTCTAAAGATGAGTTCCATAGGAAGACATCATCAATGTATCTCAGGCAAATCTGCATGTGCTTTGTGTATTTTTGCATATTTTTGACAAAAAGATGTTCAGCGTCCCACCAGCCCAAAAATAAAGTGACATAGGTGGGGGCAAATGCAGTGCCCAGGCAGTGCCCTGAATTTATAAACAGAAGGTATTGCTAAAGGTGAAATAATTGCATTTCAAAATAAATTCTAGATGTTTCAATATGAAGCCATTAAATCTTCTATGCTCCTCACCTTCTTAGTATCCATAGAACCACTTCAATGTTCAGATAATAGCATACATGATACCTTTTAGGACCCAGAAGCTGAACATGGAGACTGGAGGTGTATCTTACAGGTATAAATACCTGTGGATTTGGCTGCCATTACTACACCTCTGAGGCAGGCACATGGAGTAACAAAATATGTTAGGTGTTTTTTGGGGGGGTTAAAAACTATTTTTCTTCTTTTTTAGCTGTTATTACTCTTAATAGGAGTACCCGGCATGTGGGGCACCCCTGATTTGCATTGTCCTTTCCGTCAGAGAAATGATTACTATTTTTTACCCCACCGGTCATCATTAGACATTAGTATGCTTGATTGTACAGTCTAGCAGATATGTATTGTGCACATGATTACTGATTATTATTATTATTACTTTTGCAGTATATTCACTACTCAGGGAATTAACCATTAGTGCGAGCTTACCTGTTATACATTTGAATTGGAGCTCTGTCCCTCCATTTTTTGACATATGCTAATAAATACAAGCATATGAGTGTTATCTTTAATATTATTAGTCAGACAATATTTCACAGTCTAGTCTATTATTCATCTTATACAACAATCTGGCCATCGCTTTTTGCACATTGCGATGCTCTGAGATGTGAGGGAGACCCACTACCTCCTCACACTGCAACTCACAATGGAAGTAATTGATTTTGTCCCCATTGTATATACTGCACCAATACTGGGCATTAATGACTAAGGGACTTGACTTTTACACCTCACTTTTATTTTGGGCAAGTGTGTGTCAGCGATTTCATAGCCAAATGCTATTTATTCTAGCGTGGCAATGTGAAGGAGACCATTGTCTGTTTCTCTTATGAAGCATATCTCACTGTTTATTTAAATCATTTATCATACATGACCTATGCTCTTGTTCATTACCACTGTTGTGGTTTCCCCGTGTCATATACTGTTAAATGAGGAGGATAGGCTGCATTCTCACATCGTGGTTTGAGTGGTTAATTTTACATTAACTGCTATATCAATTACCGTAATTGTTGCATGGTGGATATGTTCAATCACACATGCTGGTTTCATGCAGTCTATTGCCACCTTACACTACAGTATGGGAGAGACTGGCCATTTATTTTGATAGCACAAGTCCTGATCTATTTTTTCCTTTAATTTTGGCTCCCACATGATATTCTCTTAGGGAATTGCTGAAGGGTTAGATGTCTTTTTTGTGCATAGCAGCTCTGGGATTATATATCTCACTTAGGACTGCATTATGTATGTATGTATGTATGTATGTATATCTTTATTTATATGGCACAACACAGTGTACGTAGTGCCTTACAAAAGACGTAAGATACATTAAATAAGCGGGGATAAAATAAGTGCCACATTCATAGAAACATTATGAGAGAGGTCCCTGCCCCAAGGAGCTTACAGTCTAAATGGGTCATAGGAGACAGATAACAGGGTATGAAGGTATCAAGTGTTGAGGTTACAAGTGCTGGCTTTGGCAAAAGGTATGCATGCCATGTTTTTATGAGTTACAACCCTCATATAATGATTCTATCATTCTAGCACCATTTCACCATATATCTTCAGTGGGTTTTAATCAAATATTTGTATTATATTTTTAATATTATAATAAAGGTTTTGTGCATGGTAGCACCTTGGGGGGGAACGTTAGTATAAGAAGTTAGAATCCTATGAATCAGAACATTTAGTCAAGGAAAGTTCCCTTATTATACCCTACCTAATTATTAACTCATATCTTTTATTTTCAAAGTTGTATTACCTAAATCTAAAGATTAATATACAAATATGAAAATGCAAGAGCAAAAAAAGTTTCAACACAGTTTTCATGTCAGACTTTTTCATTGCTGCATATACATATTGTATTATAAAAAATACACATCCCTGGTTTAGCACTTTGAGATAATTAGAAAACCAGCACAGATCAGAGCCAATAAATAAAAACCTTTTATTTCAAAATATATATTCTTATTGTTTATATCCTAAAAGAATATATTTCTTTTAATAAATATCTACCCGTAGGTATACACTCACAGATAAACCAAATTACTTGATGCCATAAAATTTGTAGGGAAAACCAATCCTGTATTAACAACACCACAGACTAATAATACAGTCGGATGTTGGGAATAAATCCCCTTTAATGCAGCCTTAGTAACATTTTCCTTAAATGGAAAAATGCAACTAGGAAAAAAACATTAACTAAAAACAATAAAAATATTCTACATTAAAAAACTCTCGCCCTATCTACATATACCGGTATATGAAAAAAATTGAATATATATGTGTAATTTGTGTAGAGCTTCAAGTTATATGAACATTATCCTTCTCCAATGTTTCTTCGCCCTTTAGAAAAAATCCAATGTTTCTTTGCCGTTAAAAAAAATCCTCTGATGTAAATATTTCAACGAACCGTTTATCAAACATCTCTTATCTTTCTGTACTTATCCTAATGGCAATTATAAACATGGACTCTTAAAACTTCACAGATAATACTTTTACACAATTGCTGTATTTGTTTCACTGCAATATGACTTGCCACATCTTTTTTTAAAATGTTACTATATCCATACTCCACTATAACATTATTTAATCAACTGAAAAGGAATAGATCACACAAATATTTTTATAAAGGGGTTTTGGGATTCTTAGCTGCAGTTGACACTTAGATATATGCAACTTTTCATATAAATCGCCAATTTCCGCTTATCTGAGTTCTTTCTATGTTTGTCTCTCTTTCCTTCGTTGTACATATTGTATTATGTCAGGGACAAAAAACATTGCCCATCAAAGATAAAAATGTTCTTATGACAAGTATATCATTTATCCAGCTATACACATTTACGAAATTAGATATCACTGACTTGGAGTCCATTATGAGCCCATATAGCCATAAATAATTCCTGATATTAGTGTTCTTTATGTTTTTATATCCAATGCCCCTTCCTAAATGTGCCCTTAATATAACATGAAGAGATACATCTATATATGTTGAAAAGGCTGCTAATATACCAAAAACCTTCTACCCAAGGTAAAAAAAAAATGTAAAAAAAATGGTAAAAGCACCCAAAATAATCATTAAAAAATAGAAAAAACCTTGTATCAATAAAAAATAGAATAGATTTATTGAAACATATCACAGATCAGAACAATAACCCTCTTCAGCTAGAATAAAACAAATACTTACTAGCACCAGATATGAGGGATCACAAGCAAACATGCATGCGTGTTTGTGATCTCCAACTCCAGATGTAACATAATAACATAGTTGATGAGGCTAGAATAAGACATGCATTCATCAAGTCCAGCCCATGCCAAAAACACCACTGTTGATCCAGTGGAAAGCAAAACAAAGCCCTATGAAGCCATTTCCATTTAGCCCCAAGTGGGTAAAAAATTATTTCCTGACTCCAAATGTCAGTCAGATAGTTTCCTGGTAGGGGTGGGCAAAAAGTGTGAACAATTTCCTGTATGACTTTTCGCGAAAATGTGCTGATTTTTCACTTTTCCCGTGAAAAATTTTGCTTTTCGCCAATGCAAAAATGTCTTCCTTTTCACCTATTTTAACACATTTTTTGCCAATTTTAACACATTTTTCGCTATATTTCCCACTGTAATATTACTATTTCTGAGGGCTGAAGTTTAGAAATAAGTGGCTGAAAGTCAAAGTTGTGAGTCCTACAGCAACATATGTCCTTTGCCCACAACACTAACTTCCTTCGTAATTTATGCTAGCACATTTTCATGATGATGTCAAGAGAGTTAAAAAAAAAAATAACTCCTGCAATGTGGCATATGTGTATTGTAGTGGTGGTAGTGGGAGTTTGGCTGGTATGGTTGTGATTTGTGCATGTATATAGTTTTTATTGTCATTTTTGCATCAAATCTCTATCCTCCTTCTCAGATTAGTGACAAACATTACTTGTCGCTTATAGCAGTTGTCCCAAGTGGGGTAGATGGTGGCAACCCTTCTTCACATCCCTGCTCCACCTCCTCATCTGTGCTGCTGTTAATATATTTATCCTGGCTTTGTCTGTCATGTGTGGTTTCTGTTACTACTACTACTATTACTAAAGTAGCTGGATGTTGATGTAGTTCTACTACCACTACTGCTAGCTGCCAAAGGTGCAGCACTTACAGCAGCAGCACCAGAGGTACTCGTCATATCTAACACTGTGGTTGTTAACCAGTGTTGTTGTTGCTGGGTACTCAATACAGGTGTGTGTGGCTGAGTGGGACTTTGAAGAGGCGATGATGCTGATGATGACTGATAGGGTGACTGTGGGATTTTTGACATCTGTACTTGTCCAGGGTCAGACTTTCCAATGGCTTTCTCAAACATTTTATAGACAGTGCTCTTTAAAAGTGGTGGAAGATACAGCCTTTGACTTTCTGCTAACCTTATAGCCCTGTCATCATCCTCACTCTCAACTTCACCTGTATCTGAACAAGAGAAGGATGCTTGAGGGATATATTCTAGCTCTGCATCATCATCAGTCATCATTGGGACATCCTCAGCAGCATCAGCATCACCTGACAGTTCTTGCCCTTATATTCCTCTAAGCTTTTAGAGGTCTCAAACAACTTCTTTTTACTTTTACTGTTACAAAATTTGCTACTACTTTGAGGACATGTGTTTTGGTGCTTGGTTGTCTCACTGTCTGATGCAGCAGGTGGTTCAGCTGCTACATCTTCATCTATTATACTATTGCCAGCATCATCAACACTTGAATGCAACTAGTTGTCATCTTCAGTGTTCTTCTTATATGGTTCTATATTTCTACTGGCACTGGTGGTGCTGGAACTAGTTTTGCTGGGACCTTGACAAACTGCATCCTCCCTTGGAGTATAGGGATCATCATCATTGATTGCACACTCTGCAGCAACCATTGCTGCAGTCAGTTTTTGAACTACTACTTTACTCTCATGTCCCTGCACTGCTCCACCCCTCCCCCTTCCCCTTGTGCATTTGCTAGACATTACACAACTACACTGTGTTCTTTTACTGTATGGTACACAACACAACTGATGGAGCTGTATGATGCCTTGCCAGAACTGTCTGTCGCTGTCACCTAAGATATATAGTTATTTATTCTTTTTTATTTATTTATTTTTGTTTATAAAAATAACCCTGCTGTCTTATCAGTCTGTCCAAAAAAATGATAACTGAAAACAAAATCAACAACTTCTTTCCCTAGACTTCCCCACCCAGCACAGAGACAATATCAACAAAGTCAGCAAGCAAATAGGTCCCTAGCTGCCTGTGTCTTGCCAGTCAAACTAATGGAATTTTGGAGTATTTGGGGGTCAATCTCCTTCCTCCCTTCTTATCCCCTATAGTGCCCCCAGACTCCCCTAATACAGAGAACAAATGTCCTACCTAAATTGTTCCCTTAACTAAGCTTCAATTCCCCTTTATTTGCCTATCTCCTCTAGCTCAAAATCATGCTTCTCTCTCCTCTCACAAACACAGGATGGCTGCTGTGAGAGCCTGACAGCCTTTACTATGGCTTTAGGAAACTTTTGTATGGTGGAGAAATATTTTCCTATCTTCCTATTGATTTCAATGAGAGGAAAAGGTGGGAAAAAGCAGAAAAACTGCACTTTTCACTGGAAATTATTCGCCAAGTGGAAAGTGCCATAATTCGCCGATTTCAGTTTGAGGTGAAAAGTTTCGCCCATCCCTATTCCCTGGATCAACAACCTATCTGCATTGAAGCCATTTATCATATTTTTCAATATTGTTCTGTGCTAGATAGGCATATTTTGCTTTGCTTTGAAAGCAGTTGCATTATCTGCAAGTACAACATCCTAAGGCAAAGAATTCCATAGCTTTACCACCCTTACTGTAAAGAATCCCTGCCTTTGTTTTAGTCGAAAGCGCCTTTCCTCTAGTCTTAATGGATGACCTCTTGTTCTTAGCTCAGCTCTTTGCGTAAATAATTAATTGGATAGTTCTTTGTATTGACCTTGAATGTATTTGTAAATTGTAATCATATCACCCCTTAGATGTCCTTCTCTAATGTAAACAAACCCAGTTTGGCTAGTCTCTCTTTATAACTCAGATCCTCCAATCCCTTTATCAGTTTTGTTTCACATCTCTGCCCCTTTTCCAGGTCAACAATGTATTTTTTAAGAACTGGCACCCAAAATTGTACTCCATATTCTACATGTGACCTAACAACTGATGAAGTGTGATGTCTTACCTTCCATAGCAAAAAGACAACAAGGAAAAGAGAGCACCAGATAGTGTAACAACGTTGATACTCTGTCATTCCAATAAAAATAGAAATATACTCACATGGATATGGGGTCAGAAAGTTGGTACCAACTGGTCTGACAAACTCACTTGTGGATATTTTACCCCATCGCCATCCCTATCCATTTTGGGGGGTTTCTTTTTTGAAAAGATATTTTTAGGTTATGATTTTTTGTGTAAATTATATTTGGGTATGGATCTATATATTTATTCAGAGCTCTACTGTATTTTGTAACAAATTTCTAAGTATTAGTTCTATACATACATACTATTACTACTCTTCTTTTTGTTGCTAAGTATAGTATCTCTCGCCATGGCCACCACCATTAAATAAGAGTTTTTTACCAAATCCTTAGGATAGCCCCTAGAAATTAATTTATCTTTTAGCACCTCTGCCTGCTTATGGAAATCTGTATCCTTTTTACAATTTCTACAGACTTTATGAAACTGGCCACCTGGAACTCCAGCCTTCCATCTTTCCAGGTGGCAACTACCATAGTATAGGTAATTATTAGTACTTGTTGGCTTAATATAAGTTTGTGTAATGATTTTATAAGCATCGTGTGAGAGCACCAGATCCAAATAATTAACCAACATCTTGTCAATAGGATATGTAAAAGAGAGATTCTGTTATCATTTTAGAATAATACTTTCCAGTTCCAGGACATCTCCCTGTCAAATGAGGAGCAGCTAGTTGATATATCTGCCATTGAAGACTAGCCCCACCCCCAAGCCTGCCATGCACTCATGTATAGGTTGGCATAGCTGGGGGTGAAGCTGGCCCCCATGGCAGCTCCCCTAGTTTGAAGGAACAAAGAGTCCTGGAACTGGAATAGTTACCACATAAAATGCAATCTATACTCTCCGACAGGAATTCCCTTTGAGTCTGAGACATGTCCAGATCTGGATTTAACAATGTAGAAACTGCCTTCAAGCCAATCTGATGGTCTATGCTGGTGTATAGGGATGCAACCTCGACTGTCGCTCGGACATAGTCATCCTGCCATGAAATATGGTCTAACTTTTGAAGTATGTGCTGAGTATCCTTAACATAGGTTCTAAGTTGAACCACATATTGCAGGAATGAATCTATGTACTGGGAAAGAGTCAACATCATGCAGAAAGTGTAATTTTTCTCCTATTTCAGTTTGAGGCAGAAATTTTCGCCTATCCCTACTCTTATGTGTATATGTGATACAGAGTAGCATTATTATTTGTATTACTAATAGTATTGCAATTTTCTGTATTTAACATGGTAAATTAACAAAATAGCTTTTATTATAAAATTATATTAAAAGGCATCTTTTGAGAAACCAATTTCCTGGAAGAAATATCTGAAATAATCATTGGTAAGACTAGGGGTGGGTGATAAGTGAGAAAATCTTCCCATTTGATGTTTCGCGAAAAAAAGTTTATTTTTTACATTACTAACCCTTTAAGCACACCATGCCAGTCCCGGACCACCACTGCCATACACATCTGCCATATTGTAGGTTGCACTTGTTTTTTGTATTTTTTTTTATCTCTTGACATCATTATCATGAATATGTGCCAGTGTCACTTACGCAGGAAGTTAGGCAAAGGACAAAAGCACTATGCATGCTAACAAATCTTTCAAGGCATATGTTGCTGTAGGACTCACAGCTTTGACCTTCAGCTACTGCACCCCTCAGTAGAAGTAATATTGTGATGGGAAATGTTCAACAATAAGAAACATAAGTGAAAAATTTGTTGGAAATGTCGAAAAGGAGGAAAATTTTCACACAAAAAAAAAATCATCTGTTTTTGCATTTAGAAGAGCTTAAAAAGTTGAGCTAAATGCAAAAAAAAAAGTATCTCTCAAACCTATATGGTTTAAGAGATACAGACATTTAAAGTTATTATTATTATTATTATTAAGTTAGACTACAAATCCCTTCATTGGAATGGTCTAAAACATGTGCCTGGTTTGCAAGCACATGTTTTAGACCATTCCAATGAAGGGATTCGTTGTCAATATCGCGATTGCGGCTCTGCTCCAGAGCCTCCGTGTTGACCGACACAGATCTCCTGCTGACAGCTTTACAGCTGCAAATGCAAAAAACTTTTTTTTTTTTACATTACTAACCCTTTAATGTGTGTGTGTGCGTGTGAAAGGTCTTATGACTGAAATGTCGACCATGTTCCTTTTGACCATTTGTGTCAATGAAGCTATCTTTGGAAAAGACCCATGGATAATGCCCTCCATTTATTTCTATGTTCCATCTAAATTTGGGATTGTGCACCTTAGCATGAAATTTTGAGCATGAGTACTACCTCCTCCCCACTCTTTTTACATATATATTATACATTATCATGTGTACATCAAATGTAAGCAATACTTCTTCTCAGATTACTGAAGCACATTATTTATTAGTCATAGTAGTGGTCCCAAGTGTGGTAGATGGTAGCAATGCTTTTTCACATCCTTCCACCTCCTCATCATCTATGCTACTGTTAATGCATTTGGCTTGGCATTCTGCTTGGAAAACTCAGGCACAGCTGTTGTGGAAAAATAACTGCACATTGGAATATATCATAGGGACACATGTGACATCAGTTCTCTGAATCCTCAGTTTTCTACAAAAGAAAATGGCAGCATGTCCACTGACAACATTTTGGCAACTGTGTCATCCCACAGGCATACTTTTGGATTGTTTTTGTGAGGTTTTTGACTCCTTCCCAGGAACTCAGTCAGTGAGGGTTGGCAGGACATGGCACAACCTTAACTGTAAATGTATTGCTTTAACATGATTAAAGGAGGAGGTGGAGGTAGAGGAAGTATGTGTGGGCAGTCTATAACTCTTTCCATCTCCTACAGCAAACCCAGAGTCATCAAACTCCTCTGCACCAGGAGCCATAGGTGTTATTTGGAATAAGCTAGCTGTTGGCAGTGGCACACTCTCTGACATATTAATAACATCTCTACTTCCCTTAGAGCACTAGGGAAATTTTGGAGGTCTTCTGCTGCTGTTAGTTGTGGCATCTCTATCCTACTGATAGTGTGCCTCCCAGTCAGACCTCTGTTTGTGCTTCAGGTGGGATATCATAGAAGAGGTGCCACTGCCTATGTCTGAGCCTGCTTTCCCCACACTAAAATGCTTATTTTACACATACAACAGGTAGCAACATGCTTAGCTTTTGGATCCTATGTGAAGTATCTCCATACTGTGCACTTCATAGATTGAGGGGTTCCTGAGGGGCTAATACTAGTACTACTGGGGCTAGATGTTGATGCAATTCTACTGCTACTACTACTAGGTATCAAAGGTGCAGCACTTCCAGCAGCAGCAGAAGCACTCGTCATAGCTAAGGTTATAGATGTTAATAACCTGTGTTGCTGTTGTTGCTGTTGCTGGTTACTCAACACTAGTGTGTATGGCTGAGTGGGACTTGGACAAGTCAATGATGCTGATGATGACTGACAGGATGCTGTGCACTTTTTGCCATCTTTGCTTATCTTCAGGGTCAGAGTTTCCAACAATTTATAGACAGGTGCATTGCTCCTTTTCACTGATAGAAGTTTGAGCCTTTGCCTTTCTGCTAATTGGCCATGTCATCATCTCTCTCACTCTCAACTTAATCTGTATCTGAAGAAGAAGAGGATGCTGGTGGGATATATTGTAGATTTGCATCTTCATCATAAGTCATCATTAGATCATCCTCAGCATCGCCTGAATGATAAACTATCCCCCTCCCGCCCCTTTTACTGATGTAACACTGCTCACCTCAGAGCAGCAACATTGTCTGGATGAATCGCAGCAAGGGACAATCCTCAGTGGGCATAAGGAAAAACCTGTCAAGGGGGGCAGGGTTTTCCTTATGCTCACAGTAAGAAGATTGTCCCTTGCAGCAACCTGTCCGGCCAAGATTCCACATCTGAGGAGATGCGGCTTACACTAGGTAAAAGGGGGAGGAGGGGGATACTTTCTCATTCAATTACTCTTGAACTACAACTCTGACAGTATTGAAATAAAACTCTCCATGGCTGAAATACTATGCAGATTAATTGAAGCTGCTTTTATTGTGAAACATTACTATCACTTTAAATGTGGCAAAAATAGCAGTCAATTTTGTACAGTACATTACAAAATGTAAATCTAATGTTTTAGAAAAGCATATCTTCCTGAACTGAACAAATTGTCAACTTTAAACAAAAATGAAATAAACAATGCATTGTGTCAGTTATCCATCTAAAGACATCAAAAGGCATATAATTTGAATGTAGACTATTTCTGCTATAGTGGCCTAATATTTGAGAATTTTGAAATGTGGTCAGTTTTCAGGTAGTGAACTATGTGGTTTGCTCATTTTTTCTATTTATTTTAGAATAATTATTTGTAATTAACATTACATTTTTGCATCTGTTTTTATACTCTTCTGGGCATTTTAAGTATTTATGACACAACATTCTGTGTGGTTAAACCGACTGAATGGTTTTGCATTTCATATTGACTCAAAATATATCTGTGGTAGTTAAAGTATCAAGCTTCCACCTTGCTCCATGCAAACACCGACATGAGTGGTTGCTCCTTCTGCCCTGCTGTTACACTGGTGTGTTATTATAATGTGGGTTTAATTTTCAAAATTCTGTTTGTAAAATTACATTTGTGCATAAATATCAAGCATAAAATGACAATACTAGGAAAACAGAATACAGTGTTAATAAACATTACTGTAAACAGAGCTACATTTAGCCAACACAGATCAAAATAATATCTCAGGCTTTTTTTACATTTATGCGATATATAAAAAGATTAAATTGCATAAAAGGAGATTTATTTAGGTTTAATGTCATTTCGTCAAGATATCATAGCAAAGTAGCAAGATAATGCCCCGAAAATGTGCTCAAATGTGGCTGCTTCATCTCTTCCATAATAAATCAGGAAAATGTTCTGAGAACCCAGGATTTTTACAATAAATACCCAGATTGTTTTTATAATATATTTAAATATTTATTAGTTTTGTATGCAGTTATGAACTTTACAAGACCAACTCCTGAAAATACTGCAAATTAAAGTAAAGTATTTTACACAGTTTTTTTTTAAATGTTGATATTGTGTTATATGTACTGTAGTAATACATTTCTAGAAAGGTACATTGTATGAACATAACCAGATGACTAAACACTGACATTTCTCAGATATGACAGCTTATTTCAGCACAGTATGGAAAAAGGTTAAAGGTTTCTTAAGAATATTATTGCTACTGGATTGGGTAAACTCTTGCCAGCTATTTTGCTCCAGACTTGCACAGATACATTTCATGGCAAACATTCCTTGAACATGTGGTTTCTACATTTAGCTATAAGTAATAGGGAGCTTTTAAAATCTATTTTCATTATATTGTAGATATTCCATTGGTTTTAACATTGTCATTTATGTAAAAGTTTGATTAAGTTATTATGAGAAACATTTTTTATTCGCTAGGATGTTCATCAGAAGCCATCATGCGCAGTAGAGACTGCCTGAACGCACAGAATGCTGGGAGCACAGAATTCTGGGAGTTCTGTGCTGGGAGCATTCTGTGCTTTCTGACAGTCTCTACATTGCATGACTGTGTCGGCGGCAGGAAGCAGAGCAGGACCGTCCTCTTAACCCTTTGAGTGCCAGAGGGGTACGCAACGCATTGCAAAGCAATGTGTTGCATACTCCCTGCCACTCAAAGGGTTAACATCACTCAGACCTTGGCCTGTGTACACGGGCTTTTGCACTATTAGGACTATAATTAGGTACTACTTAAGGCATTGGTTTGTTACAATATAGCAGATAAGATTTCAAAAGGCATGTTTTTCTTTTATCCTATGTTTCTCAACTAAGTAATCAACAATGTTATCCTATTGACATTAACTTATATATTTGTTAATGTGAGTAAGCCTCTATTTTTAAAAACAAGAACATTATAGACCCAAGAGAAAAAAATCTTGTTATGTGGCTAGCTTCCTGGCACTGTAACTCTTTTTTATAAAGTCTCTTCTGAGTTTCTGGAGGTGCTTGTCATGGTCCACCATGCCAGAACAGATGCAGTTTTATCTGATGGCTTGGCTGTATATGATGGAGTTATTTGTGTGTTTGTGTGGAAGCTATTGCTTTGCATAATACATGACTTTACACACATGCACATGGACTGCCATAGAGGCATCCACCACACTGGGACACAATGCATTGGATATCCCTTGATACCCAAAGGGTCAAATTCTACTAGCAGAATATTCATAACAGTAGGTCATATATTATACTCTAGGGTGTACAAACCACTCTTTGGAGTGCATTTGAAAATGCTAATAAGATTAATTACCTTTTTCACGCTCCAGTGACTTTGACCAGAGATGGCTAGGTGTAAAGAATGTATGGACCATATGTGTGTGCCCAGGTTCTACGTGTCATTTGTAGAGAGGGAGAAGTACCATTTTCTGTTGCATTCTTAAGTGAGCTTTCCACCACCAGTTGTTTCAGGTTAGGGGGCTGTTTAATGGAGATGAGTGGAGGTCTTAGGAATGTTCTTTTTAATCTGTCATCCATATATAGTATTTGGAGCACTTTGGGTTGGAGGTGACTGCTAATGGTACTCTGTTCTCTAGGGATGGGCGAAAATTTCTGCCTCAAACTAAAATCAGCAAAAATGGCACTTTCCATCTGGCAAATAATTTCCTGGGAAAAGTGCACTTTTTCACCTAGCTCATTCCATTGAAATCAATGGGAACTTTAAAGGTACACACATACCAAATATTATTTTATTTCCCAAAGGCAAAGTATAAAAGGGGCATGAGAGTGTCTGTTTTGGTGGAGTTGTGGGGAAAGAATTAGTTGAACAGGGAATTTTTTTTGGGGGGGTTTGTTTACTAGGATTGGGGGACAGTTAATAAAAAATAAATCCTAAATAAATAAAGAAAAGCCCATAAGGCAGGGTATAAAAGGGGTCTGAGGAGGATGCCTGTGTTGGTGAGTGGAGTCATGAATCAGTTGAACGGGAATTATTTTTGGGGGTTTGTTGACTGATATTTGGGGGACAGTTAATAAAAAAAAATAAATCAATAAAATAAAATAAGAAATTTGTTTGTAAAGTGATAGAGACAGGAACCCCCTGACATAAGCTGCTACTGGGGTGGACTGATACGTGACTTCATAGAGTATTTTGTGGAGGATGATTTGTTAGATTTGTTGTTAGAGTTAGAGGCCCAAACCCTGAGGAAACATTTATTTTAGGACTTAGGCTTATTAGAGGCACAAGCCCTGAAGAAACATTGATTTATAGGACTTAACCTTGTTTGGCACAAGCCCTAAGGAAGCATTGATTTGTAGGACTTAGGCTTGTTAGAAACAAACCCCCAAAAGGACTATGTTTTTACTTTTTTCAATGTACAAGGCCCTACTGGCCTAGTACCAGAAGGTTCATGTTGGCCATTGGCCACTGGCCATTGTCAAATGGCCTCCTCCTGAGTCCATAATTGAGGAATTTGCAACTGCTGTTCTTGCTGCTGCTGAGTTGACACGACTTGACACGACTGCCTCCAGTGATGCACCTGAGACAGTAGCAGCACAATAAGTAGCCCCCAGGCTATGCGGCGAAAAGAAGAAGTTGGCCATTAATTATTCTCCACTTGCCCCCCCTCCAAAAATCATAGGTGTGTTGTTATTAGAATATAAATGTTTCCCTTGATAGCAGGAACTGTGACTCTCATCAGCAACTGCAGTGTGCGCAGTGTGTGTGGTAAATAACATCTGGGGGCACAACTGTATCCAAACAACATGACACCAGAACCCAAGTACTGCCACTGTCACTATACCCATTGTCCAGACCCTGCTAAAGACACATGACAACTTGCTGATAGTTTAATAGTAATGATGAACCCTCCCTGCAAGCATCTTAGCATATTCTGCGGTATGGAATCTACTCAGATGCCGCTTGATTCACTGCTTGCAATTCTCCACAACCACACTGGCATGTGTGGTCAGTGCCCCACACAGTGTGCAATGATGATGAACTGCCACATCCTAACATCAACAGAGTGGCTATCATGGTGTCACGGTGTCTGTGTTTCATGTGTGATATCAGGGTTCTTATGCCAAGGTGTCTTCCCTCCTTTCCTCTTCCACTGACTTGTTACAAATTGTGCACAGTGCCTTTGGTGATGACTGCACTGTGCTTGCCTGAAGAGAAAAATAGTCCCAAACCCATGACTTTGGGGGAAGGAACAGGTGGAGAAAAATTTCCTTTTTCTTTTTGTCCTCCTCATTCCCCAGCAGCAGATAATGTGGCTGCTGTTGCTTCTACTGCCTCAGATTCAGCACTGCAACTAGGACTAGGAATATTGCTGGAGCTGGCTGCATCACTTGTTGACCCCATTCCCACTGTGTCCACGGTGGTCTATGGCACACTAGATTGCTCCTCAGCATCCTGCAGCCCTTGCAACTCAGCAGCAGAAGGAATTAAAGCAGTTGCAAATTCCTAAAATTCCAAAATGTCACTGCTAGTGGTGGTGCTGATGGCTATCCTCATCCCTGCCTCCTATTCCTTCTCAGTTTCTGCTAAAAAGGCCATCAACGTCTCTTTCAACCTAGCTTCTACAGCATCATCATCAACACCACCACCACACTAGTCCCTATGTACTGCTGCTGCTGCTCTATTACAGACATCTCACTGCAGCTTGGAGGAGGTGATGATGACAAACAATGTGCCAGAGGGTCCCCTATTCTCACACTTGACATTTCGTTTTGACCTGAAGAAGGCAGACTGTTAACAGCAGCAGTACTAGCAGCAGGCACAGGTAGCTGAGCTGTGCTCCTGCTGGTGGTTGGTGGTATTAATTGTGCGCCTGCTCTACCCCAACAACAGTTCTACCCTCTTAGTCTTCAGGATCCTGTTCCACTTGAACACTTTATGGAAGGGGAGGACTCCCATGGTCAGAGGAATGGTGTGGGCTCCCTAGCCTGCTAGTCTGGATGCTCTCAGATGTTTCCCCTTCCACACCAGCTGCTTCACCATTACTGCTACTACTACTAACACCAACCACATCAAGTTCAGCCGCAGAGTCTTCCTCCTCAGTCTCATAGTAACGAGTAATATGAGGATATTGTTTTTGATTACCCCCTCCTTCACTCCTAATGCTAACAAGCTGCTAGACCTTAGTAATAGTAGTACTAGCATTGGTGGAACTGCTTGGGAATGGCAAGTGTGATTTAGGGTTCCTTGCTGTCACACTTGGCATTGTCTTCACCCCCCAAGTACTACAAGACACACTAGCAGCAGGCAAGGTATTGGGGACAGCATGTTCAGCACTGGCAGTAGGTAAAGCACTGGTGGCAGTGGGGCAGCATATCTGGCAGCAGGTACGGCAATGGGGTCAGCAGGGGCAACACTTCTGGCAACAGGTACATCGCTAGTGGAAGCAAGGGCAGCACATCTGGCAGCAGGTACAGCAATGGTGGCTGCAGGTACATCACTGGTGGCAGCAGGGGTAGCAATGGTGGCACTGGCAGTAGGGACAGCATGTCTTGCAGCAGGCGCGGACAGCTGACCTATCCTTCTCTCCCTAGTACTATCCTTTTCTCCCTCCCTTCCCATTCCCTTTTCTCCCTCCCTTCCCATTAAATTCTCCACAATCCCATGGGGTGATTTAGGGGGACTGTGTCATGGTTTTAATGAACACTCAGACAATTTGGTTAAGGTAAAATTCAGCTTTATTGAATAAATAAAGAACAGAAATGCCCTTCACAGGCCCAGACCCAGACAGTGATGGAGCACTTCCGGATCTGACACAGGTAAGGGTACAATCAGCAGCAAGTATACACAAATAAATGCAATTGCAGAGAGTGGAACTGGAACAGAAACTGGAACTGGAACTTATCCTCAACAGTACCAACAAGGAAGTGTCCACAAGCGGAGGTAAGTACTGTAGGGCAAAATCCCCAATGGAACAGGGGAAACAGAGCGAGGCAACTAGAGTTGCCCAGAAGACCAGACAGTGGATAGCCCAAGTGGCAGGCGCAGACTCCCACGCTCGGAGGTTATGCCCAGAGGCAACCGGAGCAGGCACAGGCTGTATAAGTAACGCAACCGAGGCAACGGTAAAGGCACAGGCTGTATAGGTAGCGCAACCGGAAGCAACTGCAAAGGCACAGGCTGTATAGGTAGTGCAACCGGAGGCAATCATAAAGGCACAGGCTGTATAGGTAGCGCATCCGGAGGCAATCGTAAAGGCACAGGCTATGGTAAAACGAGACTGGAGGCAACAGTGGACACAGGCGGTAAAAGTACAGCGGGAAGTAATAGCCAAAGCCTGGATCAGTACACAGAGAGAGATAGTCAGCCAAAGCCTGGGTTGGTACTCAGAGAGCAGTTGTCAGCCAAAGCCTGGATCAGAACACAGAGAGCGGTTGTCAGCCAAAGCCTGGATCAGTACACAGAGAGCGGTAGTCAGCCAAAGCCTGGATCGGTACACAGAGAGCAGTAGTCAGCCAAAGCCTGGATTGGTACACAGAGAGCAGTAGGCAGGCACAGCGAAATCGGTACACAGAATCGATAGTCAGGCAAACCGGGTTGTCAACGGAATAGGCAACGAAGACAAGAGCAAGGTCAGGCAAAACCGGATCATGCATAGAACAGGATACACAGCAACACACGTCTGGTTAGGAACACCACGAAAGGGCACCCAAGGTAGTGAGAACAGAGTTTAAAAAGGCAATTGCTGGGCGGAGCAGAGCCCAGTATCCTATAAGAAGCAGCAAGCACCGACAGGAAGTAGCAATGTCGACAGACAAGAAATCACGGCACCGTGATAGACTGGACAGCATTGGTTCAGTATTGCTCACTTCCTCTTCTTCTAACTCAGCGGACACATAATAAGTGTCCTTCCAGTTCCTCATTTTACTACTCATAGTGATAGCAGTCACTATGATCCTCTTCTGCCTCAGTTTAAGAAACAAAAACAGCAGAACAGCACAACACTTCTACTTCGCTCTGCAGCTGCTTCTATTGTGTGTTACTTTGTGGAATACGTCACGTTTTTATAGCGAAAAAGCGAAAACAATGTAAATCAATGGGCGGAAACTTTCTAGCAACTGAAAAATTGTCAGGGACTTTTGGTCAATGGGAGAAAAATGCAGACATTTTACTCGCTGTTTTAAAAGTGGATATCTTCATGAAAAAGCCCACAATAACGTGCTTTTCACGGAATATATCACGGGAACACGGCGACAACTTTCACCCATCCCTCTTCCAGTGGTTGCTTATATTCAAGGAGATTTCTTCTGGGTACACTGGTGGCTCTCTGATATTTGATGTCTGTGATCTTGGCATTATATCCGTGACTGATAAACTCTCTCCTGGGAGTTTTAAGATGTTGATCTTAGTCATAAGTCTAAGCGTATGCAGTTTGGCTATAAAAAATATAATTTTTTGTGTGTCTAGGATGGAAACTGTCTAGTCAAATTCACTGGATTGTGAAAAGTGAACTGCAGTGTGGTGGATGTCTCTCTGGCAGTCAAGGGGATAAATAATAAAATGATGTGCATATTTTTTAAGTTCAGTTTTCATTCTTATAAGCTTGAAGAAGAGTCCTAGTTGTCTTGAAAGACTGGAACCAAAACCACTCAGTTAGCAAATAAAGGTATCAATTTTACTCTACTAGTCTCTTGCACTTTCTATGGCTAACATGATACCACACTGTACCCAACTAATAAGATGCATTGCTTGTCTATAGGGAAACAATTTTAATATATTACTTTTTCTGTTTTGTTATGTGATTATTTTGATGCATATAGCCACAAAATCATTGCTTGCTTAGTAAACACCCTCCTTTGAGATCTTTAGGTCAAATCTCACAATGTTTTAATCTTTATGTTTCATTGTAGAAAATGAACACATATTTCATTATTATTCTTTTTCTTGTCACTTGGCTCTAAATGAAGCATTATATTTTACCTCCATCATTTTCATTAAAATGTGTAGAAGAGTAACAATAAAACTTGAAGATGATTAATAATAGTTAAGGCCAACTGCATTAATGAAGTAATAAAACAAGAAAGCACCTGGAAGTGTGAGCAATCTATTTACTTTATACTATATATTATTTGATTGATCAGGTTCATTCATAGTAGCTAAGGAAATTTCTTTGTGTTCTGCTGGTAGAACAAAAAGAAGACTACTGTAAAATAAAAAGCCCAAATATGTAAAAGCAGCGCAGACAAGTTTGCCATATACATTTTACTTTTTACCCATTTAATGAAATAGGTGAGTGCAATATATTTCAATGTGTTTCACAGTTGTCTCACACTCATATGGTAAGTTCACTTTACTTCTTCAAAACATTTTACAAACAAAATATAGTATATAGTTTGGAACGAGGTGGTAAAATCAGACCCTATGTATACCATATAAAAAAATCAAACTCAGATATAGCTGATGAAAATAAAAAATCTTTAATAAATATTATATCATGAGTCCATGCAAGTGATATATATATATATATATATATAGATAGATAGATATATATATATATGTAGAGTTAATATTATAGCCATATTAGTCCAGTGATGTAGATGTAAAATAACAAACAAAATTAATATCTTGTGATACCTTTTTTATTGGACTAACAGAATATCACGGAGTGACTAGGAATAACACACTGACAAGTACAACTGAACTTAAAGTAAAACTTTATTAAGTAATGAAAAGGCAGGGTGCAAGGCAACAGGCAAATAAATGACACAGTAGTATGACAATGAAGCAAGTGACAGTTGACAGTGGCACACATTCACGAGACCAAAGAGGAACAGTGTAGGCACTTTCCTCAACCTTCACAGGACAGGTGGATAACAGCGGAATTGCCCTTGATTACCCGGTTAGGTGGGTATAGTGCAGAGCACTCTGTACCCAGATAGGATGGCACACCTTCACAAGACCAGAGAGGAACAGTGTAGGCACTTTCCTCACCCTTCAAAGGACAGGTGGATAACAGCAAAATGGCCCTTAGACTACACAGTAAGTGTGAGGCAGTGCAGACCACTCCCCAGCACTGAGTCGGCAATAAACGGAGCAGACCAGTATCCCAATAGGGGATACGCAATAACGTAGCCGATGGAGATAGGCTTAGGCAACACGGACTGGCACGGCCACGGGAGGTCAGACACATGGAGTGACCGACAAGCGCAGCTTCAAACGGAAACAAGAGCAAGCAGAAGGCACAAGCAGAACAACAACCAACCCGTACAACGGGAAGGTAACAGAGCTCAATGTAAAGGTAAACCAGGAGACAGCCAAGGGTCACACCGGATCGGTAGTAAGACGTCGCCAATGGTCGTAACCGGAACAGGTAGTCGGTGAAGCCAGAGGTCAGAACCAGAACGGGTAGTCAGATGAGCCAGGAGTCAGAACCGGAACGGGTAGTCAGACGAGTCAGGAGTCAGAACCAGAACGGAAGTCAGACAAGCCAGGAGTCAGAACCGGAACGGGTAGTCAGACGAGCCAGGTAATACACAGGAACGGTAAGCACCACACAGAAATAAGCTCAGGTACACCACGAAAGGGCACTGGAAGTGACACAGCTGAGGTTTAAAAACCCTGATGGGTAGGTGGAGCAATGACCTCATCAGCGTGGTGCCCTATAAGAATAGCAACTCAGCAAGAGCGACATTTAGATAGTAAACAATGTCGCTCCAGGGCAATGACAGTTACAGGCAATCACGGGGCACCGTGATACAGAATTATGGATTGACAAGTTTCGAGATAAACTCCTTCTCAAGTCTAAAGCATTTCTGAGCACAAGGACACAGAATTCACAGTTAAAACAGTTAATATAGTTAATACATTGAATTCAAAGCTGTGTTGTTTGCTGGGGTTAACACAGCGGGACTGCTGATAAGACAGGGACCAAGAAAAAATTCACATTCTTCTTGCAGAGGGTCGTAAATACCCTGTGCAAGTCAGAGTGTGGGGGAAGGGAAGAAAGAGAATTAAAATACAGGAGATGGTATGGGAGAGGAGAGAGTTAAAAAAAAGAAAAGATTGCACATATTAAGAATGCTACAATGCCAACAATCCATGTGTATATGTGTGTATGTATGTGTATGTATATAGCTACCTATATGGGCACAAGTTGTATATAGGCCTGCATGCCCATACTGGATTGCACAGGGTATTTACGACCCTCTGCAAGAAGATTGTGGATATTCCCTTGGTCCCTGTCTTATCAGCAGTCCCACTGTGTTAACTCCAGCAAACAACACAGCTTTGAATCCAATGTATTAACTGTTTTAACTGTGAATTCTGGGTCCTTGTGCTCAGAAATGCTTTAGACTTGAGAAAGGGAGTTTATCCCAAAAGCTTGTAAATCCATAATTCTGTTAGTCCAATAAAAAATGTTGTTTGTTATTTTACATATATATATATATATATATAGAGAGAGAGAGAGAGAGAGAGAGAGAGAGAGAGAGAGAAATCCACCAAATTGGAAAAGTACACCAAAAATATCCAAATTTACTCTAGTGATTCACACTGAAACAATAAAACATACACTTTTTTTTCTGAAACTGTATTAAAACCATACCTACCATGCTTCCAGAAAAAAAAAACATGTAAATCTAAAGATAATCAACTTTCAATGTTCTTAATAAATCCCCTCTAATGTACAACTATATACCATATAAGAATTATCCACAAAAAGTAAAATAGATGGAGAAAATATAAAAATGTTAAAAATAGACAGCCATTAAATTCCATCAAAACATTTGTCAGTCACACATAATTATACTCCATCCATTTATTTTGCGTACCATATATCCAAAAGTCTCCAGTCTCCAGATCAGTGGTTCTCAACCCAAGCCCTCAGTGGCCACTAACAGGCCAGGATTTGAGGATTTCCTTGTTAGAGCACAGGTGAGTTAAAGGGATAGTAATGTTTCATAATAAAAGCAGCTCTAATTAATCATCATAGTATTTGGACTTTGGAGAGTGTTATTTCAATTCTGTCAGAGTTGTAGTTCAAGAGTAATTCAATAATAAAGTATCCCCCTCCCACCCCTATTACTGATGTAACACTTTTCAGCCAAATCAGAAGGGAGGTGCCCAGGTAGACTGCAGAGAGGGACAATCTTCAATTAAGATAAGGGAAAAACCTGAAAAACTTGTCCAGGGGGGCAGGGCTTTCATTGTTCTAATAGAAATAAAACTGTTCCCTGCTGTTATCTGTCTGGTCTTACAACTAGATTCCACATCTGAGAAGAGATGGCTTACACTAGGTAAAAGGGGCGGGAGGGGGAAACTTTGCTTATGAATATCTCTCAAAGCATAAAGGTTTGAGAGATAAGACTTATATCGTTCTTCATATTTTTTTAATGCCTACAAAATAAAATAAAGATAAAATGAAGTATTACTATCCCTTTAATCAATCTGAATGAGCCTCTGATCACCACACCTGTGCTCTAGCAGGGACATTCCTACATCCTGGCCTGTTAGTGGCCACTGAGGGCACGAGTTGAGAACCACTGCTCTAGATAATTCTAGTGGTGTACTCCTTTATGAGTTAAACTTTTACAGATGGGTATAATATATTTTCATATATAGGGCATACAGTGGTATATAAATTTATGGGCTCCTAAAAGTCCGTTTGGCCAAATTCTGCACATAAGAAGTATACTTCACTGATATAACTTTCATATGTCAAACATATCTATGGTTCTAATAGTCAATATTTTCGTTATCTTCCACTTACAATGATTGACATTGGGTCCCTTCACATGAATGACTGCAACAATTTCACAGACGAATGAGTAATACAGATGTACATGGGCTTATTATGTATATAAGCAAATAAACCTTGTTCAGCTGATTAAAATGTGTGCTAAACTCACAGTTCTACTTTACGCTCAGTTGCTTTCTTTAGCCCACTCTAGTTGGCATCTGAATTCCAATTATTTCCTCTCAGTGTACATCCGCATCTGTGAGCGTGCTAAACAACATAATTGTAACGGTTTGTTTGACTCACAGACTTAGAGTTAGGATAAAAAACACAGCTTTATTAAATACAATAATACACAAAGAACCCTCACAGGTCCTGTAATATAAAACTTATAGTACAGACACACGACAGGTAAATTAGGCCCACACAGGTCCACCACAAATATAGGAGACAAACAGTTTATGCTGACACGGGTCAGGCAGATGATAAGGTTTCCAGGTTTCAGCAATGCAGGAGTTAACGTTCATCAAGATAGGAAAACAGTCCCGTTTGTGAAGGTATTGAGCTGATTCTTAAACATGCCAAAGACTGAATTCACAGCGAGTACCAGTCCACTGAAGTAAACAGGAGCGCTACCGGTGCTGACACAGAGGCAATACTAGCAACCGGTTTTGGACAGAGTAGAGCGTAACCAATGGCAATGTACCGGTGCAATCACGGAGACAACACTGGCAACCGGTTTTGACAGAGTGGAGCGTAGCCAATGGCAATGTACTGATGCAATCACGGAGGCAACACTGGCAACCGGTTTTGACAGAGTGGAGCGTAACCAATGGCAATGTACCAGTGCAATCACGGAGGCAACACTGGCAACCGGTTTGGACAGAGTGGAGCGTAGCCAATGGCAATGTACCGGTGTTATCACGGTGGCAACACTTGCATCCTGTTTAGACAGGATGGAGCAGAGCCAATGGCAATGTACTGGTGCTATCACGGAGGCAACACTTGCAACCGGTTTTGACAGAGTGGAGCGTAGCCAATGGCAATGTACCGGTGCTATCACAGAGGCAACACTTACAACCGGTTTTGCAGAATGGAGGACTAGGCCAGAGGTGCTCCGTAGAGCCAAAATGGGACAATACTAGGCAAGCCTGCGGGAACGTCAGCCAGGCCAGATCAGGACACAGGAGCAGGAACGTCAGCCAATCCGGGTCGGTACACGGTAGCAGGAACGTCAGCCATGCCGGGTCAATACACAGGAACAAACACTGAAGAATAGTCCGGCAATCCAGGTCGGTACACAGGCGCAGGAACTGGAGAGCAGTTCATAAGCAAATGTAGCACTGCCACAGGAACACCATGAAAGGGCAATGTGTGGGTGCAGAAGCCCAGTATATAAAGGCTATACTGGGCGGACTTAACACAGGGCAACCAATGAGGACCTCACATTGGATAACTGACAGAAATAATAAACAAGGAATCACGGGCACCGTGATAATAATATTGACATGCACGGCAATCTCACAGTACTGCTTTCCTCTCAGTTGCTTTCTTTTGCCCACTCAAGCTAGCTTCTGAATTCCTATAACAGCCTCTCAGTGTTCTCCCACTTCTGTGAGCTCAATCACTGGAGAGATTGATGTGATTCATAAAGTAACATTTCTTGTAGTCAGGGACCATTGATGGCAATTCTGTGTAGCAGATTAGACTATCATAACTGACTTCTTATCCAACGCATTTCGAGATCAATCTAATTTCTTCTTCAGGGAATAATTAGACGACTGTCAATGTCAATAAAGAAACACAGATTAATGAGCCATTGTTGTATTCCTGTGTGTTAATGTAGCAGTTCGACCCATACTCTAAGCTCCAATAGCTGTCTATGCTGTCAGAGTTCACAGTCCTAACTTTTACAAACTAAGATGGAGAAGTTGTAGGGATGCGCATTGTGGACCCCTGTGACAACAAAAGGTTTATAACATTAAGAATATATTGTCAGACTTCTTAATTCATTCAGAAACTGAGATAACTGGCAAAACAGTTGCTACATGCAACAGCTTGTCTTACGATTCTGTCCTTACATAAAATAGCTGATCATCTGTTTGTAGTCCACAGTGGACTATGTTCAGATCCGCTAATTGAATGAATGAATGAATATGTTTATATAGTACCACAACTGTACGCAGCGCTTTACAATTTAAGGGTTTTGACAATACAGGGTTACAAGTGCTTTGCAAAGTGAAACACTGGAAATGAGGTTCCTGCTCGAAAGCAATATATAAGTATATAAGGGTCAAGTGCTGAATACAGTTCCAGTTCCAGAGTTCTGGTTAAGATAGGGGACATAATTTAAATAATTTATAAAAAGTCTATGATGTGCAAAGTCAGAGCAATGTAGCATGATTAAGTTTTCTTAAGGAAGCATAGTTTCAATTGTGACTTGAAGAGCATCAGAGAGGTGCAGTGGTGCAGAGTGGGAGGTAGAGCATCCCAAAGATAAGGCGCAATGAGAGATGCATGTAAACAGTATACTCACAAAGCACTCCCCAAGGCAAATGGAGTGTCTTGTGAGTCTTTTATTTACGTGAATCAGCTGATTGTTGGATAGGCCACTGTGGACTAGAAACAGCTGATCAGTTGTTTCACGTAAAGACAGAAGTGGCAGAGAAGAAGTTACATATGACAGCCATTTTTCAATTCTTTGGATGAACTGTGACACTATGCAACTGATTCTTACTGTTATGACCCCTTCATTGCCACAGTAATGTGCAATGAACATTATTATGGCATTCAAAGGGTTAAGAGAGTGCTAGTGGTGCTCCTGGTGCTGATTTCTGAGCATACCCTCTCCACCCCTCCTTTCCATCTCTCACACATTGCCAACATTTCATCAATCCTACATGCTAATTATTAAAATATCTCCCCTGATCCTTGCATGGATAATTATTAGTGAATATTGTGAAGTGTGTCTTATTCTCCATGTCAAAATGACTGCTGCTTATTGCTAGACACTCTTCACAAATAAACCTTAGTGAATCTCCCTCAGGGTCATCTAAAGGACATTGGCCTCATAGTGGGGGAAAAGTGAATATGTTGCTCTCTCTCTTTTTGAAAGAGATACTATCCAATTCAAATGGCTACCTGTTCACATATTTATAAGCAGTAAAGTACATTGGATGCCTCTGTAGTATTCAAAGGGCTAGAAGTTCAATTTCTCCACTGTGGGACTATTGGTTTGATCCATTATACTTCTTAGGTTTCTGTAGAAAGTCTTCATGTCTACTCATTTTAATCAATTAGAAAATGAAAATCTAGACTGCTATTTATAGCAAGATTTTATAGTTAAATCCTTCTAGAACTAGACCATTTAAAATAAAAAGGATAAAAAATGCAGGGTTGATATAAATACGAGAGGCTACCTTAAAATGTCTACTTTATAATTTCAACATTCTTTTGAAAAACTCCTCAACCACATACTTCCAAGACCTGTCATACAGATGATTACATGGAACACATTGAGAGGTAATTCACTGAACACTTTTCTAACATTCAATGGTAAGCTTAAGCAAAAAAGTTTTTCCTTCTGCTGGAATTTTAGAAGAAAAAGAACATAATTCTTCTCTTTTTTCAGAGAAATTATCATGGATAGAAAATCCAGTTACATTTCTTTTATTTCAACCATCAATGCAATTCCAGTGAGAACTTGACAACTTCCGCTTATTCAAGTATGCCCCTATGGTGCAGCAGGTTTGCCCCAGAATTTCTAATCTTTTGTTTTCTTAGTAAGGCTCTAAGCAAGCAATGAGGAGAAGTTTATCTTAGTTTTAAATGTATAAAATGGATAGAATTAATGGAATTATCATTGAGTAACATTAAGAAAACTGGGTAATCATAAGATAAACAGTGATGTCACAGGAAAGATTTCAGATTAAAATTCCAATTTTTCCAATTAAAATTTCAATATTGTATAATTTTGTAATGCTCGTTTATTGTGAGAAGACATTCATTTTAAAGAATCGAGTATGCTAGATACATAAGGATACATATCCATGACAACTTGCAGAGAAAAAAGTATCCCAAGCCCAGAATTCCAGGTTTATCCATAGCATGCAATGAGTTGGATATTGAGGTTAGTTGTAGAAGTGAATTTGATCACATGCCCTTTTCATACAGTATGTAAAGAAATGAAGATATTTTTTATCACTAGCATAATTCCTTCGTGGAAATATGACATAGGGTGCCTGTATTTAATACTTAACACTTTTCTCTTTACATAGGAAAAGAACAATCATACCATAAACTAGAAGGTGACAAGAGAACAGGCTCAGATTTCCCTTATATAGAGAATGAGGAATCCCATAATTCTACACTCGAACTAGAATGGGACATGGAAACAGAATTAGAAGAGCTTGAACCTGAACAAATTGAACAAGATGATTTTACTGAACACCACGTAAAAGATGCAGAAAACAATGCAAACACTACATTGAGTCAACCGTCTACTTCACCAAAAGGACGCTTTTACCGTTTGCAAGAGGAGCCAGAATATTTTTCACATTATGCAGAATCAGAACCAAAAAAGACCCCCCAGCACTGTTGCAGGTTATTAAAAATGCTTTGCCCATTACTTTTTGCATTTGTTTCAGGAATTTTAATAGGATATTTTTCCAAAAGAAGTCCTTTGTCCCTTGATTGCACTGTAAGTGAACTCTCTTCTTCAAGTGAAATCCAGTTAATCGAGGAGATACTTTATAAAATCAACAAGAAAAATATTGAGAAACATTACAGGTATGCAATTTTCTATGCTCTTTATATGAAACATATTTTTGTTATTCTTTCATACTTAATTTACAAGCAAGAGTTTGTGTAGCTTAAAAAAAGCAGATAATACTACTTGGTCACATCACCTGAAAATATATATTGTGATAGTAAAATTCAATAGGAATGCATTCACGGTATATGTTTGGTTATGTCCTAAATCCATTACAATGATTTGCAATGTTTTCTTTTTCAAACTGTTTATTGCTTCAAAAATGAGAAGCTATAGCTTCAATGAGATGATATAATCTCCCATCATCTGGTTGGTTCACTCACTCAAGGGCACAGCCTCCAACACCTACCAGGTAACTTATGTAGGTGAGTAGAACCCCAGGGTAATATGTATTGGAAATTGATGAACAGTCCAAAATGACAAGTACCAATAAATTGTCACTTTCCTTGACCTCTGCCATAAAGGATGGTTATGCTGTATCTAACCTTTCCATTAGATTTGTTTGATTTGGAAAATTTGACAGTTAAATCAAGGGAAAACCAACTCTATCACACCAAGTTCCAAATGTTAACTTTTTAAATACCAATATTCACTTCTTAAATTTTCCTTTCATCTTAACTCTCAAAGTAGGTTGATTGATGTATTTTAATATATGGTTGGGGGCATGTGGTTAATCTGAGTTGAACAAAACAGTACTCTCCGTCTAATTAGCTAAGGAGTATTTTTCTCTTAAATACCTTAGTAATAACCAAAAGATAAAAATAAAAATTATATCAAGGGTAGCTCTGTTTATATGTTTAATAAATATAAATATCATGCGGAAGAACTGAGAACGATAAAAGACCGAAATGCCTATATTTCTTCCACTGAGAGTAGCCTAACAAAAGAATGTATCTGTTGATAATCTTGTGATGTCTATTTTGCATTACCTGCCCAAGATCCTCAGGTTTTTGGATGATCCAATATGTAGACCTATCATATCCGGGATAGTGTCTCTGAATTTGATGATGAGTGAATGGGTTGATTCCTATATGCAAAGCAGTACAGAAGGCTGTACACGCTGCAGTCGTACGAAGTACATACTGCCCACGCCGCAGCTGATAAAGGAGTGGGGTGCTCCGAATTCAGACCATAGGTGTGCAGAGAGGACTATGGTCTGAATTCAGCCCTGGCGAGAGCAGTCTCTACTGTGCATGACTGCACCGCAGCCATTGCTGCCTGGCACTGTGGCCCATGTACACTGGGCTGTTCAACTAGTAGATGTACTAAAAGAATGCATCCTAGATGTAATTTATTATGTTTTATATCAGGGAAGGGCAACACAAGGCCCTCCAGCTATTGTTGGTTTACAATCACCATCATTCTCATTCAGCTTTTATTTGTATGAGGATGATGAAAGTTGGTCCCCCAACGGTAGCTGAATTACTCAGGTTGCCTATGTCTACATTAATTCATGATTATACTGAGTGTGCATGTTACCTCCAATAAGACTACAATGGGGACCATGTTTTCATTATCATATGCCAACCTATTCATGAGTTGTTTATAGGAATCCCATGTCTTGAAGATATCAATAACTTTTTAAAACTTCTTCAGAGTTCATATTCAGTAATTATCTGCTGTTAGTTTGTGGAGTTGAAGCAAAAACTGCTATTCATGGCCATATGATTTGACATATGTGTTTGGTGACACTAGCAATAATAATTGTGAACAAAGAATGACTACTCACACTCTAACCTATTTGTGAGACTGGCCCTGGCCTTCAGCATTCTCCCAGTACATACATTGCTGCTTAATGTATATGAAATATAATAACTTGCATGTATCCTTGCATATCATTGTACAATAATGTATTTCTTGATCCATTAAGTGATTCAAAAATCACTGAATGACTTTTAGGAAAGAGGTATGTTGTAGCTAATGATGAGCAAAGCATAATAATATACATATTAACAGAGTTTATGAGGCTGAAAAATGACATGCATCCATCAAGTCCAGCTCATGACAAATCATGTTTGTTGATCCAGAAAAAGGCAAAAAACAAACAAACAAGAAAACATCAAAGCTATTCCCAATTAAGCCACAAGTGGGTAAAAAAATCCTTCCTGACTAAATGGTAGTCAAATAGTTCCTTGGAACCGATCTGCTTCGAAGCCAACTGTCTTAATTCTCAGTATTGTTCTGTGCTATATAGGTATCTATGACTTTTTTGAAAGCAGTTACAGTATCTGCAAGCACAGCATCCCAAGGCAAAGAATGCCATAGATTTATCACCCTTACTGTAGAAAAATCCCTGCCTTTTTACTAATCTTAACCCCTAGAGTGCCAGCTACTTACGCCATACGAGTGGACACAGCTTTACCTGCTGTGCCACGCTCGTACGGCGTAAGAGTGAAATGCGGTCACTGCATGAGCCGGTATAACTGGCATGCAGTGGCCGCATTAAAAAAAAAAACCCTGGCACTCGTGGGGAGGCATGAGGATCACTCCTCATGCCTCCCCAGTTATTGATCTCCCAGCCGATCGGGCTGGGAGATCAATAAACACAAAGGAGAAACAGAGTTTCTCCTTCCCCCTCTCTCCTACCCGAACTTCCAGGTAGGAGTGGGCGGGACCGGGGGAATCCTCCAAACGTCATCGATGACATGGTCACCGATGACGTTAGGGAAGTTTCCCCGGTCCTGTTCACTCCTACCGGTGGTAGGAGAGAAGGGCAGGAGAGCTCTTGCTCTCCTGCGGTCGCCTCATTGATCTCCCAGTCTATCGGCTGGGAGATCAATGACTGAGGGGACACCAGGAGGGGTCCTGATGTCCCCCACGAGGTCTGAAAAGTTAAAAAAATAAATAAATAAATAAATAAAAAAAATTAAAGTAACCCTGTGAGTGCCACAGGGTCCCCAGCACATTGCTTTGCAATGTGCTGGAGACCCCTGTTGCACTCACAGGGTCAATTCTTTGGGGGGGATTTTTTTTCTTTTTAAAGACCTCATTGGGGGGATCAGGGGGGATCCTGATGCCCCTCAATGAGGTCTATAATTGCAAAAAAAAAAAAAAAAAAAAAATGTAACCCTGTGTGTGCCACGGGGGGGGGTCCAATGCACCCCCCCTCCTGTGGCACACACAGGGCTTTTATCATTATTTTGTTACCAGAGATTGTTGGGGGGCCATCAGGATTGCTCCTGATGGCCCCTCAACAAGCTCTGATTACAAAGTAATGATAAAAAAAAAATAACCCTCTGAGTGCCACAAGGGTCCAATGCATTGCTTTGCAATGCGCTGGAGACCCCGGTGGCACTCACAGGGACACTTTTTTTGATAACTTTTTTTTTTTTTTGGTAAGACCTCATTGGGGGGATCAGGGGGGTTCGTATACCCCTCAATGAGGTCTATAATAAAAAAAAGTAAATTAAAAAAAAAATTAACACTGTGTGTGCCACGGGGGGGCAATGCAGCCCCCCTTCTGCGGCACACACAGGGCTTTTATCATTACTTTGTTATCAGAGATTGTTGGGGGGGGGGTCATCAGGATTGGTCCTGATGGCCCACCAACAAGCTCTGATTACCAAGTAATGATAGAAAAAAAAATTAACCCTCTGTGTGCCACAAGGATCCAATGCATTGCTTTGCAATGCGCTGGAGACCCCTGTGGCACTCACAGGGTCACTCCGTTTGTGGACATATATATTTTTTTTTACTAAGACCTCATTGGGGAGGGATCAGGGGGTCCTGATGCCCCTCAATGAGGTATATAATAAAAAAAAAATTAAAAAAAATTTAACCCTGTGTGTGCCACTGGGAGAGGGGTTCAATGCAGACCCCCTTCCTGTGGCACACACACAGGACTTTTTATCATTACTTTGTGATCAGAGCTTGTTTGGTGGCCATCTGAATACAAAGTAACGATAAAAAATTTAACCCTTTGTGTGTCCAGTGGATTGCAAAGCAATGCATTAGGCCCATGTGGCACCCAAAGGATTATTTTTTTTCCCCTTTAATTTTTTATTTAGACCTCATTGTATGGGTTCTGATGCCCCCAACGAGGTCTACACAAAAATATTGGGGGAAAAGCCCCAAAAAATGCAGGTGCCACAGGGGGGGTCCAACGCAGTGCTTTGCAATACGTTGGACCCCCTGTAACACACACACACACTTTTTTTTTTTTCATTATTCTGTTTTTAGACCTGGATGGGGGACACCAGGAATGTTCCTGACACCGCCTCCCCAACGAGGTATGAATACAAAATAATAATTAAAAAAAAAACCTCTTTGTGTGCAACAGAGGGTCCAACGCATTGCTTTGCAGTGCATTGGGCACCCTTGTGGCATGCACAAAAAATGCCTCCGATTCCCCCCACACACACACACACGTACCGTATTCCCCTGCCTGGTTCCACAGCCAACTGGCAGTCCCATTCCCCAGCCTGTCCCCCAGCCTGTTTCCACTGCCTATTGGTAGACTCAAAGTACCAGTATGCACTAGATTCAGGCTGGGAATCAAACTTTGTATGAGGGGGACATACAGTGCACACTGGTAGTCACAGATCTCCCATACACACTCTCAGTCACTGCCCCACCATCTCCACCATCCTTGCTCCTCTGCTCATACCCACACACACTGCCTAATCCCTCACCCTCCCACACTGTTACACTGGTAGTCACAGGTCCGCGCGTACACTGGCTGACGCCCTAGCTTCTTTCATCTGTTAGCCACAAAATCACACATACACTGTTTGCTTTCCCATTCCTATTTCACTGGTAGGTACGCTCATGTCACTCAAATTGGTATGTCAACCCACAGCAGTTGAGTACCATTTTTCTTAGGCTGGCAAGAAGTCCTCCTAGGAAATCCCACGCCATTGAACCATTTTAGTATCTTTGAAGTGACTGAAGTGTAAAAGAAATGTTTGTTTGTTTTCCTGTAGCACCACATTCTGGAAATAGTTGTGCCAACTAACTTAGGGGTAAAAAGGCAAGTGACCCCTCATTAGATGCGGCATGTTGTCTTCTTTCCAAAATGGTATAGTTTATCTACCTTTTCTTCACTTCTGAAGGTGTTATAGCCATTTTCATAGAGGCAAGTCAGGTTTGAGAAAATGTTAGAAACATCAGTTTGTAGTAGGTGTAGTTTTCTACTTCTAGCACTCACTAAGGTAGTTCAGCTCATACCAATGGGGTGTCGTTTGACTCCTAAGAGCACTAGCTAATGAATGCAGTTGAAAATTCCATGGTTTTCACAGAGCTCCATACATTTGAAGGGGCAGAAATGTAAGAAAATGCCTTTTTTTTCATTAGTGCCACCTCCTGGAAGCATTTGTGCATACCAGCCTTTGGGTATGAAGGCAAGTGACCCCTCATTAGATGCGGCAGGTTGTTTTCTTTCCAAAATGGCATTGTTTTCTACCTTTCCTGCATATCTATTATGGTTATAACCATTTTAGTGCAAGCAGATAATTTAAGAAACAAAAGTGTCAGGTTTACGTACGTGTTCCTAGCACCCACATATTGTATGTTAACCCACACAAATGGGCTACCATTTTTCTCATGTTGGTAGCAGGTACTGAATACAGCAGGAAATGTTATGGTTTTCAAAGATTTTAGTATCTTTGAAGTGGTGGAAGTGTAAAAAAAACATGTATTTATTCCCATAACGCCACCTTTTGGAAATATTTGTGCACTTCAGCCCAGGGGGTAGAAAGGCCAATGACCCCTCATTTGATGCGGGAGAATGTCTACTTCCAAAATGGTATACCTTTTATACCTTTCCATCATGTCTCTAACAGTTATGAACATTTTAGTACAAGCAGCCATTTTCGAAGAAGCAAACAGGTAGGTATAGTTATGCGTTTCTGGCACCCCTAAGGTATGTCGATTAATTCCAATGGGGTGTCATTTTTCTCCAAAGAGCAGTAGCTAATGAATACAGTTGGAAATTCCATGGTTTTCATAGATTTCCATACAGATGAAGGGGCAGAAATGTAAGAAAATGCCATTTTTTTCCTATAATGCCACCTTCTGGAAGCATTTGGGCACAACAGGCTTGGGGTAAGAAGGCAATTCACCCCTCATTAGATGTGGCAGGTTGTCTTCTTTCCAAAATGGTATGGTTTGTGTAGCCTTTCTTCACTTCTCTAGTTGTTATAACCATTTTTGTACAGACAAGCAATGTTTGAGAAAATGTTAGAAAAATTAGTGGTTGCAATAGGTGTAGTTTGGTACTTGTAGCGCCCACTAAGGTAGGGGAACTCATACCGATGAGGTGTCATTTTTCTCCTAAGAGCACTAGCTAATGAATACAGTTGGAAATTCCATGGTTTTGATTTCCATACAGATGAAGGGGCAGAAATGTAAGAAAATGCCATTTTTTTCCTATAGTGCCATCTTCTGGAAGCATTTGGGCACAACAGGCTTGGGGTAAGAAGGCAATTCACCCCTCATTAGATGCGGCAGGTTGTCTTCTTTCCAAAATGGTATGGTTTGTGTAGCCTTTCTTTACTTCTCTAGTTGTTATAACCATTTTTGTATAGACAAGTAATGTTTGAAAAAATGTTAGAAAATTTAGAGGTTGTAGTAGGTGTCTTTTTGCACTTCTAGCATCCCCTGTGGTAGGTGAACCCATACCAATGGGGTGTCATTTTTCTCCCAAGAGCACTAGCTAATCAATATAGTTGTAAATTCCATGGTTTTCACAGATTTCAGTACTGTTGAAGTGGCAGAAATGTAAGAAAATGCCATTTTTTTCTATAGTGCCACCTTCTGGAAGCATTTGGGCACAACAGGCTTGGGGTAAGAAGGCAATTTACCCCTCATTAGATGCAGCAGGTTGTCTTCTTTCCAAAATGGTATGGTTTGTGTAGCCTCTCTTTAATTCTCTAGTTGTTATAACCATTTTTGTATAGACAAGTAATGTTTGAGAAAATGTTAGAAAATTTAGAGGTTGTAGTAGGTGTCTTTTTGCACTTCTAGCATCCCCTGTGGTAGGTGAACCCATACCAATGGGGTGTCATTTTTCTCCCAAGAGCACTAGCTAATCAATATAGTTGTAAATTCCATGGTTTTCACAGATTTCAGTACAGATGAAGGGGCAGAAATGTAAGAAAATGCCATTTTTTTCCTATAGTGCCACCTTCTGGAAGCATTTGGGCACCACAGGCTTGGGGCAAGAAGGCAAGTTACCCCTCATTAGATGCGGCAGGTTGTCTACTTTTCAGAAATATATAGTTTTATATAGTTATTCCACTGTTTTAGGGTAGTTTTACCACAAAAACCCTAGAATGTGCATTTTAGTTTATAAAGTTGAAAATGTCATTTTGCGCTGCTGGTAATTAGGGCTCTACGCTAGCCTTGGACGTAGGTAAAACTATACAAATTTGGTATTTTTTTACTCGGGGGACTCTGGGCTTTTTCAAATAATTGAAACTTTTTAAATCAAGGTAAATGTTTTTGATACATAGTATGTGATTTTAGCAAAATGAGTAAATTTTCACTTTTTTTTGTCATTATGACATCATAGCTTTTTGCACAATGTAAAATTCTCTTCATGTAAGGTATCACGAGAAAGCTCAATTCGTTCTGAAAAAAACAATATGTAGTTTTCCATATTTAACTAAAAATCCCCAGAGGAAATCAAGCCTAAACGGAAGGATAGCAAAAATGTTGAAAAAGTGTCTGGCCTGCAGGGTTCAGAAAATGGCCCGAGCCTCTGGCACTGAAGGGGTTAATGGATGACCTCTCATTCTTAGCTCAGCTTTTTGAGTAAATAATTAATTGGAGAGTTCTTTGTATTGATCTTGAATATACTTGTACATGATAATCATATCACCCCTTAGACATATCTTCTCTAATGCAAACAAACCCAGTTTGACTACTCTCTTTTTACACAACTCTGCACTTTTTCCAGTTCAATAATGTCTTCTTTAAGAACTGATACCCAAAACTTTACTCCATACTCTAGATGAGGCCATACCAACAAATGATATAGAGGTAGAATAATATTTGTAACCCATGCAACTATAACTTTTTATGCAATATTGTACCCTATTTGCTCTTGCAGTAGCTGAGTGACTCTGCGCACTGCTGTAAAATCTATTGTCTATCAGTACTCCTAAATCTTTCTCTAATGAGGATTCCCCAAGTTGTTTCCCATTTAGTGTGTATGTAGCATGTTTGTTTCTACAGCCCAAATGCATAAACTTACATTTCCCTACATTAAACTTCATCTGCCACTTTTATGCCCATTTACACAGTTTATCTAAATCCTTCAGCAGAGAAAAAACACCCAGCTCTGAATGTATTTCCTGACACAACTTAGTGTCATCAGCAAAGACTGATACATTACTTTCATTTCCCACTTATAGATCATTAATAAACAAATTAAAAAGCATTGGGCCCACCAGGATTGAACCTTATGGCACCCCGCTTACAACTTTAGACCAACTTGAAAATGTTCCATTTACAACAACTTTCTTCCATCTATCATTTAACCAGTTCTCAATCCATGTACAGATATCACCTCCCAAACCGAAGCCTTTTAATTTATTCAGTAAACTGTTGAGGTACTATATCAGATACTTTTGCAAAATCCAAATATACTACATCAACAGCAATTCCCTTATCCAAATTACAGCTTACCCTTAGTTAGTCAGTTGGTAACCCTTCTAATGTCTTACACACTATGGAACTCAAGCTCACAGGTTTTTAATTTCCTGGTTTGGATCTTGCCCATTTTTTAACTATGGTACAATATTTCCTATAATCACATGGCACTGTGCCAGATGAAAATGAATCACTACATATTAAGTATAATGGTCTTGTTATTACTGAACTAAGTTCCTTAAGTACCCTTGGATGTTAACCATTTGGGCCATGTGCTTTATTCACCAAAACATTTTCCAGTTTATTTTGCACTTTGTTCTTGGTAAGCCATGCACATGATAGAGGAACTTATGTGTTTTTTTTTCTGTTTGCCCATAGCCTGTCATTGTTGCTACCTTTGTAAATACAGAAGTGAAGAATGTATCACAACCTAGGGAATCCAGCTTCACCTCATTGATGAGGCCCAACATGGCCAGAATGTAAGTCTGGGGTTAGCTGGTGTTCCTGTGCAGAGGGGACTTGCCCATCATTTTTGAATTGGCTACCTTTTTGATGATTAGTCTAATATGTACATGGACATTTTTCCTCTGTAATGGCACTAGAGAGCTAAAACGTGATGCTGTAACTAGCCATAGAACAGACCATTGTGCTGTTTGTTTGTCCTCAGAAGCATGTGTCAGAAGTAAATAATGTGTTTAAGGTAACAGCCATAGCCTTATCCTCATTAATCACTGAATCTGCCTCAGCCTTAAGAGAGCCAATGTCAAACTTAATCTTTGTTATTAATATACCTGTAAAATTGTTTTGCATTTTTCTTACTCTCTTTTGCAATAATTCTCTCATTTTCAATTTTAGCTAGCCTAATTGCTTGTTTACAGATTTTTTTATATTCTTGATATTTTTTTTAAGTGATGCATCTACCCATCTGACTTAAAAACATTAAAAGCCTGCTTCTTATTTCTCATTTCCCTGCAAACCCCATTATTATGCAACACTGGTCTTAACTTGCTCCTCTTGTGCTTATTCCCCAATGGAAATTGAACAAAACATACACTTTTGCAAGACAAAATAAATTGTTCAGAAACAGGGGCTTTGTTTTGTATAATATTCAGAAAAGTATAATTTAAGTAGCATACTTGCTTACCTTCAAAAAGGTTAATGTCCAGGCCATAGGTCTGAGCAAGGGAGAACAGCTTCTTTTTTGGGTTAATAGATATGTAGGGCTTTTGGACAAGTGTTCCACTCTGTCTCTCTCTCCCTTTCTCCCCTGCTCTGTTACTGTCCATATCACCTGTTCTCCAGTGATTCCTCTTCTCACCATGCCATTTTCCCATGGTCCTACCCGCTCTCTCACTTTATCTCTCTTCCACATGCACCTGCTACCACTTTCTCCCTCTTACATAGTTCCCACTCGCCATTGTCCAAAAACAATATGTTTAAATATATTTGCACATATCCAGCATTCTGCTGAATCTACCAAACAGGACCTTAAAAAGAGTCACTGATGTTTAACTGGTGTCTACTGGTACCAATCTTTAAAGAGCAATTAACTGTCACCACATACATCTAATTAAAACCATAACAATAATAGACATTTCATAAAGTTGAGAAGAAACTGGTCAAGTGTGAAAATATTTGAATGTCAGTACAGGATCTATATAAATGGTTCCAAGATAGAAGTCATCAAAGTTGGATGCTGTATAGAACCTTAAACCAATCACACTGGTGTTATAGGGCTGAACTCTTGTAATTTTCAGCTAGGCATTATGCTTTAAGTTGAAGAAAAGAGAAGGTAGTTTTCAGTACCACTTACTGTAGTAAATATAATAGAATCAAATACATTGTATATAAATATTTGCCCATTAGAAGTATTTGAAGCATGTTCTTCAGTAGTAGATGGTGGAGGTGATGGGGGGTGTAGTCCACTGCTTATGATTGACTGCAATTGAGTTAAAACTATAAACACAGACTGAACCTCTTTTATGACTAAGATTAACCCTTTAAGGACTGGTGAAGTATTAGTCCTTGCTTAAAGGTTCTGTCATGGTCCTGGAACGTCAAGTATTTTTTGCTCACAGAGCTCCTGTGGGAGCACCGTGAGCACTAGCAGGGTCTGAAATTGACTGCTCCAAGAGCATAGCAGTCACTATCAGACTCCCACTCTGCAGCCGGCACATGTGATCAGTCACATGTGCCGGAGCGACAAACGTTATCAGTGTGGTCCTTCAGGGGAATCCAACCCCTGGATCACTGGTCCTTAAGGGGTTAAGCATGTATTTTAATAAATACAGGTAATGTGGACTTAACATTAATACAAACTGTGATAATCTTATTGATTGAGATTATTGATTTGCAATGCATTGCGTATCCCTCTGACACTCAAAGGGTTAATCAAGAGTGTGCAGTTGTTCTCAACATTTCACGAAGAATGGATATTGCCCATATATTCAGGCATGATGCAGAACCATCCATTCAGTATAAGGGATAAATGAAGTTGTCAGTAATAGGATTACAATAGAGAGTTCTAGTACATCAAAGGTTCAGATCTACACTGCCTGCATATTCAAGCTACATTAATCACCCTTAGTAACTAGTCATCTGTAAGTCGCCACAAAGCTACGGTCAACTAAAGTAAACAATGAAATATTCTGATGGATAATAGTTCTTATAGCAATTCGATGCTGTCACATTGGTGTGTTTGGTGGATGTAAGGTGTAATCAAATGCTTCACTGATTACAGTGTATCAAATATGCCGCATTGTTCATATAGCAGCTGTACCTAATTTGTGACACAATAAAGAAGGTTATATTCCCCTTACAGAGCATCACCTCTGATTCTCTCTTTTCCCCTTTAGTATAAATTAATTCTAGTGGAAACATGTGGAGAGAAAGTTAGAAACAAGAAAAGAAAGGTGCAAGAGATTAGTAATCTCTCACCCCATGCTCAACCGGTTTCACAGTCAGCGTTTCACAAAAGTGAGCTGTTCCCCAAGCTGTTTCTTTTTACATTATTTGCTCCTCTCAGATACTCCCACAAGGCGTGCCACATGCAAAACCATATGCAGTCCTTATTTGTGAATTAATAACAGAATGAATGGACAAATCCTGACCTACTTATAGAGAAAATTAAATATCAGAACCATCATGAGTGAACTACTTCAACAAATAATAAGTTCTATGGAAGTCTTTGGTTATTGCAAACCATGAAAGAAGAATGGTTAATGTGGGAAATTCATAATAGTCCTACAGAAAAATCATTCTCTGTAAATGAAGCTATAAGTCTATCTTAAGAAAGGGTTATGTAGTAAGTGAAAATCGTAATAAAGAAATGAAAAAATAATGGAATAAATATCCATTACCACTAGTTCATATAATGTGTCTACAATGTACTACATACACAACGATATATTTCACCCAGAAGGGATGCAATATTGAATACAGTAGATAAATAGTTAAAATTGTATTTGTCTGATCTGGGACATTTTGTCATCCACATTCGTTTCTTAAATATTCGTTTTGAAATATTTTGTCTGTGGTAAAAGAACTTGCTACACTGCTGTGTTCAAATATTGATATATTATACCTCTGGAAACACCTATGTAAGGTTTAATCCTGTTTATGCTGTTTATGTTACTCATTGGCTATTAATTTACTGTATGTTGAGTTCTTAGATATATCTTAATATATGACTAAGTCATATTAGAAGATATATCATTGATATATCATTTTTGTTTACCTATATTCATATCATACTGATTACCATTATATATATATATATATATATATATATATATATATACAGTGGATATAAAAAGTCTACACAGCCCTGTTAAAATGCGAGGTTCTTGTGATGTTAAAAAAGAGACAAAGATAAATCATGTCAGAACTTTTTCCACCTTTAATGTGACCTATAATGTGAACAATTCAATTGCAAAACAAACTGAAATTGTTGAGGGGGAAAAATAAAAAATAAAACACTCACAATAACCTGGTTGCATAGGTATGCACACCCTTAAACTAATACTTTGGTGAAGCGCCTTTTGATTTTATTACAGCAATCTGTCTTTTTGGGTTGGAGTTTATTAGCATGGCAAATCTTGACGTGGCAATATTTGCCCACTCTTCTTTGCAAAAGTGCTCCAAATCTGTCAGGTTGCGAGGACATCTCCTGTGCACAGCCCTCTTCAGATCACCCCACAGATGTTCAATTGGATTCAGGTCTGGGCTCTGGCTGGGCCATTCCAAAACTGTAATCTTCTTCTGGTGAAGCCATGCTTTTGTGGATTTGAATGTGTGCTTTGGGTTGTTGTCGTGCTGAAAGGTGAACTTCCTCTTCATCTTCAGCTTTCCAATGGATGCCTGAAGGTTTTGTGCCAAAATTGCCTGGTATTTGGAACTGTTCATAATTCCCTCCTCTCTGACTAAGGCCCTGGCTCCAGTTGAGAAAAACAGCCCCAAAGCATGGTGCTGCCACCACCATGCTTCACTGCGGGTATGGTGTTCTTTGAGTGATGTGCAGTGTTGTGTTTGCCCCAAATATACCTTTTGGAATTATGGCCAAAAAGTTCAACCTTGGTTTCATCAGGCCATAACACATTTTCCCACGTGCTTTTGGGGGACTTGATGTTTGTTATTGCAAACTTCAGCCGGGCTTGGATGTTTTTCTTTGTAAGAAAAGGCTTCTGTCTTGCCACCCTGCCCCATAGTCCATTCATAGGAAGAATACGGGAGATTGTTGTCACATGTATCACACAGCCAGTACTTGCCAGAAATTCCTACAGTTCTTTAATGTTGCAGTAGGCCTCTTGGAAGCCTTCCTGACCAGTTTCTCCACTTGATAATGACTGTCTTCACTGTGTTTCATGGTATATCTAATGCTTTGGAAATTCTATTGTACCCTTCTCCTGACTGATATCTTTCAAGAACGAGATCCCTCTGATGCTTTGGAAGCTCTCTGCTGAACATGGCTTTTGCTCTGAGAGGCAACTAAGCAAATGTCAGGAAAATCCTACTAGTACAGCTGAACTTTATTTGTGATTAATTTAAATGATGGCAGGTTAATTCTGAACACAGCCATCAGTCATCATCAGCTTCATTGCCACTTCCAAGTCCAAGTCTCATTCAGCCACACACATACTAGTGTTGAATAATCAGCAGCAATGTCAACAGCAACACAGGTTATTAACATTCACAACTTTAGCTATGTTGAGTGCCTCTGCTTCTATGCTATGACAGAGAAAGCCAGGCCAGATGTATTAACAGCAGCACAGATAAGGAGGAGGAGGGATGTAAAGAAGAGCTACTACCATCTACCACACTTTGGACCACTGCTATGACCAATAAGTAACGTGTATCAGTAATCTGATAATGCTGTAGGAATATGTCAATCACACCACGTCAATCCCCTACCACCACTACCATAAACATCTTCCACTTTGTAGTTGTTGTACTTTATTTTTTAGTCACTTGACATCATCATGAATATGTGCCAGTGTCGATTAAGCAGGAAGTTAGTATAGTGGGCAAAGGACAAATACACTCTGCATGCTAACAACATTTTTTAAGGCATATGTTGTTGTAGAACTCACAACTTTGACTTTCAGCTGCTCATTTCTCCACTACAGCCCTCAGAAGAAGTAATTTGGTGCTGAGAAATGTTGCACCATAGGAAACATAGGTGAAAAATGCGTTGGAGTTGGCAAAAAGGAGGAAAAGTTTGCATTGGAGAAAAGGAGAAAACGTTCGCGAAAAGTAATTTGGGACATTTTTCTCACTTTTAGCCCCACCCCTAGTGACTACTTTGACAATGGCACATTTGCATATTAAAATACAGCTTAATGAGCCATTGTCATATTCTAGTGAGTATTTTTATATGTTAATGTGGCACTGCACCACAGGCACTAAGTTCTGATATGCTGTTGTAGTTCACAGTCCCAACTTCATCAAACTCAGATGGTGAAGTTTTGATTCTTCCATAGTTTTCCATTGTGCCAGTGGACATTTTTCTGTCTCTATAGGAGAGCTGAGACAGCAACGGCTCTCCCTTAACCCTTTCAGTTCCTTAAGGATGTGCATTGCACACACCCCTGTGGGACTGAATGGGGGTTATAACATTACGAATCTTCTCTGCTGATCCTGTCCTTAAATGAAACAGGTGATAAGTTATTTCTGTTACCCAGAGGACTTTCAGCCAATCAGCTGATTCATGTAAACATACGAATTGCAAGGTACTCAGATTGTCTTTTTGTGTGCATTGTGAGTCTTCTGTTTATATGAATCAGTGATCAGTGGATAGTCATCTATAAACTAGAAATGCTTAGCAGCTGTTTTAAGTAAGGATAACCTGGTAGAGAAGCTACATGTTACATGAAGTTACATGTAAAGATACAGGTCCTACCATGTTGAGCATCTCTGAACGCCACTTATTTGATATGTATATATCAATTAATTAACTATTATGTGGGGAGTGGGAAGCACTCACGATTACAAGGAATAGTTGCCTGAGTGACAAATCCAAAAACCAGTAGGCAATTGTATAGAAAATGAACAGGCACTCTCAGGACTTAACTCTTTGAATGCCATAGTGGTACGCAATGCATTGCAAAGCAATGAGTTGTGTACCACTCTGGCACTCAAAGGGTTAATGATGAAAATAAGTTTTAATTGATCAAAGTTTGATCAACATTTTGATTATTTTACATAATTTTTTTCATAATTTATTTTACATAATCTTCCTCATCCTGAGGAAGATTATGTAAAATAATCGAAACATTGATCAAATAAAACTTCTTGTTATTTTCATTAAGTCCTGAGAGTGTCTGTTCATTTTCTATACAATTAATGAACTAATATATTTCAAATGCATCCTTTGTTCTTTAAATAGCTCATCAAATTGGCAATTCCATGAAAATACATTATTTTATTAACTTCATTAAACTCTTTGCCTAGAGATTCCTTGCAATGTATTTGAGAGGACTTTAGCATGCAGTAAGCTTAACCCCTTAAGGACCAGGGACCATTTTTTTTTGCGAATCCGATTCTGTGCAGCCGCGCGGGGACCCCGGAATTCCATGACGGTTCAGGACCGTCATGGGTCCTTAAGAGGTTAAAGGTATACTAATACTTAAAATGTAAAAAATACATTTTGTGAGGTTTATTCTCCTGAATAAATCAAGGGTTCTTCCACTAGTGAAAGGTGCTTTATTCAAGAGTTATTACAACTCAAACTTGATTTTTATTTTAGGTGCAATATCACAGTGGCCTGAAATTGTACAATGGCGCTGTTGCTACACCATTCTATGGAGATTTATGGTCAACTGACCAAGCCAAGTTTGAGCTGTAATAACTTTTGAATAACATACCTTTCAGCTGTGGAAGTACCCTTGGTTTAGTAAGGGGGATAAATACTGCAATATATGTTTTTATATATTGAATATTACTATCCCTTTAATAAATACTATCAAAGCCATTATAAATATTCAGATGTATTTAGGTAGTAAAAAAATATGAAACAGCATAAAAATATCTGATACTTAATTGTTAAAATACAAAACATTACTCATCATCCTATATAATAATTCGCTAAAATGTGTGTAACGACTAAGTCATGCACAGTAGAGACTGCTGCACATGCTGCAGTCATGCACAGTAGAGACAGCCCGCGGCGCGGCTGATACAGATTAGTTTCAAAATATGACAGTCTAAATAGGTGATTTCCAAATAGCTTCGTGTTTTAGGGGGATTTATGACTGTTTTCATGACTGCCCCGCGACTGGCTGGCACTGTATCAGCCATGGAGTGGGCAGTCTGTACTGTGCATGACTGCCCTGCGACTGGCTGGCACTGTATCAGCCATGGAGTGGGCAGTCTCTACTGTGCATGACTGCCCCGCGACAGGCTGGCAGTGGCACTGTGGCCCATGTAACGGGCTCTTCAACTAGTATATAATAATTTGCTAAAATGTGAGTAACACCGCAGTCATGCACGGTAGAGACTGCTGCGCATGATGCAGTCATACGCAGTAGAGACTGCCAGTGACGAGGCTGATACAGAGCGGGGCGCTCCGAATGAGCGTTCCGTTCTGTATCAGCCGCGCCGCTGGCAGTCTCTACTGAGCAAGACTGCACCGCCACTGGCTGGCAGTGGCACTGTGGCCAGTGTAACAGGCTCTTCAACTAGTTCACTATATAAGTGGTTACCTTACATCAATACATTTAATAAAAAATATGTAATTTTTTACTTTAACATAGAAATAAGAGAGCCAACTCTATTTCATTTTGCAATGCATTAGAAAACCACCACATGGGTTTAGAAAAAAATAGTACTATTTTGCTTCACAATAGGAGAAAATAAATAAAAGTTACAATTGGTTTTTGGCTGTGTATGTGTTTTTTTTTTCATCACTGGTTTGATTCATTTTATCTCCTTTGTAATTGTATTGTATCTATTTATCTTTCAGTCTGTGATATACAGCAAAACATGTTTTCAATATAATTTTATATGCCTTATCCACTGAAGGTTATGAACCAGCCAAGTAAAATATCATTAACTCAGTATAGGAAATCATTCACCCTCATTACAATGTCCTTCATTGTAGCAATTCTTCTTTGCCATAAGATTATTGTGTCGTACTCAATGTCGCTATAACTTACTGGTCTTTTTTTCTAACTGAATTTCTTTAATAAATTCAAAGCACACTTAAAAAGAGGATTATTGGAACAAAACAGTACAAGAAAGCAGCTATTCCCAAAATTTTGCATGTCTTTTAACCATTCGAGTACCAGAGGTTTGGAGTATTTTTTGTATTTGGATGCCACACACAACTTTATAATTTTGCTACCCATCTCTTTAGATAAGAAGCATGTTGGTAACTTCCAGCTGCATATAGAAAAACAGATACCATTTAGATAAGATGCATGTGGGTATGGATAGCTTTCTAGTTACATATAGAAAAACAGAATTTGGTTTTTTCAGGACAAATTTTGTTTAATTGATACTATAAAAAATAAAATGTTACTCTTGTAACAGGATATGATGAACTAAATACAAAATATAATTAAAAACATATTTATTTTCCTATCATATGTAAAGTAAGTAAATTATCAATTATCTCTAAAAGCTTTACATTGCAAATATATAAAAGTATAGATTTAACTATATGGACAAAATAGATCCGAAATTAACATTTATAGCAAAAGGGTATTTTCAATTGTATCATCTTAAAATGCACATTCCCAATCTCACCACCATCCTTTCCCATTAATAAAAACTAATTTGGTAATTCAAACCAGGGATAGTAATGCTTAACATACCTTAGAATGTTCATCATATGTACTGCTGTGTGATGCTCTTACGCTTCAAAACGTGCTAGTTATTCTGTAATAATATGTTAGAGCTGATCCCTCCTGCCCCTTTCACTGCTGTAAGCATTTTTGTCCCATATCTGACACCGATCACAACCAGGGACAATATTCAGGCAGTATTGGGAAAAACATACCCTCCTTAGTCAAGGAGGGCAGGTTTTCCTTAGAATGAAAGAGGGAAGATCTTCCCTTGTTGTGATCTGTCCCGTCGCGGGACTGGTTTTCAGATCTATGGGGAGATGGCTTGCTAATGGAGAAAAGGGTAGGAGGGAGCAACTTCAACATATTATTACAGTGTAACTAGCACGTTTTGAAGAGTAAGAGCATCACACAGCAGTGCTATTACATATGATGAACATTCTGAGCTAAGTGTAAAATTAAACATTACTATCCCTTTACTGTTCACAGACTGGAAAGATGTTGCCCATGTATGTAGGAAATATTTTCTATAACACTTCAGGGCACTTGTGCATATGAATTAACCATTTGTTATCTCTTCCTGGCTGCCCACCCCTCTTTCTCTCTTACTGTTAATTGCTTATACATGGACTGATGGGTAGGGATGGGGGGAAATTTTCACCTCAAACCAAAACTGGCGAATAATGGTACTTCCCGCTTGGTGGAAAATGTCCTGTGAAAAGTGCCATTTTTCTGTTTTTTTTTTTCACCCAGCTCATTGCATTGAAATCAATGGGAACATTAAATTTACACATAACACATAGCAAATTATATTTTATTTTCCAAAGGCATAGTATAAAAGGGGTATGATGGCGCCTGTGTTGGTGGAGTGTGGGGAAACAAGTTGAACAGGGAATTTTTTTGGGGGGGTTGTTGATTGGTATTTGGGACAATAAAAAAAGAACGAGTAAAAATTAAATAAAATAAGAAATTTGTAAGTAACGTGACAAAGACAGGCTAGGGACCCCCTGATGTAAGCTAGGACAGACTGATACTTGACACTATAGAGTATTTTGTAGAACATGATTTGTAGTACTTGTTGTTAGTGGCCCAAGCCCTTAGTAAACATTAATTTGTATGACTTAGACTTATTAGAGACAAAAGTCCTAAGAAACATTGATTACTTGTAGGAAATTAGACTTGTGTTAGGCACAAGCCCTGAGGAAACATTGATTTGTAGGACTTAGAGTTATTAGAGCCACAGGCCCTGAGGAAACATTGATTAGTTGTAGGAAATTATGCTTGTAACTTGCAACTGCTGTTCTTACTGCTACTTCTGAGTTCTTTAAACAGCAGGATGATTAGGCAGCTCAAAGGGAATGGGCTCAACAACAGCAGTAAAATGAGTAATGGATGATGAAGGTTTCACTTGCCACGACTAACACCAGTGATGCACCTGAGGAAGTAGCAATACCATAACTAGCCCTCACCACTTCAGATATATGTGGAGAAAAGAAGTTGGCCAATAATTCTTCTTCACCTTCTCCTTCTCCAAAATCATGGGTGTGTTGTTGGAATAGAAATATTTCCCTTCAGAGCAGGAACTATACCTCTCATCAGCAGCTTAAATGTTCACAGTCTACGTAGTAAATAAGGGAAGGACTGGGAACAATGAGCACATGTGGACTCACTTCAAACATCTGGCATAACTGTAACCAAACACCATGATTATGACAGTCCCCAAAGTGAAATAATTCCACCAGAAACCAAGTACTGCTGCTGTCACTATGCTCTTTGTCCACTCCCTACTAAGGACATGTGACAACTTGTAGACAGATTAATAATAATGATGAACCCTCCCTGCCACCAGCTTAACATATTCTGAGGGATGGAATCTCCTCAGATGCTGTTTTATGCTCTGCTTACGATTATCCTCCACCTCACTGCCATGTGTGGTCATTGCATCATAGAGTGTTACGGTTCCCCAAAGATGTTCAGGAGTCAGTACGGTATATTTAAATGCAATTTTTTATAATATAAGAAAGGTAGTACACAAGTAATACAATAGGAACAAGCAGAGGGTTACAAGCCAGCAAGCTCTGCTATCAGAAATTGTAGGCTGCCAAGCTTGACCACACTGCTGGAGACTAGGCCTCAGCCACTGGTAGTCTCTGCAGGAACCAGGAGCAGGAACAAGGACACAGGATCTTGATCCGACGTAGCGAGAATACTGACTCATGCCTGCCATCAGTATGGAGTGATTTCTGACTCATGCCTGCAGTCAGTATAGGAAAATGGACACCTGACTCACGCCTGCAGTCAGTATCAGAGCTAGTCTGCCAGAGCCCCAGGTCTGCACTAGATTGGGTGTCTGCTAGGTACAAGGGACAAACATAAGAATAGTCAGTCAGAGGCACAAGTCAGAACCAGAGAGGGTAGTCAGACAAGCCAGGTCATACACAGTTCAGGTAGTCAGCCAGAGCCACAGGTCTGCACCAGGTTGGGTGTCCACTATAGGGATAGACAAAAGAATAGTCAGACAGAGGCACAGGTCAGCACCAGGTTGGATGGAAGACTAGCCAGTCATACACCAAGCCCAAGGTAATAGAACTGCTATGAACAACAACGCAAGGGCAACTGAGTCAGGACTCAGACTTGCCCTTTAAACCCCTCCTCAGGAAGTGGGTAGGAGGAGACTACAGAAATCATGGCCTGCTTCACTCTGAAGCCTCGCACCTGCAGATGACACCGAGCTTCGCTGAAGTTGTGATGCTGGAAACAAGGTAAGTTGTGACATAGAGTGTGCATCCTGACATCTACTGAATGGCTATCAACTGGTGGGGGAGGTAAAGATGAATGAGGTGGATTGCTAGGAGATATAGTTATGCTAGAGCAGAAAGGTGATAGTGAGCCAGGTGTTTCTCTGTTCTTTCTCCTCTTTCATCTCTGCCTCACCTCTTGTTTCCTTTGGGGAGAGTCAGGGGGTACAGCAACAGTGGTGTCCAATTTGTTTGGTGAGGGTTTGTCTTTAACATGCTTCACATAAATGTCATGGTGTCTGTGTTTCATATGTGTAATGAGGATGTTTGTGCCAAGCTGTGTTCCCTCCTTTCCCCTGATTTATCACAAATTGTGCACATTGCTGTCACTGATGACTGTACTGTGCCTGCCCAAAGAGAAAAAAATTCTTACATCCAGGACCTCAGGGGGGAGGGGAAAAGTGGAAAAGAATGGCCTCTTTTTTCTTCTCCACATTCCACTTGACTGGCTGGAGCAGAGGATGATGTTACTGCTGTTGCTGCTACTGCCTCAGAATCAGGATGTAACTAGGACCCGGAGTACTGGTGCTAGGAAGTGGAACATGTCCTAGTCCCACATCACTGTACCCCATTCCCACTGTGTCCATTGTGGTCTGTGGCACACTAGCCTGTTCCTCAGAATCCTGCTGCTTTTCCAACTCAGCAGCAGCAGGAATTAGAGCAGTAGCAAACTCTGCAGATTCCAAAAGCTCACTGCTGGTGGTGATGGTGATGTCCATCCTCATCCCTGTCTCCCATCCCTTCTCAGTTGGGGCTAAAATGCCATCAATGTATCTTCTACCCCAGTGTCTCCACCATCATCATCACCACCATCATCAGTCCCACCTTGCAGCCACTGCTCTATTACAGAGGAGGCAATTAGAAATGTGACAGAAGGTCCCCTAATGTCACACTTACCATCTCCTGTTGACCTGAAGAAGGCAGACTTGCAGCACTAGCAGCAGGCACAGGCAGCTGATCTGTGCTCCTAGTGGTGTGGTATTATTGTTGCAAGGCAAAAATTCTGCCTTCTCCAGGATCATGTTCCACCTGGAAAATGCCGTACCGCCAGCTGCATCACCATTACTGTTACTACTACTAACACCAACCACATCAACTTCAGTCCTTGAGTCTTCCTCTTCACTAGTAATATGATGATATTTCTCCCTCTTAACACTACTGGACCTTCCCAGTAGTAGTAGTACAAGTGGCAGAACTGTTTATGGATGACAAGATTGACTTAGGATCCCCTGCTGTCACACTTGGCATCATCTCCTCCTCCCCTCCCAAGTATAACAAGACACACTGGCAGCAGGTGTAGCAATGGCAGCAGGAGCAGCACTGGCAGCAGGCCCAGGTACATGACCTGTCCTGCTCACACTACTACCCTCTTCCTCCCATGAGACAAATTTCCCCAAGATCCCTAGAGGTCATTTAGGGGCACTGGCCATCATTGGATCTGGGGAACCAGGGCATGTAGACCCTTTCATGTTGGTAGTGGTCACTTCCTCCTCCTCAGACTCACTGGACACATAACTGTCCTTCCAGCTCCTCCTTTTAGTATTATTAAACTTGCTCATAGTGATAGCAGTCGCTATGAGCCTCTCCTGCCTCAATTTTGCTATTAACACACAGCACAGTAGCCTGGTATCTCTATCTTTCTCTTGATCTGTAGTTGCATTGTGTTTCAATTCCTGTTTTTATAGCTAAAAGATGAAAAACGTTCTGCTGTTCTATTGTGATCTTGAGGAAAAATTGAGGCAGGAGAGACTCTCAGTGACAGCTATCACTAAGAGAAAGTTAAAAAGTAATAAATGGGGGGGGCATTCCCAGTGTTTGCGCATTGCAGACATGTCTCTGTCACCTCCTTGGTTGAAGCCAGTTTTGTACGCTGTTTTACGCCTTTTCAGCCCTTAGAGGTGGTTATTTTACTTGAGGTTGGTGACCTATTGCATACTTGATCTCAATGACTGGAAAAAAGAAGAAGTTGACCCAGATTGGGAACTATTTTGGATCTTCTGCAGCTAATGCGCAACAGCCTACTAAAAATTCTGAGGAGACTCCTCCACGGACCTTTTCTAGTTCCCTGTTGCTGTCTTCTCTAGCGGTGATGATGACAGATGAATCGTCTAGGGCTGACTATGTGGGCTCGGCAGCGTGGGGTGACCTACCCATGAGGGCTGACATGGAACAACTACTTTCAGCCCTGAGAGACTCCAATAAAAATGATATCTCAGGCCTGAGGGAAGACCTTCAGAGTCTAGGTGTCATGGTTTGTTAAGACACACAGATGCAGAGTTAAGTAAAAACACAACTTAATTGAAAAGTTAATGCAGCCCTGTAGGGTAATACACACATACACACATATATCTTTATTAGACAGGAATATGATGCAGCTAAGAGCAATATTGGCTCTATCGGCCCTGCCAATATACCGGGCAAGGCAGCCAAGGGATAGGAACTTGTGATGTGAGGCTCTACCGGCCTTGCCAATACCTGGTAAGGCAACCCAAGGAAATAGGACAGGTTCTACTGGCCTTACCATATACCAGGCAAGACAGCCAATTGATATGAGGCTACACAGGCTGTACCGGCCTTGCCAATACCGGGTAAGACAACCCAAGGAAACAGGACAGGTTCTACCGGCCTTACAATATACTGGGCAAGGCAGCCCGTAGACAGGAGGTAATAGCAACCACTCGCTAAAGTGACTGAAAGGTGGATAAACAGTCACTAAGATGATAAAGAGGCTAAGTCAGTAAGTAAGCCGCCAGCAGCAGGGATAGTGAAGGATGTGGAGCTCAGCAATGCTCTCATAGATGGAACGCCATACCACTATAGTAGCAATCAGGTGTGCATGGAGCGAACCAATACCCAGTATGTGGAACGCATATGATACTGAGACGGCCGAATGGCTTAAGGAGCGAACCAGTACCCTGTACATGGGACACGATCAATACTGAGACAGCCGGGTGGCTTGAGGAGCAAACCAGTACCTTGTAAGTGGAATGCGGACAGTCTGATACAGCCGGGTGGCTTGAGGAGCGAACCAGTACCGTGTACGTGGGACGCTATAACACTGAGACAGTCGGATGGCTTGAGGAGTGAACCAGTACCCTGTACATGAGACGCTATAACACTGAGACAGCCGGATGGCTTGAGGAGCGAACCAGTACCCTGTACGTGGGACGCTATATACTGAGACAGCCGGGTGGCTTGAGGAGCGAACCAGTACCCTGTACGTGGGAAGCTATATACTGAGACAGCCGGGTGGCTTGAGGAGCGAACCAGTGACCTGTACGTGGAACGTTATAACACTGAGCCAGCCGGATGGCTTGAGGAGCGAACCAGTACCCTGTACGTGGGACGCTATATACTGAGACAGCCGGGTGGCTTGAGGAGCGAACCAGTAATCTGTACGTGGAACGCTATAACACTGAGGCAGCCGGATGGCTTGAGGAGCGAACCAGTACCCTGTACATGGAACGATATAACACTGAGACAGCCGGATGGCTTGAGGAGCGAACCAGTACCCTGTATGTGGGACGCTATAACACTGAGACAGCCGGATGGCTTGAGGAGCAAACCAGTACCCTGTACGTGGAACGCTATAACACTGAGGCAGCCGGATGGCTTGAGGAGCGAACCAGTACCCTGTACGTGGAATGCTCTCACACTGAGACAGCCGAATGGCTTGAGGAGCGAACCAGTACCTTGTACGTGGAACGCTATCACACTGAGACAGCCAAATGGCTTGAGGAGCAAACTATTACTTGTGTACTACCTTCTTTTATTATAATAAATTCAATTTAACTATACCGTACTGACTCCTGAACATCTTTGGGGAACTGTGACAGACGTTTGGACCTTCAGGATGAGATGATTGACCTCCCCAGGTCTAAACTGGATGACCAAGAAAACAGAAGCCTGAGATTGAATATCAGGGTGAGGGGCCTGTCGGAATCGGTTGCTGCTAAGGACCTGATGAGTACCCTGCAATTAATGTTTGGGAAACTGCTGGATATCCCCTACGCAACAGTGTAGTTGGATCGAGCACATCACGTCCTCAGGCCTAGGGCTCAATCAGGTGACTGACCTAGGGATGTTATCTGCTGTGTATGATCTTACCCCCAGAAGGAACGTATAATGCAACGGGGCCAGAGAGGTTGGAGTGCTACTGCATGAGGAGACCAGGTGACACTTTATAATGACTTATCACTCCGTACATTGTAACAGAGTAGACAACTAATCCCCTTACTGATGAGCTTAGGAAGAGGAAGATACCCTATCGGTGGGGCTTCCTTTTATCCCTAGTCCTCACATACGATGGGTGCACTTACACGATCCGTAGAGCGGAGGAAGTTAAGGATCTTTGCACTACTCTAGAGTTCCCTGTTGTAACACTGCAGCCTATGGGGCCCTCGTCTTCTGTTCCGGAACCCTTACCAGCCAGAACTAGGGAGGCCTGGTCTCTGGCTGTCAACAAGAGATGTTGCATGCTCCATCCCCCTCTGTCCTGTAGCTCTGAGGGACACGGCCCAGGAGAGGGTGCAGCTCCTGTCTGTGAACTGTAAGGCGACCAGTAACTGTGGTCTGCAATGGGGATTGGCCTGAGGACTGTTCCCTATTACCAGGTCCCTTTCAAGCACCCCTTGTAGTATTTCACCTAGCAGAATTGTTTATCCGCTCCCTTCACACACTTGATGTGCCTCCTTTTCCAATATGAATCAGCTTGTGGGGGTGCCCTCTTGTCCGGGGACTGGTCCCTTTCCCTGTATTTGTGACATGCCTGCTCCTTTTCCCTTCACACTCCTCACGGTGCCCCTTTCCTTTCCTTCCTTCCCCCAGACTGGCCCTTAGTGGATGTGATGTGCCTCACAACTAATGCTTTTTTTTAAGAGTGTCCCTGTTGATTCAGTTTCCCTGAAATGTATTTGATTTGTCACCGTAATTGGGGGGAGTATGGGGCATCTCAGGGAGGGCTGTTTGAATTGTCATCTTCCTGGTTGTTTAGCTGGGTGGGATGGTCGGTTGGGCGGCTGGGTTTGCTTTCCCTTGCTACGCGCTCGATGATTAACAATAGTACGGATGACCTCCGTGGGCCTGCTGACTTAAACCATAACTGTTGGGTGTTGAGGGATTGCTTGCCTATATCCGGTGGACTGGGGCACCCGAGGGGGGTAGTTTTGACTGAGAGGCTACCTACTCCTCGCATGTGCGCCGGCCTTTTCCTAATTTGGGGGGCTTGTAGTCTTGGACCTGCCTCACTGGTGTCCACTTGTGGGGAATCTGTGGGGTGGCAGGCTTCGTATGGCTCAAGGTAACTGAGATGGCTGACAAACTGCGTTCTGGTTTTAGACTGTGCACAAGTTTGGGAAGAAGGGGGGGGCAAATAAATGATGGGATCAGACACACGGCCTCTGCCCAGTTGTGTTGCAGGGTCCTTTAATTGTTACTATGTTGAATTTGTTCATTGATTGTGTTGTATTTTGTTTTCTCTCACCTTGAGGCCTGTTTTCAATTGTAGCACTGGCTTCTGCTGACTTGGAGTCATTTTGCACTGCTCTGTGCCCTTTCTCCTTCCCCCAATGTACCGCTATAGATTTTTCCCACACTCTTTCTTAACTGATATTGCGGTTAACAGTTATGTTGATCCAAGGAGAAATCTGATTGCCATTTGGAATCAAGAGGGAATCACCCCCCCTTCAAGGCAGAATTTGAAATTGCTATATTGAGGGTGTTTTTTGCCTTCTTTTGGATCAACAATGGTAAACAGGAATAGGAAAAGGGTTGAACTAGATGGACGCATGTCTTTTTTTCAACCTAAATTACTATGTTACTATGTTAATATATAGTGAGACTCCTTGGAGCAGTCTCCTATTTCTTGTAGGAACCTCTTGCCCTAGATCTGGGGTTTTCCTCACTCTGGGTATTGGTCTGCTACTTACGTTTACCTGTGTTTATCTAATAAAGGTGAATCACTTTTATGTACCTGTCCCTTGAAATTTCTTTGAGTTCTGTGAAAGTACGTAAGGGCCATGAGTACGGACGGTACAGGGAACCCACCTGCTCTGATCATTTTGGCCAGGATAGAGAGACACAGGAACAATGTATTGATCAACTAGCCTTGGCCATGTCAACTCTCCTAAATGGCACTGCTCATCTTGATCAGTCTGTGGCCTCCTCCGATTCTACACCTGCACCGGTTGTTCCTGCGGCTCCTGAAGCCATTGTTGCCATAGGTTTATCCAGTTCTGCTCCGCTCACACAATGTTATGAAGGTGACCCAACTCTGGATAATGGGTTCCTCAACCATTTCCTAGAAATTGTACCACAAGCTTTCCTTAATGATCGAAGTAAGTTGCATTTATTATTTCACCCTGTCAGGCAAAGCATTAGCAGGAGCCAATCCATTATGATATACAACTCTGCAGAGTTTGTGGCCTCATTTTGGCGGGTTTTTGATGTTTCGGGCCAGGCAGTTTCCACTGGCAAACACCTCATGAGAATTCGGCAGGGCACATGTACAGTGTCAGAGTACGCAATCAAACTCCGTACTCTGGTGGCGGAGGTAGGTTGGAACAATGAGGCACACATAGCTGCCTTTTCCCAAGGTTTGAGCGACACAATAAAGGATGAAATTTCAGCCCGTGAGCTGCCCAATGATCTGGACTAATTAATTTAATTTACTATCCTGATCTATACTAGGATCAGGGAGAGACCGTCTTTTAGGGATTGCCTGCTTAGGCCTCTGTCTCGGCTGGCACCTAACTTTGTGCACCCAACCATTCCTCCCTCACCTCCCATACCTCCTGGTCCTGACACTGTTGGCAGTGAGCCTATGCAGCTGGGATTCACTCACTCTCTGTGGAGGAGAGGGCCTTCCATCGGAGGGAGGGCCTTTGTCTGTACTGTGGTAAACCTGGGCACGTGTTTCAGACCCGGCACCTGTCCTATATGGCCGGGAAATGCTAGCACCTAGGGTCCTGTCGGGGACAGACCCTGGGTGGAATTTCCCAGTCCCCGGAGACGGTCCAGGGTAAACCCATTCTTGAGGTTATTCTTTCCTGGGCCAATTCATCGGTGGTAGCCCCAGCCTTTTTAGACTCAGGTGCGACCGGTTATTTTATTGATGCTGAATTTGTGACCAAACACGCCATTCCTTTGCACCTCTGCTCTTCTCCGTTGGCTATTGAGGCCATAGATGAGAGGCCCCTGCAACCCTCACACGTTACTCATGAGACGCTTCCCTTGTCACTGATGTTAGGGGGACTTCATAAGAAAATACTGCAGTTTCAGGTGATTAATTCTCCTCATGCCATTGTCCTAGGGTTCCCTTGGTTGCAGGCGCATAACCCTAGGACTGACTAGCACACTTGTGACATCTTGTCTTGGGCCTCTCAGTGCTCTAATTCCTGCCTTCTGCATCCCACGAGAGTGCTGTGTACTTCTTCCTTGGTCCTGCCTGAGGAGTACTTGCCTTTCTGTGGCGTATTTAACAAGGTACAGACCGGTATGTTACCCCCTCACAGGTTGTACAACTGTACCATTGACCTGATTTCGGGTGATATGCCTCCTAAGGGCCCCGTGTGTACTCACTGTCGGTTGATGAGAATAAGGCCATGGATGAGTATGTGTCTGACGCCTTGTCCAGAGGTATTATCCATAAGTCTACCTCACCGGCTGGTGCTGGGTTCTTTTTTATCAAAAAGAAGGATGGGGAGTTATGTCCTTGTATTGACTTCAGAGGGCTGAATAAGTTGATGGTTAAGAATGCCTACCCCATTCTTTTAATTATGGAATTGTTCGATCATCTGAAAGGGTCAAAGATTTTTACCAAGTTTGATCTGAGGGCCACTTACTATCTCGTTAGGTGTGGACACTATGAATATTTGGTCATGCAGTTTGGTCTATGCAACGTTCCAGCTGTCTTCCAGGAGTTCATCAATGATGTTCTGAGAGATTTACTGCAATGCTGTGTGTGTGTCTACCTGGACGTCATCCTTATTCACTCTCCAACAATGGAGGATCATCACTCTGATGTGGCCTTGGCATTACAACTCCTAAGGGAGAATAACCTATTTTGCAAACTGGAGAAATGCAAGTTCCATAGACCTCAGGTGACATTCCTAGAGTATGTTATCTATTCTTACGACTTGGCTATGGATCCGCAAAAGTTATCGGCAGTCTTGCAGTGGCCCCTTCCTGTGGGGCTTAAGTCAATTCAACGATTTTTGGGTTTTACCGATTATTATAGAAAGTTCATACAGAACTTCTTTACTGTGGTCAAACCAAAGACAGATATGACTCGTAAGAGAGCGAGCACTTCAGACTGGTCACCTAGTACCTTACTAGCTTTTGAGAACCTTAAGTCGGCTTTTGCTGTGGCTCCGATATTGTCCTACCCTAATCCCACCCTGCCTTTTACCCTGGAGGTTGATGCTTCTGAGACAGGAGTAGGCGCCTATCACGGTGCCAGTGATTGCTTACTTGTGCTGTCAGTCAGGTGTGTGTACTCTCCTTTGCCTTTATAGACTGGGCTGAGGCACCCTTTGGGTGCCCTTTCGTGGTGTCTCTTGTCAGCAGTCACCTGCCTTGTACCTGTTCCCTGGGCCTGTTCGCTTGCTACCAGTACCAGCATTGCTCCTGTAGTCAGTGCCTCTCCTGCATTGTTCCTGCTCCGTTCCTGACCCGGTTGGCGGTGCTGTTGTTCCTGTTTTCATTCCTGATCCCGTACTGCAGTGTTCCTGTTTTCGTTCCTGACCCGGTTGGCGTTGCTATCGTTCCTGTGTGGTCCTGGCTTGTCTGCTGTCGCTGCTGCTGGTTATCCGTTTGGCTGCTGAAGTCGCTATGGCAACATTCTGATCTCTGTACACTCCAATCTCACCGGTTGCTGATTTGCTTGTATAGAACCGGCTGGGCATTCGCTTATCCAGTACGCGGTACTGGTTTACTCTACTCTCACCAGTTGCTGATTTGCTTGTATAGAACCGGTTGGGCATTCGCTTATCCAGTACGCGGTACTGGTTTACTCCACTCTCACCGGTTGCTGATTTGCTTGTATAGAACTGGCTGGGCATTCGCTTATCCAGTACGTGGTACTGGTTTACTCCACTCTCACCGGTTGCTGATTTGCTTGTATAGAACTGGCTGGGCATTCGCTTATCCGGTACGTGGTACTGGTTTACTCCTATTCACCGGTAGCTACTGCCGCTTGTTTAGTACCGGTTGGGCGTTTCGTTTATCCAGTACGCGGTACTTGTTTACTCCACCATGCTGCTGATTCCGCTTGTTTAGTGCCGAGTGAGCACTATTGTTGACCCAATATTGTATGGAGCATTTTGTGTCTCACCCGATAAAATTTCTGTGCGCCTCCCCCTCATTGCCAGACGAATACCAACAATGCAGTGATGTCTTCAGCAAAGGGGAGGCTGGCACCCTGCCTCAGCACAGATCTTATGATTGTGCAATTGAATTTCCCCCGGGGGTGGTGCCCCCTAGGGGTCATACTTATCCTTTGTCTTGTAAGGAAAACCAAGCTATGGAGGAATATATTTCAGATGCCCTCAAAAGAGGGATAATCAGGAAATCCACCTCACCAGCTGGGGTTGGATTATTTTTTGTGAAGAAAAAGAATGGCGAATTAAGACCATGCATCGATTACCGTGGCCTAAATAATTTGATGCCCAAGAACGCGTATCCGATACCACTCATCACTGAACTATTTGACAGGTTAAAAGGTTCCTCTATTTTCACTAAATTGGACCTACGTGCCGCATATAACCTGATTCGGATCAGAGCTGGTGATGACTGGAAGACGGCTTTTAACACTAGATCAGGGCACTATGAATATCTAGTAATGCCGTTTGGTCTCTGAAATGCGCCTGCTGTGTTCCAGGAACTAATCAATGATATCCTCAGAGATATGCTGCAGTCCTGTGTGGTGGTTTACTTGGATGATATACTTATTCACTCTAACGACTGGTCACAACACATCAAGGATGTGTCAGAGGTGTTGCTCCACCTACGTAAGAACAAGTTGTATTGCAAATTGGAAAAATGCGAGTTTCATAAATCCAGTGTGCCCTTCTTGGGGTTCGTGATTGCTAAAGAGGGTATTGCCATGGACCAGGAGAAACTCACGGCAATTTTGCAATGGCCACGACCCAAGGGCCTAAAAGCGATTCAGCGATTTCTGGGCTTCGCTAATTATTATAAGAAGTTTATTAAGAACTTTTCCTCGATTGTTAAACCATTGTCTGACCTTACGCATAACCTAATCCTTCCCAATGGTCTGAGGCGGCTGAATGTGCTTTTGAGACATTGAAATCTGCCTTTGCTGCTGCTCCAGTGTTATCCCACCCCAACCCAGCTCTCCCGTTTACATTGGAGGTCGACGCCTCAGAGATTGGGGTTGGGGCAGTACTCTCTCAGAGACCAGAAAAAGGGAGTACCCTCAGACCTTGCAGGCTTTTCTCAAAGAAATTGTCTGTTTCCCAGGGTCACTATGAGATAGGTGACAGAGAACTACTGGCTATAATTCTCGCTCTTAAGGAGTGGCATAATTTATTGGAAGGTACCAGAAATCCTGTTTTGATCCTCACAGACCATAAAAATCTGACTTATCTTTCAGAAGCTAAGAGATTGTCTTCTCGCCAGGCCAGATAGGCATTGTTCCTTTCCCGATTTAACTTTATTGTATCCTATTTGACTGGTTCCAAGAACATTAGGGCTGATGCCCTGTCAAGACAATTTGAGCCTGAGACTGACAGGAGTGAGGTTCCAGCACCTATTATACAGCCTGAGCGTATATTGGCCACATTACGCACTAGTATCACTTCGCCACTGGGGGAAGAGATTCTGGCCACCCAGGGTACTGCTCCTCCAGAAACCCCAGTGTGCAAGTGTTTTGTCGATGGGCCATTCTGCACCAGATTACTTGAAACCTACCACTCTTCTAAGGCTGCTGGGCACATTGGTAGGGATCAATTAATATGGTCACTCTGACAAGTTTTCTGGTTTCTGATTGTGCTGTGTTTACCAATTCCTGTGCCACCTGTGCTCGTGCCAAGACCCCTAGGCATCTCCCTGTGGGCCTACTTCAACCAGTGCCTAATGGCGAACGTCCCTGGTCTCACATCTCTATTGATTTTATGGGAGAATTTATGGGAGAATTCATACTTGGAGGACAGGTTTTCTAAAATGGCTCATTTTGTGCCGCTCCATGGCCTTCCCTCTGCCAAAGAATTAGCAATGGTTTTCTCTGAGGAAGTATTCTGGTTGCACGGGGTACCCAGAGTTCTGGTGTCCGACTGGGGGAGCCAGTTCGTGTCTAGATTTTGGAGAGCCTTTTGTGAACAGATGGGCATCCAATTGTCCTTTTCCTCCACATACCACCCCCAGACCAATGGGGCTGCTGAGCGGGCCAATCAGGGACAAGAACAGTTCCTGCGCTGTTTTGTGACTGACCATCATGATAACTGGGCCGACCTGTTGCCGTGGGCAGAGTTCGCCAGGAACTGTGCGGTTAACTCTTCATCCTGGAACTCCCCGTTTCTTATCAACTACGGGTTCCAGACGTGTTTGCTCCCAGATTCATTTCAGTCTCAACAGATTCCAGCTCTGGATGAGCATATTGAGCAGCTCCGCTCTACATGGGCACAGGTTCAAAGGGCACTCAGTCAGTCCTTTCAGCGCCATCAGCGCCATGCTAATCGTAGACGGCTGCCAGCAGTCTCTTTCCAGTTTGGGGACAGGGTATGGCTATACTCCAGAAACCTCAAGTTACAAGTTCCATCTAATAAATTGGCTCCCCAGTTTATTGGTCCTTATAGGGTGATTCGTAAAATTAACCCTGTATGCTTTGGACATCCCTGTGTCCATGCGCATTCACAATGTGTTCCACGTATCTCTCCTCAAACCTCTTGTATGCAACCGTTATACTACTAACCCTGTGGTGCCAGGGCCTATAGAGGTAGAGGGCCAGGAGGAGTACGAAGTTCAGAGTATCATTGATTCTCGCAGATTCAGAGGAAAATTGCAGTATTTGGTACATTGGAAGGGTTATGGTCCTGAGGACCGATCCTGGGTGGATAGTAAGGACCTTCATGCTTCCAAATTACTGCAAATTTTTCATTCCAAGTACCCCCAGAAACCAGGTCCCTTTTCCAGAAGGGGGGGTCTTTGAGAGGGGGGTACTATCACGGTGCCCGTGATTGCTTACTTGTGCTGTCAGTCAGGTGTGCGTACTCTCCATTGGCCACCTGTCTTTTGACTGCCCAGGATTGCCTTTATAGACTGGGCTGAGGCACCCTTTGGGTGCCCTTTCGTGGTGTCTCTATGTCAGCAGTCACCTGCCTTGTACCTTTTCCCTGGGCCTGTTCGCTTGCTACCAGTACCAGTGTTGCTCCTGTAGCCAGTGCCTCTCCTGCATTGTTCCTGCTCCGTTCCTGACCCGGTTGGCGGTGCTGTCATTCCTGTTTCCTTTCCTGATCCCGTACTGCGGTTGTCCTGTTCCGTTCCTGACCCGGTTGGCGTTGCTATCATTCCTGTGTGGTCCTGGCTTGTCTGCTGTCGCTGCTGCTGGTTATCCTTTTGGCTGCTGAAGTCGCTATAGCGACATTCTGATCTCTGTACACCAGTTGGGCATTCGCTTATCCAGTACGCGGTACTGGTTTACTCCACTCTCACCGGTTGCTGATTTGCTTGTATAGAACCGGTTGGGCATTTGCTTATCTAGTATGCTATACTGGTTTACTCCTATTCACCGGTAGCTACTTCCACTTGTTTAGTACCGGTTGAGCGTTTCGTTTATCCAGTACGTGGTACTGTTTACTCCACCATGCACCGGCTGCTGATTCTGCTTGTTTAGTGCCGTGTGAGCGCTATTGTTGACCAGCATCAGTGCAGCTTTACTCCACCATCCACCGGCTGCTAATTCCGCTGTATAGAGCCGGTTAAGCACTTGTTTGTCCAATCCTCTTTGCTGGTTTGCTCCACATCCCTGGTTGCTAATCTGTTGTGTAGAACTGGGTGGGCTATACTGTTCTTCTATACATGGCACTGGGTTACTGTACATCCACCGGTTGTTGCTGTCTCCATTGCTAACCGGTTGGGTCTCCTTGTTGAGAGACTGGTTTGCTCCACTGTTCTATCTTATGCTGTTGCTCCATCTATGCAGCATTAGTGGAGCTGTTCCTCTGTCCATTTGGCTGCCTTGCCCGGTAATTTGGCAAGGTTGGTAAAGCCACAATCTGTTCATCGTGTAAACCTCCAGGCTGCCTTGCCTGGTATATTGGCACGGCCGGTAGAGCCACAATCAGTTCATTGTGTAAATCTCCAGGCTGCCTTGCCCAGTATATTGGCAAGGCCGGTAGAGCCACATTCAGATTGTCGTGTAACCCTTTAGGCTGCCTTGCCCAGTATATTGGCAAGGCCGGTAGAGCCTCCCTTGTGTATCTTGCAATAACTACTGTTTGTACCCATTGTGTATATGTGATGTACGTATATGATTAGGACCCGTGAGGGTTCCCATTAAACTTTTCAATAAAGTTTGATTTTTATCTTACTCTGTGTCTGAGAGTCAAAACAAACCGTGGCAACGCCCTCCTGTCTCAACGCTCGGCTCCGGGCGAGGCGTTGCTTCCTTGTGGGTTCTTCACTAAAAGACTGTCCAAGGCTGAAAGTCTGTACGACATCGGTGACCGTGAATTACTGGCCATTATTCTGGCTCTCAAGAAGTGGTGTTATCTCCTTGAGGGAACTAGCGAATCAATCCTTATTTTCACTGATCACAAGAATCTCACTTACTTGTCTGAGGCCAAACGATTGTCTTCATGGCCTTGTTTCTCTCTAGATTCAATTTTGTGGTTTCCTACCTTCCTGGCTTAAAGAATATTAAGGCTGATGCTCTATCATGCCAGTTTTGCTCAAATTCTATGGAGGAGAATACTTCCACGCCTATCATTCCTGCCGACCGTAAACTCTCTACAATACGTACGAGTATTACATTAGATGAGGAGATCTTGGTCTCTCAAGCATCTGCACCTGCTGAAAAATCTAGAGGGAGATGCTTTGTACCAGACTGGTTACGTACCAAACTGCTCAAGACTTATCATACTTCCAAGGCAGCTGGTCATATTGGGAGAAATCAGTTGATATGGTCCATTTCTCTACTCTTTTGGTGGTCTAGCTTGAGGGCTGACTTCTGCTTTCATGGCAGCATGTCCTACTTGTGCTCAAAGTAAAACTCTGCGACATCTGCCTTTGGGTCTCCTCCAACCAATTCCTAATGGGGAACGCCCCTGGTCTCATTTGTCCATTGATTTTATGGTTGATCTACCTGTATCTAAGGGATTCATGGTCATCCTAATGATCGTGGATCAATTTTCTAAGATGGCTCACTTTGTATTGCTCACAAGCCTAACGCTCAGGAATTGGAAGTGATTTTCACCAAAGAAGTCTTTGGGCTCCACGGGAACCCAAGGTCATAGTTTTGGATCGGGGGAGCCAGTTTATCTCTCGTTATTGGAGGTGTTTTTGTGCTCAGATGGGAATCCAACATTCCTCCTCCTCAGCCTACCATCCTCAATATAATAGTGCGGCAGAGAGGTCTAACCAAGCCCTGGAACAATTTCTTTGTTGCTATATATAAGGTCACCATGACAAATGGGCTAACTTGTTACCTTGGGTGGAGATTGCCCCGGAATTGTGCTATGAACTCTTCATCACAGAGTTCACCATTCTGGTGCTGACTTGTGGCTTTGGCTGATAAACTGCTCTGTGTATGACCTTTGGCTAAGACTGACTGTCCAGTCTGGTACAGACCTGTGGCTCTGGCTGACTATTATACCAACTGCCTCCGGGTATTGCCTCTCCTGTTCATTCTTAGTCCTGCTGGGTCTGTTTCTTGCAATTGCTTTGAGTTGTGTGACACCCCCAAAAGACAACAAGAAGCAAGGTGGAGATCAGAGGAGGAAGAATAGAGCAACCAGGGCAGAGGCTGGAAGTTCGATGCTGAGCGAAACAACTAGCACTCATCCCCTTCTTGCCTTAGGGTCAACTGTATCTTCTGCCAATCCACCTCTTTCATCATTACCTCCCCCGCCAAATGATAGCCACTCTTTTGTTAGTATGTGGCAGTTCATCTACACCCATTGCACACAGTGTGGTGTACTGACTACACATGCCAGTGTGGTGGAGGAGAATCGCAAGCAGGGCATCAAACGGCAGGGAGGGTTCATCACAACCTTTAAACTGCCAGCAAGTTGTCATGCGTCCTTAGAGGGGTGTGGACAAGGGGTATAGTGACAGCAGCAGTACTTGGATTCTGGTGTTATGGTGTTTGGCTAGAGGTGTGCCAGGTGTAGGCTAACCATACCACACCTTTAAAAAGGGGCACAGGAAATAGGCATATTTCAGGAGTGCACCAAATCAAGACAACCCTGTAGTATGCATTTTTCAAGTGTGCCCCTTTTTAAAGGTGAGGTATGGTCCGCCTAGCCAGGTGTTATTTACCACACACACTGTGCACATTGCAGTTGCTGATGAGAGGCACAGTTACTTTGCTAAAATTCTAATTTAGTAAAAACACACCCATGATTTTGGAGGCGGAGCAGATGGAGAAGAATAATTAGCCCGCTTCTTCTTTTCTCCACACATATAACTGAAGTGGTGGGGGCTAGTTATGGTGCTGTTCCTCCCCCAGACGCACCACTGGAACTACTTGTGGATAGGAGTGGGCAAAAGGTGTGAAAATTTTCCCGCGTTACTTGTCGTGAAAACTTGATGATTTTTCACTTTTCCTGTGAAAAATTTTGCCTTTCCTCATATGCAAAAATGTCCTCCTTTTCACCTATTTTAATACATTTTTTGCCTATATTTCCTATAGGTACTACATTTTCCACTGTAATATTACTTCTTCTGAGGGCTGAAGTTTAGAAATAAGTGGCTGAAAGTCAAGGTTGTGAGTCCTACAGCAACATATGGCTTGAAAAATGTGTTAGCATGCAGAATGTATTTGTCCTTTGCTCACAACACTAACTTACTGCTTAAGTGACACTGGCACATATTCATGATGATGACAAGTAAAACAAAAAAATAAAGTACAACCTACAATGTGGCACATGTGTATTGTAGTGGTGGGGGGGGGGCTGGAATGGTGTGATTTTGTATGTATTTTTACCATTGTCATACGCTATCCTCCTTCTCAGATTATTGACACATATTACTTATCGGTCATAGCAGTGATCCCAAGTGGGGTAGATGGTGGCAACCCTTCTTCACATCCCTTCTCCACCTCCTCATCTGTGCTGCTGTTAATATATTTGTCCTGGCTTTGTCTGTCATTTGTGGTTTCTGCTCCCTGATACTCAGATGGTATGAGATGTTGGTTCATTTTTAAGAATGATAGTCTCCTAACATTGCTATTTGATGACTATGTGCTTTTTTTTGACATCTGTGCCTGTTTAGGGTCAGACTTTCCAATGGCTTTCTCAAACAATTTATAGACAGGCACAGTGCTCCTTAAAAGTGGTGGAAGATTCAGCCTTTGACTTTCTGCTAAACGTATAGCCATGTCATCATCCTCACTCTCAACTTCCTCTGTATCTGAACAAGAGAAGGATGCTGGAAGGATATATTCTAGATCTGCATCATCATCAGCCATCATTAGGTAATCCTCATCAGCATCAGCATCACCTGACAATTTTTACCCACTATCGTTATATTCCTCTAAGAGTTTGGAGGTCTCAAACACTTTCTTTTTACTGTAACTGTTTTGATGCTTGTTTGTCTCACTATTTGATGCAGCAGGCAGTTCAGCTGTTACACCTTCCTCTATTATGCTATTGCCAGCATCATCAACACTTGAATTCGACTTGTTGTCACCTTCAGTGTTTTTCTTATATGGGTCTTTATTTCTGCTGGCACTGGTAGTTCTGAAACTAGTTTTGCTGGAATCTTGACAAACAGTATCCTCCCTTGGAGTAGAGGAATCATCAACATTGATTGCATACTCTGCAACAACCATTGCTGCAGTCAGTTTTTGAACTACTACTTTACTCTCACATCCCTGCACTGCTCCACCCCTCCTCCTTCCCATTGTGCGATTGCTGGACATTGTGCAACTACACTGTGTTTTTTTACAGTATGGTACACAACACAACTGATGGAGCTGTACGATGCCTTGTCTAAGCCCAGTCAGCTGTCTGTCACTGTAACCTAATATATTTAGTTCTTTATTCTTTCTTTTTTTTTTAAGTTGTCCACCCTGTTGTCTTATCACAGTCTGTCCCAAAAAAATTATAACTGAAAAACAAAATCAACAACTTCTTTCCCCAGACTTCCCCACCCAGCACAGAGACAATAACAGCAAGATCAGCAAGCAAATAGGTCCCTAGCTGCCTGTGTCTTGCCAGTCAGTCACATGGAATTTTGGAGTATTTGGGGTCAACCTCCTTCCACCCTTCTTCACCTCAGAGTGCCACACTGACTCTCCTAGTAAACAGAACAAATGGCCTACCTAAAATATTCCCTAAACAAAACTTAAATTCTCCTACATATTGCTCTCTCCTCTCACAAATACAAAATGACATTGCTGTGAAAGCCTGACAGCCTTTTATATGGTTGTAGAAAACTTTCATGTGGAGAAGAAATATTTTATTTCCTATTGATTTCAATGGGCTTGATGAAGGCAGGAAAAAGCAGAAAAACTGCACTTTTCATGGGAAATTATTTGCCAAGAAGAAAGTGCCATTATTCGCCGATTTCAGTTAGAGGCAATATTTACTCACAAGTCAGTTCCCTTGGAGAGATTCCTATCTCTCTTTGAATTTTGATTTTGTGGCGGTTTGTGGGTCTGTGAATATTGAGCTTAGTCTTAATACAATTCTCCCTTTATATACAAATCATGACCTAATGTGTATCTGAGTGATGTAAAGGAAGTACAATATTATATTTTTATACCTTTTCCATAAACCACAGCTGTTTTTGTCATCTATGAAGTGATGCGGTCCACCATAGGTAGCCACAGAGTCTGCTAATATGAAAGAAGTGCAACAACATTAGCAGACTTTCTTCTATTGTTTCTTTCACCTTGTATGAATGTTTTCTTATTACCCCCACCTCTTTTTGATTTTGAGTAACACACCTGCTTCTGATGGAAAATAATAACTTTGTGCTGTTTGAAACTGTAGTATCATTGATTATTTAAAGGTATAATTTATTTATGTAGTGTTGAAGTCACTGACATTTTCAGCAGAACTACCTTGATTTTGTTCAGGGAAATCTCTGTAGAAATGTGTACATTTGTGGGAGTGAACCATTGTCAGGAGGAGGAGGAGGAGATGATGGTAAATGTGACAGCAGGGGACCCTATGTCACACTTGTTATCCCCAAGCATTCCCACTACTAACAAGCAGCACCTAGAGAGTTTTAGTGATGATACTGAAACAGTTGTTGGTATGTCTAACATGACCACTGTAGACCCTTCTACTAATGTGGAAGGGGAAGTGATGCTGAGCAGCCAGACTAGTGGTCAAGGAAGCTCACAAATTCACCCTGACCCTGTGATTCCCCTTCTCTAGGCATTGTGCCACTGGGACCTGATGCTGAGGAAGACAGAACTGGCTAGCCGTATTTGCATCAGCACAAATCAGCTGCTTGTGCTTGCTGTTAGTGCTCTTAGTTTGCCTTCTTCACATCAGAGATGGCAAGTGTGACAGTAGGATAACCTCTGTCACATTTGTCATCATCGCCAACCAGTGTAATTCTAATAGAACAGCAGCAGCAAGGAGGGGGTGTAGAGGTGGTGATGAGAATGATGGCGAGCAGCTGGGTTGGAAGAGACAAGTAAAATGTGAAAAGTAGAAAGTGAGAAGGAATGGAAGACAGATGTGCAAATGGGGATGGGCATCACCACCACTGCCAGCAGTATCATTGCAGAGTTTGCTGCTGTAATTCCTGTTGCAGCTGAGTTGCAAGTGCAGTAAACTTATCATGAGGAGAAGGCTAGTGTACCACAGACCACTGTGACCACTGTGGGAATAGGGTCCAACAGTATTTAGGATATGATATTAGAACAGTTTCCACTTGCCAGCAATAATCCTGGTTCCAGTTCTAGTGATGATACTGAGGCTGTAGAAGCAGCATCATCCTCTTCCCCAGCATGTGAAGGGGGTTGTGGAGAAGAAGAAAGAGAATTCTTCTCTACCTTTTCCCTCCACCCTGAGATCATGTATGAAACTGATTTATGAAACTGGTAAATAAAATAATTTTGTTGTCTCCCTATCAGTATGTGAAATTTCAGAAATTAGAATCAACACACAGCAGCCATAGCACCACTAGAACTAATAATTAATTTAATAGTAAAAAATTTCAATTCAGGAAGCAATTTGACTTCGCCACATGCTATTTTTGAATGAAAAGGTAAGATTCCACATTTGAACAATTTGCCCTTTAGTAAATAGATCCAATAGGAAATACATCAGCAAATGGCTGATACTTTTTAAATAATGAATTCAAATGGAGTTCCCTATGAATACAAATAAACCATCCAGTGAACAAGAAGCAAAAGCCATCAAGTAAAACTATACAACATTAAATTTCCCATGAAGTTTACCTTTGTAACATAGTAGTGAACCAAATACAAATTGATTTTAAGTTGAAACCTTCAAGCTATTAATTATTCTCCAGTGCAGTTCTTTTTCTGCTTATAGCACTATATTATGTTTCTGTGGGAGCTATAAAACACTTCATAGAAAATTTATGTACAATTTCAAATCACATACATTAGTGAAACAAAACATAGTTGCCCCAGAAGGTATATTGTTGATGTTATTCCTTTTAACTTTCATTTTGGGAATAATCTTATTGTCTTATTACATCTGTAAATGTAGATGAACAACATGAGAGGTTTATGACTGTTATTTTATTTTGAAAAGAAAACTGCATTTTATATATTCGGAAGAATGTTAAAAGAATACATATGTTTATATGTTGAATTAAATATAAACTGCATTGTGTTATTTGTTGTACTTAACCTGTGTACTATTGATAATTCATATAAACAACTGCAAGACTCGCTATGATATATTCATTGTTTTGTTAAGTGCCATATACTGTAGTCACAGTATATCATTATGTTGGTAATACAATCTAAATACTTATAACCTTAACATCTGAAGTATTGCTTTATCAACCTTTAATGTAGCTCAGAAAAGGAGATTTCATTTATTTATTTGTACTCTAATATGTGGTCCCCAGATTTGTCTTTATAATTGATTGATGGTTTTTTCTGTTTAGGAATATACTTGAGCGATTTCTTGGCAAATTTGGTGGCGTGCAGGAACAGAAGGAACAATTAATCTACTCAGTTCCAAACCCATATCTGATATGAGCTTGGTCATGTGTACCTGCATTGATATGTGGTTGGAAATCTCCTCCTGCACATCTACAGTTTGTTTCAATTCAGACCTCAGTTGGGGGTCATTAGGATTAGGAAGTGACATTTTTCACCTCAAAAGAGAAACAGGAACAAAATGATACTTCCTGTTGAGCTGGAAACATTCTTTTCTGTTACACTTTGATCAGTGGACAGCAAACAGCATGCAACATCAGATCAAAGCCAGTAATACTACCTCTGGTTCTGGCAGTATTATTAAAGGACAGCAATACGATAGCCCATTCCATCTGCACGCTACTTTGTGAATGCAGGGTTTCGAGAGACAATCTCACAAAACCATAGACAAATTAAAAAAACTAGAGCAGGTAATAGCTTGTACCTCTCTCCGTGAAAGCTGGTTTTGCATCTGCTGATAATGGCTCCAGCAAAATAGCTGCCTTGAGAATAGGAGATATCACCTGCTTTTTCCATGTTCTAAATTTAATTGGAATTAAATTCCTTTCAGAATTGGAAACCCTAATAGAGATGCTCAATATCATCTGCAAAATTTGTTCTCATTTGAAGTTTAGGAAGTTTTTTTGGCAGGAAATCTGTTCTCTGTATTAGGGGAGACTGGGGGACTCTGGGGGACAGGAAGGGAGAGAGGATTTTGACCCCAAATACCCCAATATTCAGTATGACTGACTGGGAAAACACAAGCAAGTTGCAAGTTTCCAAGTTTCTTCCTGATCTGGCTTTTATATCTGTCCTATGGGAGTCTTGGGGTGCGAGAAGGAAGCAAAGGTGTTTTACCCCAAATACCCCAAAATTGTTTGTGATCAAGTAGACATAGGCAGCTGTGACCAAGTTCCTTTTTGATTTGCCTGTTATCTCTGTCAAGGGAGTCTGGGGGTCAGAGAAGGGAGCAAAGAAATAGTACCCCAAATACCCCAACATTCTTTGTGACTGACTGGGAACACAAAGGAAGAGGTGATCCAAGTTTCTTCCTGCTGTGGCTGTTATATCCGTTCTAGGGAAGTTTGCAGGTGTAAGAAGGGAGCAAAGGAGATTTACCTCAAATAACCAAACTTTTGTGTGGCCAAGTAAACACAGGTAGCTGAGATCCAAGTTCGTTCTTCATATATATATATCTTCAGCATCCTCCTCTTCTTCAGATGCAGATGGAATTGAGAGTGAGAGACATGATGATCTGGCTAAAGAGTTAGCAGAAAGGAAAAGACTCAGTCTTCCACCACTGAAAAGGAGCATTGTGCTTGTCTATAAACAGTTTGAGAGAACAATAGGAAAGTCTGACCATGGACAAGCAAAGATGGCAAAACGTACACAGTTATTCTATCAGTCATCATCAGCATCATCGCCTCTTCCAAGTCCATGTCCCACTCAGCCACACACGCAAAGTGTTGAGTAACCAGCAACAACACAGGTTATTAGCATCCACAACCTTAGCTTTAATGAGTACCTCTTCTGCACTTGGAAGTGCAACATCTGTGATATCTAGTAGCAGTATAATTTTAGCAACATCTATCCCCAGTAGTAGTAGAAGGAACTCCACTGACTAAGAAGTCCACATTATGGAGATAATTCACCCAGGATACAAAAGCTAAACATGTTTCTACCTGTAGTCTGTGTAACAAGCATGTGAGCAGGGGGAAAGCAGACTCACACCTAGGCACCTCCTCAGTGATCCCACTTTAAGCTCAACCACAGGTCTGACACTCACCATCAACAGGTCAGAGGTGACAACTAGCAGCAGAAGTAGTACTCCTGGGGTACATAATAGAAGTGCTGTTGATGTGTTAAAGAGTGTGCCAAGATTTTCTGCTCCTGATGCAGAGGAGTATGACTCTGAGTTTGTTTTTGGAGATGATAAGAGTCATAGAGTACCTAAATGTCCTGCCACCACCCCAGCACCTCCACAAGTCATGTCATTAAATCAATAAAGTTACAGTCCTTCTAATATGTGATGCCATCCCACACTTACTGTGTTCTTAGAAAGAAGTAAAAACCTGCACAAAAATAATTTATAAATAACAGGTGTTATACCTGCTGGAATATCCCAAGCAGCAGTTATTTTTCAAGGATGATTGTGCCAATTCAGAAAGTTAGAGTTGTGGGCAATGGGTAAAGGCACTCAGACTACTAACAACCTTCTCAAGACAACTTTCTTACTTTCAGCTATTTATTTCTCCATTTCAGCTCTCAGAAAAAGTAATATATTGGTGGGAAATGTTGTAGTCATAAAAAACATATGCAAAAACTGTATTGGCAGTGGCGAAAAGAGAGAAAACTCTAAGTCATGTGGGAGGTTTTTCAGACTCTTTGACCACCACTATTGATGAGTAGGGGTGGGAGAAAAGTCCTGTCATGTTCCCACAGAAAAATCTTTGACAACCACGTGGTTGTCCACTTTTTCACGTGAAAATCATCTTAAATAAAGCAATTAAAATCTTTGCAGTTATCACCCACTGGCAAACATTTTTCACTATTTTTTCAATGGCTAGTTTTCACCTCTTTAATTACAGGTTTTTTTTGCCTTTTCTCTATAGGCTTGGGCCTAACACAAGTCCTACAAATCAATGTTTCTACAGGGCTTGGGCTTCTTACAACAAGTCTAAGTCCTACAAATCATACTCTCCAAAATACTTTATCCCATCAATTATCTGTCTGCTCCAGTTGCAGCTTACATCAGGGGGTCCCTGTTTCTTTCACATTATGTACTAATTTCTTATTTTATTTTATTTGTTTATGTTTTTTATTTACTGTCCCCACAATACCAGTCAAGAACCTACCCCCCCAAAACAAATTCCTTGTTCAACTGATTCATTCCCCAGACTTCAACCTCCACCACAGGCACCCTCCTCTGACCCCTTTGATACTATGTCTTATGGGGTTTTTATTGTATTTATATTTTATTTTTGTATTAACTGTCCCCCCAATCTCAGTAAACAACACCCCCAACAACAAAAAAGATTCCCTGTTCAACTGATTGTTTCCCCACAATCCACCAACACAGGCACCCTTTTATACTATACCGTTGGGAAATAAAATAACATTTGCTATGTATTGTGTGTAAATTCAATGTTCCCATTGAATTCAATGGAATGAGCTCGGCAAAAAAGTGGCAAAACGTCACTTTTCGCAGGAAATTATTTCCAAGAGGGAAATGCCATTATTCACCAATTTTGGTATGAGACAAAAATTTTCGCCCATACATATTAATGAGCTCAATACTGAATTTACGCTTTTCTGTTTTTGTACTTCTTTATGGTCTTGCACATTTCTAGATAATCTACCCTATTTGTAATATTGCCATTCTGCTTAATTTATTGTCATCATGACAGCTGTTTCTTTTTATATTCTATTTGTTTTTTATTGTTTCACATTGGGTACAGGGCATGGGTAGTGCTTACAATAGTGTCAATAACTTTTTCATAGTGGGTTGAAATGTCTGTGTCTGATTGTACAGTACTAATTAAAATTCCTTATGATTTTTCATTAGCTGGCTAGTGTCTATCTTCACATCTTTTGACTTGCAGTCAATTTTGATTTTTGCTCTCACTAGATGTTGTCGATTCCAACTTCAAAATAGTTTAAGGCTGAGCAGTGGGTGAATATTGTTTTATGATTTGCAAGTATGAAGTTGATTTAATCTGTATTGCCATTAGGGCTTTTCCACATAGTGATAAGTTAAGAAGCATTATTTAGAGGTGGGAAACGTAAGGAAAATTAAAAGTAAAATGTAAGCATGTACAATATAATTCAGTTTGGTAAGAGTATTCAGCACATAAACACAAATTAAGACAAGTTAAAAAATATACAAATTAATAAAATATAATTCACTCTCCCTGCTAACTGGTGCTAATATACTGCATGATTCTTAGGTGTTCAGCTATACCTTGCATCCTGTTTGTTTCTACCACATGAATATGTATAGTCACCACATAGGGAACAATGTGTGGACACAATTTGCCATATTTGCACCTGCACAGAATTTCTGTTTGGAGGGGAATTGGCATTGGTGGAGGAAATTATGGCTGAGAGGGAACACTTTGGAAGGTTGTGTAAGTTGAGAGGGGAGCTGGTGGTGCTGTTGGCTGCAAAGGCTGATTGGGGATTACTGCTGACTGATGGGGATTTCTGTAGTTAATTTGCTCTTCTTAGTGGAGATTTTTTTGTGTCCATGTTTTGAATGGGGGCAGTACTAGCAGTCACAGCAGCAGCAGTGGTATGCAGTATTTTTGCATACACATCATTATGTCTATGCTGCTTATGCTTAAATAATGTGGATATGACAAGGTGGGATCCCTTCTTTCCCCTTGTCATGGTTTCCTATACTGTACCAGACACCAGTCAATGAGAAATATTCTCACACCCACAACTTTCGTGCAGGAGGAGGTGATGTAGCTGAAACACCTGCTGCAGACCCTGAGTCTGACCCAGTGTAACGGTTATTCAGACTCTCAGACCAGAGGTAAAAAATAAAACACACTTTTATTGAGAATAATAAAGGAACACGGCCCCCTAAGGGCAGAGGTAGGGAATGACACGTAACTGAAGGCAATATGGTAATATAGTAGACACAGTATGATAAATAGCAATGACTACAAGCAATATGACTAAGTAAGGCTAGGGTTAAGTCCAATGCAAATGATCAGTCTCTGTTGTGGTGTATAAGACAACGCCCAGTAGTCCTCAAGGACTGATGATCAAGCAAGACCAACACTGGTGCTAGAGCTGGATAATACCAGAGCCAAGGGCACTCTGCTGTGCATAACGGAATCGGCACACTGCATGTGCAGAAAGGGACGCGGAGCCACGGTACTCTGTGGTACTGAAAGGGTTAATGACACTGCGTGAACTAAATGGAAACTTGAGCCAGTAGCACCCCTCGGTGCGCCACCAGATAATCACACTGCCAGAGCTGAAAGGGACCAGAGCCAGTAGCACCCTGTGGTGCGTCAACGGATACCCTAATACTGCTAGAGCCGAATGAGACCAGAGCCAGTAGCACCCCGCGGTGCGCCAATAAGCGTATGTTGCAAGAGCTACAGTAGATGTAAACAGAAACCCACTGCTCTGCAAATGTAGCGGATGGCTCGGTAACTGAGGCAACATGCTCTGCAAGGGTTAACGGACAGGCTCGGCAACGGAGGCAATAAGCACAGCAAGTGTAACGGATGGCTCAGAATGGAGGCAACAAGTACAGCAAGTGTCAGAGGATAGGCTCGGTACCGGAGGCTACAAGCTCAGCTAGTGTTAACGGATGCCCAAATATCGGAGACTACAAGCACAGCTAGTGTTAACGGATGCCCAAATATCGGAGACTACAAGCACAGCAAGTGTAGACAGACAGGCTCGGTAACGGAGGCAACAAGCTCAGCAAGTGGAAGGTCAGCTTTAGGATGCACCGTTTGACAGTTCACAATGTCGCCAAGTGACATAGACGGAGTGACACTGGAACCAGAACTCAGGAAGCAGGATACCAAGCAGGAACATCAGCAGGCCGGGTCACACACGGAGCAGGAACGTCAGACAAGTCGGATCAATCACGGAGCAGGAGCGTCAGCCAGTCCGGGTCATACACGGAGCAGGAACGTCAGACAAGCCGGATCAAACACGGAGCAGGAGCGCCAGCCAGGCCGGGACATACACGGAGCAGGAACCAGAAGAATAGTTAGACAAGCCGAATCGGTACACAGGAACGCAGGAACACAGCAACGGAAGCACTGGTACTGGAACACCACGAAAGGGTACCTGACAGGTGCCGGAGGCCTGGTATAAGAAGGCTGATACTGGGCGGGCATAACAAGGACTGCCAATAGGAACACACCACCGCAGAGAGTGACAGGTAATCACGGGAACCGTGATACCCAGCCTCTGTGGCTGCTGTCACTAGTCCCGCCATCATATCTTCATGCCCACTCACAGGAACCTTCACCTCTTCCTGCTCACTCTCAGTCAGAACATGCCTGTCTTCCTATTTATTGATAACAGAAATGTGCACCTCTTCCTGCCCACTCACAGACAGTATCTGTCCCTCTTTTTTCTGATCACTCACAGGATACTACCCCTGTTTCAGCCCATTCACAACCAGAACCTGACTCTTCACAGGAACTTGTACCTTCTCTTCTTCATGCCCAGTCGTAGGATCCTACACAATATCTTTCTGCTGTCCACTCAAAGAAGATCTTTCTAGCCTACTACGTATGTTTCTAATTGTAGTTTGTCTTCCTCATTATTATGCCCCCCCCACAATTCTATTCCTTGTGCCTATCCCTACTCTCCACCACATGACAAACAAGGCTAATCATGGCACTAGAGGGGGACCACTTGGCAGCCAGGGGACAGTGGAAAAAAAAGAAGAGGTATCCATTGGAGGGGGAAACCAAGGTTGAGGGGAGACATGACAGCATAATAGGGAAAAGGGAGTGGCTGGAGAAGGGCAAAAAGAATGACTGCAGGGAGCAACTACTAACAAATGGGAGTACCAAAGGTCCTTCTCTGCATGCATGGTTAATCCACAAGGGTGAATACAGAGAAGGAGTTTCAGACCCCTCTCACATCTTCAGGCAATTACTCTGATTCAGTAGGTTGCAGAAGATTATTTTTATTTATTATAGTATTCATATGCCTCATTAAAATTGATGCCAGTATCCCTCTATGGCAATTAGCATGGTGTAGTAAATTAAGGGTAGGTGTATAAATCATCTTTCAGTAATGGATATTTTAATGACCTTTCTTATAACTGTTCAGATGCTAAATGTTTTCTCTTTATGACACTCACAATTAGTTTTGCTCAAATTTAAAACAGACTATAAATTAATGGATTAATAAAATACCTTCTGTGTTATTAATATTCTATAAGGATAGTCTTGTTTTTTTCCTGGGAATTTTCATGGTAAAAATACAATATGCTGTTTTTAACATGGTAATTCCTGTGCATAGAAAATACATACAATTTCCAGCTCTTTGCTGCTGTCAATGTAATTCCTTTGGAATTTCCAATTTCCAATTATGCTTTCTATGGCAGAGAGAGTATTCATTGCAACACTAATGCTGAGGAGTGTAGCAGAGTTTGTCAGAAACATTAGCCTTGAAAACATTTTTTTTTAGCAGACTGAGGTCTATGGCAACATAAGCCTTGAGGAAATTACTAGCAGGTTGAGTACTTGTAGAAAAACATAAGCAAAATTTGTTATCAGACTGAGGCCTATGGCAACATAAGCCTTGAGGAAATTGCTAGCAGGCTCAATACTAGACCTACAGCTACATAAGCCTTGAAAATATTGTTGCAGACTGAGGCCTATAGCAACATAAGCCTTGAAGAAATTACTAGCAGGCTGAGTAATGCTACAGCAACATAAGACTTGAATAAATTATTAGCAAGTTGAGACATATGGCAACATAAGGTCTGAAAAATTGTTGGCAGGCTGTTTCCTATGGTGCCTTAAGCACTAAAACATTGTTAACACGGACAGAGAAGGGGCACAGTGGCAACAACAGCACCAACCTTGCCATTGAAGTTTCGAAGCCTTTGCCCACAACATTAACCACTTGCTTGTACATGTCTGGCATAGCCTTCTCTGAAAAAAAAACCTGTGACATGGGATATGCAATCAGTTCTTTAAAACCAGTTTTCAACAAACGAATAAGACAGCTTGTAAACATCCAACATGTTGTCAAGTTTACCATGCCACAGGTGTATTTTTTAATTATTTCTGTGCATTTTTTGCTTCTTTCTAAAACCCACCCAAAGTGTGGATTGGCAGCTCTTAGAAAATGTAACTGTGTAATTTAATTATTTTAACAATATAACTAGTGGTGATGGAGGCAGTGAGGATGGGTATGGGGAATCTATGACTTATCACCTACAACCAACTCAGTCATCACCCTCTATGCGTTGCATTTGCACAATAGCAGGAGATTGTTTTTGTTACAGAGAAAAATGTTGTTTCTTTCCCTGAGACATTTACAACTCTACTATTATGCACACCTCCACTTTTAGGAATGCGTCTATAATGCTAAAAGCCACACGTCTGATGTGGTGCTGGTGTGTCTCCCAATCAGATGGGATCTTAATGAGAGAATATACAACACTGTGAGTTTGCCAGGATAAGGAAAAATTGTGTAGAGCAACATGCATACTGATCAGCACAGGGTTGAATAATAGATGTTTAGACAAAACACTTGCTGAGAATTAATTAGATAAGGCTATTTTGGATCTAAAGAAATAGGAAGAAGGAGATGTCTTCTTTGTTAGTAGAAAAGAGAGTAAACAAAGCAGAAGGTGAATAAATTAAATGGAAAAATGGTTTGAGAAGGGAAGGGGGGAAGAAAAAGACTAAGATGATCCGGCTGGGTATAATGCTGGATCAACAAGCTGGGGCAGTAATTTTATGTATATAGCAATATGGTAGGAACTTTGTCATTGAAATCTAGCCAAGGCTGCCAAACATTCAATAAAGAAAATGTCTTGTTTCTAGTCAATGAATATATTTTTTCTAGTAGTAACACATTATGAATGCAATTATACCATTCCTTCAAGGATGCGGATGTTGTGGATTTCCAATAATGTGGCATCAGAGATTTAGCAATATCCTATATTATAATCCGTAGCAGCCGTACCGCGGGCAGTCTCTACTGTGCATGGGTGGCACTGTGGCCAGTGTACACGGCTCTTCAACTAGTTTATTATAGAAAATAATTGGGAAATCTTTGAAAGCTCATGCTGTTATGCAGGGTAAGATTCTCATGTCGCCCTTTTCATCAAGGAGACATGCTTAGTGCAGCATGTAGCCACAAGCTATTTTACTTGCAATGTTTTAAAAATGAACCAGTTGAAGATAGAGAATGAGGGACTAGGTAAGTTAGCGAAGAACAGAAAAAACATAGGATCAAGAGGGAAAGCAAATTTAAGAGTCATTAATATTACTGTACCAGTTGACCAATATTGCTGTATGTCAATGCATTCCTACCATACCCATATCTGAAACATGGTACTTGCCTGTTTTTGGCATCTCCAACAAAGAGGAGAAGCATTGGGCCACATTCTGGCTAAACCACGAGAAGTATAATACCATTGTGACCCAAATGTGTAATTCATTTCCCTAATTCTAATGTTGGGAGGCTGAGTGGTCAGGGCTTTTTGTATAGACAACCATTTATTCAAGGGAAAAGTAATACGGTACCTATTTTTTCCCATTTGAGCATATAAAGTGATTTAGAAAGAGCCTCATGGGATTATATAATTTTATATAATTTTGAGAGAGGTTTGTTAGAGAAGACTTCCTTGATGTCCCAAAGGACAAAAAAGGACGTCTGGGAGACAAATTATAAAATTGACTGTAAAAGTCTGAACACATTAGCAATCGCTGGAAGAAATTTGTGCATATGTCCTAGTAAATCTTTGATTTGTAAATTATGTGCAACAATATGGCTAATAATTTACCAAATCTGTTACAATATAAATAAGTTTGAAAAGATATTGTAATATGTGTAATTTATTATTATATATCTTATATATTATAAGGCTAATTCCCATATCAACTGAAGAATTTAAGATCTGAATCTGAAAGAGCTTGTTTATGCTTATGCTAAAGTGCTTTAATAAATATTAATTTATGTGTTTAATCTATTTTTTTCCCTCAAAGTTCCGAATTTTATTAGTTCTCCCCCTAATGACATATTTGTGAGCTTTCCACACTACTGGAAAATATACATCCTAATACATTTTCAGACATAAGGGAGTGAATATTATTTGGATCTTCTAACAGTAAATCATTCAGTCTCCAAGAAAGAGACCTTTTTCAATGTCATTGAAAGGTAGCTCTATCAACAGTGTTACATGGTTTGACAAAGTAATAGAACCAAGGTTCAACATCTGCCTTCTGCAATTTGTAGGGGTTGAATAGAAAGATAATCCATCCTACAGTAGGCATTACTGTAGGCATTAGAATAAGGGAATAAAACTCTCCAGGGGTCATGCAGGTCCCGGTTCCTGAACATAATGCCAATCTTTCTCATAACTAAAGAAGGTATAGCAGAAAAAGAGTCTATGGATAGATGTAATGCAAAATTAAAATCACCTCCAAAAATCCTCAGCCCAGCTATGATGTATTAGGGGCATATAAGTTTGCAAGGGTGTATGTTATGTTATGTACTATACCTTAAATAAACAAGAAATTTCCCTCTGGATCTGCATATGTACCTAAATGTTGACAGGGAAAATTCTTATGTAGAATGGTTGCAACACCCGCTTCGGCGCATCAACTGAGTAGAACCATCAAAAAAAAAAAAAAACTAAAAACCTCTGTTACTGAGCAGAGACAGGGACCTGTTATATAAATTACTTTCCCCTGGCTGTTCTCTGTGTTAGTGGAGTCTAAGGGTATGTGAATGAGAATGGAGGTTTACTCCAAATACCTCAGAACTTGTGTGACTGAGAAGAGACAGGCAGCTGCGACAATATTTAGCAGACAGACATTCAATAGACAGACATGTTCAGCTGCGACTGACTCCTTCAATAGCCAGAAAAAGAGGGGCCAGAATATCTAATAAGGTCTATAGTCATCTGTATGGAAAAAAAATAAAGATTGTATTGACATTGGAAGGGAGAGAAAGCAGCCACTGAAATAAATGTGGTACTATTTAGAGCCAGGTAGGGTAAAAAGCAGTTACAGAAGATGCTTTTTACAGTAATAGGGACAGTTAATGAAAATATAAAAAAAAGTAAAAGAAAATATTACAGATAGTTTAACTGACAGGTGAAAGAGACAGGGACCATGAAGTGAGGTGTGAATAAGGCAGATAGATACTAGGAGCTCGATTCTGTTGCCCATGTTGATTTCAAAAACTGGAGAAGGTGCTTTGATTACACAATTTGGAGTTCTATTAAATGAGCTGACAAAATCCACCACCGGGTAAAAATGTCCATTGGACACAAAATTTGCACCCACTGGACAACAGGTTAAACTATTTGAATTTGGTATTCTATTACACTCAAAAGCTTCAATTCACATTAAGGAACAAACATTTTATTGCTGAAAATTGTGCAATGAAAAGAAGGTAGAGAGTCCCTATCCCTAACATGAGGTAAAAAAACACTGCTTAAAAATGAAAGAAGATTAGCCCAGTGAGGACTAGTGGGGTATTTAATGCATTGCACAGAGTTTCATATCCTGCTGGCACTCACAGGGTTAATCTCAATACAGTTAACACATTGTCTGAAAAATAAAAACTAACCTGTAATCCTGATGTACAGTGGGGTCTTAAACACAGTCTTCTCCTTCATTCTTCTCTCTTCTTGTTTACTTTATCTTTTCTTCTTTCTTCTGTTTAGAAAAAAAAATCCACTTAAGGCTTTATTCTCCAAAAAAGATATGCCAGAGTTAACACTTTGAGAACCAGAGGGATAAATGCAGTGTTGCATATATTTTAAAAACAATCTTTAGCCATTCCATTTTAATCAAAATAAGTAATTCCTTTGTGCTATAAATAAAAGTGCCTCCAATATGTAAATATGTGTCCATCAGAGCCAAAGAAGACAGTGGCAGGCATGCAAATGGGCACAGACCCCACGCCTCCATATCTTTCAGGCTGTTGCCTGAATCTGAATGAGATAATTTTGAATGGAAAAATTCTGTTCAAAATGGATGCCAGCCTCCAATTGGCTGGGATGTGTGCTTGAGCACCTCCCAGACAATCAGCTTCTAGCTGATTCCTCAGGGCTTGTGCCTCTAATAATCCTGAGTCCAAAAGAAAATCACTAATTCCTCAAGGCTTGGGCCTTTAACAATCCAAAGTCTACAAATCAATGATTCCTCGGGGCTTGGACTTGGCACAATTCTAAGTCTTACATTGATTTTTAGAACTTACAATTGTTTGGCACATACCCTGATGAAATATTGATTTGTATGACTTAAACTTGTGTTATGCCCAAGCCCTGAAGAAACATTGATTTGTAGGACTTTGGCTTTTTAGTGACACAAGCACTGAGGAATCAGTGATGATTTTTTTAGACTCATTATTGTTAGAGGCAAAAGCCTTGAAGAATCACCGTTTTTTTTGGACTCAGGTTTGCTAGAGGCACAAGCCCTGAGGAATAACTGATTTTTTTTTATTCAGGTTTGTTAGAGGCACAGGCTCTGAGGTAACAGTGATGATTTTTTTGGACTGAGGATTGTTATAGGCATTAGCCCTGAGGACTCAGATTTTTTTGGACTCGGGTTTATTTGAGACACAAGCCCTGAGGTATCAGTGATTATTTTTTTTGGACTCAGGATTGATAGAGGTGCAAGCCCTGAGGATTCAGGGATTTCTTGGACTCATATTTGTAAAATACACAAGCCGTGATGAAACATGGATGTGTAGGACTTAGATTTGTTAGGCACAGGCCCTGACAAAACATTGATTTTTTTAGGACTTAAATTTGTTAGGCACAAGCCTTGAGGAAACTTTGATTTGAAGGACTTTGGCTTGGTAAAAGGCACAAGCCCTGAGGAATCAGTGATGAGTTGTTGGACTCAGGGTTGTTAGAGGCACTAGCCTGGAGGATTCAGTGATTTTATGGACTCAGGATTGTAAGAGACCCAAGCCCTGAGGAATCAGTAATTATTTTTTTAGACTCAGGACAGAAGTTTTAAAGAACAGATGTAATGTGTTGTACCACCTCTGGCATGTTCCAAGCTGCAATTATTTTTCAAGGATGGCTGTGCCAGAATTGTACAAGTAGGTAGTTAGAGTGGTGGGCAAAGGGTTGTAAACCTCACAATGAATGAAAATCCACCTGACAACAGATATGTGGACAGGTGGAAGTACAGACTTTACGAATGTCACTGCTCACTGGGGTTCCCTCCCAACAGGGAGGGTGGGAAACCATACATAGCAGCATCAGCTCACAGCCAGTAATCTTGTATCTGGTTCTGGCAGTATTATTAAAGGATAGGTGCTGGTTGCCCATGCCATTGTCATGCCACTTTGTCACGCAGAGTTTTGAGAGAAAATTCCACAAAAGATGTGTTGAATAAACTAGATCAGGTGATAGAGAAATGGCTTGTACACAGCACCTTGAAATCTGTTGTTATGTCTGCCGATAAAAGCTCCAACATAACAGCTGCCTTTTTAAGGATTTTCCATGTCCTAAATTTAGTTGTGACAAAATTCCACTCTGAAATATCACCCAAAACACCTGTGCCCATTTTAGCCACTCCAGAGAGCACACAATGCATTATATTCCAAACAAGACCATAACATTATTCCCTATCACCAGCTGAAAATGGAGATTCCTACCAGTATGGAATTCCACATTGTAAATGCAAGAGTATTTGTATGAGGAGAATAAGGACATTAGCAAGTATACAAGGAAAAACTAGAAGGCTATAGAAGCAGCATCTTTGTCACCTGGGCAATGGCAACTAATATGTGACCTATGTAAGCTGCTGCTGAAACTTTTGAGGAGGTCGTCTTCATGGTTAGTCGTGTAGGAGCAGGAATTTGCAAGATTCTGCCATTGATATATTTACTGCAGAAAAAACTAAGGAGCATGACTGATGAATCTTAAAGATAAAACAGACATGCATCATCTAGTGAAGGACAAGTTATCAAGCTTTTATCCCCACATAGTGTCCATTAAAAACAATGAGGAATACGTTCTTGCTGGACCTCTGCTTTCAGCATAACATTTCTGAAAATCTGTTAAAGCATGATCCATTTATGCCAAGGTTAGACAATGAGCATTATCTCTCTGAGGAACTCAATTTTGTCATAGTTTAAAGATTAATAGGAAATGGATGTAATAGTTTTTTTTCCCCTTCCTCTGGATCAACAGCTGTGATTTGGCATGGGCTGGACTTGATGGATCCATATACTTGTAGATCGAGTGGAGGGTTGCATTTTTCAGGATGAGAGAGAGAAAGGGCTAAAACATGGTAGGAAGCATAATGAAAAAGGTGGCAGTAAAGGGTTTGTACCAGTAGCAGCAGCAGCTGCAGTAATATCAACAAAAACATCCAATTTCCAAAATATTTCCTAACATGTCAACATCATCATCATCATCACAGGATGCAATTCATGTGTGTCAGGGGCTACAATCTAAAACTTGTAGTGGTGGTGGTTCCTGCCCAAAGGGAAAAATATTCCCACATCCAAGATTTCTTCTTCTCCAAAATCTCCTTCACTGGCTTGGGCAGGTGAAGCTACTGCTTCGTCAGCATCTGCAGTAGAGCTAGGACCAGGAGTAGTGGTGGCAATTATAGCCTGTCCTAGTCCCATATCACTACTTCATGAACCCAATCACCCTTGGTGTCCACAGTGTTCGTTGGCACACTATCCTGCTCATCATTATGCTGCCATCCTGTGAAAGATGAAAATCTGCGTCTAAGAGCTGAACAGCAGGAATTACAACAGCAGCAAACTCCAGAATATCACTGCTGGTGGTGATGCCCATCCCTTTGTGCATCTCTTTCTCTCATTCTTTATTGTTTCCACCAAAAAATATTCTCCTCCACACCAGCTACTCCACCTTCACCCTTGCTCTCATCACCTTTGTCATAGGTCTCTTGCTGTTTTGTGGGACTGAATGGGATTGATGAATGTGACAGAGAACTCCCTGCTGCCACACTTGCCATATCCTCAGAAGAAGGCACCCTTTCAAATGTATCAACAGATGCAGGCAGCTGAGGTGTGCTGCTCATAATGCTAGCCAGTTCTGCCTTCTTCATCATACTTCACCAGAGGGATGAAACTGGGGGACAGGGAATCACTGGGTCAGGAAGTTGTGGGCTCCCTTTACCTCTGATGCTGCTGACTTTCTCCTCCATCTCTGTGTTAGCAGCAGCAGGGTCCAATCAGCTTCTCCTGCTGGTCATAGTGTTAGCCTGCATACAAAATTTAAAAAAAAAAATTTTAACTTTTATTTTTGTTTTCATTTCTCTCTCTTTCTCTCTCTCTACTTTCCTCCACTCTCTCTATCTCTTGCTCTCTTTCTGCTAGTCTATCTACACCACGCTGCATGGTTCAAAATTCTGGGTATTTATAGCACTGAAAAACATATGTGGGAAACGGAACAGTTCTGTGGTGATAGGAAAAGAGCAGAAAATCTATGGGTTTCTCATGGGAAGGAACTCCCACAGGAAACGTGTAAAATCATCCTTTTTTTGCAAAAAATTCCTATGGGAACAAAACAGGGCTTTTCACCTCACCCTACTCCTTGAGTTCGGAATGGATAGTGGGAGGCAAAGTAGCATCAGCATGTTTTTATCACCTGAATCTGCTTGACATGAATCAAGTAAATATTTCTGCGGTGTGGAAACAGTTCAAATCAGACAGCCATTTAGTTATTGGGTCGCTTCTTCCCCTCCTATTGAATTAAATGGGGATTTTAATTCATTGGATACTATCAATGTCACCAATGCATTGCAAAGCAGTGTGGTAGTGACATCTCATTTTCAAGATTTTGAAAGCCCCATTTAAACCAAAGAGAATTTGTGCAATTTTTATTTTTCCCCTATGGTTCAGCTGGTTTTCTCCAGAACTTTTTCTTCTGTGTGTGTATAAGGTCCTAGAGTATTATCTGGACTGCATATGTTCAAAATCATAAATCTAACAATCCAAAATGAAGCTACTGAATATGTTGCAGAAAATATAGCATATTGTGTATTTACAAATCCCTTCTTATTTTTTAGACGTTGCAAATTAATTGGATGTAATATATCTCTTTCCAATAATGCTTGATATTATAAACAAATGTGGGTTCAGTTTTAAATGGTTGCACGCTAAAGAGCGTGCTACCATTTAACACATTAACCATGTCGTCTGGATAAAAATGGCAACATGAGAATCTCGCACCCCATGACACCATGAGTTTCTCATGTTGCCTACTGAATGGTTGCATAGAATAATTATACAGCCAGTGATTCTGTTCACCTCCCAGCCACTCTATTCCATTTGAGCGTTAACAGTTTTTGTCTTTTTTTACTTTCTGCCGGGGCAACCTCCTTCCGCTAAACCCAAACCCCTACATAAATACGTATGTGAGCCGCTCCTGCCTCTCTCTCACGTTCTGTATGTGCCTCGCCCCTCCCTGTCATTCTGCACACAGAGAAGGGGAGAGAGAGGTAGGAGCGGCTCACATATGCATTTGCGTAGGGGTTTTGGTTTAAAACCCTGTTCATAAGCTGCGGAAAGAGGCTGCCCCAGCAGAAAGATAAAAAGAGACAAAAACTGTTAAGGCTCAAATGGAATAGGGTAGCTGGGAGGTGACCAGAATCACCAGCTGTATAATTATTCTATGTGACCATTCACTAGGCGACATGAGAATCTTGCACTGATTCTCATGTGACCATTTTAATCCAGGCAAGATGGTTAATGTGTTAAATGGTCGCACGATCTTTTGCATGCAACCTTTAAAAAGGATATCCCAATGTGTCAGCAAAATGGTTGGTTAATTATTTGAATGCCAAGAGGTGAGAAAGTCATTGAACTGCCAGAATGTTGTGAAATTCATTCTTGTGCAATGTGGTGCACACCCTTTTTGAATTCAAAGGGTTGGATATTCAACTTAGGTATCCACGTCAAAGTTTTGGCTAAACTACTAAATGCCATTTTCCTTTGATAAGGCCTGTTGTCGATACGCAGTAATTTTAAAGATATGTCAGTGATTTATACATCTGATGGAAATGTCTAGCAATTGTTTGGTAAAACAATTGTTTTTATGTAGTGGATTATTAGACTCACACGTTAATGCATCTGTTATTAAATGCTTTGAATCATATAGCTAGTTCCCATAACAACAAGATGCAGTTTATTATAAATTTACAGTTGCATATTAGTTTTAGCAAAGACATTTTGCTGTGTCTTCATGGAAACAAAAAATAAGCTTCATCTTCTATAACTCACAAATAAACAGAATGTCATTAAGAATGTTCTTCATCAAAATGCGGAAGAATAATTATCTGTTTGCTCTCTTTTGAGCTGCAATGAAAGTGCAATCATTTGCATTAAGAGATATGATTTTGTTTGCTTCAAAAATACAGTTGTATGCAAGCACATTAGCAATGTGAATGAATCATTCAGCCATAGAAAACATAGCATAAAACTGATTTAGGCTTCTTTCCCAAGGGAACACCAACACAGTGATGACACATTGGTTATAATTCCTGTGTTGAAATAATGCCTTTCACATGGACAACAGTTACCTCACATGAATGAACCAAAGTCTATAAAGCTGCATTTTTACTCCTCTCAAGCAGGAATGTTGTTTACATGCAGCAAATATGTCCACTTTAGTAACATTGGGTGTGTGTGGGTGGGGGGAGTGATGATGCTAACTTCAGTATCCAATGAATGGAAAATCCACATGGGACAACAATCAGCCACTCTATCCTGTGATATCAGAAGAATAAAAAAGCAGGTTTACTTGTGTTCAGATGTCAATCAAACAGGTCCCTGTCTGGTTCATTATTCTGAACAAGGTAGGAGAATTTAAGCAGGTTGCAGGATGACTCATTTTCTTCTCATCAATCTCTCCCTCCATTTCTCCACTGCCTGCTGTACTAGTTTTTCCTGGCGTGCTCCACAATTCTGATTCCTACTTCTAGTGTACTCCATGATCCCACCCTAGTTCTCTTGTGCCCTGCATCTTCGCTAGCCCCTCTACCACTTTCCTTTCTTCCTCTACCACCTATGTGACCTGATCTATGTCAGAAATGTTATCAAGGTCATCTGAATCAATTCTACTTGCAACATTGCTCTCTCCCTTACCTCACTGTGTACAGATCTGGCATTAGAGGTTACTCATACTGAAGATGGATCTGTACAATGCAATTTATAGTTGTTGGAAACATTATAATTTATAATAATATATTGATCGTTCATAGAACAGAAGAGAGGGCATTCACCTTGCAATGTACCCTCTAATACTAGAGGGATGCAGGTTTAGATATAATGTAAGAAAGTTTTACTTCACCGAGAGGATAGTAGATAAGTGGAATATCCTACCAGTGGTAGAAGTTAATACAGTGAAAGAATTTAAGCATGCAAGGGACAGGCATAAGTCTGTACTAAACAAAGACAAGACCAAGGACCAAATAAGGTTTGAGGTTTTTCAGTAGGAAAATGGGTAGATTAGATAGTTTGAATCGTTCTTATCTGTCATCAGTTTCTATATTTCTATGTACTATGCTTTGGGCAGGGCCACAGTGCTCATTTAAGCCTCGATCCAAATGTTGGAGATGGCTGTTTTTTCTGCCAACTGCATTTTTTCCAGCACAGTAAGGTATTCAAATGTCTGTGCTGTGAAAAAATACCGGCAAAAAAAAGAGCCGTCATGAGTTAAACTTAAGAGGTGTTTTCATCCATTGAAAAGGATGAAAACACTGTAAATTGCAATTCAAATGACTGAGTTAGCCAAGAACAGGCGATAAGGGACTCAAGTTATCTCAGGAAAGTTAACACCTATTTTTTTTTTTTTTTAACTTGAGTCCCTTATCGCCTGTTTAAACAGCCGACAGAGACACTTGAAGTTAAAAAAAACTCTAAGTCCTCAGTGGATGTATTGGTATGGGGCTCTAAGCCCCATATCAATACATCCAAAGGATAAAAAATGTGTCAGATGTTAGTAGAATTAACTCTATGAGTGCCAGTGGGTTATAATTACCCTGCCGGCATTCATAGGGTTAAACTGAGTATAGCTTTCTGGTCATCTTCTGTCCTTCTTTTCTATCTTCTGTCTTCTTTCTTCTCTTCTATCTTCTTTCTTATATCTTCTTGCTGTAAAAGAAAAAAATAAGTTTGAGTTGAAAGTATACATGTGTTAACCCCTTGAATGCCAGAGGGGTACGCAACACATTGCAAAGCAATGTGTTACGTACTCTCTGGGGCCCAAAGGGTTAAAGTACATAGTAGTGTGCCAGTCTTCAAATAAAAATCACCCATATATAATAATAATAATAATAATAATAAACATGTTACGAAATGCTTTTGTTTTGGAAAGTTAAGGCACAAAACGGATGTTTGGACACAACACCAACATTTGGATCGAGCCCTTAAACTTGTAGTAATTGCAAGCTATGTCCACATATGTTTTTTTCAGCAAAATGAATGAACAAATAGATTTATCATTACAGTGGATTGAAGGATATATATTTTCTCACAATACACTTACAGGATTTACAGAGACTCCTTTAACCAATTAAGGACCCATGACGGTCCAGGACCATCATGGGTAGATTCCACTGAAGGACCCATGACGGCCCTGGACCGTCATGGGATAAATGATAGCAGCATGCCTCCGTGCATGCTGCTATAATTTATTCCAGGCTGAGACTGAGTGCTCCGGTACTGGAGCATTCTGTCTCAGCCCTTCTCAGTTGTGCCAGGTCATGTGATCGCTGAAGCAGCGATCACATGTACCGGCATTCTCAGTGAATGAGACAGTGAGATTCACATACTGTTACTCTCCTCTACCCGTCTGTCCCTTACAAGCAAAGTAAGGGACAGAGAAGTAGAGAGGAGACTCCTACTGGTGTAAAAAAAAAATCAGCAGCTGGGGGCATTAACCCCTCCACTGCTGTGCTGGAGGCTGGCTGTTAGCAGCTTAATTTTTGACCTGATAAATCAACTTTTTTTTTTTTTTTTTTTTTAAAGACACAACACAATTTTTTTTTTGCCAAAAAAAATACATTTAAAAAAAACAATATGTCAGTTACCAAAAGTGGAAAGGTGATTGTTGTGAAGCCATGTAATACATTTATACACACTGCCAAATTTAATCAATAATAAAAGTGGGAAAATAGGGTGGGAAAAAGGGACATGTGGATTTTCATTCCGGGGGGGCAGTGCCCACTTAAAACTGCCCATTTTGTAGGTATGACTGACCGTTCATACCTTTTATTTGGTGTCCATAAAAATTTAACAAATTACGGCCAAATGATCCCAAGATCATTTTTTTTACCATTTTCTTTAATTTTACTAAAATAAACGCTGGGTTACCCATATAAGTGTGGTATCAAAAGAAAGCCCTATTTGTGCGTAAAAAACGCTATATAATTATCTTGGGTAAAGTAAAGTATTTTGAGGGAAAACACTGATGAATAAAGACATTGTCAAAAAGGTCAGAATTGCTCCGGTCCTTAAGTGAAATCCACCTTACCTTAAGTGAAATCTGAGATCGTTTTCCCTTAAGGACCGGAGCAATTCTGACCTTTTTGACTATGTCTTTGTTCAACAGTGTTTTCTCTCTACATCTTTTATCCCACCCCCATAAATTATATACTGTTTTATAAGCACAAATAGGGCTTTCATTTGCTACCCCACTTATATGGATAACCCACCATTTACTTTATTAAAATTTAAAAAAAAGGTAAAAAATTTGAAAAAAAACACCATTTTTGTTTTTTCTCTTGGGATCAATGGGGCACAAAGGGTTAAATTTTTATGGCGACTGCATGAAAGGTATGACCGGTCAGTCATACCTACAAAATGTGCAGTTTAAAGTGGCCACTGTCCCCCCCGGGTGAAAATCCCCATGTCCCTTTTTCCCACCCTATTTTGGCACTTTTTTTATTCCTGACATTTGGCGGTATGTATAAGTGTATTACATAGCTCTACAACAATCACACTTCCAAAATTGTTTAATGATATGTTTTTTTTTTTTAAATAAAATATTTTTGTAAAAAAAAAAAAAAAGTATCATTGCAGGTCAGAAATTGACCTGCATTTAGCAAGCCTCTGGCACCAGCAGCGAAGGGGTTAATACCGCCAGCTGCTGTATTTTCATTTGTCATTAGGTGTCTCCTCTCTACTTCTGTCTCCCTTACTTTGATAGCAAGGGAGACAGAGGCAGACGAGACAGCATGCGTTCTGTGCTGCCTCTGTCTCTCACTATGCCAGTACATGTGATCGCTGCTATGGCGATCAGATGAACTGGTACAAGCAAGAAGGACTGAGACTGAATGCCCCAGTCTCGGAATGCTCAGTCTCAGCTTGGATTTAATGATAGCAGCGTGCACGGAGGCACGCTGCTATCCTTTAAACCATGACGGTCCTGGTACGTCATTGGTCCTTAAAGCAAATCCAGCCATGATGTACCAGGACCGTCAAGAGTCCTTAAGGGGTTAAGAATGTATTATTAATCAAACTTTCAAACCAGTGTGGTTGTTTATCATTGCTTTGAATCTTTTATTCCTAGTATATGTTTAAATGAATCACTCAATTTCCTACAAGTACCCTCTCCATTACATATTATGTTTGCTGTAAGGAAGGTCAGGGCAATTGTTGATGTAACCTTCAGCGTCAGACATTTGTATGTATGTATATGGACATTTATTTACTGAGAATATATATTTACAAATTGTAACACTTTTGTTTAAGCCAGAGGTAAGCTCTCACTCAAACTTAACTCAATGCACCCAAATGTTTTTCTCATAAAACTGAACATAAGAGCCAACTGAGACAAATAATTGGTATGGGCAAGTTCCTGCTGTTTTTTGCAAAACTTCCCCTCCATAGAAAATACAAAAAAATGTTCTCCTTTTCACCACTGCCAATTAATTAACTTTGGATTTCTATTGTGTTTCTCTTCCTGGTCTATGTCACGTTTTTATAGTGAAAAAAAAATAAATAAATCAATGGGCACAAACTTTCTAGCCACTGAAAAATTGGTGGGGAATTTTGGCCAATGGGTGAAAAATGCAGAAATTTTACTCTCTGTTTTAAAAGCAGATTTTCTCATGAAAAAGCTGACAATGTGGTTTTCACGGAATCTCTAGCGGGAACACAGCGACAACTTTTGCACATCCCTACTTATGATCATGGACCCACTTGCCACTACTAGCTCCAGTGATGTGTCTGTGGCTATAGCAGCACCACAACTAGTCCCTACTACCCAAAATCATTGGTGTGTTTTTACTAGAATAGAAATTTTTCGCTTGAGAGCAGGAACTGCGCCTCTCATCAGCAACTGCAATGTGCACAGTGTGTGTGTGGTAAACAACATCTGGGGGCACAACTGCATCCAAACACAATGACACCCAAAACTAAGTACTGCCGCTGTCACTATACCTCTTGTCCAGACCCCACTACATGACAACTTGCTGACAGTTTAATAGTAATGATAAACCCTCCCTGACAGCATCTTAGCATATTCTATGGGATGGAATCTCCTCAGATGCCACTTGATGCCCTGCTTGTGATTCTCCTACACCGCACTGCCATGTGTGGTCAGTGCACCACACAGTGTGCAATGGGTGGACAAGAACTGCCACATCCTAATATCTACTCAGTGTAAATCAGTTGGCGGGGGAGGTAATGATGAATAAGGTTGATTGGCAGAAGATGTAGTTACTAGAGATGTGCAAACATTTATGCCTCAAACTGAACAAAAAATGGCACTTTCCGCTTGGCAAATAATTTCCAACAAATAGCGCCAATTTTCTGCTTTTTTCTCCTACCTACGGAACATTGAATTTACACACAACATATAGCAAATATTTTATTTCCCAAAGCCATAGTATAAAAGGGGCATGAGGGTGACTGTGTTGGTGGAGTGTGGAGAAAGAATCAGTTGAACTGGGAATGTTTTTTTGGGGGGTTGATTACTGGGATTGGTGCCAGTTAAAAATAAATCCTAAATACAATTAAAAAAATGCATAAGACATGGTATAAAAGGGGTCTGAGGAGAGTGCCTGTGTTGGTGGATGGAGTCTGAGGAATTAATCAGGTGAACAGGGAATTTATTTTGTGGGGTTTCTTGACTGCTATTGGGGAGACAATTAATAAAAAATAAAATAAGAAATACGTATGTAAAGTGATAGAGACAGGACCCCCCTGACTTAAGTTCACACTGGGGTGGACTGCTACTTGACATGACAAAGTATTTTGTAGAGGATGATTTGTTAGATTTGGTGTTAGAGGCACAAGTCCTGAAGAAACTTTGATTTATAGGACTTAAGTTTGTTTGGCACAAGCCCTAAGGAAACATTGATTTGTAGGACTTAGGTCGTTAGAAACAAACCCCCCAAAATTGTTTATTTTTTTGAAGGACTTTGTTTTTTTATCTTTTTATTTTTTTTCAAAGCACAAGAAAAAAATGCCCTACTGGCCTAGTGCCAGCAGATCATATTGGTCATTGGCCACTGACCATCGTCAAATGTCCTTCTGAGTCCATAATTGTGGAATTTGCGACTGCTGTTCTTACTGCTGTTGCTGAGTTGTTAAAGTAGCAGGATGATTAGGCAGCTGAAAGCAAGTGGCATCAACAATAGCAGTGACATGGGTGATGGATGAAGGGGCAGCACGTCTAGCAGCAGGCACAGGCAGCTCACCTGACTTGCTTTCAATAGTACTACCCTTTTGTCCCTCCCTTCCCATTCCCTTTTCTCCCTCCTTTACCATTAAATTCCCCAATATCCCTAAGGGTGAATTAGGGGGACTGGACATCATTGCTTCAGTAGTGCTCACTTTTTCCTCTTCCTACTCCGACTCAGTGGACAAATAAGGGTCCTTTCAGCTCCTCCGTTTATTTTTTTTAAACCTGCTTATAGTGATAGCAGTCACTATGAGCCTCTCCTGCCTCAGTTTTGGAAAAGTTCACAGCAGAATAGCACAGCATGTCTACCTCACTCTGTAGCATTTTCTATTGTGTTTGATTTCTGCAAATACATCATGTTTTTATAGCGAAAAAGTAAAAAAAACAAAACATAAATCAATGGGCAGAAACTTTGTAGCCATTGAAAAAATGGCAAAAAAATTGGGTCAATGGGCAAAAAATGCAAAAATTTGAAATTGCTAGTTTTAAAGCAAAAAAGCGGACAACAATATGGTTTTCATGGAATTTCTCACTGGAACACAGCGAGAGATTTTGCCAACCCCTTGTAGTAACCCTAAATGAAGAAGGTGATGGTGAGCTACTTGTTTTGCTCGTCATGGAACTTCCAGTCTCCGCCTGGGTTTTTCTATTCTTCCTCTTCTTTGATCTCCATCTTGCCTCTTGTTGCCTTTCTGGAGAGAGTCAGCGGGTACAGCAACAGTGGTGGTCTATTTCTGTGCTTAATGTTTGGCTTTAACATGTTTGACATAAAAGTCATGGCATCTCTGTTTCATGTGTGTTATCAGGGCAGTTGTGCCAAGGCCTGTTTCCTCATTTCCCCTTCTCACTGACTTGTCACAAATTGTACACAGTGCCATTCTGGATGACTGCATTTTGCCTGCCCCAAGAGAAAAATACTCCTACATCCATGACGGGGGGGGGGGGGAGAAGAATGGCCTCTTTCTTCTCCACATTTCCCTTCACTGGCTGGGGCAACAGTTGATGTTGTTGCTACTGCCTCAGAATCAGCACTGCAGCTAAGACAAGGTGTATTGCTGATTCTGGCAAGTGGAACCTGTCCTAGTCCCGCATCACTTGTTGACTCCATTCCCACTGTGTCCATGGTGGTCTGTGACACACTAGCCTGCTCCTCAGCATCCTGCTGCCCTTGCAACTCAGCAGCATCAGGAATTAGAGCAGTTGCAATTTCCAAAAGCTCACTGCTGGTGGTGATGGACATCCCCATCCCTGTCTCCCATTCCTTCTCAGTTTGTGCTAAAAATGCCATCGATGTCTATTCCACCCCAGCTTCTCCACCATCATCATCACCACTACTACCACCCGTCCCTCTGTGAGCTGTTTTTTTTTTTACAGACATCTCACTGCTGGTTGGAGGAGGTGATGAGAAATGTAACAGAGGGTCCCCTAATGTCACACTTGCCATTTCTTGTTGACCTGAAGAAGGCAGACTGGCAGCACTATCAGCAGGTACAGGCAGCTGAGCTATACTCCTGGTGGTGGTGGTGATACTATTGCTGCTAGGCAACAATTCTGCCTTCTTCAGGATATGTTCCACCTGGCCAATGCTGTGGGGGGAACAGGATTCCCACAGTCAGGGGAATGGTGTGGGCTTCCTTAGGCTCTAGTCTGGATGCTCTGCATTACTTCCCTTACCACTTCCCTAACTCTAATCCCAACAGCTGCTTCACCATCACTGTTAATGGTACTAACACTAACACCAACCACATCAATTTCAGCCCCTGAGTCTTCCTCCTCACAGTCACTAGTAATATGATGATCACCCCCTCCTTCACTCCTAACACTAACAAGCTGCTGGACCTTCTAAGTAGTAGTAGTAGAACTGTGGGGGTGCTTGGGGATGGCAATTGTGACTAAGGGTCCTTGCTGTCACACTTGACACACTGAAAGCAGGTTGAAAAATGGTAGCAGCAGGTTAAGCACTGGAAGCAGGCACATCACTGGTGGCAGCAGCGGCAGAACATCTGACAGCAGGAACAACAATGGTGGCAGCACATCTGGCAGCAGGCATAGGAAGTGACCTGTCCTGCTCTCACTACTACCCTCTTCTTCTTCCCTTGAGATGAATTTCCCCAAGATCACTAGGGGTGAATTAGGGGGACTGGCCAGCATTGGGTCTGTAGCGGTCACTTCTTCCTCCTCCTCAGACAGAGAATTTTTTTTGGGGGGGTTGTTGACTGGTATTAGGGGGACAGTTAAAAAAATATATCACTAAAATAAAATAAGAAATGTTTATGTAAAATGATGGAGACATTAGCTGCCACTGGGTGGACTGATACTTGACTTGACAGAGTATTTTGTAGAGGTTGATTTGTTAGATTTGTTGTGAGAGGCCCAAGCCCTGAGAAAACATTGATTTGAGAAAACATTGATTTGAGGAAACAAACCCCCAAAAATTGTTTATTTTTTGTAGGACTAGGTTTTATTTCTTTTTATTTTTTAAAGCACAAGCCTTGAGAAATAAAAAATGCCCTACTGGCCTAGTGCCAGCAGGTCATGTTGACCAGTGGCCACCGACCATAATCAAATGTCCTCCTGAGCCTGAGTCCATAATTGCGGAATTTGCAACTGCTGTTCTTACTGCTGCTGCTGAGTTGTTTAAGCAGCAGGATGATTAGGCGACTGAAAGGGAATGGGATCAACAATAGCAGTAACATGGGTGATGGATGATGAAGGTTACACTTGCTATGACTATGTCCAGTGATGCACCTGCAGCAGTAGCAGCACAATAAGTAGTCCCTAGTATATGTGGAGAAAAGAGGAAGATGGCAAATAATTCTTCTCTACCTGCCCCTCCTCCAAAATCATGGGTGTGTTGTTATTAGAATAGAAATTGATCCTTTGAGAGCAGGAACTGTGGCTCTCATCAGCAATTGCGATGTGCACAGTGTGTGTGTGTGTGGTACATAACATCTGGGGGAACAACTGTATCCAAACACCATGACACCAGAAACAAAGTACTGCAGCTTTCATTATACCCCTTGTCCAGAGCCTGTTACGGAAACATGACAACTTGCGGACAGTTTAATAGTAATGATGAACCCTCTCTGCCAGCATCTTAGCTTATTCAGTGGGATGGAATCTCCTCAGATGCCACTTGATGCCCTGCTTGTGATTCTCCTCCACCACAATGGCATGTGTGGTCAGTGCACCACACAGTGTGCAATGGGTAGAGACAAACTGCCACATCCTTATATCAACAGAGTGGCTATCATTTGGCATGGATGGTAACAATGAATGAGATGGATTGGCAGCAGATGTAGTTACCCTAGAAGGTGATGGTGATGGCAAGCTAGTTGTTTCACTTGTCATGGAATTTCCAGTCTCTTCCTGGGTTTCTCTACTCTTCCTCCTCTTGGATCTTTGCCTTGCCTCTTGTTGCCATTCTAGAGAGACGGGGAATACAGCAACAGCAGTGCTTAATTTCTGTGATGGGTGTTTGGCTTAAACATGTTTGACATAAATATTATAGTGTCTGTTTCATATGTGATATCAGGGTGCTTGTAAGAATGTTAGCTTGCTGAAGCCTATCTCTGGGTGGGAGGAGCCACCCAGAGATTAGCAGGAAGCTATATGATCTGAAGTAGGCAGGTAAGGAACCCAGAATTCAGGGTAATTATAATAGGCCAAAGATAGATCCCTTGAGATTATGCAAGTCCAGTGAACAAGCCAGAGGTCAGATCAGGCTGGGAGAATGCAAGTCCAGTGTAACAAGCCAGAGGTCAGGGCAGGCTGAGAGAATGCAAGTCCAGTGTAACAAGCCAGAGGTCAGGGCAGGCTGAGAGAATGCAAGTCCAGTGTAACAAGCCAGGGGTCAGGGCAGGCTGAGAGAATGCAAGTCCAGTGTAACAAACCAGAGCTCAGGGCAGGCTGAGAAAATGCAAGTCCAGTGTAACAAGCCAGAGGTCAGGGCAGGCTGAGAGAATGCAAGTCCAGTATAACAAGCCAGAGGTCAGGGCAGGCTGAGAGAATGCAAGTCCAGAGTAACAAGCCAGAGGTCAGGGCAGGCTGGGAGAATGCAAGTCAGGTGTAACAAGCCAGAGGTCAGGGCAGGCTGAGATAGTGCAAATCCAGTATAACAAGCCAGAGGTCAGGGCAGGCTGAGATAGTGCAAGTCCAGTATAACAAGCCAGAGGTCAGGGCAGGCTGAGATAGTGCAAGTCCAGTTTAACAAGCCAGAGGTCAGTACCTGAGTGACAGTCCAAGGTCAAGGAAGATGGCCTGTAAGGCACAAGCTTGACTGAGGGTGCAGGCTGGGCTGGACGCTGGCCTGAGGGACACAAGCCAGGCTGAAGATGCAGGCTGGATTGGAGGGTGTTGAGGGTGCAGGCTGGACTGGAGGACGTTGGAGGTGCAGGCTGGACTAGAGGATGTTGAGGGTACAGGCTGGACTGGAGGACGTTTGGGGTGCAGGCTGGACTGGAGGATGTTGAGGGTACAGGCTGGGCTGAAGGCTGTTGAGGGTACAGGCTGGGCTGGAGGCTGGCCTGGGAGACAGGCCAGGCTGAAGATCACTTGGAGAAGAGATGGTGCAGAGCCTTAACACAGGCTGGAAGCGTGGAAAGCTGGGGGCGAACTGCAGAAAGCAAACCTCCTGGGACTCAAGCGACAACTGAGCACTGAGTCCCGGTTCCCGCCGGCTTAAATTAGTCTTAATTGACACTTTGAGTTATAAACCATCCACTGAAGAGAGATGAGCATATGATCAAAGATAATGGATTGGGTTGGAACTTCATTCAAGGGGTTAAAAAGTCATTTAACTATCCACTGAACTATTTACTCAAAGAGCTGAGCTAAGAACAAGTTGCCATCCATTAACAATAGAGGAAAAGTGCATAAACAAAAGCGGGGATGTTTTAAAGGAAGGGCAGTAAAGGTATAGATTGCTGTGCTTACAGATACTGTAACTTCTTTCAAAAATGTAAACTGTCATTTGGAGTCAGGAAGGAATATTTTTTTACTGGCTTGTGATTTAATTGGAAACGGCTTCAGTATTTTTTATGTTTATTTATATTTTTGCTTTCCTCTAGATCAACAGGGGTGATTTGGTATGGGCTGGACTTGATGGACACATCTTTTTTTCAGCCTCATCAACTATGTTACTATGCTACTATGTTGCTCAGTGGAAATCTGGAGAATTTTTGTTCCCTGATGGCGCAGTCAGTTTTTTCTCCGGTACCACTAACTTTATATTTTTGTACTTTTATCCCAGTTCTTGTTAATAATTCATTTGTGCCTATTAACTCCTTCATATGATAAGAAAACTTTTAGTCTGTTATACATAATTTATAAGTGTGATACATAATCTCATGTTTTTGCCTTTCAGATATTTCAAGCAGATTTCTGTCAATGAAACAAACACAAATACAGCAAAAGAAATTGCTCTCCTATGGACTTCAATAGGCTTAAAAGAAGTACAATTAGTAAATTATTCAACCTTACTTGACCTACCGGGCTCTTCTCCAAATACAATCACTCTGAACAATGGTCTGTGCTACTATCCAAGTGGACAGCAATGTGATGAAGAGACCAAATGGAGTCAGGAGTTTCTGTACTCATATGCTGCCTACTCTGCCAAAGGAACTCTTGAGGTAACATGGCTATTTGTCTCTGCCATTTTAAGTGAAAAAAGGATGCTTGGTTCTGTTCAATACTTGCCAATATGACACTTAATATAGCAGTTAAGTAAGTAAATAACCTTTGTGCAGTGTTTAATGTATGTGACATTATTTCACTGTCCAGTAATGGACAAAGACAAACAAGACTGTTGTACTGTGTTATTGAAATACAGGAGGTGGTAACTTATGTTGATTCCTGAAAACTTTACCTTAACTTAGCTTATCTTAAATTCATGGCTGCAAAGGAACTCCAACACACATATAAGCTGCACAGCACTTAACTTTTTTTTTTCTTCTTATAAATCCCCGGCAGGAGCAGAGGGGTGCACCATACATTGCAAAGCACACCGCTATTGTTTTCATTTGGTTATACTGATCTGCATTTGATATTCCGTTGTGTACTCAGACTAATGCACCAAAAATATTTTGACTTAAAATATAAAATGAATAGCAAAATGATGACAGAATATACACTCAATTAGCATGCAATAAAAAAGGGAACCTAAACAGGGGTAATAATGGAGCAAATTAAAATGACCATTGTCTTAAATGGGGTGTTGAACCCCTTAAATGCTAGAGAGGCTTCACAATGCATTGGCTATCTCTCTAGCATTGAATGGGTTAAAAGTCCTATTTAAATAAATGGTCATTTTGAGAATTTGTATTTTTCCCCTATGGTGATGCTAGTTTGCTCCAGAAATGCATGTTTAGCTTCCTGAATATACCTCTAAGATATATAAAATACTTGACAGTGATTTTAGGTATATGCTGTAGGCCTTTACTAAAGCCCATTGAATTGTGTCTTTTATAAATACCTCTATGACAGAAAGAGTCAAGATATTTATTTCCTAAATATTACATCCTACTTTTATTACATACTACTTTTGCTACTACTACTACTACTAATAATAATAATATAATAATAATAATAATCATAGAAATGTAATATTCCTGTTCAAAGATATCCCTTCATTTCAAAAGTATGTGTATCATGGTCAAGAATAAAACTGCAGTCCTCATTTATAATAACTGTCCATCATGTCCACCAGTTTTGTTCCACTAGTGTTGGTCAACTTGAGGTCATCCAGCTGTGACTGACTACAATTCCCATCAAGCAAAGCTAGCCATCAGCTTACTGACGTATGAAGGAACTATAGTTCTTCAAAGCTGAAGGACCGCAGGCTGCTAATCCCTGATTTACACCATCAGGATGTAAATTTGATACCAATGTGTTAACAACACAAAAGGAAGGGAGATGTGCAATACAATTTTTCGCTATACTAGATGCTGGAACTGGTTTGCCTGCTGTTTCTGCCTAATCCCTATTTTATAAAATCTATATATATAAAAAAAATATGCTCTTTGTGCTGCTTGCTTGGAGGAGAGTGCAATGTGGGAATGTATGGGCATTTTGGGAAACACTTATCCTCTGAGCTTTGTTTCTAGCTATGTACTAAGAAAGTACAAATACATTTCAGTAAACTTAGTATATTTCCTTAATCTGCTCTAGAGGAGGCAATAAGGGTTTATTTGTAGAAGTGGGTGAAAAGTGAGAACATTTCCTGCATGACTTTTCACAAAAAACAATTTTTCTCATTTTTCGTGAAAGTTTTCTCCAATGCAAAATTTTCCTCCTTTTCGCCTAGTCCGGCAAATTGTTCGCCTATTCCAACACATTATTTGCCTACTCAACACATTTTTCTCCTATTCCAACACATTTTTCTTCTAAGTTTAATATGGTGCAACATTTCCCATATTATTTCTTTTGAGGGCTGTAATGGAGAAATAAGTACCTGGTAGTCAAAGTGGGGAGTCCTACAGCAATATATACCTTGAAAAATGTTAGCATGCAGAATGCATTTGTCCTTTGCTCACAACACATAATTCCTGCTCAAATGACACTAGCACATATTCATGATGATGTCAAGTGATTAAAAAAATGAAGTACAACCTACAATATAGCAGATGTGTTTGTTAGTGCTGGTGGGGGACTGGCGTGTTGTGATTGGTGGGACCTTGACAAACTGCATCCATCCCAGGAAGAGAGGGATTGTCATCATTTATTGCACAGGTTGCAGCAACCATTGCTGCAGTCAGTTTTTGTACTACCATTTTACTTCCATGTTCCTGCACTGATCCAGCTTTCCCCCTCCTGCTTGTGCATTTGCTAGACATTACTCAACTACTTTGTGTGTTTTAACTCTCTACAGTACACAACTGATGGAGTGTGATGTCTTGCCTTGGCCCTCAAAAAAAATTTCAGTATCATCTGCTGTCTATCAAGTCTGCCTTAGTCACAGATAGGGGTGGGCAAACGTTGTTGCTGTGTTCCTACTGGAAATTTGCGAAAACCACGTTCATATCCATTATTTTCGCAGGAAAATCTGATTTAAAACTAGTGGTTAAAATTTTCAAGTTTTTTGCCCATTGGCCAAAATTTTTTGGCATTTTTTCAATGGCTAGAAAGTTTCCACCCATTGATTTACAATATTTTCGCACTTCCACTATAAAAATGTGACATTTCGCTGAAGGCAGGTAGTAGCAGCTACAGAGCGAGATAGACGTGCTGTGCTGTTCTCTTGTGATATTTTGCAAAAAGTGAGGCAGGAGAGGCTCATAGTGACTCCTATCACTATGAGCAGGGTAAAAAAGAATCAGTGGAGGAGATGGAAGGACCATTATGTGTCCACTGAGTCTGAGGAGGAAGGGACCACTACTGTACCAATACTATCCAGTCCCCCTAAATCACCCCAAGGGATCTTGGGGAATTTAATGAGAAGGGAGGGAAAAAAGGGAATGGGAAGGAAGGAAGAAAAGGGAAAGGGAAGGGAGAGAGAGAAAAGGGTAATACTAGTGAGGGCATGACAGGTCAGCTGCCTGTGCCTGCTGTAAGACGTGCTGCCCTTACTGCCAGTACCACCATTTGTGGACCTGCTGTCAGATGTGCTGCCACTAGTGTTGAACCTGCTGCCAGTGCTTAATCTTCTGCCACCAATACTTTGCCTGCTGCAACTGTTTTTTGTAGTACTCGGGGGAAGGAGAAAATTATGTAATGTGTAACAGCAGGGGACCTTCACATTGCTTGTCACTTCCTCCAAGCAGCAGTGAGATGTCTGGAATAGAGCAGCAGCGTAGGGACTAGTGGTGGTGGTAGTGTTGGAGAAGCTGGGGTGAAAGAGACATTGATGGCCTTTTTATCAGAAACTGAGAAGGAATGGGAGACCGGGATGAGGATGGGTATCATCACCACTAGCAGTCAGCATTTGAAATTAGTGGAAATTGCAACTGCTCTAACTTCTGCTGCTGCTGAGATGAAAGGGCAGCAGGGTACTGAGGAGCAGGCTAGTGTGCCACAGACCACGGTGGACACAGTGGGAATGGGGTCAACAAGTAATGTAGGACTAGGACAGGTTCCACTTGCCAGCAGTAGCAATACTCCTCCTGATCCTACTTGCAGTGCTAAATCTGAGGCAGTAGCAGCAACAGCAGCAACTTTATCCACTGCCACAGAAAGTGAAGGGGAATGTGGAGGACAAGAAGAAAGAGGCCATTCTTCTCCACCTGTTCCCTATCCCTCCCCTCAGAAGTCATGAGTGTGGGACTATTATTCTCTTCCGGCAGGCACAGTGCAGTCATTATCAACAATGGTACAGTGCAAAATTTGTGACAGGTTAGTGAGAAGGGGAAAGGAGGGAACACACCTTGGCACAACCGCCCTGATAATACACATGAAACACAGACACCATGAAATTTACTCCAAACATGTTAAAGCCAAACACCCAATCTAGCACTGCTGTCACTGTACCCCCGACTCTCCAGAAAGGTAGAGATCAAAGAGGAGGAAGAGTAAAGAAACCCAGACAGACACTGGAAGTTCCATGATGAGTGAAACAACTAGATCGCCATCAACATCACCTTCTTCCTCTAGGGTAACAAGTACATCTCCTGCCAATCCATCTCATTCATCATTAACTCCCCCGCCAAATGATAGGCACTCTGTTAATGTTAGAATATGGCAGTTCATCTCAACCCATTGCACAATGTGTGGTGCACTGACCACACGTCTGTAGTGGAGGAGAATCAATACCAGGTCATCAGGTGGCCTCTGAGGAGATTCCATCCTGCAGAATATGCTAGGATTCTGACAGGGAGGGTTCATCATTACTATTAAACTGTCAGCAAGTTGTCATGTGTCCTTAGCCGGGTCTGGACAAGGGGTACAGCGGCAGTACTTGATTTCGGGTGTCATGGTGTTTGTAAACAGTTGTTCCCCCAGATATTATTTACCACACACACACTGTGCACATTGCAGTTGCTGATGGAAGCCACAGTTCCTGTTCTCAAGGGAAAAATATATATTCCAATAACAACACACCCATGATGATTTTGGTGGAGGGGCAGGTGGAGAAGATTCAATGGTCAACTTGTTCTTTTCTCCACCTATACTGGGGGTTACTTATTCTTCTGCTACTACCTCAGACTCATCACTGGAGCCAGTCGTGGCAAGTGGAACCTTCATCATCCATCTTCCATGTTACTGCTATTGTTGATCCCATTCCATTTCAGCTGCCTAATCATCCTGCTGCTTAAACAACTCAGCAGCAGCAGTATGAACAGCAGTTGCAACTCAGAAGGACATTTGACAGTGGCCACTGGCGAACATGACCTGCTGATGGCATTAAGCCAGTAGGGCATTTTTATTTTTTTCTCAGGGCTTGTGTTTTGAAAAAAACAAAACAAAAAAAAAAACAGTCCTACAAAACAATAAACAATTTTTGGAGGATTTGTTCCTAACAAGCCTAAGTCCTACAAATCAATGTTTCTTTAGGGCTTGTGCCAAACAAGCTTAAGTCCTACAAATCAATGTTTCTTTAGGGCTTCTGCCAAACTAGCTTAAGTCCTAAAAATCATTGTTTCCTTAGGGCTTGTGCCAAACTAGCTCAAGTCCTACAAAGCAATGTTTCTTCAGGGCTTGGGCCTCTAATAAATCTAAGTTCTACAAAGGCCTCTAACCACAAATCAAACAAATCATCCTCTACAAAATACTCTATCAAGTCAATTATCAGCCCATCCCAGTGGCAGCTTATGTCAGGGGGTTCCTGTCTCTGTCAATTTAAATACAAATATCTTATTTTATTGATTTTTTTATTAACTGTCCCCCCAGTAGCAGTCAAGAAAGCCCCCCAAACAAATTCCCTGTTCCTTTGATTCATTCATTCACTAACACAGGCACCCTCCTCCAACCCCTTTATACCACGTCTTATGGTTTTTATTTTATTTTATTTAGGATTTCTTTTTTATTAAGTGCCCCCCAATCCCAGTAAACAACCCCCAAAAAACATTCCCTGTTCAACTGACTCTTTCCCCACACCCCACCAACACAGGCACCCTCATGCCCCTTTTATTCAATGCCTTTGTGAAATAAAATATTATTTGTAATGTGTTGTGTGTAACTTTTATGTTCCCATTGATTTCTAAAAAACAAAATCAACAACTTCTTTTCCCCGACATCCCCAGCACAGAGACAATAAAAGCAAAATCAGCAAGCAATTTGGGACCCAGCTGTCTGTGGCTTGCCAGTCAGTGACACCAAAATCCTCCACTGTGCCTCTGGACTCCCCTACTACAGAGAACAAATGTCCTGCCTAAATGACTCCCTAAACTAAGCTTCAATTCCCCTTTATTTGCCTATCTTCTATAGCTCAAAAACATGCTGCTCTCTCCTCTTACGGACACAGAATGGCTGCTGTGAGAGCCTGACACCCTTTTATATGGCTGTAGAAAACTTTTGTGTGGTGGAGAAATATTTTTCTGCCCATTGATTTCAGTGCAATGAGCTAGGAGAAAAAAGCAGGGGAAAAAGTTTCGCCAAGCTGAAAGTGCCACTTTTCATCGATTTCAGTTTGAGGAGAAAATGTTCTCCCATCCCTATTTATTTGCATTAAAGTCTTCATAATGGCAGCAGATCTTTAAAGGTAAACATTAAAGTGATCGTGCATAAGATGGGCAAAAGGTCACATTTTATTTCCTTTTTTTTGCCAAAAACATGATTTTCCACTTTTCCCAAGGGAATTCACACCAATAGAGAAATTTATAGATTTTCCACTCTTTCGCTGACACCACAAATGTCCCATTTGGAGGGTTCCATTTCCAACTATATTTTTCACTGGATGAGAAACTTTGCCCTCATACGATAAAAACTCAGGATTTCCCACCATGCAGCATGGTGTAGATAGAACAGCAGAGAGACTGGAGGCAGGCAGAGGGGGAGAGAGAGACACAGAGAGGGAGAGGGAGAAGGAAAATTAATGTTAAAATAAAAATACAGTTGCTTGGAATGCTGGAGTGACTAGCACTTTGACCAGCAGCAACAAAAGAACCTGAGAGGACTCTGCTGACACAGAATTGGAGAAGGAAGCCAGCAGCACAAACAGTAAAGATATCCCATATTCCCCTGAGACAATATTCCCTAGTCCCCCTACATCCTCCCTTGGGATGTGGGTAACTATAATGAAAATGGCAGAAGTGGCTAGTAGTATGAACAGCACACATTAGCTGCCTTTGATTGGTGACAGAATGCTCTATTTTTTATGAGGTGATGGCAAGTACAAGCAGGGACCCCTCTCTCATATTAGTTTTACCCAATCAGTCCCATAGAGCAGCAAGAGATTGGTGGTGTTGGGGATTTGGGTGCGGGTGGTTGTTATGGAGCAACGAGTGTGGAGGAGAATATGAGAGCATTTTTTGGTGGAAAATAAAAAGCAATGTTAGATAAAGATGAAGCTGGGGATGGGCATCACCATCTGAAGTTTGCTGCTCATGTAATTTCTGCTACTGAATCATCAGAAACAGACAGTTATCTGTCTCAGCAGCAAAAAAGATGATGAGCAGGCCATTGTGCTACAGACTACCTTGGCAGCCATGGGGCTGAGTTCAGGAAGCAGTGTTGTGGATCTAGGTCAGGTTCCATTTGCCGCCACTATTCCTGGTCCTAGCTCTAGTGTTGATGCTGTGAAACCAGCAGCAACCACTCCAGGCAGTGAAGGTTATTATGGATAGGGATGGGCAAAAAGTCCTGTTTTGTTCCCGTGGGGAATTTCCCTGATAAAAAGCATGATTTTCTGCTTTCTCTGATGGAATTCCTGTCCATACAAAAGCCCAGAGAATTTCCTCAATTTCACTTACACCGCATATTTAACCATGGAAACAACTCAATTTCCCACCTACATTTTCCAATGGAGGTGAAACTTTCTACCCGCATACTATAAAACCCCAGAATTTCCCAGTATGCAGCATGATGTAGAATAGGCAGGAAAGAGTGGATGGAGACAGTTCTATCAAGAAAAACAAAGTAAAATAAATATTAAAATAAAAATAAAGTTGTTTGATGTACTAGCAAGCACTATGACCACTGCCAGCAGCAAGAGAAGCTGGATAGACCCTGATGCTGCTGATACAGAAGTAGGGGAGGAAGTGAGCAGCACCAGTGGTAAAGGTAGCCTACATATCCCAGAGCCAATATTGCCAAGTCCCGCAACATTGTTCCTTGGGATGTGGAGAAATATAGTGAAGAAGAAGAAGACAGAACTGCCTAGCAATATGAACAACACATAATAGCTGCTTGTGCCTGCTGCTACTGCTGCCAGTGTGCCTTCTTCTGAGGAGATTGCAAGAGTGACAGCAGTGGACCCATCCCTAATATGTCCCATAGAGCATCAAGAGACGGTTGTTGGTGGTGAGGACAGTGAGGATGATGGAGGAGCACCTGGAATGGAGGAGAGTATGAGAGCATTTTTGGTGGAAAGTGATAGGCAATGGGAGAAAGATATGAAAATGGGGAAATGAAAATGTCCCTCTAGTTCTTCTTGATATATTGGCGTGTGGCTACCTATGAATGATACACACAGAATGTAAATCTGAACCCTTAACTATATTTGTCTTGTTTGTTTGCCACATCAGATATATTGTCTGTCAATGCCACATATTTCAGTCTGAGGTTGGCTGGCTGATTATCACTTACTCTATCACTCTTTTTCTCATCCACACACAGAAAACAACTGGCAGTGTCATCCCAACACTACTCTAGCAAACACCTCCACAAACAAACTGCTCACTTTGTTTCTTATTTGACAAAAGTTGCTAGAAACAGGTTACTGCTTTCTCTCTTGCTCCCAAGCACAGACTAACAACTTGAGGGATGCTGACAGCCTTTTATACTAGCACGGTGGGAATATGTTGTCCTAACAATAGTTTCAATATATTTCATAGTTGAAAAAAGTGGAATATCTGCATTTTTAACACTTTTTATGCACGGCAGGAAGTGCTTTTTTCCACCGGTTTTGGATTTGAGACAATATATTTTGTCCATATATACCAATTACAATGATTGGTTTATGGTCATTCTTTCCTAGGGCCAAATTGTGATAGTTTTATGAAATGTTTTGGGTCAGTCCCTTCTCCTAGGACCAGCCTGTACTTTGCTTGCATGTGCGTGTGTATGTATGTGAGAGCATTGGTGTGTTTGGTGCTGCGTGTTTGTGTGCATGCATTAGTGTCTGTGTTTGTATATATGTGTGTGTGTGTGGGTGGGTGTTTGACTGTGTGTCTGTATATGCATACCTGCATGTGTATGTATACTGTGTGTGTGTGAACATATGTAAATGTGTACGTATATATATATATACACGTGCCTGGTGCTGTGTATGTGTGTTGGTGTACCTTGTGGTTAATGAGTATATGCGCATGTTAGAGTACCTGGTGTTCAGTGTGGGTGTTGTGTGTTAACATAAAGTAAAGGGAAACTGGAAACACTCAGTAGGGATAGGTAATCCAGGGGTATATTAATGGGAAGGTACTCTAACAAGAAGAAGGGAGGGACAATACTACATCAGGAGCAGTATTGAAAATGGAGTAGCTATAGTATAGATGTATAAGCCACTAGTACTGGGTTTCTCAGCAAAATATAAAACTGATTATTCATACACCAATAAAGCTATATATTGGACATTCACAAAAACATATTATAATATATAAAGTCTGTATTCAAAACGCTAAAGAGGTGCAGCTCTGGAACAAGCTAATAACATGGTAGGGGACAAATAAAACTTCCCCTATTCGCATTAACTTAATAACTTTGGTGAAAAAAAAAAGTCCATCAAGTTCAACTTTTGCTTCGTAACCCAGAGACATGAGGATTATATAGTTTTCCTGCTATCAGACCTTCCAGTTTTGCCTACTAATACACAGTATAACCCTGTATGTTCCCTTTTGAAAAAAATAATGTATCTAATCTTGTCTTAAAAGTATCCATTGTATCTGCCATAACCACATACTTGGACAAGGAATTCCATAATTTAACAGACCTCACTGTTAAAAACCCATATCTCTGCTTACGTTGAAACCTCCTTTCCTCCAGTCTCAAGGAGTGCTCCCTGGTTATTTGATCAGGCCTCAGAATGAATAGCCCACCAGAGAGATCCTTGTATTGACCTCTCATATACTTGTACATTGTGATAAGATTTCCTCTTAGACATCTTTTCTCTAGAGTAAATAAACCAAGTTTGTCTAGACATTCCTCATACGTCAAGTCCTCCATTTCCTTAATTAATTTTGTTGCTCTTCACTGTGCTCGCTCCAAAACTGTACTACATATTCGAGGTGAGGTCTTACCAACCATTTGTACAATGGCTAAATTATGTTATCTACTCTTGCTTCACTACACCTTTTTATGCAAGATAGGACTTTGTTTGCTTTTGCTACTGCTATTTGACACTGGTCATTGTTTCCAAATTTGTAGTTTACAAGGATACCCAGATCTTTTTATCAACGAGTTCCCTAAAATGATTCCATTAAGTTCATAAGAAGCATTGGGATTTTTTCTTCCCGAATGCATGACTTTACACTATACTTCATATTCCATTCGGTTGACCAATCTGCCATTTTATGTAAATCCCTCTGTAGAGAACAAATATCCTATTCTGAATTTATTACCCTTCATAATTTAGTGTCATCTGCAAATATTGATATTTTGCTTTATCTATTTCCATGTCATTTAAGCGATGTGTTGGAGAACGCTCTAACATTTAACCGTTTGAGTGCTCTTGGGTAAGCAACACATTGAGAAGCAATGTATTGCTCAATCCTCTGGTACTTAAAGGATCATTGGATTAAAATCCCCTCAGTTGCAGTTGGTTTACACTTCTTTAGCATATTGAATATGCCCTTATGCCCTTGGCAATTATACATATTGGTTGCAGTATATATATATTTTTACAAGCCTTTCCATTTTAGAGGGACCATGCCATTAAAACCAGTGATAGATGTGGGTTTTAAACAAGCTTGTTTTTAAGTTGCCCACATATTGTAGCTCAGTTTCCCTTTTTACAAGGTTATTTCTAGAATACTGCTACTTCTTTCCTGAGAATACTGTCAAGTCCATTTATCATGTGGCTATTTTATATAAGGTATGTGATTTGTATTTTCTAGTAACAGTTTAAACAGCATTTGTGATATCTAAAATCTACTTAAAAAAAATACCTAGTGCCATGGTGATGGATGGTGTATACCTTGAAACATCTTCTGTAATGCATTGCACATTGGAAAGGTAACACCGTTCACCCTATTAAATTGACAAGCAGGTCAAGATAGGCTATAGGGGAGACTTGTCCTGTCCGCTATAAAGTATGCAATGGAGAAAAACCCCAAGACATTTGCATAGAGCAGACATAATAACAATATTTTTGTTTGTTTGTGTGTGTGTTTGTATATTTATTTATATTAAATTGAAATACCTAAACCATGGGTAGACAATTTTTGGACCTTCAGCTGTTAGGGTTTACAACTCTCATCATTCCCATACAGCCACTGGTATGTCAGGAACTATGGGTATTGTAGTCCCCAACTGCTTGATCTTAACCAATCAATTTTATTAAGCATAATCCTCAAGATTCAGATTAATGCTCAACAGAAATGAGCAAAAAACCCTTTAAATTTCAAAATCTAAAATTTTCCTTTAACTCTAATACCATTCAAACTATTATTTTCAACTTCTTTTCTTGCATTCCATTTCTACATTACCTCTATTGTACTTATGAAAACAACCTTTCCTTGGTCTTCTCCTATACACTAAATCAGGGGTCACCAATAATGGTCCTTAGCAGTGCATACTTTCAGGATATCCCAGCTGGAGCACTGGTGGAGCAGTTAGTAGCACAGTCATTTTAATTAGTTCACCTTTGCTCATTCAGAGACATCCTGAAAACATGCATTTCTGGTAGCTCTTGAAGACTAAGGCTGGCTATCCCAGCATTAAATATATTAATCTTACTTCTATGTTTTTCTAACCACTCCCATTTACATTTTTTATGTTTTGCAACATGCTAACATTTTTCAATGGAAACAAGACCAGACCTCTAGGATAGATGCACTAAGCTTAAAAAAGCACATTGAAAAGAGCTCTACAATCCCTTTAACAAAAGCTAGATGCTCCTCCATTCAAGTAAACATAAAACATAAATTATGCTACAGTGTTAATAAATTATAATACAGTGAGTTTTTTGTTGCATAATTTGGCAACAATATGTTTAAGCTTGCTTACTTCACCAAGGTACCCCTTTTCAAATGCGTCATATTTAATATGTGTCATCATCCCTATCTAAATTTAAAAATGTGCCTAAAGCTATGCATATAACATAAAAATACCTAGCTAAAAACATGTAGAATAAAATTCCTAATATCCTTTGTGAACAGTGTTAGCTTGCAGAGAGTGGCTGGAAGCCTAAGAGGACTGGTGCTCCATCAGTCTCCTTTATAGATCATTTCCACTTACTCCCACAAACTATGTGAGCTTGATTACAAATGGACATAGGACATGCAAGTCAAATAGAAGGCCACACATCATGCCTTCAAGAACCTCTTTTCAAGTAATAACAAATGTTCAGATATACATTTTAAATGCATCTAATTCTTTATCATTTATAACAGTGAAATGAAATTAAATGAAATGTGGAGGAGAAAAGATATGCAGAAGCAAAAAAGAAATGGTCAGTGTTAGCACACCACAATATATACATATAATATATAAATTTAATTTAATAACCCAAATGAATAAGACATTGAGAGCAGCAAGGAATAAGAGGATTCTCCAAGTCCCCCAAATTAAGCCAAAACTTAAAACATAAAAATCCCTGCGCTCCTCCACGCAATTACCACCACATACCATGCCTTTAAGAACCTCTTATCAAGCTCTGTCCTTGCTTCCTTTATTTTGGTATTCCTTGCCTGGTTTTCTACTCTGTTTTTCCTGGTTTTATTTTTGTATTTCCTACCTTGCTGTGACGTGCTTCCAGAGACTTTATCAAGCTCCTGCACTTCAGTATGGGTGTGCAATCAAAATGTTCCTGTCATGATCTAAGTTTGAGCTTTGTTCAAGTGTCATGTGCATTGACTCAGCTTTCCCTTGACACTTCTCTCTGCTCGATTTGGCTTTGTGTTCGTGTTTCCTGTGTTCAGCTTTAAGTATGTTCTACAATTTCACTTCTGCCTGTGTACTTTTTTGTCCAACTGATTTGTGACCTCGGTCTTATTTTGATGTCTCAGTTCTCTCGCTGCTTGGTTCTGCTTTGCTTGCCCATTGTTGACTCTGCCTATCTGACTTCCCATATTCTTTGACCTTGGTAGGTTTCCATGTTTTGCACCCTCAGTCAAACTTCAACCTTATCGACCACCAGTCAAGTATCAATCATGATTTGAGCATGGATCTCCAGTTGAGTTTTGACTGCTGTGCTTCGTCTTGTATGACTATCAGTCAGACACTATCCACTCTGTTCATCTTCATTCATTACGTTCCAGTCCTTTGAGATTTTTACAACAACTACAACTCTTACTGCTGGTAGGTTCCCTGTTTTGTTATACTCCTTCTATGTCAGTGAGTTGGTGTTGTTTTTTGGGTGGATATACAGGGTGCTGGCTGGCTCCTCTGGTCAGCACTAATATGGATTTGCGGCCAGCATCTTTAATCCAGCCGAAGCCGCAGCAAGGTAATCCAAGAGCAGGCACTGCCAGCAAGCTATGCTCCCCATCCAGCTCGCTCCATTATCTTGCTCACTGAGGCCTACCCAGCATTATTACCTGTGTTGTTTGATATTGTTATCATTTCTGATCATAGCAATCGCAGGCTGTTTTTTTCTTTGTGGAACTTCCACTCTTCAAAGTATATACCAGGCAGCTAACATTAGGAGCTTACCTAGTCTGATAGTTACATCTCTTTTCATAGTAACATAGTAGATAAGGCTGGAAAAAGAAATGCGTCCATCAAGTCCAGCCCATGCCAATAACACCCCTGTTGATCCAGAGGAAGGCAAAAAAAAAGCCCTCTGGAGCAATTTCCAATGTAGTCCCAAGTGTGTGTGTGTGTGTGTGGGGGGGGGAACTATTCCTTCCTGACTCCAACTGGTAGTCAGATAGTTCTCTGGATCAATATCCTATTTGCTTTGAAGCCATCTGTCATAATTGTCAATTTTGTTCTGTGCTAGATAGGCATCCATTGCTTTTTTTTAATGCAGTTGCATTATCTGCATGCACAACATCCCGAGGCAAAGAATTCTATAGCCTTACCGCCCTTACTGTAAAGAATCCCTGCCTATGTTTTAGTCGAAAGCGCCTTTCCTCAAGTCTTAATGGATGATCTCTTGTTCTTAGCTCAGCTCTTTGCATAAATAATTAATTGGATAGCTCTTTGTATTGACCTTGAATGTATTTGTAAATGGTAATCATATCACCCCTTAGACGTCTCTTCTCTAATGTAAACAAACCCAGTTTGGCTAGTCTCTCTTTGTAACTCAGATCCTGCAATCCCTTTATCAGTTTTGTTGCACGTCTCTGCACCTTTTCCAGTTCAGTAATGTCTTTTTTTAGAACAGGTGCCCAAAATTGTACTCCATATTCTAGATGAGGCCTAACCAAGGATTTATACAGAGGTAGGATAATATTAGCATCCCTTGCTTCTACACCTCATTTTATGCAGGCTAGTACTCTATTTGCTCTTGCAGCAGCTGAGTGACTCTACACACTGCTGTGAAGTCTATTGTCTATAAGTACTTCTAAATCTTTCTCTAATGAGAATTTCCCAAGTTGTTTCCCATTTAGAGTATATGTAGCAAGTTTGTTTCTACAACTCAAATGCATAACCTTACATTTATCTACATTAAATGGCATCTGCCACTTTTCTGCCCATTCACTTAGTTTATCTAAATCCTTCTGTAGGGAAAAAACATCCATCTGTTTGTATTTCCTTACATAGCTTAGTGTCATCAGCAAAGATTGAGACGCTACTTTCAATTCCCACTTCTAGATCATTAATAAACAAATTAAAAAGCACTGGGCCCAGGACTGAACCCTGTGGCACCCCACTTATAACCCTTGACCAATTTGAAAAAGTTCCATTTACAACAACTCTCTGCCATCTATCATTTAACCAGTTCTCAATCCATGTACAGATAACACCGCCCAAACTAAAGCCTTTTAATTTATGCAGTAACCTGTTGTGAGGCACTGTGTCAAAGGCTTTTGCAAAATCCAAGTATACTACATCAACAGCAATTTCCCTGTCCAAATTACTACTCACTCTTTCATAAAATGCAAGTAAATTAGTCTGACATGATCTGTTCTTCATGAAACCATGCTGATTCCTACTAATGATATGGTTTATCTTCACATAGTTCTGAATACTGTCAGTTAATAACCCTTCTAGTATCTTACCCACTATGGAAGTCAAGCTCACAGGACTATAATTTCCTGGTTTAGATCTTGCTCCCTTTTTAAACAATGGAACTACATCAGTTAATATTCAATTAATAACAAATGTGCAGATTTAAATTTTAAGTGCATTTCACTCTTTTTACGAACATTTTTAAATTTAAATAGGGATGATGATGAATATTAGATAGGACTCAATTGAAAAGGGGTACCTTGGTGAGATAAGCAAGCTTGAACATATTTTGGCCAAATTATGCAGCGAAAAACTAATTCTTTTAAATTTTATTGACTCTGTGGTATAATATATGCTTTATAGAAGATGTTTATTTGCATGGAGGAGAGCAGGTTTTTTTCCCCATTCAGTTTTAGCTTTTGATTTAGGTTTTAGCCTTAATTTGGGGGCTTGGAGAATCATCTTACTTCATGCTGCTCTCTATGCCTTCTTCACTGGAGTTCTTAATTTGAATGTATATATTATATGTGTATGTTACTGTGTGCTAGAGCTGTGAGTTTCTTTTCTTCTTTATTTCTACAATCCCTATGATATTTTTAAAGCTTCTTTTTCAAAGTCTTTAAATCTTATTTCTAAAAGAAAAAAAGATTCCCTCTAAGAGCGTCCTCTCTGCTTATTGAATAGCAATCTAAGGTATGTTATGTCACACAACTGAGTAAAGTCAAAATTGTATATCTACTATTCAATGAAACAAAAGTTAGTCAGGGAAAGTTCCTATTGAACTGTCTGAATGAAAATAATTAATTATTGGTAAAAATGTCAAGATTTCCCTGTATGCCGTCATATTTAGATTTTTTGCATTTTGTACTTGTTTATGCATCACTGAGCTAGAGCATAGATATGCCAGGTATCTACTGGCATAATCAATTGGAATCAATTGGGAATATGCATACAGAGAGAAACTAGAATAAAAAGGTTGAGAATACACCTGGTGAGTCTATGTACTCACTTATTGATATAGAAAATATACTCATAATTCATAAACAATGATATATTAGTGAGAGACCACATGCATGGAGTGCACTGGGCATTTTTTTTTTATATTAGTTCCGGTTCAGGGCTTCCTGAGTGGTGTGCAGCCACGCGGGGAGCCCTGAATTCCATGACATGCCAGGACCGTCACTGGTCCTTAAATGACGGCCAGCTGTGACGGTCCTGGCACAACAGTGGTCCTTAAGGGGTTAAATTCAGGCAAAATATTATATTAATAAATTGGATAAAAAATATGAGCTGTGATTTACATAGGTTAAAAAAGTTATAATTAAAGGCATGAAATTATGAATGGACAAACTCATAATTAACCTTCCCAATGGAATTTCTTAGGAAATTGTAACATTTGTCTCCTTTCTGTGGAAATTCCTTTTGGACACCAAATTTCGGCAAAGAAATGCTGAAACTGAATTAATTATATACTCATTAAATGGGTTCACTGATGTATCCCTTGATGGACAAACAAGTGCACATTCATCTCATCATGTGCACAGATATATCTTTTTGACCTCTCTGGGGCCAGGTCTATATACTGGAGTTTTTTTCTCCTTTAATAGCCAGTGTATTGTCTTCATTGGCCTGGTCACCTGGTCAACATGTTTCATCAATTCATGTGCTGAATTGACTCACAGTCTACCTGAGCGTGCAGAAAAAGTTGAGAAAGAAGATACTGAGGGCTTGATTCAATTAGGTCCGATGACACAGTAAGCAATTCAATTACCTGTGCTATGAAGAAATACCAGCTAAAAAAAATACAAAAAAAAAAATCCATTTCAATGTTGTCCATTTTGCCATTCATTCCCACTGTAATGGGAGAAAATTTGCATCCATTTTTTTGGGTGCACAGTCCCCTAACACACGTAGTCCTTCAGGAATTGAAGGGAAAATAAGGCCCAAAAACCAGAGGGTGTATTGATGTGGGGACCTAAGCCCCATATCAATACATCCAGAGTATTTAAAAAAAAAATGTGTGTAATTTTAGTAGAACTACCCCTATGAGTGCCAGTGGGTTGGCACTCACAGGGTTAATCCAATTAATTTATTCACTTGCAGTGAATATTCTTATCAGGATTGTCTATAATTAATTCCCTACACTCCAGTAGAATCTCTTTATACTGGACTAGAAAATACAAATAATATTTATTACTTTTTTGATGCTCCAGTGATTGTTAGTTTTTAAAATATATGGGTTAAGCCTACAAGCACCAGAGAGGTGCACAAACAATCGCTTGCAATGAGCTATATAGCCCCCTGGCACCCAAAGGCTCCAGAATATGTTTATGCCGTGGGATAATGTGACATACATTTCTTGTCATGGTTCTGTCCAACCAAAGTTATGGGTAAAATAGAACTCTTAAGTGATATGGAGGAGTTTCATATTTATCTGTATCATATGCCTAAGGAAGAGACCTAAGAGGTCTTTGAACGCTTGCATCCTAAATCTGTTTAATTATACAATAAAGGTATCAACTTCACTAAATTTTTGCCTCCTGTATTTCTGCGGCTAACATCGTACCAACTCTCATCTGTTATCAACATGGAAGATACCCCAGTGTACCACACACAAATGAATATGAAAAACCTCCCACAGAAACTTGCACAACTGGATAGTGACATCTTCTTCCTTACTGCATGCAAAAAGGAATGTAATACCTAAAGGCCTCATGCTGAAAAATCCTACCCTGGACACATACAACAGCAGGTTTGCACAGAAACTATGCACCAGGACTTCACAAAGGTTATGCAACAACCTTATTGAGATCTGCTGCAATAGGAAATTAAATATACAAGCAGAAATATCAACTCTCAATGAAAAGCTTGGACCAGACACTGAGGACATACAACAGGCCCTTCAACAATACTACAGGAAACTACATACACTCCTCATCAACAAGAGGAAGAAACTACAGAGACTGAGATACAAAGCAAGTTTCCCAGCAGAATCTGTAAATCAACCAGAACAGAACTGCATTGTGAACCTTTCCACACACAAATCAAACAGAGAGGAAGTATTTGTACTTTCAAAAGGCCTGCCATTCTGTATCACGGTGCCCATGATTCGTCTGGTGGCATTGCTATGTCTGGTTTACTTCCTGCATTTCGTTTATTGGCTGATGGGTCCTATCTCTACCCAGTTCTAGCCCTTAAATACTCAGCCCTATCATTTCATGGGAACCATTTCGTGGTGTTCCAGTCGCTAGCGCTTGTTCCTGACTTCCAGTGTGAATCCTGTGTATGACCCGGACTGACTGACAACTCTGCCTGTTTTTGTTCCTGCTCCCTGTACCAACTTGGCCTGGTTGATGTTACTGCTCTATGTACAGACCGGGCTTGGCTGACGTTCCTGCTCTGTGTACCGACCCGGCTTGGCTGACGTTCCTGCTGTGTGTACCAACCCGGTATTGCTAAAGGTCCCATTCTGTGTCCCGTCTGAGGGCTCCCTTCCTGTGCCTGCTTACTGTCTGTCTAGACAATCCTCTGTTGCCTCCGTACTCACACTGCTACAGCAGCGCTGCTATACTGTGACCCAGTCTCCTTTTCTGTGCACTATCATGATCCTTATATTATGGTGTTTGAGATCTGTTGGGTTAGCATCCCGGTACACTTGAGCTGTTTGCCACTTACCTCCGAGGCTGGTTTCATCCTTGGGTGCCTCGGTTAGGCTCCACTGCCTTGCAGCCGATTCCACATCTTAGCGTCCGTTTAACCCTTTGTGGGTTGGTGCAGTTGCGCTTCAGGGTCACAGTCATTAGCGGCTACTGGTGGGCGGTACACGGTGATATTCTGCTGCTCGGTTACCCTCGGACTGTCCTGGCAGTCTGGGAAAACCTTTTCTGATACTGCTTGACAGTACTCCGTATCTATACGTTTGGGTAGACCCTCTGTCGTTGCTATCAGAACCCTACAGTCCTGTGTCCCCGATTGGGGTGTCTAGGGTCTCTGTCAGTCTGTCACTTGTCCAGGGCCTTCGATTGTCTCAGTGTTGCCTAGTCTGTCCTGACTACCCTAAGTACAGGGGATAGTGTGGCCTCCTACTCCGCCACCTCAGTCATGGCTTGTTCTCCTGGTGTCACTCTCTGCATAGAGAGTCTCCTTTGACCTCAGTATTACTAGGGCCTGCTGGTATTCCTTGGCCTAGTAGTTTCCTGTGCTCCACTGTCTCGTCAAGGATTCACATGAACTGTTAACCTGACCTGTGTCAGTATTGTATCATTTTGTACCTACTGGACCTGTGTGGGTTACTGTATACTACTGTAACCGGACCTGTGTCAGTATTGTATCATTTTGTATCTACTGGACCCGTATGGGTTACCTTATTTCTTGTATTATTAATAAACTGTGTTTACCATAACTCCTGAGTCTGTGTGTCAAAAAAAACGTTACAATCTGTCCCACTAAACCTGTGGACAAGGTAACACTCTGTAGTTACATGGAGGAGTTTTTCAGGAAACTCAGACTCAAGGAATTCTTCCATGACAAAATGGATAATGATAATGCCAACACCACAGAGAAACATCATAATGCACCCACAAGAAGATCCACCTGGAAGCAGGAAGTAACCCTACACTGGACAGAAACATAGATAACTACATAAACAGAGTCACTGCAGAAATACTGGAGAAACAATGTGAACCAACACCCAACCTAACCCACAAGGAACAGAAAGCCATACAGTCACTAAAGAATAACCAGGATATTATTATTATTATTATTATTATTATTATTATTATTATTATTAAGCCTGCCGATAAGGGGGGAGCTGTTGTGGACTACATTCAAAAAGCAAATAGGCAATTCTCTGATGAAAGATACTATGTGAAATTACAAGATGATCCCACAAAAAAATACAAAACAATGCAATAGGATCATAAAACAACTTCCCTCCAACATTGGAGAATAGATAAGGCCCCTAATACCATCAGATCCATCTACACGCTACCAAAAATACACAAAGAAGGAAACTCGGGAAGACCCATAATTTCAGGAATTGGCACACACAGAATATCTCTGGGTAGAAAATACCCTGAAACCCCTGCTTAAAGACACTGCGGATCTCTTACATACACTAGCTGACTTGGGCCCAATTCCAGACAGCACCATTCTGGCCACTATGGATGTAGAATCTCTTTAAACCAACATTTCACACACAGATGGCATTGCATCATGACAAGAATATCTGGAATAAAATAACACAGCCACAGAACCAGTAACAAAACTCATACAGTTTATACTCACTCACAATTACGTCAAGTTTGGACAGGACATCTTAAGCTTGTTTGGTACAAACCCCAAGGAAACATTGATTTGAAGGACTTAGCCTTGTTAGAAACAAACCCCCCAGAAATTGTTTTTTTTTGTAGGACTTTTTTTTTTTAATTTCAAAGCACAAGCCCTGAGAAAAAAAATAAATGCCCTACTGGTCTAGTGCCAGCAGGTCATGTTGGCCAGTGGCCACTAGCCATTGTCAAATGTACTCTTGAGTCCATATTTGTGGAATTTGCCACTGCTGTTCTTACTGCTGCTGCTGAGTTGTTTAAGCAGCAGGATGATTAGGCAGTTGAAACAGAATGGGACCAACAATAGCAGTAACATAGTTGATGGATGATAAAGGTTCCACATGCCACAACTATCAGTAATGTGTCTGAGGCAGTAGCAGCCCAATAAGTAGCCCCCAGTCTATGTGGAGAAAAGAGGTTGGCCAATAATTCTTCTCCACCTTCCCTTGCTCCAAAATCATAGGTGTGTTGTTATTAGAATATAATTTTTCCCTTGAGAGCTGAAATTGTGGCTCTCATCAGCAACTGCAATGTGCACAGTGTGTGTGGTAAATAGGATCTGGGGGCACAACTGTATTCAAACACCATGACACCCGAAACCAAGTACTGCCGCTGTCACTATACCCCGCACAGACCCAGCTAAGGACACATGACAATTTGCTGACAGTTGTAGTAGTAATGATGAACCCTCCCTGCCACCATCTTAGCATATTTTGTGGGATGGAATATTCTCAGATGCCGCTTGATGCACTGCTTGAGATCCTCCTCCACTACACTGGCCTCTTTCTGCTTGTCCTCCACATTATCATTCACTGTCTGTGGCAGAAGGTAATGTTGCTGCTGTTGCTGATTCTGCCTCAGATTCAGGACTGCAACTAGGACCAGGACTATTGCTGCCACTGGCAAGTGGAACCTGTCCAACATTTGTTGACCCCATTCCCACTATGTCCACGGTGGTCTGAGGCACCCTAGCTTGCTCCTCAGCATCCTGCTGCCCTTGCATCTCAGCAGCAGCAGGAATTAGAGCTGTTGAAATTTCCGCAAATTCCAAAAGCTCACTGATAGTGTTGGTGGTGGTGATGCCCATCCTCATCCCTGTTTCCTAATCCTTCTCGGTTTATGCTAAAAAGGCCATCAATGTCTCTTCCATGACTGGACATTGGCTCACCTCTAAGTAGTGAGATCACAGTTCTTACTTGAACAAAGTCTGAGTGAAACATGTAGGTCTTGAGTGAGAACAGGAGTTTACAGGAGTTAAGGAAACCTCAGAATCAGGAACGATTTCCATAGAAATATTCAGGTAGTGGGACCTGGGGTTCAGGTGACAAAGACTCCTTCTCCTTCAAAGCAGAGTCCGGTGGGAGAATGCACAGGGGCAAATACAGAAAATGAAATACAGGAATCAGTAGACAGAGGCGTAGTCACAGGAAGGTCTGGGTCTAGGCAGGCAGCAACTGTTCAGAAGTCTAAGATCTATGCAGAGGTCAGGGCTTTCAGCAAAGTTTCATAGGTCACAGATTCAGGCAGAGGTCAGTGCAGGAAGCACAGGAGCAAGGTATCATACAAAATTAATTAATAATGGCCATTAATATTGTATTTGCAGATTAACTGGAGATATATTTTTAAGAGGTGTTAGTATTCATTTAAACCTCTTAAAACAAAAAATAAATAAAAAAAGTCATAATTAAATCTATTCCTAAATCTGCTTATCTGAGAAGATACATAGAAGAAAACACACAATATTCTAGGAACATATTGTATCCACAGACATTAAACATCCATATCTTGCATAGGTAACAAATAAAATAAAAAGTCAGTTTTAAATAAATGAAATATTTGGCCCCGCATTTTAGCACACTGTCTTTTAATTTAGTTGGAAATAGTGAAAATGAACTACAATGTACCTTAGAGTCACAGATTTTCACTCAATATACTGGCAGTTGTCTATGTTTCAGAAATTGTTATCCACATGCTTGTCCTGCCTTTACCTCATCATAGTCCTTAATGTTGGGTGTCTTTATAAAGCATGCCTGTAGGTCATCCGTCTGTTATTTTAAAGGCAAGGATAGGTTGCAGATTATTAACCAATTGTAATTTTTCTATTTTAGGGTGAAATCATTGATGTGCAGTATGGTACTTTGGAAGATCTACAAAGAGTAAAAAATGCAAACAATGTAAAAAACAATTTTGCTCTTTTAAAACTAGGAGTTTTACCACTATTTTACAAGGTCAGTAAATTAAATTACTTAATTTAAATATATAACATCATTATTTTTGTTAAGTTACTATAAACCACAGTTTACTTAAGTTAAATAAAACCAGGTATATCTCTTAACAGGACTGTTAACTCGGAATACAACAAACCTAAAAGTTGATTCTGTTTCCATGATGAATCATGACTTTTTCTGCAGGATTAGATTTCATACATATTATTATTCAAGCAGCTGAATCCACATCTGCTACAGTCTGTCATAACCTCTTTAGAAATTAGCAATTGGACCTCCAAAATCCCTTCCATATATAGGTTTATACTTGATCATCTTCCCCTTGTGGAAATGTTGGAAGCAACATGATTAATAAAAAATGTTAGTACTTTTTCATATATTATTAGATTTTTAGAAAGATCTGATATTCTGTTGAATTCAAAACCAAGTATTCGTTACATTCTTATACTTTTTCCATCAATGTGCCAGCAGTGTTGTAATGCAGTGCACTGAAGTTCAGCAGCACTAAAAAAGAAAAATACTTTTTTCTCATATTACGAAGTGTCCTAAGTCATTCGGACTCCCACCCGTACGCATAAGGAGAAAATCACTTTCTCTTTTTAGCACAATGCCAGCACTAGCAGCAGGCACAGACAGATGATGTGTGCTGATGATGATGCTAAAGACATCTGAACTGGCTAGCAGTTTTATTTCACAGAGAGACAATGCCTGGGTAATGGGAATTACAGGGTAAGGGGGATGTGCTCACTTCCCCTTCCACCTCAGCGTAGGATCAACACTCAAGCTAGTCCAGGCAACTGCTACACAATCAACAATACCCTCACTCTCATCCCCACCACTCTCTAGCTGCTGTGTGGTAGTAGTCAGACTGCATTCCGATGACAAGTGTTACTTATAGTCCCCTGCTGTCACACTTGCCATTATCCTCAAAATCAGTAGCCACACTGGCAGCAGTAGTAGCAAGCACAGGCAGCTGACCTATCCTTCTCACACTGCTACCCACTTCTTCCTGTGCCAGCTTTGACTATTTTCCCCTACATCGCAATGGACAATGTAGGTGGACTTGTCATCATTTGCTCTGGAGAATCAGGGCTCCCAAACCCTTCCATTCTGGAGGTGGTCACTTCCTCCTCCTCTGACTCCCTGGATGCAACAAGGTTCCTGCAACCCTTTTTTAAAAAATCTGTGTGCTCAGTGTTAGCCAACACTAAGAGCCTCTACTACCCTTATTTTGTTAAATAAAACACTAGTAAATCACCTTTCTCCCTCTATATCAATCTAGCTGCTTATTTTTATTTCACTTTCTGGTAATGTCATAGTAAATGGGTGGAAAATTTGTAGCCATAGCAAATTATTTTTTGATGTACTTGAAACGGATGAATCACGTGGTTTTCACAGCACTTTTTGCGGCAACACAACGGAACCTTTCACCTACTCCTACCCCTATTAATTGGTCTTCCTCCTCAGAATAAGCTATCAGGCTCATTATTCACCTTACTAGCAACTCTTCCTCTGCTACCCCACTCTGCCAGTATCTACCCTGCAATAGGTTCAAAAGTTATATACAATTTACTTTCATTAATCTACTTAACCTTTCACATTTTTTTCCCATGTTCACCCATTGATCTACTACAATCCTTTACTTCTCATTCCTGGCTGTAAGACTTTTCAATACTTGTAGCCTATCTCTGGAACTCTGTTAGACTCTTCCCCAAATCCATAATTTCAAGTGTACCTTCAAGATGTATTCTTTTAAAAAAATGTAAAATGGTAATGCAAAAACTGACTGAAGCCATGGTTGCTGCATCATGCACAATAAATCATGGTAATCCCTCTCCTCCTGAGGTTGACGTAGTTTGTCAAAGTCCCATCAACAGTTCCACCATCACCTGAACCAGTACTATTAATTAGTGGTGGGCAAAAAGCGAGAAACATTTCCTGCATGTTTTTTTGTGAAAAACAGAAAATGTTTTGACTTTTTTCACAGTTTTCTCCTTTCACCTATTCCAACAAATTTTTTGCCTATGTTTCCTATGGTGCAACATTTCCCAGCTCAATATTACTACTTCTGAGGACTGTAGTGGAGAAATAAGTAGCCAAAGTGAAAGTTGTGAGTCCTATGCAACATATGCCATGAAAATGTGTTAGCATGCACAGTGCCTTTGTCCTTTGCCCACAACACTAACTTCCTGCTTAAGTGACACTGGTACATATTCATGATGATGTCAAGTGATAAAAAAAAGTACAATCTACAATGTGACAGATGTGTATGATATTGGTGTCGGGGGACTGGCATGATACACATTACTTATTGGTCATAGCAGTGGTCCCACTCCCAAGTTTGGTAGATGGTAGAAACCCTTCTTCACATCTTTCTTCCTTCACCTCATCTGTGCTGTTGTTAATACATTTGGCCTGGCTTCCTGCTTGTACAAGTCAGGCACAGCTGTCCTGGAAAAATAAACACAGATTGGGATATGCCAGTGTGGAGCTACACATGATATCAGTTCTATAAAACCTCATATTTCTATAACACAATACGGCAGTATGTCCACTGCCAAAATATTGGCAACCTTGCCATTCCACAGGTGTACTTTGAAATTATTTTTGTAAAGTTTTTGACTCCTCCCCAGTCGGTCAGTGTGGGTTGTATAGAACAAATGACAAACCTGCGCTCCTCCTGTCTAATTGTGAATAATGTGCCCTATATTAGGCATAAATAATAACACTGTGGATAAATCTGAGGCACTTGTGCCCACATTCTTGCCCAAAAAAGAGATGTAAGCTTGGCAACTGCACCAAGGTTCCTCAAGTGTGGCAAGTACCTACTGTAAATACTTAAAGTCCCTATCTAAAAAATAAATAAAATTAAAATTAAAAATGGCCCCTGATGAGATGTTATAGTAACGAGTTAGAGGGGGACCCTTTTATGTACTTTCTTGTTAAATCCATGGAGGTCCCCATGTATGCAATTAAAAACAACAAACAAACAATATTTAAAAAAGTGTAAGAGAGGACTTGTCTTGTGTGCCTGCATTGAGTGGATACCTATACAAAAGAACTGAAGATCTGTCAGCCTTTATAGGTAACATGTAACCATACCCACAGGCCACATAAGGAATAATCAGTTGAAAACAGACAGTGTATAAAAGCCTTAGTTAACCTCTTAAAGGCCTAGAATGTAAAAAAGAGAATTTGTGCAATGAAACATTCATGTGTAATAATAGTGACAGTAAGAGGCTGCTTGTAATGGTTTTATGTACACTCAGAAACAGAAGGTTTTGGTAAAACACAGTTTTATTAAATCACACAGAATAATAGTAACCCTCACGGGTCCAGCATACAAATACAATGTGACACTGACACAGGACAGATTACAATAAAGGAAATAGCCTACACAGGTCAAGTATATTTTATACAATACTGACACAGGTCAGATAAAGTTCATATGATTCAGTGAGACAATGGCAGATAAGTACTATTAGGCCAGGAACAGCGGATAGGCCCTAATAGTGGAAGGCCCAGAATACACTCTCTACGCAGAGAGTGACAAAATAGGGACTGTAGCCACCAAGGAACAAGCGGAGACCAGGATGTGCGACTGGCTAATGGAGCACCAGAGGTAGGCTGCAACTGAGGTGCAGTGTAACGCCAAACCAGGACTGCAATAGACTGTAACCCAAATGCACAGCACCGGGAGGTGCAGTGTAAGGCAAACCAAGACTGCAGAGGTTGTGACCTAAGTGCACAGCACCACCCCGCAAGGGGTTAATGAACGCTCCGGGCTGAGGCAACTGCTAGGTGGAATAACAGACTGAGGCACCCAAGAGTAACCTAACCTCAGGTATAGCAGTAAACAGACCAAGCGTACAGTGGTGCAACCGGAATCTCCACACCGGAGAGAGATGACTAGGCAGAGGAGTGATCGGGTCACAGTAAGAACTGCCTGAGCAGTAACCGAGGCAACCGGAGGTCTATACAGACTGAGAGAGAGAGCACCGGCTAAAGCTCCCAAACTGGATCCCGGAATGAGAGCAAACCGGGCAGTAACACAGAGCAGGAACATAGCCAATCCGGGTCGGTACACAGAGCAGGAACGTCAGCCAAGCTGAGCTACGACACAGAGCAGGAACGTCAGCCAATCCTGGTCAATACACAGAGCAGGAACGTCAGCCAAGCCGAGTCAGTACATGGAGTAGGAACGTCAGCCAGGTTGGGTTGGTACACTGAGCAGGAATGTCAGCCAATCCGGGTCAGTACACTGAGCAGGAATGTAAACAGGCAGAGTAGTCAGGCAGTCCGGGTCATACACAGGAATCATACGAATATAATGGAACAAGTGCTAGCAACGAGAACACCACGAAAGGACATTGCAGAAGTGACAGGACTGAGTATTTAAGGGCTGCCACTGGGAGGAGCAACAACACGTTAGCCAATAAAAAGGTATCAGGAAGTAGCAAAGTGTCAAAATGTCACCAGCATAGCACGGGCACCGTGATACTGCTAGAATAAGCTAAAAGAGATAGGTAGAAAAGGAAAGAAACAACAGCTTATAGTGCTATCTCACCTTAGTGCATAACAATATATGTGTATATATGTATAATGCCTTTTATTTTTTTATATGAAGTGTACATTGAACGAATTGGGGTTACTGAACTGTGCAGCAAGGAATGAGAGGGTTCTCCAGTCCCACAAACATTAGGCAAGAGCCAAAAGTGCACATACTGAACAAACGACAAACCTCTGCTCCTCCAGTCTAATTGTGAATAGTGTACCCTGTATTAGGTATATATAATAACACTGTGGATAAATTTGAGGCATTTGTGCCCACATTTTTGGCCAAAAAAGAGGTGTAAGCTTGGCAAGCACACCAAGGTTCCTCAAGTGTAGCAAGTACCTACTCTAAACACTTGAAGTCTCTATCTAAAAAAGAGATAAAATTAAAAATGGCCCCTGGTGAGATGTTATAGTAACGAGTTTTATGTACTTTCTTGGTAAATGCGTGGAGGTCCCCATGTATGCAATTAAAAACAACAAACAAACAAGCAATATTTTAAAAAGTGTAAGAGAGGACTTGTCTTGTGTGCCTTCATTGAGTGGATATCTATACAAAAGAACTGAAGATCTGTCAGCCTTTATAGGTAACATGTAACCACCCCCACATGCCACATGAGGAATAATCAGTTGAAAACAGAGTGTAGAAAAGCCATAGTTAACCTCTTAAAGGCCTAGAATGTAGAATTTGTTCAATTAAACATTCATGTGTAATAATAGGTTTACACCTCTTTTTTGGACAAAAATGTGGGCACAAATGCCTCAAATGTATCCACAGTGTTATATATGCCTAATACAGGGCACAACTATTCACATTAGACTGGAGGAGCGCAGGTTTGTCATTTGTTCTGTGTTTGCACTTTGGGCTCTTGCCTAACATTTGGGGGACTGGAGAACCCTCTCATTCCTTGCTGTACACTTCAGTAACTCCAATTCTTTCAATGGACACGTCATAAAAAATAATAAAAAATTGAAATGCAGTATACATACATACACAGATATTGTTATGCACTAAGGTGAGTTAGAGCTGTAAGCTGTTGTTTCTTTTAGTCAGTGCGGGTTGGCAGGACATGGCAGAAGAACCCTGTAACCTTATTGTTTTAACAACATGACTAGAGGAGGTGATGGAGGTAGAGGCAGCATGTGAGGGAAGTCTATGACTCTTGGCCTCCTACAGCTTGCCAAGAGACATCATACTTCTCAGCTGTAGGAAACAGGTGTTATTTGAAATGAACTAACTGTTGGCAGTGGCACACTCTCTGACACATAAATAACAACACTACTTCTCTTCTTTGCCCCAGAGCCCTAAGACCTTTTTGGAGTAGTTCTGGCACCTCTGATCCATTGATATTGTTTCCCAGTCAGATCTGTGGTTCAGGTGGGAGCTCATAGAGGATGTGCCTAGGTGAGAATCTGCTTTGCCCTTGCTCACATGCTTTTTTCACAGAGTGAAAATATCTCCATACTACGGACTTCATGGTCTGAGGGGTTCTTGAGGGGCTGCTACTACTACTGGAGTTAGATGTTGCTGCAATTCTACTGCTACTACTAGGTGTCAAAGGTGCAGCACTTCCAGCAGCAGAGACACTCATCATAGCTAAGGTTGTGGAAGTTAATAACCTGTGTCGCTGTTGTTGTTGCTGCTGGTTACTAAACACAAGACTGGGGCTTGGACTTGGAAGCGGCGATGATGCAGATGATCTTTGCTTGTCCAGGGTCAGAGTTTCCAATGGTTTTCTCAAAACAGGTTATAGACAGGCACAGCGTTCCTTTTCAGTGGTGGAAGATTGAACCTTTGCCTTTCTTCTAACTTTCTGGCCATATCATCTTCTCTCTCATTCTCAACTTCATCTGTATCTGAAGAAGAGAAGGATGCTGGAGGGATATGTTCTAGAATGCTGACTATGGGGAAGGGGGAGGGAGAGGGCAACTTTAGGAGCAATCATCTCTCAAACCATAAAGGTTTGAGAGATGACACTGGGGGCAATACATTTATTTTTAATAGGACTTTAATATAGGGATTAGCAATACTTAAGTATTACTATCCCTTTAAGAGAGGATTAGATACATTTCTTTCAAGAGGGAACATACAGAGTGATAATGTGTGTTAGTAGATAAAACAGGAAGTTCTGAGAAATAAACTAATATTCATTTGGTGGAGGGCTTACATAATTTTCATTTTCTGGGATATTAGGTAAAGGTTGAACTTCATGGACTGATGTCTTTTTTTTCCAACCTAATTTACTATGTTGCTATATTAGTTTGAGGGGCCATCCCTATGGAAATCAGGATTGGCCAGAGTATAAAATGCATCAAAGATAATCTAGACATCCACAGGTTATTGAAGCAATCAGTCACAGCCATAACCAAGGAGACTGTCCTCCACTTGATGCCTGGATTGTATTGGTTATTCTGTGTATCACTCACTTCTTTTCTCTCTACCCTCCCACACACACAGCACCTTTCTACCTTCTCTGCTGAAAGTGCATGTAACAAAGAATGAATGAACAAATTATATTACACAAAATCATAAAATGTGTCATTCATTGTTCTGATACTTCATTCTATTAATATGGCATTTTCATCAGAATCTGACTAAACACATAATTTTCATGCAATTTTAAATTAATTATAAAACACTTATTTATTCATTTAAAAAAAAGTATTTATTCATTACAAAAAAATGCACACGTCTAATGCTTACTCAAAACATTTGACACATATTATTACACGTTACTGAAAATTTAGAGCTTTCCATGACAAAAATACTAATTATTAAAAGTTTTGTACATTAGTTGCACATCTTTACTCATTTTCCATTAATATCACAGTATGGAATATTATTTTATTCATTAATATATCAGGCCCATTTTTGAGACCAAAACATGTTAACATTTTGCCCATAGCTTTAAGATATGAAGCTGATTAAAAAAAAATGGGGTTAATGGAATAACAGCAACAAGAAAAAGAAGAAAAAATCAGCTATTCAAAAACAGCCCCAATTTGTATCTATTAGACCTGTTGAATGCTGAAAAGGAGACAAGTTCTGCACCAAAAAGCCCATACTAGAGAGTCAGTATAAAAAGTAGCTTTTATTAGTATTCATAAATAAAATGGTAACCAACCAAATTAGTTTCATAATATTAGAAACTACTTAGTCTAATTTAAAATGTAGATCAATATCCACAAAATGGGCATATAAAGGGAGGAGAGGGGGAAGAAGGGATAACACTATCCACCAACACTCCTATAGTCTTTATATTTATGTGTAGTACCTAACGGGTTAATGAACCCTTAGTATGATGCTTTCAGTCACGGAGTGTAATTCTAATGCGTTCTTGTGCTTATTTACAAATGCAAAATAAAGCACAAGACTCATATGATGATGATAGATCGAGTGATTAGTATACTTTCACATAGAAGCAATCCAGGTGAGATAAGTATTGTAATTGTTACACCTGAAAGGCCACTCGTTTATTTTTCAAACATCCAATATGTTTTATTATTGAGGCCACCACATCCCTCATACTAGTCTAAGATAGGATGACTAAGGCTAGTATAATTAGATGGCTTGTATAGCTCTAACAATCAATGTAATTGTAATTAATTCTCCAAAGTATTCTGGGAAGTATCACTATTGTACAAGATACAAGGGCTGCCGTCTGATCTAACCTCGGCGTTGTTAAGAAAACATCGATCGTACAATTGGCAAAGTTCACCACTTAGCTTAAGCATAGTCGTGTAGCTGCTATCAATGAATTTAAGCCGAGATATGCAAAATCTAGTTCATTAATGAAGAAATACTTGAATCATGCAGCTAATCCACTTCATAAGTATTAATAAAAGAGTAGCTCGATCACTTCTTAATTCTCCCTGTCTGTTAGTCAGAAGAGCGGCTTAATCACTTCTAGATTCTCACTGTCTGTTAATCACAAGAGCGGCTAGATCGCTACTTAACTCTCACTATCTATTGGTCTTTATCTTCGACGGAGTATCCCTAACTAATAATATCCTGTATGTATAGATAGCCACAAACCCCCCCCCCATATGCCCATTCACCCTACGCGTATCGCCGTGCTACCCACGGCTTCTTCAGGGGTATAGTATGTAACATACTATACCCCTGAAGAAGCCGTGGGTAGCACGGCGATACGCGTAGGGTGAATGGGCATATGAGGGGGGGGTTTTGTGGCTATCTATACATACAGGATATTATTAGTTAGGGATACTCCGTCGAAGATAAAGACCAATAGATAGTGAGAGTTAAGTAGCGATCTAGCCGCTCTTGTGATTAACAGACAGTGAGAATCTAGAAGTGATTAAGCCGCTCTTCTGACTAACAGACAGGGAGAATTAAGAAGTGATCGAGCTACTCTTTTATTAATACTTATGAAGTGGATTAGCTGCATGATTCAAGTATTTCTTCATTAATGAACTAGATTTTGCATATCTCGGCTTAAATTCATTGATAGCAGCTACACGACTATGCTTAAGCTAAGTGGTGAACTTTGCCAATTGTACGATCGATGTTTTCTTAACAACGCCGAGGTTAGATCAGACGGCAGCTCTTGTATCTTGTACAATAGTGATACTTCCCAGAATACTTTGGAGAATTAATTACAATTACATTGATTGTTAGAGCTATACAAGCCATCTAATTATACTAGCCTTAGTCATCCTATCTTAGACTAGTATGAGGGATGTGGTGGCCTCAATAATAAAACATATTGGATGTTTGAAAAATAAACGAGTGGCCTTTCAGGTGTAACAATTACAATACTTATCTCACCTGGATTGCTTCTATGTGAAAGTATACTAATCACTCGATCTATCATCATCATATGAGTCTTGTGATTTATTTTGCATTTGTAAATAAGCACAAGAACGCATTAGAATTACACTCCGTGACTGAAAGCATCATACTAAGGGTTCATTAACCCGTTAGGTACTACACATAAATATAAAGACTATAGGAGTGTTGGTGGATAGTGTTATCCCTTCTTCCCCCTCTCCTCCCTTTATATGCCCATTTTGTGGATATTGATCTACATTTTAAATTAGACTAAGTAGTTTCTAATATTATGAAACTAATTTGGTTGGTTACCATTTTATTTATGAATACTAATAAAAGCTACTTTTTATACTGACTCTCTAGTATGGGCTTTTTGGTGCAGAACTTGTCTCCTTTTCAGCATTCAACAGGTCTAATAGATACAAATTGGGGCTGTTTTTGAATAGCTGATTTTTTCTTCTTTTTCTTGTTGCTAGTAAATTAAGACTTGCTGCACAGCTCACATAAACGACATCATTTTTGGTTTATTTTAATGGAATAACAGAAAGCATAACAAATAACACTGATGATAATACATTCAAAACATTTAGTGAATATTGTATATTGTCTGAAAAGAAGACTGTTCAATGAAATTCAGCCATATCACCAATTTTACTGTTTGTTTGCAGATCCAGTTGTATATAGCACAATGTATCACGTGTTATTTTGTGTTTTGCCTGTGTTCACCTATCTCTGTAAGGGGTCAATTCAATTCCCCCAATGCCCCAAAAAAACCCTGATAGTATTTTTTCAAGAACATTATACAAATCAATTACATATGATATGAAAAAATACTGGCCAAAAAAACTCCCAACAAGGGCGATAAATTTAACGCCCATTTGACCCCACGGAAAACATGTATCAAAACTACAGAATTTGCAATTTTTTATGCTTACCTCACTGGCACTCACAGGGTTAAACCGACTAAGTAAAAATACAGCCTCTGAAAAGAAACAACAGTAATCCTGATGTCCAGCAGGGTCTTCAGCACCTGGCCAGCTACTACCCATTTTCTTCTTCAATCTTCTATCTTCTGTTTTCATTCTCTCCATCTTCTGTCTTCTCTTGTGTCTTTGTCTCTTCTGTCTTCTTCTCTTCCTTGCGACAATCATATTCCTGTATAAAGAATAAAAACTAATCATTAAATGTGTGACCAAAATATAATTTGTAAATATGTGCATAGTTTAACCCCTTGAATGCCAGAGGGGGTATGCAACACTTTGCAGAGCAATGCATTGCATACCTCTCTGGCACTCAAAGGGTTAACTCAGATATGTCCAAGTTCAAATAGTAGATGTTGCCAAATGAAAAAACAAATGTTCCCATTTTTTTTTGCGAAGATTAATTATTCCTTTTGAAAGAGAAAAATAAATAAGCAAGTGGAATATTAATTTAGTTTTAAGGAACCCTCTTTGTGGTCTCCGCCACTGCCAGCGGCGGTGGTGGCAGAAAGAATAGGAAAATACAGCCCCCCCCCTTAGGTACCTTATGGCTAATGCCAGTTCCAGTGTGAGTGAATTTTGAATAGAGACTGCCTTTTTATATGGCCAGTCTCTGTTCAAAATGTTTCCCATCTATTGGCTGGGATGTGTCTTTATGCACCTCCCAGCCAAAGGATGGGAGATATTTTGAACAGAGACTGTCAATATAAAAAGGCAGTCTCTGTTCAATATACCCTTACACTGGAACGGGCATCAGCCCAGGAGGTACCTATGGGGGGGTGTCTTTTCCTCTTTCTACTGCCACCACTGGCAGTACATGTTTATTTTTATCTTTCAAAAGGAATATTTAATCTTAGTGAAAAAATGGGAACATTTGTTTTTTCGTTTGGCAACATTTACTTTTTTAACTTGGACATATATGAATTGTTTAAACTATGCATATATTTCCAAATTATGTTTTGATCACACATTTAATGATTTATTTTTTATTCTTTTTACAGGAATATGATTGTAACAAGGAAGAGAAGAAGACGACAGAAGATGGAGTGGATCAAAGTAGAAGGAAGATGGATGCTGACGGCAGAAGATGGACAGTGAATGACAGGTAAGTGTTACACAGATCTGAGTGTTAGGCTAATGTTAAGGTTAGTATTGTTGCTTTCACTGTTAGGGATAGAGTAGGGTTAGTGTTTGGGAGGGTGACTGTGTGTTTAGCGATTGTTAGCATTTTTCTTTTGATGTTCCCATTATTCACACTATTTAGCATGCTTTTTTGAACTAAAAAAAGTCAGACATTTGGCCATAAGTCTGTTTCTTTGGCTCAATGGCCATTGTGGTTTTTGTTGGTAGGGCAATTGAATAAATTTTTTTTTAGCCTGTTGGCAGTGAATTTTGCCCTATTGCATATTTTACCGGAATCCGTTGAATTGAGCCCTAAATCTTAAATTCTAATATGCATCACTAACTAATAATTTAATGGTTCTACATGATCTAGTCTCTTGTAACTGAAGAACAGTATTAAACATTGTTGTGTTATCATTTCTAGTAGTGAAAGCAGTCTGAGAATAACTTCCATACCTTAACAAGAACTTTACCAGAGTGCTGTATTTTAACACCATATATAAAAAAAAACTATCTTAGTAAAGTAGGTTTCCCCATTCCTTTCATCCAAAATTACAAAAATTGGATGAATTTGTTCACTAAGTATCCTGAGAGAAATAAAGCATTAATAGAAATTACAGTTCTTTGGTTGAAAAGGTGTAAAAAGATTTATGATTGATACCAGCAGATATGGAGAAAAAACTTTCCAATATTTATGGTATTTAAAAGGTTGATTAGATTTAAAAGCTCTCACTGGTGACAAAAGCAGTATAACCTTTAGAAAAATAAGAACTAGCTTTGTTTCTTTATTTTCAGCTTCAGTGTCTTGGGATTCCACAGATTACTAAGATAACAACTTTCCAGTTACAATAATCTGTTTCAAATGATGGTTGTATGATATGAACTACTTTCCCCTGAGTTCCTCTGTCAGATAATAACCATGTTATTCTGAGGATATTTTATACACTCTAAAGACTTTGTTGTACAGAAAATCTATAGGGGGAATCAGAATTATGTGCAATCATATGGATGATCAGTTCATGACAAAATCTATGTATCATTATTCTAAAGAAAATATGCCTAGTTATATTATTTGGATAATTTAGGCCATTATGATTTTTACAGATCAAATATATTCAAATGCTGACAAATTATAAACAAAGTACAGCACATCTAAGCAATACAGATAACAGAAAGAAAAATATAAATTGTTTACATAGGTACATAGTAAATTAGATGGAAGCAACATAAAAGTCAGTCAATTTCAATATTTGCCACCATAAAGTCAAGAAAAAAAATTACACATTCCTTCCTAGCTCCAAGTTGCATGTGCGTCAGTTTAGTAGAACTCCCTTATAATCTACTTACACACGTATAGAAAAATGTTTTATAAAATGCTGAAAATGTTGTTACTTGTGGTAGTGATATGCTGGTGGACAGACAATTCATATGTAAGTGTCTGGTGGTAGTGATAGGTGACTGATGTCTTATAGATCATACTCAGTACCAAGCAACTAATAAAAATAATTGACCCTCTGCAATAAGCTTTACATATTATATAGGGTGGACAGTTTGTATATGCTTTCATATACTCTACATCCTATCAGTCTGCAACATTTAAATCTGGAATAGTGGTGATCCCTCCTTCCCCCCTTCCAATTTTTCACACCGTATGCACATTGGAGCTGTTAGTAACTGCACAGTCCCACTCCATGCCTCCAGGAAAAAATTTTCATTCAACCATGATTTCAGGGTATGTGGAGAAGGGATTTAATGACTGAATAACACTATATTGTATGTCATTCAGCAGTGATCAGTACTGGTCCTAACTCTTGAAGCTGGTAGCAAATGTGAATATCTCACCTTCTCCTCCTCCTGAGTGCCACCATCTCTACTTCTACTGCAAAATGCTTCTCTGATTTATATTTTTTTCACATCTTCTCATACTTGTATGGTGTTAGTTATTGGTTCATTTTGAAAAATGTTGCTGGATAAACATGTCCTATTGCCATTAACTATATAACCGCTGTACTGAAAACATTCTCTAACTACACTCTGGTTGGTGGGCAACTAAGAATTTCCCAAGCAGTACTCATGAGCACTGGCTACAAATACTGTTTATTTGAACACTCAGGTAGGTCATATTTTCACCCTAGAACATAGAACATTATCCTGTAAGAATGCTGTAACCATCTTACATGCAGTTGGTCCACCCCTTGAGATAGGTGGTGTTCATATGCACCAATCAGATACTCATATTCTGGAAGCAAGTCCCATAGAGATGTACTAGCGCCAACACAAATGTTAGACTTTAACCCAGAAATTAATTAATTACTTTCTGTGATTATGATTATGTGTTCTACAAAATGTGATGTTGATGTTGTTGCTGATCCTGAGCAGGGATGATGACATTTTTCATCTCAAAAGAAAAACAAGCAAAAAATTACCTTTTATTACCTAGTGCAAATTTTTTTTCCAAAGTTTTTTCCAAAGTTTCAAATGTAAGGATACATTTCCCCACCATGTGGCAAGTTTTCCTTTTTTTCCTTGCAGGAATAGTATGAAAGATCTGTGAGGTTCCCACAACATGCCATTCTGTGTTTATGAGAGAGAGAGAGAGAGAGAGAGAGAAAGCACCATATTTTTAACTAGTGGTAATTAAGGTAGGTAAATAAAGAAAATTTTGAGGCAGGGAGACTTGTAAGCAGTACATTAGTTCTCTGTGTCTGGGGGCACTCTGAGTAGGGGAATGTGAAGGGAAAAAGGAGGTTTACCCAAAATATGCAAAATCTTGGTTGACTGAGACAGGCAGCTGTGATCCAAACTCCTTACTGATCTGGCTGTTAACTTTATGTTATGGGAGTCTTTAGATTTTCCAAGGGAACTTTGCCTTGGTCCTTGGCAGGGTGGGGTAGGGGTTACACAGCAGGACGCGACTTGAAGTGGTAGTAAATGAAGGGGGAGAGGAGTGGGAGTTAATGTTTGATTCTATTGTTATCATGGAGAAAGATTTGGTAAGCAATGTATGTTTCTGTGGTTACTGTTGAGTAAGGATGGGAGGACAGTGTGTGATTCTATAGTTAAAGTGGGAAAGGCTTATGAGGCAATTTGTGATTATATGATTAATGTGGGCAAGATTTTGTTGCCAGAATGTGACCACAATTGATCTAGAATATATTCCTCCACCAGCATCCTCCTATTCTCTAGATACAGATAAAGTTGAGAGTGAGTGAGAGATGATTACATCTCTGTTTATTGTCATGCTCTCACCTTCTATTGCTGTTGCGTCCTGTTCCGGTATCCTCTGCTGTTCTCCATCTGTTGCCCTGGTGTCAGAATGGTTCCTTTCCATCTCCAGTTCCCAGTGGCCTTGTGTGGTTGTCCTACTCCACCTTTTGTTTTCAGAGGCCCTGTTGCGGTCCTGCCCCACTTGCAGCCACCAGCCCTAATATTGTTCCGGCTGCATGCCACATCTAGTGCCTAGCAGCCTCACAGCTCTTGCTCGCAGCCTAGCCACATCCTTTTCTCCTAGAGGCCCTTCCACTTGTATTTGCGGCCTAGTCGCATCCTCTACGCCCTGCCACTTTCTTTAGGCTTAGCCATTTGCCTTGCTCCCAGTGGCTCTACTTCTTTTTGTTTGCTTCCTAACCACACTCCTTCCTTCCAGCTGCTTGGCCGCTTCCTCTTTGCAGCCTAGCTGCTTCCCTTGCTTGCTGCTCTGTCCCTGCAGCTTAGCTGCTTATGCTCTGAGGCCCCACAGTTTTCCCAGGAGCCTTCAGCTGCTCTCCCTCTACAGCAGGCTCCCCTACTGTCCTGTATCTGTTATTGCGGTCCTGCCACGCTGCTCTCCCTAGACAGCAGGCTCCCCTGCTAGCCTGTATCTGCTGTTGAGGTCCTGCCCCACTGCTCTTCCTTTGTGACAACGTCCCTTTCTGTCCTGTATCTGCTGTCAGCGGTCCTGCCCCACTGGTGTCCTTCTGGGGGTGTGCCACAGGAATCCCACTTTTATATGTTGCCTTCCTGTGTTACCCACATTTTTTCACAAAGGTGTGCCGTCTGACTCTTCTGTGGCATTTGCTGCATTTCCTTTTACGGCCTCCGTCAAACCTGGTGGTTATCCGTTGGGTATTAGGCACTTCTACATATTTTTGCCTCCCCTCCAGGTCCACAGGTGTTGCCTTATCTGTTCAAAGGGGTCTATTGTCTGGATCTCTCCCAGTTCACACTAGCTCAACTGGGGTCGGACATCTGGCTTCACAGCCAGCAACTTTATCCGGCTACTGCCGCAGCAAGAGAGACCTTGTGGCTGACTGCATACCTGAGCTACGAACCCTAGCATCACTCACTAGCTACTGGACCAGACAATACCTATCCTGGTACGTGCCCACAGTTTTTGTTTACTGGAAATGTGACACTTATAAACTGTTTGTGTATTTTTTGGCTTCTTTACTTGCAGATGGTCAGAAACTACAATTGTTTTTTCAATCATCCTGTCAGTCATTATCAGTCATGTCACTGCTTCCAAGTCTAACCCACACTCAGTCACACAAACTAATGTTGCGTAAACACTAGGCCATCAACAAGATCCACAACCCTAGCTATAGTGAATGTCTCTGCTGCTGTTGACACCCAGTAGCACAACTGCAACAATATCTGTCCTCAGCAGTAGTAGTAGTATCTCAGGCACCCTCAGTCTATGGGACCTGGGGGGGTTTGGAGCACTGGGGAGGTCATCTCTGTCATCCCTTTTTCACAATGTAGTGCATCTCCCCCAAGGTGTCATAAGGGGCCTGTGATGTCATAATGGGTTTGTAGGGATTTTATAAAACAGAGCGAATTCAGAGTGACTAAGTAAGTATTTGGGAGAGCATGCATTATTAGAGTGGCAAAACAAATGAGAATAGAATGAATGCTTGCTTGATAAATAGATTTAATCCCCGGCACTCTGCAGGGAAGGCCAAATGTTGTGGATGTACTACAGCTCCTCTTGTCTTTGAAACTTGATGTAAAATATGTGAAATTGCACACACTGTGCTCTACTGGTATCACTTTTGCATTTTAGGAAACAGGAGGGGTCAGATGGATTAGTGTGCATTAATTCATGCTCTTTCTGGGAGAGTCATCCACAGAATTGAGGCTAAACCTCATAGGTATACCAAGTTATCATGTCTATTACTACAGAGTGCTCATGGATGACACATATGCTTTGAGTTAGCAAAACTTAGCAAGCCCAAGTTGCTTTTTTTCCTCTGGATTTAAAATTGCCCTTTTTGGATTGATTCATGTTGCTACCTATTTTTTGTGTAAGAAGCATTTGAGCAGGGGGCATGCAGGTTCACACCTAGGCACCTCCTCATTGAGATCCCACCTAAGTACAACCACAGGTCTGACTGGGAGCCACACTATCAACATACAATAAAGGAAAACAACTAGCTGCAGCAGAAGCAATCCTAAACATTCCTGTGGCTCTGGGACAAATAATAGAAATTATGTTGATGTGTAAAAGAGTATACCCTTCATTTCATTTAATTTCTTTCACCTGTGGCTACTGCTGCAGAGGTCTATGACTGTGAATTTGTTGTAGGAGATGACAAGAGTCCAAGAGTGCCACATATGCTGGCTCCACTTTCACCACCTCTTCTAGTCATGTTGTAAAAGCAATAATGTTACACAAATCTTCTGCCATAAACTGTCATTCAACAATTACGGAGTTATTGGGAAAGAGTCAAAAATGTCACTAAAATAATCCCAAAGTTGCCAAGATGATGGTAGTTGACATGCTGCCCTATTCTTTTGTAGTAAACAAAGGTTTAAAGAACTGATGTCATGTGTTGCACCCCTTAGGCATATCCCTAACCACAGTTGCTTTCCAAGGATGGGTTTTCCAGAATTGTACAAGCAGGTATATGGTGTGGTGATCAAAGACATTGAAACTATGGGTGAGAATTCCAACTGTAATTTTCACCCTCTGAAACATTACAACCATGATCTGTCTAAACCCACCATTTCTTGCACTATAATGTGGCGTATTTTAGGAAAAAAGCAGAGTTTAAGAGAGAGAAAATAAATTTAAATCAAATATTAAAAAATAAAGTTGTTACGTAGTTAGTATAGTGCTGGCTGACACTAAGATCACCACCCTGTTGTAAAAAAAGAGAAACTGGATGGATCATGCGGCTAGTTACTCAGTCTTTGCACAGAAATATGTCAATAATGCTAGCAGTGGCACCATCATTGTTAAAAGGACTGGGAGCCTACATTCCCCAGACCACCACCAGTGTTTAAAAAAAGAAACACAACCTAGATGGACCCTAAATTTCCTTTGAACATAAGGACCTGAAAATGTAACGCGTTCTTACAAAATGCTGTTTATTATCATGTTGTAAGCATTTTTGTTTTGTATGCTAAGCAATTCAATTATTTTGTTTCTGAGATAAATTAAGTAAAGGTTATTGACTTCAATCAGCTTTTGTTTCTAGGGAATAGTAGTTCAATTTTTGTATAATTAGAATTGAACAATGTGATTTTTTTTTTGCTGAAGTAGACATATTCTACCACGTATTTATATACTTAATTTGTGTCAACATTTACTGTCATCATCTTGACACTTCTAGCAGTCTGGTTAGTTAATGATTAAAAAATGTTTTGTTGAAAATGCCTTTATTCCCATTATCATTACAGAGAACCAAGATTTTCAACAACAATCACAATTCACAACATTTTGTTTCACAAAATAGAAAAACAAACATTTTTATATTAGTTTCAATTCAATTGATAATAATTAAAAATATATTGCAATTTTAGTAATAATGCATTTTTTATACAATTTGTCACACATGTTCAGGAACATTCTTATCCAGGCTAGAATGGCAGCACTTTCCAAAGGGTGAAAAGTAAGCAAAACATGTAATACACACTTCTCTAAACATAAAAATTCACACACCCCAACTTCAAGAATTTTTTTGTTACCTTTGTTTGGATTTCCAAAGCCTTGTGAGGTTCCCTTACATGTTGGATCTCTCACTCCCTGGTGCTCTTGAGATCCCCATTCACATATACTGCCAAAGAGGATAGTGTGGGAAGCCCCTTAGTGGTAGGGCCATGGGCCATGGTGGTTGCTGGTTATCCTGCATCTTTCACTGAAATGAGGAGTATTCAGGAAGAATGACATGCTTGCTTGCCAACCTCAACATGGCAGAGCCCAGATGGATATATGACAGCTCAGTAATGAACTCCTTTATGGAAGGGGTATTTAAAGGGATAGTAATACTTAAAATTACAGCTCAAAGTTGAAAATTTTAGGTGCAATATCACAGTTGCCTGAAATTGTAGAGTGGCTCTGTTGCTACACCATCCTATGGAGATTTATGGTCCCGGGACCAGAGCTGTCCATAGGATCATGTAGCAACAGCGCCACTCTACAATTTCAGGCCACTGTGATATTGCACCTTAAAAATTCAACTTTGAGCTGTAATAACTTTTGAATAAAACACCTTTCAGCGATGGGAGTACCTGCCACACTTCCCAGAGAAGTTCAAGAGTCAGTATGGTATAGTTAAATGCAATTTATTGACAGCCAAAATGTAATCAAAATATATACAATATATACAGCAGGAACAAGCAGATGGTTACAGGCCAGCGAGCACTGCTATCAGGAATAGTAGGCTTCCAAGCCTGACCAATCTGCTGGAGACTAGGCCTAAGCCACTGGTAGTCTCTGCTGGAGCCAGGAGCAGAAACAAGTGTAGGAACAGGATCACAGGATCTTGATCCAACTTTAGCAGGCGTACCGACTCAAGCCTGCAGTCAGTAAGGAGAGATATCTGACTCATGTCTGCAGTCAGAATGGTGCGAACTCTGACTTACGCCTGTAGTCAGAATGTGAAATGGATAGCTGATTCGCCTGCAGTCAGTATCAGAGCTGGTCTACCAGAGCCCCAGGTCCACACTAGGTTGGGTGTCTTCTAGGTACAAGGAACAAACGTAAGATTAGTCAGATAGAGCCACAAGTCAGCACCAGAGGGGGTAGTCAGACAAGCCACGTTATACACAGTTCAGGTAGTCAGAAAGATTCACAGGTCAGCACCAGGTTCGATGGAAGACTAGCCAGGTCATACACAGAGCCCAGGGTAATAGAACTGCTATGAACAACAACACAAGGGCAACTGAGTCAGGACTCAGCCTGCCTATTAAACCCCTCCACAGGAAGTAGGTAGGAGGAGCAGCTCAGAGGGAGGAAGTATGTAGGAGGAAGTAGATAAGAGGAGACTACAGGAAGCAAACACATAAAACAGAGGCCTGCTGCATGCTTGAAGCCTCGCTCCTGTAGATGACACTGAAACCAAGTTAAGTTGTAACAGTACCCTTGTTTTACTCAGGGGGGATAAACCTTACAACATATTGTTTTTTTACATTTTAAGTATTTCTATCCCTTTAAAGGTGACAAGGTGCAAATACCATCATTACCCAGATTATCTTTAGTCCAGGATTCCAAAAGGTTTCAGGGCTACGACCCTCACATCTCTCTGGTAGCCCCACAATGCGTATATTGCAGCTTTGTAGCCCGTTCTCGAAGTCATCCATCTTGCATTGTAAGGCTTGCATCTGTGACATAGAGAATGCAGGGAGTCATGCATAGGTGGCAACACATCCCTAACACTGGAAACTCACCCCTGCATCTCCCCCGCTCTCCCCCTTATTGACTGTTGTCGGCCCTCAGTAGATTCAGTTCAGCTTCTACGGTATCAATCTTAGCTATTAATACAGACTGGCAGTTAGTGAAGCTGCCATAATCTCACTTAACTGTGTCCCAGAGGTGTCTTCAGATCAAATCTTATAAATCTTATATGGTTATAGTCCATAGGCCTGAGAAAAAAAAGCAAGAGAGGTGATGAGGTAAGGAATATGGGAACAAGTCAAATGATGTGTTCTCTTTACGGTCAAAGTGCAATAAGCAATATCTTGTAGAAATGAGGTGCAGGAAGAGTTCTCTGTGTCACTACATCATCACACAAAGTAGGGACCCACCATCTCCAGACCCAACTGTGATCTGTGAGACCAGAAAAATCAGGAAAATCACAGGTCCTGCAGTGGTATGTTGGCATAGCCTCAGGGAAAGAGAGATAAATGCAGCTGTACACAGTGGTCAAGGCCTATTTGCAATATATGGTATAAGAATGGTGGTTGTATATTGCTATTGTACACCCTGCTCAGAGATTGGACCTGTGGTTGTATTATTAGGTACCTGGTATCCGCGGTAGGTCCTATATTTATCGGTCTTGCATGTATCGGTCACCACCGCTTTCACCTGTGAGATGATCGAAATCCCGCTACACCATAGTGAGTTCCAGGTCCTGCAGGACAAACAGGACTGCCTTCAAGCCTTCAGTGATTCTGGGTCCTGTGTAAATGGTGCATTCCACGAGACAGCCTTTATTCTGGCTGTGTGTCTCCCGGATCAATTCTATAGCTATAAGCCTTAATTTGTTTCACTGTTGCACCACATTCAAAGACTTCCCTCTCTGAACCACCATAGGCCCCGGTGGTAGCCCATGGGATGCAGACATTGATGGCTAATGATTTTAAAGTTGAGATGCAAAGCTCCATCTAGAGGCGGCCATTCAGTATAGCTGCCAACCCCCTTATTTTAATATTAAAATTCGACTGGTAGTGTATATTCTTATTATTATTATGGTCCATAAATCATTCCCTATTCTGCAGTAAAGTCTCTTTGAAATGCACTAGAAAAAAAAAAAACAGAAAAGATTTATTACTTTTATGATGCTCCAGTGAATTTTAGCCTTTAGCCAGAGATGACTAAGTCTATAGAATGTATGGGTTAACCCTCGAAGCGCCAGAAGGGTAAACAAGCCACCACTTAAAATTAGTTGTGCAGCCCTCTGGCACCCAAAGGGAGCAATATGTTTATTTTGTGGGATAACGTGACATAAAAAAACAAGTTTAAAACTCTGATCCGTGGTTTTAACAGTGACGAGCAATTAATGTCACATTATCCCCCAAAAAAACAACATATTTTGATCACTTTGGGTGCCAGGGGCTCATAAATATAACTGCTGCTGGTGGAGGAATTTTTTATGGGCTTTTAGACAAACTGCCTCCTTAAGAGTAAGAATGGGTGAAAATTTTCGCCTCAAACTGAAATCGGTGAATAATGGCACTTTCCACTTGGTGAATAATTTCCCGTGAACAGTGTTGTTTTTTTTGCTTTTTCACGCCTTTTCTGCCCATTGAAATCAATGGGGAGAAAAATATTTCTCCACCACACTTAAGTTTTCTACAGCCATATAAAAGGCTGTCAGACTCTTACTGCATGCCATTTTGTGTTTGTGAGAGGAGAAAGCAGTAAATTTTTTGAGCTAGAGAATACAGAGAGGAGAATTGAAGTTTAGTTTAGGGAATCTTTTAGGTAGGATGTTTGTTCTGTTAGGAGAGTCAGTGGGGCATTCTGGGGAGAAGAAAGGATGAACGAGGTTGACCCCAAATACTCCAAAATTCCATGTGACTGACTGGCAAGCAGGCAGCTAGGGACCTATTTGCTTGCTGATCTTGCTGTTATTGTCTCTGTCATGTAGGAAATTTTTCACAATTATCTGATCAAAGGTCTCCCAACTCAAGGCAAAAGAAGAATCCTCATAGGTTCTGCTAGAAAATAAACTTGAACATTTGACTTACCCTGATTTCAGACTGAAATCAGGTTGGATACATGAGTGGCCACCCAGATCAGTATAGGTCTCATCACCACCAGCAACACCTTGCTTCTGATTCAGCTCCTGCTGCAGAAATATTTTCCATCTGTACATCACTGCCTGTTCAAAGATAACTGCTTGTAGTCCTGGGTCCATTTAACCCTTTCAACTGGTCACCTGGATAAAAATAGCAATGTGACAATCTCATAGTGCATGACAGAGTGAGATTGTCACATCGCCTAGTAAATGGGCGCGTTTCATAGTTATACAGCTGGTGATTCTCTGCAATCACCTTCCGTTTCAGCTTTAACAGTATGAGCTGGGAAACAAGAGTTCAGCCATTTTTTTATATTTATTTATTTGTCCAATAAATGTTATTATACCTTGGAAGCATAGCTACCTGTGCCCTCTTGATCTGAAGTTTACCAGCTGGATGACCCGAACGGAGACGGGCAAGTTCTCTCTGTAAGCTCATTTCATACGCTGTTTATTTTTTTTTACCTACAACATTACACCATTGGGTCTGTATCACAGGCACCAGGAACTGTCTGTCACGGTTTCTTTTAAGACACTCAGACCATTGGGTGAATAAGAACACAGTTTTATTAAAATAAGATAAGGCAATAACACGCCCTCTGGTGGTGGTAAATATATACAGATAATATATATATATTTATAATGGTAAATGCACAAATGACCATTAAGTACAATTACACAGAAATAGGATAGCGTTTACCCCTCAGGGGTTAAGTCCTTGATAACAGTCAGTCTCAGATGTGAATGTTTGGAATGCCCTGGGTGTTATAAGGCTGATGCTGGAGACCAAGACTATCACCGGCTGGATACTGGACTGCCCCGCCACGGTGTTCAGTTAGAAGCACCAAAAGTCCCCGTAGCCCCTTCGGGCGTACCTACTGGAACTGCTTCAACTAGTGCAAGTGCATAAGGCCCCACGGGCGTAATTGTAACCGGCCTTCAATGCGATAGCTGCCAAGCCTCCTCAGACTAAACCGGAAAATGGGATAGCACACGCTAGAGCCGACAGCCCCCACGGGCGTGATTACCGGAATACGAATGCTGATGCCTGTGCCTGCCACCACTCGGAGAAGCGGGATCGCTCACTGAACAAGAGAAAGGGTCTCAGGCGCCCAACCGGCCTATACGTATGTAAATACTCTGCAAGGATGTGTGGAGCTGCCGACGAAGAGCGGCCAGCTCAGCAGTAGTATTCACTGAGAAAGAGACTCTTACAGGATTAGCGATAGAGTGGAACCCAGCGGCACTGCTAGGGTTAATTAGCACATTTACTCGAGGCTTATCAGCAGTATAGCAAGGCTCTGCAGTCTGAGGGAGGCACGGGTACGCCCAACTCTGCAACGGTAAAAGCACAGCACTGATCGGAGTACACCAGGCAAGGCAGTCACACCAAAAGCTGGAACAGTAGATAGAAATGTCGCGGCGGCGACAACTGGAACACAGGTCACTGTAGAAAGCCGGAGTCGTTCTTCGGAGCGGGAAGTCAGCAAGGCCGGGTCGGAGCACGTAGAAGGTAGTCATACAAGCCGGGTCGTACACAAGCAGGAACGTCAGCCAAACCAGGTCAGGATCCAGAGGAGGTAGTCAGACGAGCCGGGTCATACACGAGCAGGAACACAGGAGAATAGTCAAGACAAGCCAAGTCGGTACACAGGAATCCGGAACACAGGAACACAGCACAGTAACTGGCACAGAGACACCACGAAAGGGCGCCTGACAGTCTTGCTAGCCAGGTATAAAAAGGTCACCAGGGGGCGGGCCAAACCAATACGGCAAATCAGTATTTGTCATAGCTGAGACTGACAGGAATCACAGGCACTGTGATACTGTCCCATGGTCGCTCCAACACTACCTGTCCCGTCCGTGATGCCAGTGACTGTGGCTAAAGCCAAGCTGCTGCCCCTCAACATCTCCTGCTGGCCCAGAGCTGATTATGTTAGATGGATCCTCCTATGTTGCAGCTGACAACCAGACCTCCTGAAATTGCTTCCCATAGCCTGCCACACTGGGCGTCCATCTGTCTCTTTGGTGTGTGGAAGGGGAGCCCAGGAGAGACAGCTCTGTACTAAGTGACAGCTCTCCGCACTGAGACACCTTGCTCCCTGTTCCACTGCCCAGGACAGAAGTGCCTGCTCCGGGCAGTTTAGCAGGGAGCAGGGTGTCTCAGTGCACAGAGCTGTCCAGATGGACAGACAGGGCCGGAATTACATCTCAGGAGCCTGTAGGCACAGAAATCTAAAGCTCCCCCCCATTGGCCATCTCCACTGGACACCTCCACAATGCTCCTAATCTCCACATTGCCCCCACATCTCCATATTGCCCTCACATTGCCCATCAGCTCCAACCTGCCTCCCATCAGCTCCAACTTGCCCCCATCAGCTCCACATTGCCCCCCATCAGCTCAATGTTACCCTCACATTGCCCCATCAGCTCCAACTTGCCCCCATCAGCTCCACATTGCCCCCACATCTCTAAATTGCCCCATCAGCTCCAAATTGCCCCCACCATCTCCAAATTGCCCCCATCAGCTGCACATTGCTCCCACCATCTCCATGTTGCCCTCACATTGCCCCCCTTCGGCTCCAACTTGCCCCCACCATCTCCATGTTGCCCTCACATTGCCTCCCCCTCATTGTCCGTTTCCTACCTCCCCCCGTTGTCCATTTCCTACCTCTCTGGCAAGAGATCTGTCATCTGTGCCTCTTTTGGCACAGTCCTATAGCTGCTGGAGCTCCCGCGCGGTCTCCTATTCAGGAATGCAGAGCGCTGGAAGATGATGTCATCTCCCAGCGCTCTGCATTCTTAAAGAGTGACGAGGGAGCTCAGCAGCTACAGGACTGTGCCAAAGGAGGCACTGACCTGTCCTGCCAGGGAGGTAGGAAACAGACAATGGGGCAGGGGGAGCAATGTGAGGGCGACATGGAGTGGGCTCTGGGTGGGGGAATTATTTTTCTGCCACTGCGCAGCCAGCGATGTGGCTAATTTAAAAATAAATAAATAAATAGATAAAAAAGTAAAACAAATCCCAATGGCAGGCGCCCCTCGGTGGCGTGCTCCTGTAGGCAGGTGCCTACTCTGCCTTATGGCAAATCCAGCCCTGTGGACAGAGCGGTCATTAGTACAGAGTTATCTATACTGGGCTCTGCTTCCACACACCAAAGAGACAGCCAGTGTGGTGTATCTCAGTGCACAGATGGAGGGACGGCCAGTGTGGGGTGTCTCAGTGCACACAGTGGTCACTTACTACAGAGTGTAAAATCAGGAATTCTCCATTTACTGAGGCAACATGACAAACTTACATTTAAGTGCAGCGTAACATTCTCATGTCGCCCTTTAATACAGGCGTGCAGCTGCGCAATATTTCAAACGCGACCATTCAAATGGATACCAGTCTACTGACCCTACACAGTCTGGCATTTACAGATCACATCACATTTGTTCCCCATGGCATATATGTTGAAAATGAACTGACTGTTATCGCCTAAGCTTTTCCCTTGACAGAGATTATTGTCTTCCTTTCACAATTTAGATGGGTTTATCAATAAATACAGTTAGCAAAATTCAATTTAGAAACCATTAACTCCTTGAATGCTAGAGACAATTGAAGTGCAATGCATTATCTAGCTTCCAATGGATTAGAAAAGTCACTTTTAAACACTATTCAAAAAGTATTGAAAATTGTATTGAAGCAAAATTTAAAGCATCACTCTTAATTCAAGTAAACCATCAATGCACAATTCTCATAGGTCCAATGACCTAATCATGACTGATCTCTTGGCAAGGCATATTATTTATATGGGTGGGCAATATACATACCAATATTTAAATATTTATAGTGCACTCCATTAAGCATTCCATAAAATAAACTTCTGGACAGCACAATGGATGAGCCTTTATTTCATTTGGGTGGGCCACAAACCATTCAGTCTCACCTCTGGCTATGTCTCTGAAATAGTCCATTGAATTCTCAGTCTCAGGTGCAAGAATACAGTTAATCCACTGAGTGCCAGTGTGAAAAGCAATGCATTGCTCACATCATTAAAACTCAGAGGGTTAAGTGGAGTTTAGTAGTGGTTGCTTAACAGGGTAAGGCTGATATTATTTTAACCATCTGAGTGCATTGCACTGCATACCCCTGTTGTCATCAAAGGGTTAATATAGCTGTACAATAAATACATTTGTGATCCGAAGCAAATATGAACAAACTTATTTTGCAAGATTGATATTTGTCCTTATTGTACTGTTTTGAAAAGCCTGAAACATGTTTTGCAAAGCAGGCAATTTCATAAACTGATTCACAGAACTCAAACGTTGCATATATTTTTGCCTCTTAAATAAATGTTTTAATACAATCTGATGACTGGAATCACATAATAAAGAGTTTCAGATTTATTTGTCTCTAATTTCAAACTACAGTTTTGCGCAAATATTTTTTTGTAATATAATTTGTAATAAGACTAAATCCTGAATCAAAAACAAAATGGTTTCATATCTGAAAGAAAAAAAAATCTTTTAGATTCTAATTCTTTATATGTGCCATAGGATTTCAGTAATATATCTAATGCATTAAACTTCACAATGTAGTAAAATAATCTTTTTTTCCATTAAATATTAATGACTACTGACCACTGAACATTTTTCATGGTGAAGTTACCACATATTTTAGTGCTAATTACCCACACCTGTATGACGATATAAAATTAATTGTTCTTAACCTTAAATGCTCCAATCAATTTTAAGTCCTGTTGCTCATAATTCTACAGCACACTTATTTCCAAGGTTCTAAAGTTCAAAATGTGTAGCAGTTTTGTTTCAAACAGGCTTAAAATTGCCTGCTACCAGAATGCATATTAAGGGGAAATGTAATTCAAAATTTTAACTTGTCAATGTTAGAGAGGGATTCAACTTGCCCTTTAAATGGGCACTTTGAATATCCCTAGTTCTTAAAATGTTTTAATACATCAGCCTTCTAATTTCATTTTTTTATAAATATATTGAGCAAAAGAAGTTATGTTTAATAAAATATAGTCAACATATATGATAATATATTTAATATGGTAATGTAAGTAATTTTCGTAAGTAATGTACAGAATAGCACAGAATAGTTTTAAGCTGACAGCTCCTGTCTAAGTACTTCCTAAAGACTTACCTTACATAGTTCTACTATGATGAGAAAAACAATTCTGCCGAGAGTAGAATAATACATTTTACCACAAAGCATATGTTTAATTTTAACAGTGAATAGAGACAGCATTGATACATTTGCTGTGCAGCTCTGTGATCAGAAGCATAAGAAAAAGTAGCCATTTCCACTCACATCACAGTTAGGAAGGGGATTACTAATGGGATAGGTGTGTATGTGAAAGGTGTATCTTTGCTTCATTAAAGTATATTTAAAAAGTCCCACTGGTGCTGCCTCCGATCATTTTTGATATTATCTACCAACATTGAGGACTGTGCACCTGGGCCAGAATCAGCTAAAGAGTGAGTGCTTCCAACCACCCCATTCTTATGTGAGACTCAAGAAAAAAACAAAAGTGTAGTCAAATAAGAAGGTGGATGCTGGCAAAGGAATCAATGATGGACAGTGTGGGGGAATCGGATTCTTGATTAACAAAACACTGACAGTAAAAGTAGAAAGTATTTCTAAAGAATCGCTTCCAGTCATTATGTTCTTCACATCATTCAAGTTTATCCCCCTACAAGTAGCCACTCAAGAATTTTGAACTAGCACTGTCTAATCACTTCAGTGTGCAGCAAGGCCATCCAGTCACAGACATTTAAAACCACAATGAAAAAGTTATTGAGACTATTGTAGACACTGCCCATGCCCCTGTGACTACTGTAAAATAAAATAAACCAAAATGAATATCAAAGGAAATAATAAAAAGGACTTTTCACAAAAAAACGTTTTCCCTCTTGTTTTCACAAAACTTTCCTCCCTTAGACAATACATAAAATGTTCTCCTTTTAGCCACTACCAAAACATTTCCTGCAAGAACTTTGTCATATTTCACTTATGTTTTCTATGACTCAAGATTTCACATGTATGTATGTATGTATGTATCTTTATTTATATGGCGCCACACAGTGTACGCAGCGCCTTACAATAGACATATGTTACAATAAATAAGAGGGGATGAAATAAGTGCGACATTCATAGAAACAATGGGAGAGAGTTCCCTGCCCCAAGGAGCTTACAGTCTAAATGGATAAAGGGAGACATACAATGGGGTAAGAGGGTGTTAAGTGCTGAGATTACAAGTGCTGAGTTTGGCCAAAGGTAGTGCATGGTCCTAGTGCTCCAGAAGATAAGACTTAAGGGTAGACTTAAAGACAGAGGGGGATTTTTCTAGGCGTAAGGAGAGGGGTATGGCGTTCCAGAGGTAGGGAGCAGAAAGCGAGAAAGGTTTGAGACGGGAGAGGGCAGAGGGTGTGGATGGTGCAACAAGAAGTGCATTATGTGCTGAGCGAAGGAGGCGGCCAGGAACATAATAGGAGATGAGGGAAGAGATGTAAGGAGGGGTAGCAGTGTGGAGAGCGTTAAAGGTGAGAAGAAGGACTTTGTAATTGATGCGCTGCTGAACTGGGAGCCATGACAGATGTCTGAGAATTATGTGGGCAGGTTCAGTTTTTGGGGAGAGTGTGGTGATTCGTGCAGCTGAGTTTAAAACAGATTGCATAGGTGAAAGATGAGTAGCAGGGAGGCCAGTTAGTAGGATATTGCAATAGTCTAAGCGGGACAGAATGAGGGCCCGTATAAGAGTTTTAGTAGTTTGTTGGGAGAGGAACGGGCGGATTTTAGCAATGTTACGGAGAAAGAAGCGAGATGATCTAGCCACAGAGTTAATGTGAGGGGAGAAGGAAAGAGAGGAATCAAATATGGCCCCAAGGCAGCGTGCTGAGCTGACCGGATCAATATCAATTCCATCAACTGTAATGGTTAAGCTAGGGGTTCGGCAAGGTCTTGGTGGGAAGATTAGCAGTTCGGTTTTGGCCATGTTAATCTTCAGCTGACGCTGTGCCATCCAGGAGGAAATGGCCAAGAGGCAGTCTGAAATTTGCAGCTGGATTTGTGGTGAAAGATCAGAAGTGGAGATGTAAATTTGGGTATCGTCAGCATATAGATGGTATTTAAAGCCAAATGAACTAATAAGTTCACCCAATGAAAGAGTGTACAGTGAGAAAAGCAGAGGACCCAGAACGGAGCCTTGAGGCACCCCCACAGACAGAGGGACCGTGGAGGAGGTGTTATTGTTAGAGGACACAAAAAAGGAACGTTGTGAGAGATAGGAGGAGAGCCATGAAGCAGCTTGATTTCGGAAACCAAGACTGTGGAGAATTTGAGCAAGCAGAGAATGGTTAACTGTGTCAAAGGCAGAGGATAAATCGAGTAGTATAAGTATTGAAAACTGTCCTTTGGCTTTTGCAGTCTGGAGATCATTAGCCACCCTGCAGAGAGCGGTCTCAGTTGAATGACCGCACCGGAAACCAGACTGCATCGGATCCAAAAGACAGTTAGAGTTGAGGAATTTGGTTATTTGGGAGAAGACCATGCGTTCTAGGAGTTTTGAGGCAAGTGGCAGAAGGGAGACAGGTCGATAGTTAGAGAGACAGGAGGGGTCGAGGTTAGTCTTTTTGAGCAGGGGTTTAATTTGGGCCTGTTTGAAGGAAGAAGGGAAGGTGCCTGTGGAGAGAGAAGTGTTGAAGATGTGTGTTAATATAGGTGTAAGGACTGGTGCAAGTGGTTTGAGTAAGTGGGAAGGCAAAGGGTCCAAGCAGCAATAACAATATTACTTCTGACCTGGAGAAATAAATAGCTGAATGTAAAATTTGTGAGCCCTACACAAACAACATATGCCTTGAAAAAAACATTAGTAGGCTGATTACCTTTGTCCTTTGCCCACAACACTACCTTCCTGCTTAAGTAACATTGGCACAAGTATACTTGAAAAATAACTGTGGAATCAGTTCTTTAAAACCTCAGTTTTCAACAAAAGAAAAGTGCATCATGTCAACTGCCAGCAAGTTTACTATTCCCTAGGTGTACTTTTGCATTATTTTTGTGCAGGTTCTGACTTTATTCTAAGAACCTAGTAAGTGTGTTTTGCTTAAATTTTACTACTTTAAGGTGTAACAGTTACAGGTGCTGCACTTTCAAGAGCAGCAGAGGCACTCATCAAAACTAAGTCTGTGGATGCTGATAACCTGTGTTGTTGCTGGTGGTTACTCAACACTTTTAGTGTGTGTGGCTCAGGGAGATTTGGACTTGGAAGCAGTGATGATGCTGATTATGACTGACATGATAACTGTTTATTCTAACAGGACATATTAGCATACATTAAGCAGAATCTTCACATAGTGTCCATTAAACCAGTAAGGAGTACATTTTAGCTACTTTGCTTAACCCCTGCTTTAAACATAACATTTCTGAATTTCTGCCAAATCATGATAAATTTGTGCCAATGAGTGATGATCAGCAACATGTTTCTAAGGAAGCTGACGTCTTGTTCTGCCCTTTTTTTCATTGCTTTTGTATTCCTTCTCTGGTTTTTCTACTGTATTTCTTCTGTTATCTGCATCCTGGATTCCCTGCCCTGTCTTCTGTTTGTTCTAAGCCTTTATAGAGCTTCAGTGCTTTAGGATAGATGTGTGATCAAAACAATCCACTTCGTGGCCCGTAGTTCCAGTTTAGTTCCTATGTGATCTTCTTGTGTATTTACATGGCTTCACCTTTGACTTTCCTCTGCTCTACGACTTGGCATTGTGTTCTTAATTTTTTCAGCTTAGCTCCTGCCTTCCCCCTGTGTACTGCTTTGTCTGATTGGTTTCTTTTCTTGCGTCCGTTGTCAACTATTCTTTGTCTGTTGTTTGGTACTGCATCACTCGCCCATTCCTGACTTGGTTTATCTGACTTCCAGCCTGTTTGGACATAGAAACATAAAATTTGACAGCAGATAAGAACCATTCGGCCCATCTAGTCTGCCCATTTTCCTACTGTAAAATCCTCAAACCTGTTTGGTCCTTGGTCTTGTCTTATGTTCAGAACAGCCTTATGCCTATCCCATGCATGCTTAAATTCTGTCACTATATTAGCAACTACTATTTCTGCTGGTAGGTTATTCCACTTATCTGCTACCCTCTCAGTGAAGTTAAAGTTTCTTACATTATGTCTAAACCTGTGTGCCTCTAGTTTTAGACTATGGCCTCTTGTCCTAACATTTTTACTTCTTTAAAATGTACTTCCCTCCTGCACTTTGTTGAATCCCTTCATATATTTGAATGTTTCTATCATATTACCTCTCTCTTCTCTCCTCCAAGCTATACATGTTCAGATCCTTTAGTCTATCCTGATATTTCTTTTCCCGTAAACCAGTCACCATTTTAGTAACCCTTCTCTGAATTTTCTCTAGAGTATCTGTATCCTTCTGGAAATGGGGTCTCCAGTACTGTACATAATACTCTAGGTGAGGTCTAACTAGAGATCTGTAGAGTGGCATGACCACTTCCCTTTTTCTGCTACTAATGCCCCTAGCTATACAAACCAGCACCCTGCTTGCTTTCCCCACCACTTTGTTACATTGTCTGCCTACCTTTAAGTCAATAGAAATAATTAGCCCCAATTCCCTTTCCTCTGTTGTCTCTGACAGCACAGTACCCTTAATAGTATATTTTTTCTTTGGATTTTTACTTCCCAAGTGACGTTACATTTATCAACATTAAACTGCAGCTGCCATACTCTTGTCCATTCTTCTAATTTATCTAAATCATTTGCCATTTGGCTTATTCCCTCAGGAATGTCTACCGTGTTGCAGATCTTTGTATCATTTGCAAAAAGGCATAACTTACCTTGAAGACATTTTGCTATATCACTAATATAAATATTAAAAAGAATGTGCCCCAGGTAGTGGCCTTGAACTGGATGTCAAACAGAGCTCCCAATTGTAGAGCGTGGATAAACCTGGTTTAACAGTGTTTTCCACATTATAAATTGGTTTACTTACACCGAGGTACTCCGGCTAAGTTTGTTAAGATCTGGGGACGGTGGCAGACCTGGTGGACAGCCTGAGCAAACACTACTGTAGCTCCTGGCGAAGTGTAACTTTTTGAAGCTGCTCGAATGAATTCATATCTGCTTGCCGTGTGGATGTTTGTGGCATATACTTGTTGTACACCTTTGTGTCTGACTCCTATCTATGATGGGTTTTTGTGGTGACACTGGCTGGTGGGTGGGGGGCTCTGTGGGCTCGGGGGAGAGAGGAACTGGGATCGAGGGGTATAGATTTAGCTCAGTTTAGTTAGATGTTTGGAGTTTGGGTTGAATTTCTATAAAAACCTCAGGTTGACTCTGTACACCCTATTAATATGCATCTGTTTCCTTTTATCTGTTATAAATGTTTTCATACTCTTGTTGTACTTGACAGATATTACATGTACCCTTTTTCTTTGTATGTGTATGGAGTGATCTGATAATAAAATATATTTAAAAAAAAAGAATGGGCCCCAGTATATATCCCTAAAGTACCTCACTAGTAGCATTCCCTTCATTAGAATATTCTTCATTGACAACCACCCTCTGTCTCCTGTCACTCACCATTTCCTTATTCATTTAACTATTTTTATATCCAGACTCAAGCACTACCCTTGTTTCCTCAGTTGAACATTGATCACTTCGACCACCAGTTGAACATCAACCATCTTGGTCAAACTCTGACCATCTGGACCACCAGTTAAACATCAACCACCTCAACAACCATTCGGACTTTGACAAATACTGTTCTCCAGGTTGTCATCCGGGGTTGTGGGCAAAATCCTTAACTTGGCCTAGGTCACAGCGAGGCATCCTAGAGAGTAGCCACTGCCAGCCAGCCTGGAACTAGTCATAGTTCTCAAGCATTTGGTTCACTGATGCCTGCTTTGCAGTATACTCTGTATTGTCTGGTGTTGTGTCCTAGTCATATTATTATATCAAATAGCAGTCTGTCACCTCTTTGTGGGACACCTACTTCAAATAGTCTAACCAGGCAGCTTACATAGGGTGCTTAGTCTGTTAGATCATCATATATTGATTGTGTCATGACAACTGATCCTGCGGAGGACTCTCAAGTCATAGTCAACAAGGGACTAGATTGAGCAGCACTGCATCCAGATCAAACAACTGGATTCCACGTTGAATTATATTGCTTCTATGTTACAAAATATCAGCAATGGTTTGAAGCAATTGTCTCCTTTTCAGCTGCTTCTACCAGGGTATCAGCTGCCATACCTTCTGCTGCTTCTCTTTTTGTCCTCTATACAGCCATTACCATTTCTGATGGTTCTCCTATGGAGCTTTGTGGTGTCCTCAACCAGTGTTTTTTGCACTTTTGGAGTCAACAAGAGACCTATTCATCTCACCAGGCTTGGTTTGTAATATCCATGTTACGGGGTTCTGCAGTGGCCTGTGTCTTACCACTCCTACACCATCGGTCACCGATTTTGGTTTACTTTGATACCTTTATTTTTGTCTTTTGTTCAGTTTGTTATGCGCCCAGGTGACGACCTATCACTGAATCCGCTATTTTACTATCAACAGGGTTCCAAGCCACTTCAGTTTGATATTGAGTTTCAGGCTTTTGTCTCACAATACTGAATGGGGTGACAGCTTTGAAACCGGATTTCAGGAGGGGTTTATCTGAATGACTGAAGGACAAGCTGACTACTCGACCCATTCCTTGGAAGATCTCATCACCCTGTGTACCACTTTGGAACACCATATTCAGGAATGGCGGGCTGAGTGAGACAGGGACCATAACTGCAGACCGTTGACAGACCTCCTGTGTGTCTTGCTCTCAAATTTCAACCTCAGATTTCCACTCCTGATACAGCTGGGGAACCTACAGAGTTTGTATGGGTTCTCCATTTGTTTGTAGAGGTGGAGGCCAGGAGACGGTCTAGTGTCTTGTTTCTATTTTGCATCCAAGCAGGACAATTTGATCGTATGTGCCTAAACAAGCGGGGAAATGTCTGGACTTAGAGAGGGACCCACCATAAGTCTATCCTTTGTTCCCTCTAAAGAAGACAATAAGCTTGTTTTTTCTGCCTTGTTGACCTGTGATCAGAAGGTCATTCCAGTTTCTGCTTTTATTGACTCCGGGGCTGAAGGCCTTTTCATGGATACTGTCTTTGCTGACCAGCATTAAATTCTCTATGACAAAAGAGAGGTGCCTAACTGCATCATTGCTATGATGGGTCTCCCTTAGGGGCTGGTCTCATTGCCCACTCTACCGTTCCTTTTACTCTGCTTGTTGGCTCTTCTTATATCAAGATTTTATTCTTTAATCTGCTAATCAAGTGATCTTGGTATCACGGTGCCCGTGATTGCTGCAGTTCCCTGTCTGTCACCAGTAGGGGGCTTCTATTGGCTGTCTGCAGTTAGCCCGCCTCTTGTTGCCTATTTAAACCTGGATTGGGCACCCTTTGAGTGCCCTTTCGTGTTGTTTCTGACCTTCTTGCTATCACTATGCTAGTGATAGCTGGGCCTCTGTTCCAGTGTTCCTGAGTTCCTGATCTCCTGTGTTCCTGATCTCTACTGTTCCAGTGTTTCCTGGATGCTGAGTTACTCCAGTCCTGGTTCCGGCCTAGTCTCTGGTGTTGCAGTTACTGAACTTCTTCTATGCTGTTTCCTGACCTGACTGATGGTTGCTGGTTCCTGTCATCTCATCACCTGTCTTCAGTATCCTGGCGACCTTCTGCCTGGTCGCGTTGGTGACATTGCTACAATTCTGTGTCGGTCCCAGCGTGCGGACGCTGGTTTGCTCCTTAGCCTTGCGGTTATACAAACTCACTTGTTACACCAGTGTGCGGTCACTGGTTTGCTCCAAAGCCTATCAGCTCTACATAGCTGTGTTGGTCCCAGCGTGCGGATGCTGGTTTGCTCCTAAGCCTTGCGGCCATACATACTCACTTGTTACACCAGTGTGCGGTCACTGGTTTGCTCCAAAGCCTATCAGCTATACAAATCTGTGTTGGTCCCAGCGTGCGGACGCTGGTTTGCTCCTAAGCCTTGCGGCCATACAAACTCACTTGTTACACCAGTGTGCGGTCACTGGTTTGCTCCAAAGCCAATCAGCTATACAAATCTGTGTTGGTCCCAGCGTGCGGACGCTGGTTTGCTCCTAAGCCTTGCGGCTATACAAGCTCACTTGTTACACCAGTGTGCGGTCACTGGTTTGCTCCAAAGCCTATCAGCTATACAAATCTGTGTTGGTCCCAGCGTGCGGACGCTGGTTTGCTCCTAAGCCTTGCGGCTATACTACTCACTTGTTACTCCAGTGTGCGGTCACTGGTTTGCTCGCAAAGCCTTACGGCTATACTATTCAGTGTTGTTCCCAGCGTGCGGACGCTGGTTTGCTCCAAAGCCTTGCTGCTTAACGATTCTGCTAATTTGCCAGTTTCATCTGACTGCTGCTACTATCTCTGGGCTGCCCTGCCCGGTATTGGTAAGGCCGGTAGAACCTTTTGCCACATTCCATCTGAGGTTGCCTTACCCGGTATTGGCCGGGCCGGTAGAGCCGACATTGTATATCTATTGAGGCTGCCTTGCCCGGTAATTTGGTAAGGTCGGTAGAACCGTTATGCTATTCCATCTGCAGGTTGCCTTACCCGGTAATGGCAAGGCCGGTAGAGCCTATAGACTGTCCTGTCCGGTATATTGACAGGACCGGTAGAGTCTGCCTTCTGTCTGTGCTATATCCTGTATATATATATATGTATGTTATTGTCATCCTAAGTTATCAATTTATTATTTCAATAAAATTGATTTTTTTTACCTAAAACTTGTGTCTGAGAGTCATAATAAACCGTGACAGTACGAAAGGGCACCATGACCTCAGACAGCAAGGGTGAAGGTAACGCACAGAATATCCATTGGAGGATGGATGTGCTCGAGCAACGTTTGGATCAGTTGGCAGTTGCAATCCAAACGATCCTTGAACGCACGGTACTCGCTGACAAATCGAGTTCTAGCCCGGTGGTCTCGCCAAGTCAGACACCAGAAAGTGATACCAGGCCCCTAGAGGGTACTGTTAAAGGTTTAACGGCTTCTGCACCCTTGCCGCTAAGATATGATGGTGACCCTAGTCTCTGCAGAGGGTTCATCAACCAACTTGAAATCTTTATGGAATTGACGGCACACGCATTTCCCAATGATCGTAGTAAAGTGGGGTTCACGATATCACTGCTCACTGGCAGAGCATTGGCCTGGGCTAACCCCTTGTGGGAGAATGCTAAACCTTGTACTAAGAACTTCAGAGAATTTGTGCAATCCTTTCGAAGAGTGTTTGAGCCTCCTGGTAGAACCAACTCTGCTGCCAAACGCCTTATGGAGATACAACAGGGCAGGCGTACAGTGGGCGACTATGCCATCGAATTCCGCACATTGGCAGCAGAGGTAGGTTGGAATGACGAGGCATTATTGGCAGCTTTTTCTCAAGGCCTGAATGACCACATTAAAGACGAAATTGCTGCTAAAGATCTACCTATTGATCTAGATGATTACATTGAGTATGTTATGATAATTGACTCCAGAATACGTGAGAGATCAATTGCCAGAGATCGTAAAATACGATCAAAAGATAATGAGCCTAGTAGCATATTTTGCCCACCCATCCCTCCCTTGGCATTGAAGTCTAGTGAACCTGTACGGGAAACAAGCGAACCTATGCAAATAGGCTTCACTAGACTAACCAAGGCAGAGAGACTTTATCGCAAGAAGCAAGGGTTGTGTTTATACTGCGGTAAAAAAGGGCACTTGCTAAATTCCTGTCCGGTACGTCCGGGAAACGCACACACCTAGGGTACCTTGGGGGACAGGCCCTAGGTGGTGTACAATCGTCCCCAGTGTCGGGCATAACGAAACCCACCATTCAGGTGGTATTGTCTTGGGCACAACGATCTGTGGAGGTTTTGGCCTTGGTTGACTCTGGTGCAGCAGGGTATTTTATGGATAATACCTTTGCTGACTTGCACGGAGTTCCACGCATTGAAAGAGAAAACCCCTTGACTATCGAAGCGATTGATGGTAGACCTTTAGAACCGCCTCAGGTTTTATTTGAAACTATGCCACTGTCTATGACTATTGGGGCACTTCACAGAGAAGAGCAGCAGTTTCAACTGATTAATTCTCCGCACCACGCGGTAATATTGGGATTTCCGTGGTTACAGTTACATAACCCACAATTTGATTGGAAAAAGTGTGAAATTGCTGCTTGGTCCCAGTTTTGTATGGACAAGTGCGTCATCCAGCCTATTAAGGTCCTATGCACCTCATCTGCTATACCGGATGTGTACCAACAGTTTGGCGATGTTTTTAGCAAAGGAGAGGCTAGTATGCTACCCCAGCATAGACCTTATGATTGTTGCATTGAATTGCAGCCTGGAGTAGTACCTCCTAAAGGACGCACTTATCCATTATCTTGTGAAGAAAATAAGGCTATGGAGGACTACATTTCTGATGCCCTTGCTAGAGGGATCATACGAAAATCTACCTCTCCAGCTGGGGCTGGGTTCTTTTTCGTAAAAAAGAAAAATGGCGAATTAAGACCATGCATTGACTACCGGGGCCTGAATAAACTAATGGCAAAAAACGCATACCCAATACCACTCATCACCGAGCTTTTTGACAGGCTTAAGGGCGCTTCGATTTTTACCAAATTGGACCTACGGGCCGCTTACAATCTGGTTCGCATTCGAGCAGGTGATGAGTGGAAAACTGCCTTTAATACTCGAGCTGGGCACTACGAGTATCTAGTAATGCCATTTGGGCTGTGTAATGCACCCGCAGTTTTCCAGGAACTGATAAACGATGTTCTGAGAGATATGTTACAGACATGTGTTGTGGTTTACCTTGATGATATACTGATTTACTCCCAAGACATGGCACAGCACATCAAGGAGGTATCTGCAGTATTGCTACGACTCCGTGAGAACAAATTATTTTGTAAATTGGAAAAATGTGAGTTTCATAGAACCAGTGTGCCATTCTTGGGGTTCATAATTGGCAATGATGGCATTGCCATGGACAAAGATAAGTTGTCAGCTGTCCTACAATGGCCAAAACCCAAGGGCCTTAAAGCCATACAGCGTTTCCTGGGTTTCGCTAACTATTATAGGAGGTTTATTAAGAACTTTTCTTCCATTGTCAAACCTCTGTCCGATCTTACGCACAAGGGTGCTAATCCTTCTTGTTGGCCGGTATCTGCTGAGAAAGCCTTTGAAAATTTGAAGCTGGCATTTGCTGCGGCTCCTGTGTTATCCCACCCCAATCCTCTACTTCCATTTACGTTAGAGGTTGATGCCTCAGATATTGGGGTCGGGGCAGTACTTTCGCAACGACACGATAAAGGTGGAACTCTCAGACCTTGTGGATTTTTCTCTAAAAAGTTGACTGTCACTCAAAGCCACTATGAGATAGGTGACAGAGAATTATTGGCCATTATCCTCGCTCTTAAGGAATGGCGTCATTTGCTTGAAGGTACTAAGAATCCTGTCTTAATCCTAACAGATCATAAAAATCTGACGTACCTCTCGGAGGCCAAGAGATTGTCCTCCCGTCAGGCCAGGTGGGCACTGTTCCTGTCTCGATTTAATTTCATTGTATCATATTTACCGGGGTCAAAGAATATCAGGGCTGATGCACTGTCAAGACAATTTGAGGCCGACAGTGACAGAGTGGAAACACCAGCACCTATCATCCAACCTGATAGAATACTGGCTACTATACGCACGAGTATCACTTCTCCCTTAGGGGAGGAGATCCTGGCCTCTCAGGGGTCCGCTCCCCATGAAACCCCAGTGGGCAAATGTTTTGTCGCTGAACCATTTCGTACTAGGCTGCTCGAAACCTACCATTCCTCTAAGGCTGCGGGACATATTGGTAGAGACCAATTGTTATGGTCCCTTTCTCAGTTATTTTGGTGGCCTTCCATGAGAAACGATTGTGCCGAATTTACGAATGCCTGTGCCACCTGCGCCCGCGCTAAGACCCCGAGACATCTCCCAGTGGGCTTGCTTCAACCGGTGCCTAATGGCGAACGCCCCTGGTCTCATGTTTCCATTGATTTTATGGGAGAATTGCCTATGTCTAAGGGGTACTCTTTTATATTCATGGTGGTGGACAGGTTTTCTAAAATGGCTCATTTCGTGCCCCTCCGTGGCCTTCCTTCAGCTAAGGAATTGGCAATGGTATTCGCCAGAGAAGTATTCCGGTTGCATGGAGTGCCTAGGGTACTGGTGTCTGACAGGGGGAGCCAGTTTGTGTCTAGATTTTGGAGGGCATTTTGCCAACAGATGGGCATACAGCTGTCCTTCTCTTCTGCCTACCATCCCCAGACCAATGGAGCCGCTGAACGAGCTAATCAGGGATTGGAACAATTTCTCCGTTGTTTCGTGACTGACCATCATGATAATTGGTCCGACTTGTTGCCTTGGGCAGAGTTCGCCAGGAACTGTGCGGTCAATTCTTCATCTGGGAGCTCTCCGTTTCTGATTAATTATGGGTTCCAGCCCTGTTTGCTTCCAGATTCTTTTCAGACGCAACAGATTCCAGCTCTGGATGAGCATATCGAGCAACTCCGTTCCACATGGGCACAAGTTCAGAGGGCACTTGGTCAGTCATTTCAGCGTCATCAGCGCCATGCTAATCGCAGAAGGCTTCCAGCGGTTTCCTTTCAGGTTGGGGATAGAGTATGGCTTTCCTCCAGAAATCTCAAGCTGCAGGTTCCGTCTAATAAGTTGGCTCCCCAGTTTATTGGTCCATACAGAGTTATTCGCAAAATTAACCCTGTTTCCTATGCACTAGACCTACCTGCATCCATGCGTATCCATAATGTGTTCCATGTGTCTCTTCTTAAGCCTCTGGTTTGCAATCGCTATACTACCACACCTGTGGTGCCAGGACCTGTTGAGGTCGAGGGCCAGGAGGAGTACGAGGTTCAGAGCATTATTGATTCCCGTAGGCTTAGAGGAGGGGTACAGTACCTGGTACATTGGAAAGGGTACGGTCCTGAGGATCGTTCATGGGTGGATAGTAAGGACCTTCATGCACCTAGGTTAACTAGGATCTTTCATGCCAAGTACCCACAGAAACCTAAACCCTATTCTAGGAGAGGGGGTCTTTGAGAGGGGGGTACTATCACGGTGCCCGTGATTGCTGCAGTTCCCTGTCTGTCACCAGTAGGGGGCTTCTATTGGCTGTCTGCAGTTAGCCCGCCTCTTGTTGCCTATTTAAACCTGGATTGGGCACCCTTTGAGTGCCCTTTCGTGTTGTTTCTGACCTTCTTGCTATCACTATGCTAGTGATAGCTGGGCCTCTGTTCCAGTGTTCCTGAGTTCCTGATCTCCTGTGTTCCTGGGTTCCTGATCTCTACTGTTCCAGTGTTTCCTGGATGCTGAGTTACTCCAGTCCTGGTTCCGGCCTAGTCTCTGGTGTTGCAGTTACTGAACTTCTTCTATGCTGTTTCCTGACCTGACTGATGGTTGCTGGTTCCTGTCATCTCATCACCTGTCTTCAGTATCCTGGCGACCTTCTGCCTGGTCGCGTTGGTGACATTGCTACAATTCTGTGTCGGTCCCAGCGTGCGGACGCTGGTTTGCTCCTTAGCCTTGCGGTTATACAAACTCACTTGTTACACCAGTGTGCGGTCACTGGTTTGCTCCAAAGCCTATCAGCTCTACATAGCTGTGTTGGTCCCAGCGTGCGGATGCTGGTTTGCTCCTAAGCCTTGCGGCCATACATACTCACTTGTTACACCAGTGTGCGGTCACTGGTTTGCTCCAAAGCCTATCAGCTATACAAATCTGTGTTGGTCCCAGCGTGCGGACGCTGGTTTGCTCCTAAGCCTTGCGGCCATACAAACTCACTTGTTACACCAGTGTGCGGTCACTGGTTTGCTCCAAAGCCAATCAGCTATACAAATCTGTGTTGGTCCCAGCGTGCGGACGCTGGTTTGCTCCTAAGCCTTGCGGCTATACAAGCTCACTTGTTACACCAGTGTGCGGTCACTGGTTTGCTCCAAAGCCTATCAGCTATACAAATCTGTGTTGGTCCCAGCGTGCGGACGCTGGTTTGCTCCTAAGCCTTGCGGCTATACTACTCACTTGTTACTCCAGTGTGCGGTCACTGGTTTGCTCGCAAAGCCTTACGGCTATACTATTCAGTGTTGTTCCCAGCGTGCGGACGCTGGTTTGCTCCAAAGCCTTGCTGCTTAACGATTCTGCTAATTTGCCAGTTTCATCTGACTGCTGCTACTATCTCTGGGCTGCCCTGCCCGGTATTGGTAAGGCCGGTAGAACCTTTTGCCACATTCCATCTGAGGTTGCCTTACCCGGTATTGGCCGGGCCGGTAGAGCCGACATTGTATATCTATTGAGGCTGCCTTGCCCGGTAATTTGGTAAGGTCGGTAGAACCGTTATGCTATTCCATCTGCAGGTTGCCTTACCCGGTAATGGCAAGGCCGGTAGAGCCTATAGACTGTCCTGTCCGGTATATTGACAGGACCGGTAGAGTCTGCCTTCTGTCTGTGCTATATCCTGTATATATATATATGTATGTTATTGTCATCCTAAGTTATCAATTTATTATTTCAATAAAATTGATTTTTTTTACCTAAAACTTGTGTCTGAGAGTCATAATAAACCGTGACACTTGGGTTATCCATGGCTCCAGAAGAACAACCCTGCTATCGATTGGTCTACAGGTACTCTTACCTTTCCTCACACCTCCATATATACATATATATAGTAACATAGTTGAGGAAAAAAGACAACCCGATGCCAAAAAACCTTGTTGATCCAGAGGAAGGCAAAAAAACCCTCCTGAAACCATTTTCAATTTAGCCCCAAGTGGGTTAAAAATTCCTTCCTGACTCCAAATGGCAGTCAGATAGTTCCCTGGATCAACAACCTATTTGCATAGAAGCCATCTGTCATCATTTTCAATATTGGTCTGTGCTAGACAGGCATTCATTGCTTTTCTGAAAGCCGTTACATTATCTGCAAATACAACACCCTGAGGCAAAGAATTCCATAGCTTTACCACCCTTACTGTAAAATTCCCTGCCTTTGTTTTAATCAAAAGCGCCTTTCCTCTAGTCTTAATGGATGACCTCTCATTCTTAGCTCGGCTCTTTGTGTAGATAATTCATTGGATAGTTCTTTGTATTGACCTTGAATGTATTTGTAAATGGTAATCATATCGCCCCTTAGACTTCTCTTCTCTAATGTAAATAACCCCAGTTTGGCTAATCTCTCTGAATAACTCAGATCCTCCAATCAACGTATCAGTTTTTTTTGCAAGTCTGCACTTTTTCCAGTTCAACAATGTCTTTTTTAAGAACTGGTGCCCAAAACTGTACTTCATATTCAAGATGAGGCCTAACCAGGGATTTATATAGAGTTAGAATAATATTAGCATCCCTTGCATCTACCCCTCTTTTATGCAGACTAGCACCCTATTTGTTCTTGCAGCAGCTGAGTGACTCTGCACACTGCTGTGATGTCTATCATCTATCAGTACTCCTAAATCTTTCTCTAATGAGGATTCCACAAGATGTTTCCCATTTAGAATATATGTGGCATGTTTGTTTCTACTGCCCAAATGCATAACCTTACATTTATCTACATCAAAGGTAATCTGCCACTTTTTTGTCCATTTACTCAGTTTATCTAAATCCTTCTGCAGAGAAAAAGCAACCAGCCCTGTATGTATTTCCTTGCACAGCTTAGTGTAGTTGGCAAAGAGATGCTACTTTCAATTCTAACTTCTAGATCATTAATAAACACATTAAAATGCATTGGGCACAGGACTGAACCCTGTGACACCCCACTTATAAGTTTAGACCAAGTTGAAAAGGTTACATTTACAAAAACTCTCTGCCATCTATCATTTATCCAATTTCTCAATCCAAGTACAGATAACACCACCCAAACCAAAGCCTTTTAGTTTATGCAGTAACCTGTTGGGAGGCACTGTATCAAAGGCTTTTGCAAAATCCAAGTATACTACACCAACAGCAGTTCCCTTGTCCAAATTACTACTTACTTTTTTGTAAAAGGCAAGTAAATTAGTGTGACATAATCTATTCTTCATAATCCATGCTGACCCCAACTAATAATATTGTTTGTCTTTATATAGTTCTGAATACTCTTCTAGTATCTTACCCACTATGGAAGTTAAGCTCACAAATGTATAATTTCCTGGTTCGGATCTTGCCCCCTTTTTGAACAATGGAACTACAGCTTTCCTCCAATCAGAGGGCACTATGCCTGATGAAAGAAAGTTTAGAAACATTAAGTAGAATGGTCTTGCTATTACTAAACTAAATTCCTTAAGTACACTTGGGTGTATACCATCAGGTCCAGGTGCTTTATTCACCATAACCTTTTTCAGTTTCTTTTGGACTTTGTTCTCAGTAAGCCATGTATATGATGGAGGAAATTCTGTTGTTTTGTCTATTTGCCCATAATCTGTCATTGTTGCTTCCTTTGTATTTATTGAAGCATAGAATGTATTTAGGGTGTCAGCCATAGCCTTATACTCACTAATGAATTCCTCTGTCCCAGACTTAAGAGGACCAATATCAGACTTAAGAGGACCAAAGATAGTAACACTTAACATATATAGTATAGTATATGTATAGTTTATCCTCCTGAGTACAACAAAGGTATTCCCACCGCTGAGACGCATTTTATTCAAAAGTTACTGCAGCTCAAACTTTAATTCTTTAGGTGCAGTATATCAATGGCATGAAATTGTACACTGGCACTGTTGCTTCACCATCCTATGGAAGTTTCTGGTCAGTTGTTTAGGGTTTTTCTTGTTCTCATTTGCAATATTTCTCTCATTTTCAATTTTGCCTATATTAATTGCTTGCTTGCAGAATTTATTACATTCTTTATATTTTTTAAATCATGCATCTCACCCATTTGACTTGTTTCTCATTTTTAATTTCCCTGCAAACCTTATTATTAAGCCACACTGGTTTCACTGTACTCCTCTTATGCTTATTTCCCAATGGTATATATTAATGTGCATATTTGTCTAAGAACATTTTAAACAAATTCCATGATTCTTGTGCATTTTTAGCTTTGAAGATTACATCAAGGTTTTACCAATTACTACCGTAAATTCATTAAGAATTTTTCTTCTACTGTCAAACCCCTGACTGACATGACGTGTAAAGGGGCTAATGCTTCTGAATGGTTTCAATCAGCTATTATGTCTTTTGACAACCTCAAGGCTGCTTTCACTGCATGTCCCATATTGGCGCATCCCAACCCCTCCCTGCCCTTTACCTTGGAGGTGAATGCATCAGAGGTCAGATTGGGAGCCCTGTTTTCCCAGCGCACAACCCAGGGTGAGACGCCACGTCTGTGTGGGTTCTTTTCCCAAAAATTGTTCAAAGCAGAGATGCTTTACCAGATTGGAGACAGAGAATTACTGGCCATAGTTCTGGCCTTGAAAGAATGGAGGCATTTGGTTGAAGGCTCTAAGGTGCCTATCTTGAATTTAACTGACCATAAGAACCTCACCTACCTTTCTGAGGCTAAACGTTTGTCTCGCAGACAGGCCAGATGGGCACTGTTTCTATCTCGCTT